>JARBWI010000004.1:11200000-12400000 GCA_037576405.1 Campoplex capitator | reverse complement strand
TAGGATTATTAAAAAATGGTGATATCTCAGTAAATCCGCGAGACAACTCAGCGAGTTGAGAAATAAGAAAAAAAAAAAAAAAAAAGGAAAAACTTCAGTCCGCGAGAGTGGTCAGAGAGCGCGTTTACGCTTGTGTTTTTATGCGTGTGTGTATTCGCGAGACGATGTGGGTGTCGCTCTCGTAATATATATCGTCGAAAGATCCTGCGCGTGTTTTTTTGTGCTTTATACCGGGTACAGTGTCCTGGGCGTAACCCAAAGGGTGTCTTGCACTGAAAAACCTATAGTCTTAGTCTTTTTTATATGTTTCGTCTCAACGGAGCAGAAAATACGATTGTTTTTTCGTGAAATTCTTCACGAACGAACGTGTGTATTTCTAGAAAAGGACAGAGAATCTCCGAAAAAAAAAAGTAATAAATACGATAAATGGAGAATAAATTAAAGTTTCTCGACAATACGGCGATAAATAGTGTGAAATCAATTTCATCGCGTCGTAAATGAAGTGATTCGAATTTCTCCCATTCCCGTTGTCTTTTTCCCCGACAAATAACAAAATTTGAATCTCCTGTCACACATTAACTTTCTTTTCCAAAATTCTTATCCTCGCTCAATTGCATAGTGCGATGTCGACCGAACGAAGATCGTCAGAAATCAAGGATCGCTTCGTAAGGAAGTTACAGTACCAAAAGCGGCGCTGACTTTTCTTACCTGAGAAAAAAAAGGGAGAAACGAAGAGCGAGAGAAAAGAAAGAGAGAGAGAGAGAGAAAGAAAAGGAAGACAAGAGCATTGTCGATCGTGGGAACGGGCTGTCGGAAAGATAAAGAAATACTTTTGTGGTGTAGCCCCCAATGGGGAAAAGTTCGAATAATAGCACGGAATAAGCACGGACGTTTATGAAACACAAATATTGTTCGAAAAAAAAACAAGGCAAAACGGGAGTGCAAATAGAATAAAAACAAACGATTTTCTACATTCTTTATCGTATAAGCAACAATTTTCTTCATTACTGCACAATCGAATACAAATATATACATATTTTTTTTTTCGAATGCATGCTCAAAAAATTTCGTATTGAAATTACCATATTCATACATCTGTATTTATAAAGAATATTTGCCAAATTCTTTGTATATCTCAAGAGAAAATCCTAAACTCTATTTCGGCCAATGTGTGACTCGGCCGACGCATACGTCCACAAGCTCGGTTATCTCCAGCTAGGGTGCGACGAGCCCTCGACCGAGCACAGCCATGGTCGAGTCTCGAGCAGTTCTAGGCCTGAAGCTCAAGTGCCGGTCCTCCCGAGATCAGCGAATTTGCAGCATCACTCGACAAGAGATTCCACAAGGTCTACAAGATCTTTGGGAGGTACGGAGAGCTTCGGAGATGGGAATTCTGGCCTGGCGTCGACGGCGCCTGAAATCCCATTGCCGGGTGGAAGACAAGGTGCTTTGCCCGCTCCCCCGGACTACAAAATGTACGAGAGGGAAAATATGATAACCGCCTCAAGATTCGCACCTCCTAAAACCGGGGAAAGTATTAATCCGGCCATGGGTCAATATCATCACAATTTGCAACATCAGTCTCGATCGCAACAACAACAACAAGCTCCTGTTTATGAAAATATCGAATATTATCCTCAACAACAAGCTCCTCCTTACTATCATCCTGTCGACGTGCGCAAAAGTCCCCGAGGCAGTCCACGCGGCTCCGTTTCCGGCGACAACTACGAAGCCACCTTTCGCAAAGCTCAACCTCAAGTTCCGACAGGCAATCGATATCAATCGTCTTCTCCGGCCAAAGAATTACCGCCTTACGAAGCGCCTCCTGTTTATGAAAATATCCAAGAAGTGGGACACTTTGAAAACGACACTTTGCAACAAAATAAAGCCGCTCCTCAAGTTCCCAATTATTATCATCCGGCCAATCTCAACGGGGGAGATTACGTCGTCATGACTGGAAAGGTATACGAATTGTGAAGACACTTTTACCTGAGAGATTTTTTTTATTTTGAAACATTAGTGGAGGGGAGAGAAGATTGTATTAGTCACTTTTCCGGACGACTCATGAGTCACTCTGACCTTGGCCGATCTCACAATGCTTTTAGCATTCAGGACGTGTGAGAAATAACACTTTAAAGGACTTTGTATTGAGTTTGAATACGAAATCGAATCGGAGATTTGAATAATTCGTGTTTTTGCTCAACGTTTATTGGAATTTGTGGTCCATTCAATCCAGTTGTAAATTTTAATCATAAATCTACTAATCTCCCATAATCCTCTTGAAATCAACTGAAGTACTATAAAACATTCCAATGAATATGGAAATAAGATTTTTTCTATTAAAATTCGATCGAAACTGACAGAAATTTGTTTGCTTATAAAATTTACAATTCGCTAACGTTGTCGTTCTTCAAGTTTTTCACACAAAAATCTTTTTTTGGAAATCCTCAAAAAAAAAAAAGAAAACTGTTTGGTTTCAGGTACGAAATCTAGTGAAATATTTTCCGTCTATTAATTAAAAACTTGTACAAAAATAATGAGCATTGAGAAAGCTGAAAGATGAAGTAAATGAAAAAATTGCATGCTCCAACGAGACGGATGTACGCTTCGATGGGATAGAAAATAGGAAAGACCAATGACGAATAATAAATGATCGATAATTATTTATTTCGAAACAGCAACAACGGGGAAATCGTGGTCAGAGTTACGACGGGACATCACTGCCACGTGTTGTGTCATCGCAGCAAGAATCTCGATATCTCTCAGGTTCGACATCGTCTTCGGCAGATCTGCAGAGTTCGCGTAGCGCAGCGTACGTGCCACCATCGGAGCTCCAAACGCCAGCTCGAAGTTACAGTTATCCATCGGATCCGCAACAGCAGCAGCAGCAGCAGCAGCAACAACAACAAAATTCGCCGCGGTTGAGTAATCCTTACCACAGCGAATCACCGCCGATACGTTTGCCACCGGACACGAGTTTGCATTATCGTGGTACGATGCACGAGAACTCAAATTCGACGGGTTATCGAGGCGGTTCGTCGAACGAGACGTTGCCTCAAGTGCCGCAATATCGTCCGGACAATTCTCAGCTTTACAAGCAGTACGTAGAGCAATCAACGTCACGGAATAATTCTTCCCACGGATACGAAGCCCAAACCCGAAATTCACCGGTTTATAGCGGCAACGTTCGCGCCGGTGAATTATCTCCGAATTGTCGTAACTCACCGACCGTTTATTCGACGAGAAACACGAGTCTTCCAGGCGCCACGATCACCAGCACGATACCACAAAACGACAGAACTTATCATCGTAATTCGGAGAGCCGTGATGATTTTCCAGTGAGAAATTCACCGGTTTATTCCTCGGGACGTTCCGATCAAACTCGCTTAACCAACGTTCAACAAACCGAGAGAAATTATGCTCCGGAAACGGCTGATACGACGAGAAACTCACCTGCGCTTTACGCTTCGACGAGAGAACATTGTCCGACCGGACGCAACGAAACGACCCGAAATTCTACTATTTATCAACAAAACAACGGCACACGATTGTCCCCCAAAACTAGTCCCACACATGGACAAATTGGCAACGAACTCACCAGCACAAATCACGGCGTCACCGCCAGACAAGTTCCAACATCTTTCGTTACCGCCGCAACAGGAAGCCCCGTACGCGGACAAGTTCAAGCACCTGTTTCAAGCGCCGCGACTACTAACAACGAAGATTTTTCACTTACCGGGCCCAGAATCACTAGTCTACCACCTGGCGTTACCAGCGGCGTCGCCGGGCCCGTTTTTCTCAATGCCGGCGTTCCCGTACTTCAAAGGGCTGTCGAACCCGACATTGATCCCAGAAGATCTGCCAGTCCACCCGTTAAACCTGCTCCTGGCAAAGGACTGTTGCCTTATAACGTCACGCCACCCAGACCTTCGGTAAGATTCGAATACTGCGGACTAGAAAAAAAAAAGCGATTTTGCTTTATTTATGTGATTTTGATTGAAAACCTTTTTAACGAGAAACTGCTTTTTCCTTTTTTTTTTATTACATAGTTTTTTTTTATCAATCAATTCTCATCAAGTAGGACTTTATCATAGTCCGTTCTTTGCGTTATCGAAAAACGAAAAAAATCGTGTATAATTAAACATTTTATGCTGAAGAAAAGATTGGGCTCTGTCTCACCTCCATTTTAGAATTTATTTTCGAAAAAATAAATTTTAGGAGCTCAACAAAAATAATAGCGGAAAAGAGTTTCGAATTTTCTAAGTAAATTTTTGTTTTCAGGGTCCTACCGAGGCTGAACGTAAGATAGAAGAATTGACGAGGCAGTTGGAAGAAGAAATGGAAAAGCAGGAAGAAGAAGGCGAATACTTCGGTAAGAAATCTTTCTTTTTTTTAATTTTCAATGTTTTCAAAGATAAACTTCTTATTCTTTATCCTCGTGAATCAATCGATAGCTACCAAATTTGAACAACAATTTTCGACACCGTTGATAAGACCTAACGATTTTTAATATCCCGAAAGCCGAAAATATCTTCGAATACGAAGAAATAACGTAACTGCATTAATTAATGAAACTTTATAATTTATAAATTGAATCTTGTGACAGTTTGTTTTGGTTTTTTTCTGAAAATCAAATTCACTAAAAGTGCGAAGTAATCACGTAACAAAGCACTTTTCCAAGGGGAACAGGAAAGGACGATTTATTATAAAGCCTTTGAAACGAATGCAATTCTCTTTCACTATTATACGCGCCTGATCGTATTACGGTAATGGTTTGTACTCACATATATCGTTTTATACGGGATGCCCGAGGAAAGATGAACATTCATGTAAATTAAAATTGAAAATCGAATTTTCTGTCACAAAAATTTTTTCTTATCGAATTCACTCGAAGGATTAATAATGTTGCAGAGTATGAAATAATGTACAAAAAAGTTATTGACAAGAATTAACTATTTTCTGTAATTCGACTGATTCGAATTATTGACGACTCAGCCTGGATGAGCCTGTACAATTTATATAGGAAGGACTCAATCTCTTGATGCACGTGTCTCGTTGTCTCGCTAATCTCGTTATAGATAGTCCGACGACTCGCGTGCACCGACGTAAAAACTTCAGTAGAATCACGTTTCTCCGGTCGATCGGGAGCGCGAAATTGTGTCGCAAAATATTGAAGTTACCGTCGATTTTTTATTCCCATTTTTTCTATTCCTACGATAAGATTTTTGTTTTTTTTTTTGTCGAGCATGGCTAGATCGATTTTACCGATTTCATGCTGTGAGTTTTAACGGCGAAAAATTACTTCTACGTTTTGATAATTCCGTTTTAATGATTTTTTTTTATTTATTTTCAAGGTATTTGTCACACTTGCGGTGAAAAAGTAACTGGAGCCGGGCAAGCTTGCCAAGCGATGGGAAATCTCTATCACACTAATTGCTTCATTTGCTGCTCCTGCGGACGGGCACTTCGTGGCAAAGCTTTTTACAATGTACATGGACGTGTTTACTGCGAGGAGGATTATTTGGTATGTTTTGATTTTGAAAAAATAAAACAACATAAAGAACAATATTTATTTTTTCATTTTTCGATTCAAATTTAATAATTTGACACAATTTTTGGCACAACTATTGGATAATTATGCAAATTGAAACGTTCTCTGAATATTGATTGAATTGCCTCAGCGATTTTATTTTTATTATTGTTTTATTTTTTTCTTATCAGTACTCTGGATTCCAACAAACGGCTGAAAAGTGCGCGATTTGTGGCCATCTAATAATGGAAATGGTGAGTTATTTGCGTTTGAAAATTTGCTATTTGAATTTATATAAAAATATACAGCTTCACTATTCATTTTTTACTCGCAGATTCTACAAGCGATGGGCAAATCTTATCATCCGGGATGTTTCCGATGTTGCGTTTGCAACGAGTGTCTCGACGGAGTCCCATTCACGGTCGACGTTGACAACAAAATTTATTGTGTCAATGATTATCATCGAATGTTTGCACCGAAATGTGCCTCGTGCGGTAAAGGAATAACACCTGTCGAGGTAAACAATTTTGTCACCATTTTTTTTCTCACCAAAATCGAAAATGTTCAATATATTCGCGTGAATCGAGTCCAGCATATTGAAATTTATCGGAATTTTCATTTTTGCAAAATTAAGTTGTAGAAAAACACAAAATTCTTGAGAGTATTTCTTCACAACATTGTTTCCCGAAATATTTCACTTGAAATTTAGAAACAAAATAAATGTACGACGAATCGAACTATTAAAAAAATTTTTTTTTTCAAGTATCGAAAGTCTTTTGATTCGATGTGAATCGAACTCGAAAATAAACAGTTTTTTATATTCGCAGGGCACGGAAGAAACCGTTCGCGTTGTTTCGATGGACCGTGATTTCCACGTGGATTGTTATGTCTGCGAAGATTGTGGAATGCAATTGACTGACGAGCCTGACAAAAGGTGTTATCCTCTTGACGGTAGACTGATGTGTCGAGCTTGTCATATACAGAGAATTTCTCACACTCAACCACGTGCACCTCAGCCTGTTTCGGCAAGTTATCAATTTATGGGTTAAAATGCGGAGTAATGCATAAAAATGAAAATAAAAAATCGTCGAAGGTAAGACGTCACTATTCTTCCAATCACTATTCAGCCTGAATGGAAAAATTGTCTTTCCTCAGGGAGATCGACACTTGAAAGTCAAAGGAACTTGTGCGAATAAAAAAAAAAAAAATACAAATTATCATGCCAAAAGCTGTAACTTTCATCCCGCGTTACTATATAATTAGGGAAAATTCTTTTTTTTCGATTGAAAAAAGAATAATTACCGATTTCTTCAGATACCAATCAAAATATTGCAAACATGACACTGATTTCATTTCAATGAATTTTCCTCTTAATTTGTTTCCTCGTTGGCAAGAAATGTCCATGAAATTGGATAATATTCATAAAATGGAAAATAATTACGAAATCGTAGAACAAATTTCAAACCATTTCAATATCGTGCTCTCTGATTTCTCGTAGGAATGAATAATCGACTAGAAGCGAATAATAATCAAACGAAAACGTGCTTAATAATCTTGTCTGTGTGCGAAACGAAAAAAAAAAAGTGTAATTACTCGATGAACTAATAATTATTGTTGAAACATTATTGTTAAACGCATTTCACTACATTATAGTATTATGATATTATGATATATCGTCTGATATATATTAAATATATATATATAGATTATATTTATGAATTTTAGCAATAACTACTGCCCAATGTACTCCCCAAAAGAAAGGGAGATCGCGGTGCGTCGTTATAAAATAACGGAGATCCGATTAAATGTAATTCGAATGAAAATTCGCGTAAAAGACTTACAAAAGAAATATTGAAAAACTGAAACTTAATAGAAACTATAAAAATGAATTAGGATTAGTTTGAATTAGAAATTGGCGATAATTTATCGAAAAAACGCAGTTTGTAGAAAAAATAAATTAAACAATTGGTAATACAGTCATTGAAACGCCTAAGAAACTAAGCAATCTAATTAAAAACAGAATAAAATGTTCGTTACTAAATATACAAAAAAAAATCTAAAATTATGAATGATTTTGATAGAGTCGATCGAGTTATGAAACCATTTGAAAATATCAATGTACGTTTCAAATTATGTTGATTCGTTGTTTTATATACCAAGACATACGCGATCGTCGCTCGTGTCCACAAAGCCGGGCACGATGGGTGAGTTGCGAAGGCAACTGTGATATGATAGCATAATAAAAAAAAAAATAAAAATATGTAATGAGATAAAAATGTAAGTGAAAAATCTTCGTTAGTAACCACTCCGGAATCGTCATTATATAAATGCATATTTGTGTGTAAGAGGTTTTTTTTCGCCACTATTACATTCCAAAACTCCCACCGTATTTCCTTCGTGGGAAAACTTGTTTATTTTTTGGTCAGCGAAAAAGATTTTTCGATCAGGCCATTCTTTGGATTGTCCTTTAACCAATGCGGAAAAATTCCAAACATTTCAGTGGCATGAAAAACCTCCCCGCACACGTTGTTCATCGTGAACACAACTTATATTATATTTAAAAAATCATAAACTTCTCCATTTCAATATAACACGAATAATAATAAAGGGAAAAAACAAAAAACAAAATCGATACCCACCACGCGAGATTAGATTTTAAGTACCGACGACATTTATACTCTTTTTTTTTTTTGGTCGATAACAATTTATTGTTTTTCGCTATTCTCGATGTCAGGAATTTTGTGATATTTATGTCAAAAAATGTTCTTATTTCGCACTGGCGTGTGATCCCCGCACCGAAGATGGATAAATGATGCCTTCGTATTAATAACGAGATCATTTATACCAATTTGTATAATCGTACCAACTGAAAACTCTGAGAAACTCGCAATTTATCGACAAATTAATGTAATTAAATAACCCAAACCTTACGAGGACTTGGTACTAATACAGAGAGGAAAAGAAACGGAGCAACTTTTGTTGCTACGACGAACGATTTATGTACGCACAAATCAAGCTGCCAAAACAAATGTCTAACTGTTGTCTAACACTGAGCTATTAAAAATACAATATCTGTAATTATCTCGTACGTTATTAACTAAGAATTTTAAGTAGGGAGTAATTTGTAGATAAAAAGTACAATTTTTATTTAAACGAATGTACGCGAAGGTGAATTACCATTTTATTTTTTGTTTATTATTATTATTATTTTTCAAATAAATACTGAAACTATATGTGGATTTTTTAATTACTGGTTATGTTTTGCCGAAATATATACATATTATGTATATATACATATGAATACATATATATATAATCGTAATAAACGAATGTACAATATTTATATACATTATTAACGATATCTGGAAACAAAAGATGGATGGGAAATTGATATCTGACAAATTAATATTAATATGTACATTATATTTTTGATAGTCATGATAACATTTATATATATATATATATATGTAAATATGTATATATATTTAATATTTGAATATATACGCGAAAAGGTCATTTACTCTAAGCGGTCTAGCATTAGGGCGTGAAATAATTTGTTGCTAAATTCGAAACCGCACGATCCTTCGTTTTTGTTTTCTTCTCTTTTTCTTTTCTTATTAAAATCTGGCTTCGCGTGCAGATTTTCATTTAACCGCTAAGTTTTTGGCGGCTCTGTTTGTTGCTGATCCTTGAACGTTGCTTTAACGTATTTTTCTTTGTGAGCCACTGCGCATTCTTTCGATTGCGTTTCCTGGGGAAAAAAAAATATTGCATATTTTTCACAATCGATTCTACTGGAGGAATGAATTCGATTGACAAATTCGGGGCTTTAACGATTTCAGGAATAACTCCACTTTGATAAACTCGAAAAATTTAGATGCCGATTGTAGGAATAATTCAATTTACATTCAATTTTGGTTTTGGAATTTATGAACAAGTGGAGAATGGCTTTCGCGATAATTTACATTTACACGAATGTTTATTCCTCGTACAATCTGCATTCGAAATTTATCTTTTCCTTGGAATCGACACAGTGACGTAAACCTTCAAGGTTTCAAACGGAATATACAGCACAGAATCCGAAAAAAACTTATCATTTCAATGATTGAAAAAAATATTTTTAGAAGAATTGGGAAATCAACAAAAGAAAAACTTTATCTGCTCTATATTAAAAAATTATGGACGTTTCGATGTTAGTTTTCGTTTGAAATAATTTTTCCTCTTTTGCAATGTTCAAATTCGGTTCGGATTCTGAATCAATCATGCAGGTTTTTCTTTTTTTTTTTTTTTTTTTTGATAAAAAACAGAAGGAGATTGAATGAAAACGAAGCTAGATTTATAATTGCAATGACCTAGTTGACATCTTACGGACAGTCTTCATTTGTGTAGCGTGTAAATAGAAGATAAATATTAATTTCTTTCCAATCACTTTTTTTTCGTATTCCATTGGTAATTCAAGAAGACTTAAACTTTTCTCACCTTGACGGTTGAACGCGGTTTAAACTTGAGATATCCCCATTTATTCAACCATCTTATACTCATTGTTGTACCACCTGCGATAATATGGTTTATCAGTCATTGGGAAACTGATTTATTCTTTTTTGCTAATTATTCAAAGACATTTTTTCACTCACCTACTGTTACTGTATATCTTATAGGCGTGAACAATTTATAAAGAGCATACGCGACTGCCCAATGGCCAGCATTGGAACCTCTCATTATATCCAAGTATCTTTCACTAAGGTTCATAGCTTCCAGTATTCTGACGATGTCAACGCCACTGTTAAAACATAAAAAAATTAGGAATTTTAGACCACCTCACGAAAAATTTGAAAATTGAGAATTCATATTAATTTTCTTGTCAAGTTAGAAAAACATTGCCGGGAAGCCATGACTTTTGAAATTGTTTCATTCTACGCTTTTAAATCAACATAATACAAAATCACATTGAGCACAATCTTGATAACAAAAATATATACAATATTAAGAAAATTCACGATTATTATCGACGAACTGAGAATTTATTCGAACATAAAACAGGAATTTTGTATGAGAGCGTTTTAATAATCAGCACTGCATTTGAAAATCGAAGTTATTCAGGAAACCATCTCATTTTATGTAAAAGTTTGAAAATTATAGATAGAACTTGAGTTTTCAATCTTTTTTGTTTGAAATGAAATTGCATACCCAAAGAAGCACTTTCGAAAGTAAATGCAATCATGTGTTAGTATTTTCCATTTTCAAAGCAGTTGAAAAGTTATCAATAACAATATTTGATATTTAATCAAGCAAAGTAAACGGATAGCCAACATCATTTTCATTTTCTTTTTTCATCTGTACAGAATCTGAGACTAACAAAGTGAAATTTTCCTTTTCTTAGGCCCTATTGTAAATAATTTTATACTAACTTTTTAGCAGCCATGTAAAATATTGAAATCCAACCGATGGAGGTGACGACGTGCACAGGAATGAGAATGTGCCAGTAGTCTTTGGTCATTTGCTTCATTCTCTGAAAAACTGATTGTTTCTCCGCCAGTGGAGGGTCGTAGCAAGCATCCTCTGGTTTTTTGGATGTATCCGTTGAATAGCCATTTGAACGGCGATAAAATAAATTATCAGAGAAATTGATCCTGGTAACAATAAGATTGGCAGGAAAATAGTTATTTCCTGTGACGAACCTCCATCGTGTATTCGACTCTGAAACATTTGGTTTTTGTAATCCTTTATTTGAGGGGTATACTAATGAACGCTGCATATTTGTATACACTGGGTCTGATCAATTTTTTCAGCTCAAAGGGCTGTGAACAGTTATTCAAAAAAATGAATCATGTTTTTTGGATCTTCAAGGTATATTCTTAGGATTCAAACTTCACAGTATACAGAAATACAGTTCCAAAATTGGTAGAGAACAGCGACAGAAAGATCTCGACTCATTTAATATAAAATTTTTAAATTTATTCCGAACCCCAAGATACCGGAGAAAATTGTGCGCAAGATGAGAGGTGCAGCGAGACAAATACTTACCATAAACTTCAGCACTTTGCGGCTTAATGTTGCACTGACACAGACAACGAACCGGTGCCAAGGATACCTTAGGAACGTGGCAAGATGTATTTCTCAAAATGAGATTCGCCAATCTCGCACTCCGTCCGATAATAATGTCCATGATGTAGAGTTGAGAAACGACCGGTTTGTCGTATGTTTAACCATCAAAATTCATGACGTTCTAAAACGAGGTTTAAAGGTAAAAAAAACCATATTTGATACATTTTTAACACTCAATTGACGGAACTTACTTGGTTTTTAATACACGGAACGGTTGCGGATTGTTACCTCACTCACGACTTTATCGATAATTGACACTGTCCGAGGAAGACCCTAAAATTTTTGTGATACTCAACATTTCTTCAAGACCATGTTTGAGACGAGAGAGAGAGAGAAAGAGGCGACATATGTGTTGAAATTGTAGAGTGCTGTCATCTGTTTTCAAAGTTACGAAATATTAAAAAATATGGGCAAAAAAAAAAGTTACGTCAGTCGTTTCAATTTTTTTTCATCCATTTAATAACGTTTCTCGTTTCAAACTCATTCTCTTAATCGAAATTGATAAAATTCATTAATTAATGTCTGTAATTTTGATGTACGGGAAAAACATTGCACGAAAGTAAGAACATACTTTTTGTTACCGACAGAACTCGTGGCTGGACATTATAAAAAAAAACAAGTTGGTAACACTCGTCGACACAAATCGAGCTAGCGGTTTATGCAGTGGTGTATCTTCACCGCATACTAAAGCGTTTTGGAGTAGTATATTTTTTCGTTGACGATTCTTCACGCGTTATTTTTTTCGCTGGCTCGTAATAAATATATAGGTGTTAAATGAATATGTTGAATGAGTGATTGTCTACAAATTGTCGCAGTGCATTCGAATACGTTTTTTTTTTCGAAATATGTATAAAATTTGAGGCAATTTTTTCTCGCACCGTTTCCGGTAATGTATTTCGCGACGTCTTTCGGTTGTTGAGAGCGGCAAGAGACCGAAGACAGCCATAGAGAAAGAGTAAGAGAGAAGGAAGAAGAAACAAGTGAAACCAATAGTGAGAAAGAAAGCGACAGAGAGAGAGAGAGAGAAAGAGAGGATCACTGATCGAGCTTTACATATTTCCAAATTTTGTCAATTCTGAACAAAACATTGTTAAATCCGGAAGATAAATTGAACAATCAATACGAATATGTCTTCGCCCCGAGCTCCGGATGAGCAGGAGGAGGAGAAGCGAGACGGAGATACCGAGGAAAAAACATCATCGAGCGTCAATGAAAAAAAATTGGAGGAAAAAAAACCCGTTGAGAAAAGATCACTTTCGCCTGATTCGGAACCGGCGATATCGGCTAAAATCGCTAAAAAAACCGACGAGTCTGAAGCGTCATCGGTAAATATATTAATTTTTTTTATCGCTTTTTTTCTATCTTTTTTTTTTATTTTTCATTAAAACTTGTTTTGGTCAATATATGAAAACCGTCTTATCAAATTTTTTTACTGACCCAAACTATAGCTGAGCTCCTTTTGTTGTGATAATCCATCACGTTTTTTAAGCCAAAAAAATTTGCATTTCCCAAAATTCTTTGTCATTTTGTTGTTGTAACATTCTCAACATAACTCTATATATTTATTTTAACTCATATTTTTCTATAGTAACGAAAAATGATCAGAAAAATTTCAGTTTTATGTTAGACAAATTAATGGTGAAATTTGTCAACAAAAAATTGGATTTTTTTTCTACTTCATAATTGTCATGCGTTATGAGAATTTTCAACTTTTTTTTTTGTGCTAAAAAGATGTGTTTGTTATGTTTTTCAATAATAACAAAATATCAAAAAACTGTGTATCTTGTTCCGATGGTTATTAATTTTCATAAATATTCCACAGAATTCAGGATCTCCGTCGGACTTGTCAACCGGCACAAGTAGAGAAGTTGCAGAGCCTGAACCTGTTACAGACCATACGGCGCAGGTCGCTCAGCATTACAATTCACTCGAGGAGACTGGATTTAACAAAAGAAATCAGAGCCGTATTGTTTATATGAGAAATTTCAACAATTGGATCAAGAGCATGCTGATAAGTGAGTAATTATTCGTTATCGATATTCATTGTTTCCAGAACCTGAAATCCATTTTTTTGTGAGCCGAAACAAAAGCTCTGAAAATTGAGCAATATTTTATAAACTCCATGTTTTTTTGCTTTTTTGTAAAGTCTCAGTGGTTTCTCCCTGTGAACAAAGTCTTACAAAAAATTAACATATTGAAAAAAAACCGATATGGAGTAAAAAAATACGTTTTCATAACATAATTGTGGATTTTTATCTCATTTGGAAATGAATTTAATTGATTTTCTATTGAAAGGATTAGATAAAATTATTTTCATGAAAAAAAGCATTGCAGCGATACGTTAGAGTATGTTGGATCCTTTGTGAAAATGAATTGAATAATAAAATAGTGCTTTTTTCCTACAGGCGAATACGTGGCAAAAGTCAGACAAGATAACAGTCACGGAGCCCCAATTAGAGTTTTGGATATGTGCTGTGGCAAAGGTGGCGATCTTTTCAAGTGGCGGAAGGGTAATATAACGCATTTGATATGCGCAGACATAGCGGGTGTTTCGGTCGAACAGTGTCAAGCGCGCTACAACGATATAATCAGTAGAAGCAAAAACGAACGTGGCTTTGCACCCGTATTCACTGCCGAATTTTTGACTCACGATTGCACCAAGGTAATTATTGTATTGCGATATTTCACGCCGTTTCCATTTCAAATTCGAACGAGGCTGATAACGTTTGAGGGTGTATTCTATCGTGAACTTCAAAGAAAAATAAAAAAACATAACTTTCTTATTTTGTTAATATTTCCAATTAATTTGTTAAGATAACTTCGAAATTTGAATGTTAACTATTTGAAAACTGACAGTTGAGCTAATTTTTTCGTTTCCGATTAGTAAAATAGCTGAAATAAATAATCAATTAGATCAAATAAATTTTTATCATCATTTGATTAAAAAAAAAAAAAAAAATATTCAATATCGATCACAGTAGAAAATTCCCTTGGACGTCAATAGCACGCGAGATTCATAAGAGGAAAGAAAAAAAAAAAAAAAAACGAAATGACTCTGTACGGCAGAGAGCAGCCAATTGACAATGGGAATTCGTTAAAATGGAAGGTTTCAGGTTCGTTTAAGGGAAAAATACAGGGATCCCAGTCTCAAGTTGGATCTCGTCAGCTGCCAATTTGCGTTCCATTACAGCTTCGAATCTCTACAGCAGGCTGAATGTATGTTACGTAATGCAGCCGAAAGCCTTCGAACAGGTGGCTACTTCATTGCGACTCTTCCGGACGCTTATGATTTAGTGTGAGTTTGAATAGAAACAAGAAAACAATCACAAATTAATCTTGAATCACATTTTCATCGAATTCCTTGATTCCGAAGAACAAATTTTGATACTCCGATCTTTCTATCGTCTACAAAAACAACATACATTAGCTCAATAATAAAAAATCAAGTGGCAAAGTATGAGTTAAGAAATAAACGTATGGAATGAATATTTAGTCACTTACGATCAAAATTTCTTTTCATTTTGTTTTTTTTTTCTATTCCAACAGTTCGAGATGGCAAAAATGCGATGGCAATAAGTACGGGAACGATTTGTACACGGTTGACTTTCAATGCGACAAGACAAAACCGCCACCGCTTTTCGGTGCCAAATATAATTTTTGTCTCGAAGGTGTCGTCGATTGTCCCGAGTTTCTTGTCCACCAGCCGACACTTAGAAAATTAGCGCTCAAATTTGGCCTGGAATGCGTACTCTTCGAACGCTTCGAAGATTTTTACGAACGCATGAAAACCGAAGGTCGCTCTTTGCTGGGAAAAATACAAGCGCTCGAAACATATCCACCGTATTTGGAAGCACCTCTCCTCGGTCAAAATCCCGGTGATTATCAACATGCAGTTCAATACATGCAAAGCTCAACCGGACACCGAAAAATCGGCACACTTTCCAAACCTGAATGGGAAGCTACCTGTGAGTTTTATTTACATCTCTGAAACAACAAATTCCTGAATTTTTGTTCGTAAACAGTGACTTAAAACCACAACTTTTTCCAACCTTCTCCGCACTCTTTTTATGCATAAAAGTTTCACTAATAAAGATGAAAAAAACATGTTAATGAAAAATAAAAATTCTACTTAGAAAAGTATAAAAATTCAAAGAAAATAAAAAACATAGATAAATAAACGATAGACGATTACTGTCAGAAAATTTGAATTAAAAACCCGGTAATAATCTTTCTTACAGCTTTATACGCCGTGATGGCTTTTCAAAAGATGAAAACAACGTGGAATGCCGAAGGTAAACCAGAGTACACGAAACAGTGAATTAAATGAAAAGAAGAGTGTTTCGATAATGGAGAACTGACATAAGAACGAACGAAAAGAAAGCCAGGGTCACATCGGATATCATAAGGCACTGGATCTATCTTTGTCTCGTGCCCCGAAAATGTCAGACAGTTGTGATCTGGTATAACTGTACAAACTATTTTGTTACCGTAAGGATGCATCTTAGATAAGTGAATGTAGCATTACGAAATGGAGTCGAAAACATTTTTATTCCGATCGCCGATACGTCTGTTTTTTTTCTTATTCTTTTTTTTTAATTTTTTTTTTTTTAATTCTTTGTCTGAACCGAGAACTGCTGTACTAATAATAATGTAAAGATGAAACCGTTGAATGGCGCATAAATGAATTTACGATTTATCAACGACGAACTATCGTTTAAATGACAATTGAATATTAAGAATGATTGAACACAGCTTATCACGTGGCAAACAACTATAGTTATGGTGAACCTCCGCTTTGAGGATGAATTAGACAAAAAATCATATTAATTTTTTTATTCCATTTGAATTTTAGTACTCAACGATCCGCTGAAATTATTCAGAAAATTGCGATCTTTAAAACGTTACAAACGCTGATCTCCAATAATAAAATGATCGGAAATCTTTTAATAAATTATTTCAAAACAATAATATCGGTCAAGAAATAATACGATTTTTATTTCGTCGCACAAAATTTGTTGATTTTCTAGAAAACTTTCGAATTAATTAAAAAATTTGGTCAATTTTTTATGACGCCTCTTTCACTTTTTTGGAGAACAATATTTGAGAAATTGTTCGTTGGATGTTTTGAAAATTTCGTTGAAATCGTGTAAAATTGTTTCACAAAAACGGGTACAACAGTTGTGATTTTTTATAAATATTTCTCAAATTTTTGAGGCAAATCTAGACGAAAGCGTCCATTAAAAAAAAAAATCTTGCACATTCAGAATAAATATTTCTGAACTGATTTTTGTTTTTAGTTGTGTGTATGTTATTCTTTGAAATTTCACATGCGTCCTTTGAAACTTTTTCTTTAAAACCGTCATTTGGGCAATTACTCTAAAAATCTTTTCTATCGAATAGCTAAGGAACGAAATTTTGGATACAAAAATGTCTGAAACATCCTTGTGCTCGTGTTTTTCATCATTTTGACAGAAGGTCCAAAATGGTATCCCCTTCAGTAACCAGCATGATTTTAATTCAAACTTCGCTCACTTTGTTTTTGAATTGCAAGGAAAGAAAAAGTCATAAAAACTTTAATTCGGTGTGGGCGATCGTCCACATGTAAAAAGTACTGATTTTAATAACTATCTTTTTATTATTACGATTATTTAAATAATAATTGAACAAATTCCGACGTTTTGTGATGTGACACAATGATAATTACCTTAAGCCAGTAGCATGGGATACGATTGAGGTTAAGTAATACAAAAAAAAACATTGTACATGAGAAAGAAAAAAATATCATTTACAATTTTTCACATCGTCCTCTGAAGAATTTCCCCGTCCTAACAACTATTACGAACATTGTAATAAATCCTTACAGTTTACAAGTTCGTTTAATTTTATATATACTTGTAGAAGTAAAATATTTTTTATTGTCAAAAAAATAGATCTTATTTGACTTCATTGGACAATTTTAAAATCTTCATTTCACCATTAATTCTGCGTTCAAAAATTTTCAGTTTTATCCAAATTTCAACAAGTTCAGGGCTTTCATACGAAATTATTGCACTTTTTTTTCGCTTTTTGGATCAAAGCGCATCGATGATAAAGTCCAAAAAGATATTAAGATAGGTCATTCGAAATTGGACGTAAAACTTTTTTGTATTTGATTTTTTGCCTACTGAACGTCGACCTTTGTCTGGGCGAAGAACGTTTTTTTCCATCTTTTGAAACATTGCATTCATAATAGGATGAATAATACACAAGTGACGGGGTAATTTACATTCGGAATAATTTCGCGATGTTTTAACTACATTATTCCATTTTTCAGTGATCGGCTTTCAAGAAAATTCACTTTATTAATCTGGAAACAAAATTATTGTTTTTTTTAACGTTCCGAAAAAAATTCTTTCGTTGCAACGTTTCCAACGAATAAGATGTACTCAATTCTAGACGAGTTTGCATCAGAGAAAAATAACGAGATAATCGAGAAATCAGTTTGCACTGTAGACAATCAGCTGGCATCGTAGCATTCATGAAATTTAGCGAATCGGATCAATACATGACGACAAAACCTCTGCCATATTCCATGCTGTATATAAAATATAACTGCAAATTCAGAGGAAAAGTAATTAAAAAAACATTTGTACCAAAAATTGTTCGTAAAACTGGCAAGGTTTGAGGTTAAAAATTAATTCGAGTTATAACTGGAAAGTATGAAAATATATGTAAGCGAAAAGAAATCGAAGATTTTAATCCTACATTAATTCTGACGATTGAATATTAACTTTTGACAAATTAATCGACAGAAAAAATTGAGAATTTTCCATTCTTAGAATATAAACGGAGATGATATTATGATCGCGGAAAAGTCGAAAATTTTCGATTAAAAAAAAAAAGTAGATTGTACTGTAAAATTTGTAACGAAGGTTTGAAAACTTTGAATGAACAAAACCTTATGAAAGGTCCAACATTCTGTTAAATAAGTGGCAAAAGGATAGGGGGATGAGGGGATGCAAGAAAGAAAAGAAAAAGACGCGTGCGGTCGTTCGTCTGCCACGAATGCTGTTTCGCGTGGGGCGCGCGAAGCGATGGCGCCACTGTACGATGCAGATCGTTGTTGGTGTGCGTGTATAAAAGACGCATGCGCATTATGAGATTTCTGGCACTTAGTCGCTGGTAGTGAGACAGTGGGTGATAGTTTCTGGCGAAGAGTCTCGGCGGTGGAACAGAGTGAGTGACTGAGTTTGTTATTGTGTGCGTGTGCGTATAACATTCGTTTCTCTCTCTCTCTCTCTCTCTCACCCCGTTGGGTTAGTACAAAATTCTCTTAGCGCTGGTTAGAGTTCCTCTTCTCTCGATCGGTGCCGGGAGTCTATCACGGCAGAGAGTTCGCGGTGTGAACGGTTTTTTTTCCAACGTCACGAGAGAGAAATGGAGGTCGAGCAAGCCGTATCCCGGCCGCATTCCGACCAGGTAAGTTGTGATATTTTATAAAAAAGTACAATTAAACCGATGTACGTGCTTGAAATTTTCATTAAAGGTCAAGTTTAGCCTCGGTTCTCTTGTAACATAGCACCTCGCGAGGACGCGAAATTTTTCTAAGTCCCAAAATGGCGTCTGCGGCTAAGTCCCGCACGGCTTATAATTCTCTCTATCTCCGCGATGTCTGGCCTCGTTCAATGTGCAAGATGATTTTTTTTTATTCCATTTAATACCAAACCCCGTATTTTATCTCTTATGAAACAAACGAATAGAGTAGTTTTTTTTTTTTTTTTAATTATTTTCGTAAGATAAAAATAATACGCGCTTTGTTACAATGTCCTCGATGCGTGTCTTTTAATTTATACTTTTTCAGGAAAAAATATCGAAGGAAAATAGCAGTGCGGCCGGGAATCATGGAGGTAAGTAAAGAATGAACAAAAAATGTAAACTTTGTTTATAAACAAAAGAA
Organism: Campoplex capitator; assembly: GCA_037576405.1. Taxonomy (NCBI): domain Eukaryota; kingdom Metazoa; phylum Arthropoda; class Insecta; order Hymenoptera; family Ichneumonidae; genus Campoplex; species Campoplex capitator. The sequence goes on along the minus strand of JARBWI010000004.1, from coordinate 12,380,429 downwards.
ATTGTGAAAAAAATTTCATCTTTCTCGTATACAACATTTGCGCGTTTCTCAATGACGAACTTTTTTAAAAATCCGCTTTACGAGGCCTTTTGTAACACAACACGTGCTTCGATTCACATGCTCTAGATTTCTTAGCTTCCTTATGTTTCATATTTTTGTTGCTTTTATTTTTTTTTCTCTCTTATTCATCCCTCGCGGACTACGTGAATTATTTACGATCGTCTACCGACTCGATACTCGGTGCTTAAACTAAATTTATTTCACATAGCTCCCAACCACGTTACAAACTTTTTGTTGCGAGCTTTCGCAGCTTTTATATCCCGCGTTCGAAACGCCGTTCTTATCGCAAAACCAGTTTGTATTTTCAACAAAACTAATGATGATTTCGAACGTTCTTTTTTTGGTATCGCGGAATTGAGCACGTTTTGAATACCAACGGAGATGAATTGCGCTTTCGCGGACTTTGATTTTGTAGATTTTTTTTTCGAAAATTTGTCTCAAAATTGCGTAAATTTTCTCTTAAACCTAACAAACTGAGTAATGCTCATGCAATTCGTGCTCGTATTATCTTTTCCCGAAGTTTCGAGTGTTTGACAAACTCGTGGAAGTACCCAATTCTTTTTTACCGACTGTGGTAATGCAAGCCCCTGTAAAAAATGTACGAATCCCATACGCCGTGTTGCGTGTCCAAACTGCGCACGTGGTCTTCAAATATATAGTGGCTTTTAGAACCTTCGGTTGCCAATTATTTCGTGATAAATTGAAATTTAATCGTTCATTATAATCACTTTGTTGTTTCAATCTTTCGTTCATTTTTTTTTCTGTCACTGTTGTACGATCATTTGTATAGGAATATTCAAACGCAGGTGACAGATAAAAATCGTTTCAAGCTCGAATGTTCTACTTAAATTCGTATTTCGGAAATTTTGAAAAAAAAAAAAAAAAAAATCAAATTGTACTGTATCATAAAATAATAATTAAAATCGACACGAATATTGGGAACTTTGTGAAAATTATCTGCGATAAAATATGCATTAAAAACAATCAATTTTGAATAATTTTTTTGTCAGAATAATACCAATTTCCATGTTCGATAACTCGCATCTGGAAAAATAATCCATTTATAATAGCTCTGTTGTGGAAAATAATTTTTTTTGAATAGCCGGCTTCAAGAATCTCATAGAAATTGGCCAGCAGTAGCATTTTGCATAAATCAATTGTGACAATTTGTCTAAGCCACAGTTGATGACAATTTTCTTTTTTAAAAAAGCTGTTTGCGCATAATTTATTAAAAATTTTATGAATTTATTTCTTAGATGCGCATATGAATGGCATGTCCAACGGTTATGATCGCAAGAAAGAGCACAAGTCGGAGCACAGAGACAGGGATAAAGAGAGATCGCACAAGTCCGAACACAGGGACAAGGAACGTAGCAAGGATAAGGATAAAAGCCATAAGAGCGAGCATCGAGACAAGGATAGGCACAAGTCCAGTTCTAGTTCTTCTAAGGACAAGGATAAGGAGAAACATAGTAGCAGCAAAGATAATAAAGAAAAAGACAAGAAGAGCAGCTCCTCTTCGAGCCGAGACAAGGACCATAAAAGTAGTACGAGTAGCTCTTCGACCAAGGACAAAGAAAGGAGTAAAGATCATCACAAATCTAGTTCGAGTTCGAAGGACAAGTGAGCATTTTTTTTTCAATGATTGCTTAAGAAAAATATGACAATTTTGTTTGGGTTTATTTGATTCGAAATATTCTTGTATGAATAATGTTTGTGATTGTTTTTTACAGACATGCAAGTTCTAAGGATAAAGAAAGTTCAAGCAAAGACAAAGATAGTAGCAACAAGGACAAGGAAAGTTCGAGCAAGGACAAAGATAGTTCGCGGAGTAAGGACAAGCACAAGCACAGTTCTGTGAACAGCTCGAGTTCTCGTGACAAGGACAAGAGTTTATCCTCCAAGGACAAAGACAAAGATCGCAAACATTCCTCCGAGAAGGACAAGGAAAGGCATTCCAGTTCTCACTCGTCGCCCGAGAAAGATAAGCATCGTTCCTCAGACAAGGACAAACATCGTCATGAGAAAGATAAAGATCGTCATCGTCATGACAAAGATAGATGTAAATTTTTACACTAATCCATTTCATTCTTACGATTATATTACAAAATTGTGCAGAAATTTTGTGAGATTTAATATAATGTTGATTTTATATATTTTTCAGCTAAACATCGCGATGACAAAAGCAAGAAAGAATCGAAGATCAAAGAGGAGCCAAAGATTAAGGAGGAAAATGATATTAAGACTGAAACTTACGAGAAACAAGAAACTCATCACAACAATGTTTACAAGCCTGAAATTAAAGAGGTTCGCCTTTTACTGTCTATAAAACGAAAAAAAACTATGAATTGGCTAAACTTCCAAATCGTCAAGAGGCTTTTTCCAACCGTGATGATACTTTTCTCAGCATTTTTACTGCCATAAACTCGAAACCAACTGCACGAACCGCACCACTGAACTGTGTTTCCGGTCAAGGACTCAAAATCCTAAATAATGATTCAAGATCCCAAGTTTTAGTCACTTCGAATCACAAGTTTTTTTTATCACCCTTTTATAACCATTATTGACATGTGTAAGTATCGGTTTTTATAGAGTAAAATTTTTATCAAATAATTGAATAATGAAACCGATGCTCGTTTTGGTTCACTATACTCATAGAAAGGTGTGAAAAAATCCGCTTTTTCCAATAAAAAAAAAAACTTTAACGGTTCAAGTAATTTTATGGGGTTCTGCGTTTTTGATCGCGAAAATACAGCTATTACTCAGTTTTTCCAAATGTATAATCAAAGTTGGAAAAAGCTTTAACAATTTGAAAAATAAACAAAACGTTTAAGCTCGAAAAAGCGAATTTATCAAAAATTGGTTGGACGTTTTGAGTGTTCAAGGAAAATAAGGCATTACTCAACAGTGATTAACGAATTCTTCAAATAAATAGGAAGTCAAATCGCAAATCGCAGAGCCGGACTATGACGACGACAGTGGAGAAGAGGCCCCTCTGTACATCAAAGAGGAAGAGGACGATGTTCGAAACGATGCGACGATGGATTCGACGGACGGTAACGACACTCGTCTATCCGAGCTCCACAATACAACCTTAAAAACTGAGGAAGAATCAGACGAAGATATTCCATTAGTACGTTTTCTAAATAACATCAGCAAAAATTCAGCTTCATTTGTTTATTTTCCGACTTGTCACATCAGAGGCTATTGTCAACCTTAAATTTTTTATTTTTAATCAAAATTCTTGCGTATTTTCGCAACCACAAATGAATAACAAACAGATAAATTTACCTTTACAAACTAACAACGCGATAATAACGTTTAAGAAAATAGCCGTGAAATGGGAGTCGAAATTGCTACCACACAGTACACGAGCCCGAAGATTTTCAATTCCACAGTGTCCATAATCAGTCACGACGCGGCATTAGATTGGGTATTTCAATTTAATCCTTTTTTTTTTTGCCGTTTGTAAAAATGAATATACATTGTGTGTTATTAGGGCGCCAGAGCTCAAGTGGTTTCGCGTATCAAACGGAAAGTCGAGTCCGACGATGATGAGGAAGACATTCCTTTGTCGGCAAGAAAAAAACCTAAGAAAGAATCCACCAAGCCCAAGAAGAAAAAGAGAAAACATTCGGATGACGATGAATACGATGAGCATGAAGAGGTAATCGTCGATTTTTCATTCTCTTCAAAATCCTTTTCAAAGATACTTTTCGTTTTTTGCATTGAAATACGCGATCTAATTGACCAAAAAATTTTCTGCTGTGCATATTAAAAAGAAAAAAGTGCTTTAGCTAATGGGGATTTTTTCTATTAGATGAAAATCAGTTCCGAGACCCTAGTTTCATCGAGACCACGATCTCATCAGTTTTTTAAGGTTTTTGGGGTCTCTCAGACCCAAGAGTATACTCCGAGGGTCAACGAGTTCACTTTCTGAAATGATCGAGACTCGTGATCTAATTAGACAAAAATACTTGTTCCACTTCTATATCCTTACTGCTCGAAAAAGTTTCGATTATCTCAAAAAATTAGTAAACTTTTATTAATGCCTGATTCAAACGATGATTTTTTGTCTCTTTGAAAAATGTAAATATTCGAAAATTTTCGTTCAACTCGAAACAAATGACAATTAAAGCATATAGAGTGATGATAGTGAATCATTTTATTCTGTGACACAGAAACCGAAAAAGAAGAATGCCAAGCCCGTGAAATCGGAGACGACGAGTCCCCGAAAGAAGAAAAAGGTCGAAGAGGAAGCTGAAGTTTGGAAATGGTAAGAGAGAGAGAAAAAAAAATCATGATATTTTTACTTGGGGGCGCTGTGAACGTCGATCACTTAACGTGTCGCCTTCAGCACATAACCTTGCTTTTTGTGTACATACGAAAAAAGTTTCCTTTATTTTTTAATGTGTGAATAACGAACAATGAATTTCACGTTGTACATGAATTATGAGCAAACTATTCTTCCATTTAAATTTACAAATATCGAATTCTGTTTTCTTCAATTTCTTCCGTGTGACACTCATTGTTCGTCGTATATTATGCTTATCCCAAACAACGAGGTTATGTTTTCACAAATACATCAAACCTATAAATACCCTCATAAAAACGAAGTGAGCTCAAACAGAAGAGTTCATCACAATTTATCATGTTTAAACTGTTTATTTTCATGCTTTTATGGTTCAATTTTATATTAAAATTAATATTTATATCCAAATCAAAATTGCAGTTCCCATCCGTAGATATGAAAAAAATTCTATCAAAGTTTCTATCGTTCCGTCATTATTGCAAGAGCACATTACCAGGATTTTATTAGGATCTCCACTTTTTGATTTTTCTATCGGGTTTTTGTCTGCCAAACTTTCATGACATCAAGTTTGTTGCATTTCATATTCTTTATGATTAAATCTAAAGAGTATTGGTCAGTTGTTATCTTGTCACTGTAAGTGCGAGAGAGACAGCTGCAAATTTTGTCGGTAAAATTTTTTGACACAGTTTGATCGATTACAGAAATGCTCTATCAGCCTATTTTTTCCATCGTCTTGAATGGGCTGACAGCTTTTTTGTAATCGGTTAAACCGTATCGAAGAATTTTAACTTTGAAAATTCGAAGTGAGGTTAGGTAGCTGAACCATCCTCTTGAGAGAAATCAGAACAGTTTTAATATCAAAACCTGTTCATAAAAATAATCAATTTTCAGAAAACTACATGTTTAAATGACAGTTAAGGCTTCACCCTGGGCTTTTTATAGCTCAAGTTACACTTGAAGGGCTTGAATCCCAAGCATGATTCTTTGGGGTTGACATTTCAATTGAGTTTTCACGATTGAAAAAGAAATGATATTTTGATATTTTCATCTGTAAAAACGACAAAGATTTTTTTTTTTTTTTTCATGCTACGAAGATTGGTGAGACCTGAAACTTTTGCTCGAAATCGAGAGATTAAGATTACAAACCACGTTTTTTATGATTCGAAAAAAGACGAAATAAAAAAATGGAGAAAAATGATTGCATTGTAAATTGAAAAGAACGACCAAAAATGAAGCGTTTTCCGTAATTATATTCCAGTGATTAGTTAATCGTTGAAAGAAATGATTGAAATATTTATTTATTCAAACAGGTGGGAAGAAGAAAAGAAATCAGGTGGCTCAAAATGGCATTTTCTGGAGCACAAAGGTCCGGTGTTTGCACCAGCTTATGAGCCATTGCCACCGAAGGTGAAGTTTTACTACAATGGAAAAGAAATGAAATTGAGTCAGTATACCGAGGAGGTAGCCACATTTTACGCTCGTATGTTGGATCACGATTACACAACGAAAGCTGTATTCAATGATAATTTCATGCAAGACTGGCGTTCGATAATGACTGAGAGTGAAAGATCAAAAATAAATGATCTTCAGAAGTGCAATTTCAAGGAGATGCACGCATATTTCCTGCAGAAGAGCGAAGAGCGTAAAGCGATGTCGAAGGAAGAGAAAAAAGCGTTGAAAGAAGCGAACGAGGAGGTTGCGAAGGAGTACGGTTTTTGTACGATCGATGGACACAAAGAAAAAATAGGTAATTTCAAAATAGAGCCACCGGGTTTGTTCCGAGGACGTGGAGAGCATCCGAAAATGGGAAAATTGAAAAAGCGTGTATTGCCGGAGGATGTGATGATAAATTGTTCGAAAGATTCTAACATACCGAAACCACCGTCGGGCCATAAATGGAAGGAGATTCGTCACGATCCGAACGTTACGTGGCTGGCGTCGTGGACAGAGAACGTGCAGGGTCAAGTTAAATACGTGATGCTTAATCCATCGAGTAAATTGAAGGGTGAAAAAGATTGGCAGAAGTACGAAACTGCGAGAAAATTGGCCAAATCCATCGACAAAATAAGAGCGGAATATCGCGAGGATTGGAAGAGCAAAGAAATGCGCATTCGGCAACGCGCCGTCGCGCTTTATTTCGTTGACATATTAGCTCTCAGAGCGGGTAACGAAAAAGACGAGGATCAAGCCGATACCGTGGGCTGTTGTTCACTCCGAGTCGAGCATATCTCGTTGCACGAACAAAAAGATGGCAAAGAATACGTCGTTGTGTTCGATTTCCTCGGTAAAGATTCTATAAGATATTACAACGAGGTACCAGTCGAAAAACGTGTTTTCAAAAATCTCGTCCTATTCATGGAGAACAAAGCTCCCGGTGATGATTTGTTCGATCGTCTCAATACAACCGTGCTGAACAAACATTTGAACGAATTGATGGAAGGTCTTACAGCCAAAGTATTCAGGACTTATAACGCTTCGTGGACGCTGCAACAACAATTGGAGGAATTAACCGATCCCAATTACACTGTCGCCGAAAAAATTCTCGCTTACAATCGAGCCAATCGTGCCGTTGCCATTCTTTGTAACCATCAACGTTCCATACCAAAAACTCATGCTAAATCTATGGAAAATTTGAAATCTAAAATTGAGGCTAAGAAAGAAGCTGTCGATGAAACCGAGGCTCAAGTCAAGGACGCTAAACGGGAAGCCAAACATGGCTCGGTGAAGGAAAAAGTGTATGTGTTTTTTCATTTTCTTTTGGATCACTCGAAAGTTCCCTGTTTTTTTTTTTTTTTTTTTTTTTTTTTTTTTTTTTTTTTTTTCACTCATTTTATATTATTTACTGTATTTAATGCAATTTGTATTTTTTCCTCAGTAATTATGATAAAAAGAAGAAAACCCTAGAAAGATTAAAGGAACAGCTTGCCAAATTGGAACTTCAAGCGACTGATAGAGAGGAAAATAAGGATATTGCCCTGGGAACTTCAAAACTGAATTACCTCGATCCACGTATCTCCATTGCATGGTAAGTCGAAAATGTCAAATTTCCAAGATTAATAAAATGGTTCACCGTTTTGTAACGGTGGCCTGGCAAAATTGCTTCTGGAAAAAAAGAAATCTAAATGAGAACTTCGCCAAAAATGAACTGACAACTAATTAAAAGTAGAAAATCGAGCTATCGACTAAAAGCTTTCGTCCATGTTACGTTTCTTCAAATCCAAATTCCTCCAAATTTAAAAAAATATTGTTGCACGAATGAAAAGAGAAAAAAAAAACTTTTAATTTACAGGTGCAAGAAGCACGACGTCCCGATTGAAAAGATTTACAACAAGACTCAACGAGACAAATTCAGATGGGCGATAGACATGGCAACTGCGGATTACGTATTTTAATACTTCAACCAGCGAGACAATCCTGGATCTTAGAGCATGTTCTCTCGTCGTATAAGGGGTTTATAGTAAAATTGACATGGAAAACGGCCGGGTAAACTTTATCAAGAATAAACGGAAAAAAGAAAGGATAAGAATGAGAGATCGATGCGCCGAGGGACGTGAAATCGAGTACGGAGAAAGAAAGAAAACGAGAGATACAGTATAATTTTTTATGTGTAAAAGAATAGTTGGATCGCGAGAGTGTGTGAACATTATTCTAAACGAAAAAGTGCTGTATTAGAAACAAAAAAAGAAACAGAGAGAGAGAGTGGGGAAAAATGGAAAAAATTTCAGTGGAGAAGACTCTTATACCTAATGTAATTAGTACATATTTGTAATTGCGACTCGTGCACTCATAGACGTATGTGTGGAAAAGTAAGAGAGAAAGTAGAAAAAATGAAGGGAAGGATAAAATAGAGGATGAGTGAAGAAAACAAGGAACTTTGGAATAATAAAGTTTTGTTCACTAAACGAATTAAGGAAGAAAAAAGGGCGACGAAAAAAACAAATGTAAGAAAATTGTGTTGGGACACATTCGGCAAGAAAAATTGTCATTCAAGACTCGCGTAAGAAAGCCGTTTAGTTAGACATTTCGTATGTGTATGGACTTAGAAAAATACGATTGTACATAAAACAATAACGATAATAATAATGAAGCTCTGTTTGAAAAACATGATCAATTGGATAGTAGAAGAGAAAAAGGAGGGAGCTCTGATTACTGTCTAATTGCGTTTCGTAAGCCGAAACTTTTACCGGCTCTTTGTATACACACAAAACTCAAGATATAACCGTTGTTTTCGTCGTCAACGGGGAGCAGAACAACCGTGAATGAGGATGAAAAAAAAAATTGTAGAAAATGCGAGTAATTACACCGAAAATGGAGATCAACATGTTTGCGGACATGCGTGTTTTATTTAAAGAAAAAAACTTGCAACGTGCTCTGGTTTTACTCAGCAGTTTCAAGTTTTATAGACGCTAAAATTTAGACTAGAATAATTTTCAAAGGTAATGTGTGCTTTTTAATTGTTAAAGTACGAAAAACAAGAAAAAAAAATGTCATTTGCACACGTTTCCCTTACCTGGGTTACGAATTATTGCGCGCGTGTAATACGAACGAAAATATAATTGTGAAACAGGACCGACGTTTGTATTTCAAATTCAAAACCAACGAGAAACACAATTACTTCGTTGACAAACAAATGCATCGTGCTCACTTCGCAATAAGTAACGTTTTTAATTAAAAAGGACTCTGGTCGTTGGAATGTAATGAACAGGATAACGATACTTCGCCGAGAAGAAGCAAACGACGAAAACGTCTTTGAGTTACGAAATATCGAGACGTTGCTCATTCGCATTTGACTTCTTCGATCGATACATCAATCCTACCGAGAATCAATTCTGCTATTGACAATTTATAATAAAAAAAAAAAACGGAAAACGTAAAAAAAAAATGAGTAAGGAAACTTCAGAATAGCTCATTATTCTGAATGCAATCTATGCACTTATATATATTTATATATATATATATAAATACACATATAAATGTATAAATATATATATGACGAACATGTACACGCATAATTATATATGAATATATATATTTAAGAAGATACTTGTGCTAAAATCATGTACGGTATTGAAACAGTGGTTTTTTGTTCTCCCAAAAATTTGTCTTGAAAATGTATTTCGGTCGAGGGCTCGAGAACATTTGATTTTTAAATCGTTCTTAATGTTTCTTATCGCTGGTACAAAGGAAATATAGCTTTTGTTCTTTTTCCTTACTCTCTCTCTCTCTCTCCTTTTTTTTTCACGGAATTGATAAAAAACCACTGTTGTCGAAAACTGCCACAAAATCATTTGGTTTGAAAATGATCCATCGCTTAGATTCGTCGTTGAAAAAAAGTATTTTTGTTCGATGAAATTTTTCGAACGTACACGCTTCGACGTGTGTTTATTTGTTTATATTTTAATTTCTATTATTTCTTATCAGCAACAATCACAGATTTAAGCTTAAATATCACGAAGAACGATAATTTTTTGGACACATCATTCTCTCATCGAATGTATCCCGATATCATTGACGAAATGAAAACATTTATTTATGTACGGTTCACTTTTATTTATTCTACTAGGCCAATTATTATTGCAATTTTTTTTCTTTTTTTTTTAATATTGAATTTCAATTTCGACATGGATAGTTATTGAAAATGAGTCCAATAAGTCTAAGAGTAGATTTAAATAAAATAAAAAAAAAAAAAAGAAAACCAATAATATCATGTAAGATATTTCTTGTGAGATTATAAAAACAATATTGTTTTTCTCTCCTCATAATTTTGTCTTCTTCTTGTCTCTATGCTCCATACCTTGCCACTTCAGTGATTATTTAATCAACGTCGAGTTCTGCATTTGAAGTTAAAACCTTAACTGCAAATCTGATAATCACAGTTTTTCCTTCTGTTATACGCAGCAGCATCGACGATCAAGCAGAACTATTGATTTGAAACATTTGAAACTTTTTTTTCAAATGTTTTGTGCGGTTTTAAGATGCAGTTTTTTACGTGTTCCAATTTCACAACTAATCTTTCATCCAATTTGGACTCCATTTCTTCAAAGGACTCGAGTTTAAAAAGTTGCAAAAAAAACACAACAAAACCACCTCTTTACTTTCAAGGCAAAAACGGATTAAATATCATCAATAAAAGGCTTATTTCGAATGGAGGGTTAAGAAATATAATCGTGAACGCTATGCAGGAAAGTTTTTCCAACACGGATGAGTATATTTACCTCGATTACTAGAATTGGTTTTAAAAACACTCGTGTGAAAACGCTCCAATTTTTCATTCTGCAACTTTTAAGGCAGTCAAAAAGCTTAATTACTGGACATCAAAGTGCAATATTTGAGGAGTATAACAGGAATATTATGTTCTGGGAAAAAAATAATTTTCCCAAGAGTTCGTGATGGGAATTTCGCGTTAACACAATTTTCGTGGGAAAGGAAATGAAGGGGCAATTTTTGACTTTTTTCCGACTCCAAATGGATTCCCTTTACCATTTTTCAGGATTTCATTTGCACGAAATCATATTTCCGTTTCACTTTGTTTTTATTAATAACAATACAGTACAATAATATCTGTATATTGCTGCAGTGAGTGTGAATCGTAATAAGTTAGCAGAACAAATAACTGTTTCAGTTAAATGTCATAATAATAATAATAGTAAATAATAAATATCATTATTAAACATGTTTTTTTTTCTAAGACCCGATAAAAGGTAATAAATATTAAATCGTGTGTAAAAACTCTTAGAAACATAACAGAACCGTAACGATATAATAACTGTGTCACCTAAACCATTTATCTTAGAGAAGACGACGGAAAAAAAAATTTTTTCCTCGTATTTTCTTGGTTCAACAATTTTTCAAATGAAAATATATAGTTGCCTCTTTTGTTTTTTTGATCGGTGACGAAACAGTCCTTGACGTACAAAATATAAAATAACTTTACAAATCTTTTTTTTTTTTTTTTTTTTTCATGTTTGTTCTCTTTTTGGCATTAGTAGACTTAATTTGGTTATCGTTTTACGATGGACGAATACCGGACTAGTAGTTACTTTTTTTATTTTTCATTTTTTCATTCATTATAGTTTTGTTTTTTTAATATTTAGACTAGACTATGCTAAATCACGTGTTCGATCTTCCAGGGTCTCGTGAAACTTCGGACCCAATCACGATTGTTTACCATTTTTAGTATATTCAACCACCGTCTTAACAAAGTAAACTTTCAAAAAAATAAGACGTACTTTTTAATCATTTTTCGGAGGAAAAATATGTAATTTTTCAATTACACTCGAAAATATTGACTTGTTATTTGGTTAATAGTTTTGTTGCAATTTTACGATATGTATCATTACAAATTTTCAACTGCCAACGAGTTGGAGAATATTTTTTTAACCCTCACAAGTAACAAATCAATATTTGTTAGTTTTTTTTTTTTGAAAAATTGATTTTTTAACAACTCTGATTGATTTGCAGCCGCATTGTACGACGGAAAATAAATTGAACGTAAGAAATGATGAATAATTGTTTTTTTTTCTTCTTTGTGTCTAAGAACGTGAAATTCCTCGATAAAATATCATCTCGAGAAGGGCAATTAGAAAATCCTGCGTTTCTATAAAATTAATAATTCACTGTGGGAAATTATAAAATTTACCAGAATTCAATAAAAATCATTGTCGTATTAGAACAACGGTTCTCGAAATTAAATATTTTGCTTTTTTTTCGGTTTTTTCGAGATTCAAAACCACCTTGCGGTTGTTTCCAAAATTTTTGTTTTCTTGAAAAATCGTGTCTTACTTTCACTCGGGATCGTCCGCTTCAGCAGCCGGCAACAACGTGATGAAACCAGCGGCTGCTACCTTCGCCTTATAGGCCTCCGGTTCGAACCAGCGAATCGGTACCTGTAAAAAAACATTTCTCATCAGACCCAAAATATCCTTAAAACTTTCAGGAATAAAAAAACAGTGTTGAGAAAGTTTGGTAAATACAGTCGAGCAGGAGATTAAGCCTGAAAGAGAAATGTCCATTTTTTACGAAAACAAGTTGTTATCAAGTCAAAAATTTATTTTTTGTGCAATGATTAACATAACGGATTTGTACAGCTCATCGATCATTGAGAATGGAATTGATCGAAGAATATTTACGAATGGAAGACACACGAAAGTATTTTCTTCGACACTGCATGGGTATTTCACTTACCCAGCAGGTTTGTGAAGACAAATATTTCAGATTATACATAACACACATTTTTACCAACAATTTTTAATCCATTAGCGTTTCAATTTGTTAATTAAGCTCTACAAATTGTTTTTACAATACAACCCTCAATCCACCTAAAAATGGCTTACACAAATTTTATCAACTAAAATTTCTACTCAATTGAAATTTCGGCGCATAGCGATTCGACAAAAAAAAAAGCTTTATTTAATTTTAGACTAATTTTCTGTTCAAACAATTTGTCGATACGTTTAAGGAATTATTATATCGAAATAATTTTTGCGACTTGTGTAAAAAAGTATCAAATGTTTTCAGAGTTTTGTCGAATCGCTCATTACTCCGACTTCAGTAGACCAAAGTTTTCAGCTGAAAAATAAATGTGTAAAACATTTTCTGACCTGACTGCATTTTCCAAAAATCCTCAGCCTGATAATAGTGCGTATCGATATGCATATGTGAACAGAATAGTCGCCTTACCTCTGTAATGTCCTCAGAATTGTCATGCATTCGTAAAAGCACAAAACTCCTGACGACATGCTTGTTTTTAGCATTAGAATATTTATCGAGTGCTAGAGAGGAACGTACTTTTGGGTTCGTGTATAATGTTATAATCCATGAATAGAAATTAATTTTTATTGCATATTATAATGGGTAGTGTTTTACTATAAAATATCTTTTTCTCAATTTTTGGCTTTTTTGAATCAAAGCTCTCAAACGAGTTTTCATAAATTTTCATCAACAATTGCAAATCTAAACGGTACTTCAGTTTAAGCTGTGTATCGTCACAAGTCTCTTCGCTGGGATGTTTTTTTTTTTTCACTTCAAATCCACAGATAATTGCTGTTCAAGTTGTGTACGATTTTGTCAATTTTGGTTGTTGCTTTTGTTCTCCAGCGCATAAGCGTTTAAGAAAAAGACGGAATTACTTTATTATCCACACTCTCTCACACAGCGCCAAACCATGCAACTCTTTTTCGCGTATCACAAGAAAAAAAACAGCCTCGAACATTGCTTTTGACGATTTTCTAGCGCCTTTATGATCACTCTATTTCGCTCACACTTTCTCATTCTTTTTGGTTAATACTTCAAGACTTTCCAAAGGGTTCGAATAGCCTTTAGCGATTCTTACACTCACTTATAAATTGTCGATCTTTCGTATATTATAAATGTAACAAGCTCCCTTAAGCCTAAACTTTTGTTCACAGATCAGTAGTCTTTTCATAACTCATCTCATTATGTTTTTTGAACTCTCGTTGTCAAAATATTGCGATACTTATTTCCACAATATCTAAAACCTCGATATCGAAAATAGAGATGTAAGATTGATTTTTGTTTTGTTTAAACCTATGAGAAAAAATGAAATAAACGTTGAATGTTATCGATAACTGATTAACACGTTTTTATATTCGAGTCTCGTCGTTCCAGACATTTTGAAAGATCATATTAGTGACGAAGAAATAACACCGAACGAATGCGCAATGAAAAAAAAAAAGATGGCTATGATTATACAGATTTTTCAATTGACTTACAGCGAACTGTTCCGCCCTAAAATTTCATTTGATCGATCGCGAATTTATCATTGCACAAACGTTAACGATAAAAAATAAAATAAGAAACATAAAATAATCAATGTAAACAATTATATCGAGCACGTTTGAATCCACGCGTAATACTTATGTCCCTTTTTGCTTTTGCACCACAAGATCAACGAACATGGAATGTTTTACAAACTTAATGACTTCTTAATGACTAATCACGAATGTCCGTAAACGGATCGTTTATAAATATAACGCTGAAACAATGATCCTATCGATGAGATTCAATGAGTCATCGAACGTATGAAAATGAGAGTTTCTAACGAATTTTTATTGGGAGTAAAAAGTCTCTAAATACTTCAGCGTTCAGTGGCACAAAATAAAAAATGAAAAAGAGACAAAAAACAAAATGATAAACTTAATATCGACTCGCTAGTAGCTCGACAAGGATAAACGAAAAATAATAGGAACATAAAATTTCTTTTTTGTCAATAGCCTCTTCGACACAGTTTCACACGAGTGTGAAATCATATAATAAATATCTATACATTTATATCTTTCTCTCCTTTTTCTGTTTGTTTGTTCTCTCACTATCTTTGAATGTAAATCACGAAAATTTGGTACTATCAAAATACCAAATAATCTTTTGTAATACTACCGATTTATCGAGCTCAAACCGAACGTATTTCACGTTTAAATATTAACGTGAACGAAAAACTGTGAGACAACGTTTTCTCTGAAAACACGAGATTGAAAAAATCTCGATTCTCGATGCAGTTACATTCGGACGAACTCAGTACGAATAACGATAAGCTATCTTTGGCATAGTTTCACGATCTTTGAATCCTCGGTTGTTAGATACATCGTAATCGTTTAATGTGTTACGGTTAAAATGATTGTTAAACGTGCCGACGTTAATACAATTATTTGCCGTGATGGTACGATTATCTACCTTGCGGACGATGTTTGGACACATTTTTTGGATGCGCTCCCAGTCCGCTGGAGCTCGCTTCGCGTAAGGGCCCTCGGAACAAAGGAGCAGGAACTCGTACGTGAGTTTTATGATTTCTGGAAATAAGCATCCAATTTTTCTATCATTTCTAGTTGGTCATCTCTTTAAATTGAATATTAAATACGAAATATGAAATTATATTTGGAAAACTTGTAAATAAAATAAAAGTAAACCGAGCGGAACAAAAAATAAAGATTCACGATGAATGAACTATTCTCCGAGGAGTGTCGAACCGTTTCACGTAATCTTTTACTCCCAACGATTTTTCGATGGTGAGAAATAATAAATAAATCACGTTTTGAGCTAAAACGCGATGAAAGATACCTTCGCCGGAATCAGTTATAGTTATTTCTTCGTCACTCTGTCAATAATCGTTTTGAACATGCGGGAAAATACATAAAACAAAAATTGATCGAAAAAAAAAAACAATTTTTTTTTTTTTTCAATTCCGGCCAAACACTGTTCCTTTTCTTGAATTATTTTTTAAACAATCCATCATAATATTGTACTCAATTCGATTGAACTCACCCTTCTTCGGATTATTTTCAGATCCGGAAATTCCAAGTGGCTTAAATGTTTCCTCGCTCTCGGATGTCGCGTTGCTCTCCTGACTCAGATCACGACCGAGAACATTTGACGGTGTCAGTGGCGTCAACGGAGTCATCGGAGTCAACGGAGTGATCGGTGTCAGCGGCGTTATCGGAGTGCTCATTACAGAATCCGTTGACGGAGCGAACGCAGTTTCTTCCTCGAAACTGAAGTAATCCACACCGGGATTAAGTTGCTCGGGATCGCTCGAAAAATAACCGTCGAGGACCAATTTTGCTGTCTAAAGATACATGTTACAGAATGTGACAAATGAAATTTGATAAATGAATAAATAAAAAAAAAAAAAAAAGATAACGGATAAAATTACGATGTGCACTTGAGAAAAAGCTTCTTTTTGTTTGATCAGAAAAAATCAGTTTTACCAAAATGATTAACCGGATGTAAAACTTTCTACCGTTTGGCAGATCGATGGTTTTTCAACTATAATTTCGCCAGAGTTATAAAAAAAATTATACAATTTTTGTTTCCCAGTATTCTCCGTTCTAGATTTTATTAACCTTCCAAAATTCTGTTTGCAAATAAAATGAATTACCATGACAAGATCCAAATTGCTACCGATGACCTTGATGGACTGATTGCCAACAGTCACCGTGTACTTGTATTCGCCAATACTGGCGTCGTTGGTGGATAAACTGTGAAGAAGAGTCGAGCGTGTACGAGAAGTATGCTGTAGAAGACGATTGCTCTCGTCGGATGCGCTGCTGTTCAACGAAGAGCTAGAACCGCCGATACCGCTCTTGTCTCCTCCACCTTGCTCTAATCGCACCGGGGATGCGTTTCGTTGTATCGTATCTTTGATTAAATCCTTCGCGTAACTAGAGTCACAAAAAACAATATTATTTCCAGAATAAAAATCAGAAAAGCGTAGATATCACAGATAAAAATCTCGACTCAAAATGTCTAAAACGTAAAAAATCTTCTTGATTTACAACAACAAAAAAATACTCACTGTATCTTGTCCTCGGAAGTTCCCGTTATTTGGACAAGTCGTTCTTTGGCTCCGGGGTTCACTGCAAATTTTGCAATTCTACAGACGTGATACAATTTTTCTTAACTTCACAGCCGTTAAACACGCATCAATCACAGATTATTATGCACCTGGCAGAAATGACTAGCTGAGCCACTGTTAATTTTCATTATTTACAAGGAAAAAAAAATAGAGAATTCAGTCACTGGTGATTTTTGTTACGCTCAAACCATGCTCTGCGGTAATAATTTTATTGTTCATGTTTTTCCACAAAACTTGAGTCCACGTTGGGGATGCGCCTGTGAGAAATGTTTTGAATGCTATCGTCGAAGATTCGTAGATGTATTTTATTTTATAAATCTATGCAACGATCACTTTTACTCTTTTTCCTTATTTAATAATGGACTTAATAAAATCACGTGATTCTAGCAGCTCGCAATAGATCGTACGTATCGATAAATCCGAGAATAATCATTTCGGGCATTTTTGAATCATCACGTCGTTTCAAGAACATGGAAAAATCCTTGACTCCGTGATCGTTTTGAGATGATGGAAAATTTGATCCTGGTTTCAAATCTTTTCAATGTAGCGCAACAACATTTTTCCCATTTGATAACATCACGATAAATCAATATCATCGAAACTCAATCACTATAAACCTTTAATTTTCTAGTCCCTCTGCCAATTTTCGATCAATAGTATGGATCATTTAAATATCATCAAATTTGACGAATTGGAAATTGATTTGGATAGTCCTGTTTTTAGTGGTTGAATAGTTGAAAATGACATGATTAAAATTACTCATTAATTTCCAAATAACTGTAAATAGCATAAAAGTGAATGAATAAAGTCGTCAAAAAATGAAGCGTCAAATCGTTGATGGACTTTTCAATGATTTGGCTCAACGAACGAAGAATAGTGCATTGAGAAATGAATTCATTTCAGAAGAATGACGGAAAATTTGGGTACTTCAATTAGCTCGTGTTACTCGGTTCGAAGGTCATGCATTGCCATTCGATCGAAGACAGTTCAGACAGCAAAGAGTTATTTGCAAGAAAAAAAAATGAAACAAATTAAAACGTAAATTGTTAAACTGCGATGCGTAAGAAATAAATGGTGAAAAAACGTAATATCCCGTCTGTATAAGGGAAAAACGTTGATGAAAAATTAGACGAACGAATTAACATGAAAAACAAAATCAGTCACGTTAATTTCGGTAGTTGTGATGCAAAAGGCATGATGCAGACGAGCTGCTTGCATTTATTTCTTTTTTTTTTTTATTTGCTTATTAATGTTTGTTGCTTTGTTTTGTTGTTTGTTTTCATTTCCTGTTTACCTCGCTGGAAGGAGATGATCGTCTCGCTGAGCTCTTCGATCATGTGAACCCGTCTCCCCTTTATTCCCATCACTGTTTTGTCGTGCAAACAATTTTAAGAGTACGAAAGAGAGAAAAAAAAACGATACGCTTGTTCTTAACAGATATTCACACATGTTTTTTCGATTACCGGCATTTTTTGTACTGTTTTTTCTTTATCCTGTCGCCCCCAAAATCGTGGGTTATTTTTGTCTCTCAAAACGAGATGAATATCGAAATAAAATGCATTTTTTTGATGATATGATAAAAAAAATATTTAATATTTTCTCACCTTTCCCCGAATCACTGTTACGGATTACAACTTCGTCCTTGCAATAATTCTTGCCAGGAATTCGTGTCGGTTTTGCAAATTTTCCGCTGTTTTTTATTACTTCACCGATTCCGAGCAGCGGCGCTGTTTGGGGAGACGACGATCCCAGGGGAGGAGACGACAACAATGTCGTCGGAGACTCCATGATCAATGTATCAGCTTGCTATAGAGTTTAATGGTTGAACCAAGAGAACAGTTAGAAAAACTCAAAAAATTTAATTCTCCACTCTATAAATATTCATATAAATGTGCAGATTAAAAAAAAAAACTATAAAATAGTTGCAATAATATCGTCATTTAGTCATGTCGAATATATTTTATAAATAGATCGTTTCGTAATAGTATTTCGATTATGAAGCATAAAAATAGCGATATTTAGTTTTTGGATAACGCGAATGGAAACCTTTGCATTTTAATAATTATTTTCACGGAATTTTTTAATATCTCATTACAAGTTTTGAGACTACTATATCTATTTTCATGGAGAAATATCTGGAAACAAGAGGAAGAATACGTACGTTATCGACTGTGGACAATTTTTGGGTGTAATAATTGTCCATAGAGTCATTGTGACGCCATTGTTTAGCTCTGAGTTCAATTAGTTCCAGCAAATGTACCCTGGTCGTCAGATCAAGCCTCTCATCCTGGCTTCCATTTCTCATCGCTACAAACGCTCTGTCCAGCTGACCTGAAAAGAAAAAATCATAAAAATTGGATGAATTGTTCCCTCATGAATTTATCGAAGGATTATCAATGAATTTTTGGTAATCAAAGATTCATTTGATTCCTGCTTTCCACGGTCAGATTCATGTTTTAGGTCAAAAGACACTGAAAGTAAAAATTAAAATACCTTTGTAAATTGCTTCTACTTGTGGCGCATGAGATTTAAGAGTATTGCACATTGTGATTATATTCATCTGCAGCGATTGATCATGAAAGCCGTTGGTCAGGTGGACGGTAACATTGTCGATCAGGGACACTAATTCGTCCACTGTGAAATGATAAATACAAAATTCAGTGAATTAGTTATTCGTGGGAGAATTATCTTTTTTATATTTTTAAGAGTCGCAGCGTTTACTGGTCTTTATCCACCCATCGTTGGTCGAGTGGCGCTGGCTCAGCTTCGGAGGCCTTGGTTTTTCCACTTTTTTTAGCGTTCTGAGCCTGGTTAGCTGTGTCGTGGTAGCCATTATTGGGTCCTGTTTAGAACACAAGATATAACAGATAAAATATTATCGTTGATTAATTTCGAAAGTTATTGGTGATTTTAGAACATTTTTTTGGAAATTTCTGATACCAACTATCAAAGTTAGCATTCGATGGTGGTTTCAAATTTTTCATTCGGTCAAAAACCAAAGCCAAATGTATCATAGCTAATTTATTTTTTAGAAAAGATTCAGTACAACATTCTTATTTCAGACTCAGTTGTATTAGACCTTGCAAACATTCCAATTCTTAGACTCAAAAATTTTGTATCGAAACATTGAAAATATTATATTTATAAAAATACAGATCTTAAATACTCGATTCATAAATGACTGACAAAAACGTTGTAAATAGGGAGCATGAAAAGTGAAATAACAAAAAATATACTGTTGCAAGTTCATATTAAAATTAGCACAATACGAATGTGCATTTTTCTTTTGTATTTAGAACTTTCTCAAGTAAAATTGATGGTCAACGCGAATCATTTTTTTCTATGCAAATGGTGTCAAATGTTAAAATTAATCAATTTTAAAATAAATGATAAGTAAAAGCATGCAAATTTTGATACCGTGCTTTGATTCCCTGATGTAAATCTCAGGTTTCATTTCAGAATTGTCGTATATAAATTTTGAGAGCAATGCCTCAACATGCTTAAAGATTTTTATTTATTCGTCGATGGTTTATTTTTATATTTGAAATTGGCAATAATTTTTGTCTGTAGAATTTTTTCAATCTGATACATTTTTTTTTCAGCAGAGCTTCAAGACAAATAGGTTCTACAGATAAATTTGAAAAATCTGCAAACTTGAGAAATATACACAAATTTTGATGAAGCAAACAAATCCTGATAAGAGAATGACTCATAAACACGGATTCAGTTGTTTCGAAGCAAACTTTAAGCTGATAAGCAAGTGATTGAATGTAAAAGCAAATGTTTGTACAGCGGCAGGTGAGAAAAGTAAAGGTTTGTCATTGATAAGAAAAGCACGAGATTTCCGGAAATAAATGAAATCAAACGTTGGTGCATCGTGGTGTTAAAACATGAGATATTTGCACAGAGAAGCACGATTTAAAAATAACTCGTTATAAGGAACAAAAAAAAAAAACGAAACCAAAAAAGGGTTCACGCGCGAACTTTTCTACGAACTTACGTGCGAGACGAAAGTAGAAGAAAACAACAGCGCACGAGAAAAACAGAGAGTACGTCGACGATTAAATTTACAAATTTGGAATAAATGAAAAAAATTAACAGGAAAATTGTCGCGTGGGTTGCGAGAAAGTAAAAAAAAAAAAAGTGCGAAGGCAAAACGCGTGTTCGGCGCAGCCGAGCAATTTCGGCCACTCGAAAAATCAGACACGATCAGGGTTATGATAAAAATAATTTATATACATACGGAAACCATGTGAGAACTTGTAGCAGCGTTCACACAAAACGAGAGTGTGGAGAGTGTGGTAGCAGGGGAAAATGATGTGTGCTTACTGTATAAACTTTGTGAGAAGGATCGACCGATCGACAGAGAACGAGAGCGAGAGAGAGAAAGAAAGAGGAAGAAAGAAGAGAGTGGGAGGAAAGAGAGAGGTGAGCTCGAAGGAAAGTGGGAGGAAGTCGACAAAGCGATGGCAAAAAAGAGGGAGAAAGAAGGGTGCGAGGTGTGAGCGAGATAAATGAATGTTTCCGAAAGTGGACATAACTTGGCATAGAAACAGAGAGAGAGGGAGTGGGGGGAGAGAAAAGGAGAGCACACACAAAGGGATTTGTTTAGTTTCTAAAAAAATATTCAAACAATCATATGTTCGTATTTATGTTCGACAATTGAAAGAACATTCGATAAAAATAAGATATATGTATGACACATGAAACAATACATATAAAGCTGTATGTCATAGATGAGAGAAATCGTTCCCCGGAAGAATTGTCATGCAAAAGAGTTTCGATACTAAAACATTTTTGACAGCTGGGTATAGCTTCTAAGAAGATTCAATTCGTTTTTTACGTAATCGGCATAATAACGTTTTTTTTTCGGGAATAAAATTCTATGATTATAATTATCGGAAAACTTACCTTAGCAGCCGTGCCACAGGTGAAACGATAGGCAGATCGTCGTGGGATCTCGTCGTTGACGTCGTCGTCGTCGTCTCGTATTTTCGATACGATTTGTCGTTTATGTAGGTATGTATGTTGGTGTGGGAGGCACCGAGCCTGGCGGGAGGGGGGGGGGGGTTTCGATTCGATGCGTCGCGAAGTTGTCAATTATTGAGAAACAAAGAAACAGGCTGGTGGTTTGCAAAGCGAAAAGTCACTAAATAATGCAACTAGGGAAAAAAAACTTCTGCCACTACCTTTGTTCAATATTTTTAACACAATTATTCAATTTCGAAAACACGAATTCTAAATCACAATTGATTTAACAAACTCATTAAATCGACAGTGGTTCAACGATAAAAAAAATATATAAACGAGTACGAATCTTTTAGTATTCAAACAAGATTTCCACGTGAATTTAAACAAATTTTTTTTTAATTATAAAGAAAGTATTTTATTTTCTTATAACACAAATTTCGGTTGATGAACCAAGATTTTACATTCGCGGCGAGTGTCTCGAAATACCAAAAGTTATAAATTGGCAAACGCTAGTGCTGGAGGTCCCGAGGATTTGTGTCTCGTAAGCTACGACTGCGAGTCTGAAGTCCCCGATCGTCCTTCCTTACTTATTTACGAACTTTTTTACGATCGCCGCCCCTTCGGTTTAAAAAAAAAAAAAAAAACCCGTAAGGATTAGTACCAAGAGAGGGTTAGAGAAGGGAAGGGTATTGTCATTTGGTCATCACGTGTTCGTCGGATGTGTTAAGGAAAATTCAAAATATTGCAATAATATTTTACATTATTATCCCTTCGAAGAGTCATCAGAATTAAATTTTCTTTAGTTTGAGTCTCGTTCACGAATGTTTTCCTCCATTTTTTTCGTCCTTATATCTCTCGACGACGACTCTGAACGAACTCTTCAAAAACATTGGACCCTTTGTTCTGGCGCCTTTGCATGTGTTTATAACTAACCTCTCAGGACTGTTTATAGATGTAACCTGAATAGGAGCATTAGGAGCCTGCTAAGCACTAAGACAGTCTAAAGACACCCTTCGGATTGGTCATAGCGACGAAAAAATTTCCCAAAAAGCACGTTTACTCAAGTGATCTGTACACGACGAATTCAGCATTTTTTTTTTTTTATTGGACAAAGTTTGAAGAAAAATTCAAAATTAGTCGACATTGAAAACATTTTATTCAGTCAGTAAGAAGCCTTCTACATAATATCAATAATAATGATGATAATAATAATAATAATAATAATAATAATAATAGAAATTCATTCGTAATAACCATTTGTAAATTACAGGTAGACTCTCTCTCCTTCTCTTTCGCACGCTCACCTGCCATATTAAAATAAAAGTTATAAAAAAAAACTTTATCGAACAACCAAACTTATAAAATTGTTTTATATCTCTCAGGAGTATATATATATATATTTATGTATTACTTACATATGTATATATATATAACTCCATTAATGTAGTCGATAAATTATTCCTATTTTGTCAGTTTTTTTGTTGTTGCTGCAAAGATACATAGCGTTAGCCCGGCAGCACATTTGGATTTGTAGGACAAGTTTTGTAATCTCTTCTTTTACTTCATTTTAATCATTTCTTTTTTTCTTTTTTTTTTTTAATTATATTTTCCGGTCATTCTGTTCCTCTCTTTCTCAGCTCATTCTCGTTTACGACTATGTTTACATCGTTTACAATAACACATTTGTATGATTCGTACAACGATTTATCTTTTTTTTTTTTTTTTATTAAGTCTCATAATAATAGCAGCTAGGAATAATCACGAAGGAACAATGACGCTTTAACCCAAATGGCAAAAGTATCAAGTCGATCATGCTTTTTGGCACAATACAGTAGTAAACAACTAGTAGTATGAGATTTGTTTGTATTTTCGGAGCTGTAAACGATATAGCTGTTTACATATATGCAATATATATTTATAACTTTGATAATTTGTTTTTTTTTTTCTCTTTCTTTCTTATTATTCGGTAATAATCAAACGATGTAAACAAGTCTTTTTTATCGTCAGGCCTTATTACTGTTTTACCAATAGTCTATTGTCTTGAGGTAGTGAATTCAATGTATAATCCTATTATTTTGTTGCTGCTATATACGCTGTGTTGCAGATATGTGTGTGTTTCAATGAATATTACTTTTTACGCCCATTTTTGTCCAGCTTCATTTTCTTACTCTCTTCACATTTTCTCTCTTTCTTTTTTCCTCTCTCTCTCTCTCTCTCTCTTGTTCTTTCTGCTTTTGTTTTCTACAAGTCCAATGCATCGAAAATATACTCGTAAACTGCAATTCATTCCTTCATCGAACCAATACAGACATAGCTAATGTACACAGTATTTTTAATAAAAAGTTTTTACGCGCCTAAACGGACGCAATATTTGTTTATTATTCTTCTTCGTTTTCTTCTTTCTTCTTATTCTTCTTTTTTTTTTTTTTTTGTGGAACAATACAATCCTGTTGTAAAATATCTCATTGTTTATGTCGCGCACACTCTTGGGCGCTAATACGAAAAAACCCTGTCCATTTGGAAAAAGGAATTTGGACTCGTAGTTTTGCATTAGTCTCATTGTAGAGGGCGTCAAAAAATTATTATCGTCTAGGCAAGAAGTTCAAAGAGTACGCGTTTCGTAGCTCGTTTTCGTTTTGTTTGTTTTTTTTTTTGTTTCGTTCCACCGGAAGATAAATGAGGAATTCGGCATACTTCGGTGACAAAGTCATTACTTTTTCTTCCTGCTTTATCTTCCGGTATGTTTTTGAGCTCACACGCATACGCACTAGCAACTTCGTTTGCCAAAACGGCCGAGAGACTATCTGCTGCTGACAGTTTTTAGGCTCGTGTGCTAGCACTTGTAAATAATGCCCAGCAATTGTGCTATTTTTTTTTTTTTTCTTCTTTTCTGTAGTCTCATCCGTTCGTATTTGTTTTTTTTTTCTTCTTCTTCATTTTAATTGTTTTTTTTTTCCCCCACTACTCTTTCAAGAATTATTATTTTTTTTTTTTTTCTTTATTTTTATCACATTTTAATCGTCTTTCACAGATCGGAAAGAAGGAGACGCGCGTGACATCGCGACCGCGCAAGCATCGGGCTCAATCGGTGAACACTTCTGTAAAAAATATAAATTCTATATGGATGTTTTGAGCCCTCAGACGCGGTCAAGAAACAAATCGTTATTCGGCTCATATTCTTGCAACTTTTTTTTCGTCGCGAATCTCTTCTGGAACGTTTTCGCCTTATTTGCTGCTCGATTTTTTTCTACTTCTTATTCACGGTGCTTCACCCTTACCGTTTAAATGTTTTGCAGAGGAGTTTTCGAGGGGTAATTTTTGCTTTCGTTTGCTTTTACTTTTTTTTTTTTTTTTTTTTAACTTCATATTTGTTTCCAACCTGTTCTGCACACTACGAGGATTCCAAAAAATTATGTTTCACGGTATAATTGCTGTCTCGCTTGAGTTCAGGCAGAATAGAGATTCTCGCGGCTCTGATATTCACAGCGATTAATTTATCGTTTGTTTCTTGATGTCAGCGCTCGTCTCGTTCTCGAGGAAACCAAAAAGCGTTTGAACATAAAACAGTACTTGAGTAATTGTATCTCTTCTTTTTTGCTTATTTACCTCAATTTTGAATTTTGACACGTCCACTTTTATCCTTATATTACCATCAATATAAACAATGGAACTTCTTTTTTTTCTTCTTCTCATATAATGTTAAAACAACGATTATAAAGACGCGCGCGAACGCTATCGCGCGCTAAAAATAAAAACTTAACGCAAGATATATTCATAAATGAACGACACCGAAATGCAATAGCCTCAACATTTCACCAGGAATGGACAAAATCCACGAACATAAAAAGAATACGAGTTTAAATTCGTAAAACTATTACCTACAAGTATTTTTGTGCTTTTTTTTTTTTCTTATTTTTCCACTTTTTTTTTTTTTTTCTTTTGTCTTCCTATTCTACAAACAGCGAGAAAAATCCTAAGACATGCGGTTGCCAAAAATGAATTTCTGACCATTTGAGAAGTATTTTAACTTCGTGTAACTTCGAAACGCTAAATTTTTATTTATGTATGTATTTTTAGATTACTTTTTTGTTTTTTTTTTTGCTGTGTCGAGTACGAGCTTCCTGTATTTTTGTCTTGATTTATTTTCGTTTTTCTTTTCATTCTTTTTTGATCTCTGTATTTTTCGTTTTTGAATGTCTTGTGATTTTTACGCTCCCGTAACAATTAATCCAATATCAATCCGTCTCTCCCGCTAAAATGTATTCAGTTTTTTTTTTTGTATCTTTTATTCTTCTTCCTCCTTTCTTTTTTTTTTTCTCATTCTACAACTGAAGTTTTTATCTCAAAATAAAGCAGACGAATCCGCTTTTGTTTTTTTTTTTTTTTTTTTTTAATTATTCTTATGCTTTAAGATCTCTTGGCGCGGGAGTTTAATTTCTATTTGTTTTTTTTTTTTTTTAAATCTTTTCTTTATTCGTTTAATTTGTGCTCCCAATTCGGACGTTACTCTTTTCTCGCAGACAAAGGCAAGCTCGCGAATATTCGCTACACGTTTCTCATATTTGTTATCGTAATTCCCGATTTCTTTTTGTTTTTGTTTTTTTTTTTTCGTTTTTGCAATCTCGACCCTTTTTTCTTTCACCTCCACCCGATTCTACCCAGATTCACCAGTTTGTTTCAAGTTTCTTGATTATTTGCCAACTTATACGGATCCGTAGTTAAAAATTTGTTTCAGATAACGGTTGAAGATTAAAACCATTAGTAACTATAGTTATCAATTACGACGACCATTATGATGCCTTATACAATAATAAATTACCGCGATGGTGTGTGTGTATGTGTGTGTGTTTTATTTCATTATTATTTTCTTCTTCTTCTTCTTCTTTTCGCTTTGTCCTCGACAGCTGTGTGTGTGTGTGTGTGTGTGTGTGTACCGTTAATACTAAATTTTTATTCAATAATTAGCGTAACTTAGTAACGAGAGTATTTACCGGTTAACTCTCTTACCGAGAGATTTCCGAATAAGTGATTTTTTTAAAATTTTTCAATCCTTTCGAGAATTTTTTTTTACCTTATCAATTAACTGGTGTGGAGATCCTCAAGCTCGTCGAGTCCGAGGGACAAATAAAAACACCACGTGATTGCTTAGTGGTGTCGTTTCTTCTTGAAACCTGAGAAAAATGAAATTTTCTTATTTATTGCCCGGTAACAGAAAACAAAGACGAATAAATGAGGACGCTTTACAAATGTTTTCAATCGAAAATTTTTCTCGAATGATATTAAAGCGTTGTGAAAAATTATTTGAACTACATAACATCACCGAACTTTCCTTATATTTCAAACAATTTTTGAATTTTTTATGAAAAATCTAAAAAAAAACGTCGCACAAAATCGTGTCATTATCCGCTCAACAATTTAAAAAAAAACAATTTGCTAATAACTTTCAGGATTTGATTAATTATTATAAAATGTGACGCCGCAAAATCTTGAAGGTCTGTAAAGTTTCAATAAAATTTCATCCAATCTCTCTAAGTATTGAAATATTGAATAAATAAAGACAGAAATGATCGCGAGAACGTATGTGAAGAACAAGCCCAATTATTCTCGAATTTGATAGTTTATTTCGAAATACGTACTCTTTTTGGCTTTTCCCTTGGAAGTTTTTCTCTTTTTACCAGAGACTGCGGCAGGTCCGGAGAACGTTGTTATTTCGTCGCCAAGTGTGCCCAGCGTTGTAATTTGACGACTTCGATGTTTTTCTTGTTTCGTAACTGGCAAACGCGTCATGTAGTTCTCTTCGTATTCGATCTTTCGCTTGTTCTCACGTCCCAAACTCGCTTGTTTATCTCCTATACCCTGCGTATCCTCGATTGGTGCGTCTAAATATTCCTCCCTCAGTTCGCGCAATACCGCACCGGATACTGCACGCCTGCGTGCTCTCTCGCCCGCCTTGCGCATTTTTTCAGCCATCGTCTCGTCGCCGTCTGTACAAAACAACAAAAACATACACACGTTTACTTTTTTTATATTTTTTTTTCCAATAAAACAAAAATCCATACGGACTAAATCTATAAAACAAACATAGATATAAGGTTGATCATTTACGACTCTTCACACGGTTTTTTTTCTTCCCTTCTAGTTTTTAGAAAAATTCGTCATTAATAGAAAAACGAAAGCTTTCGAAAAGCTAACGAAAGCAATAACGAAAATGGGATTATCATCGAAATCGATTAATATTTTATCCATTCAATGCCATTGTTATTTCAAATTGTGTGCTACTTCGTTTTTACTTTCATGACTTGTAATTGCTTTAAAATTTCACGCCTCCATGAATTGAAAAAAAAAAAAAAAATAATAAAACTTTTTTTCTTTGTTGATTTTTTATTCGTTGATATTTCTATTATCCTATGGCATTGGTACTCGAAATAGATTAATTGAGAAAGAAGTTGAAGATTTTTAATATTTACAATACCGTAACTTCGATTTTTTTTTTACAAATTTTCAAATACCGACATTTTTATATTCGAAATATAGAATGAGCTCACGAAGCAGAGGTTCATTGTAGAAAAAACTTGAGAATAATTCGACTAGTCGAATATGGGTTTTTAAATTTTGTCAATCGAACCATTATTTATAGAAAAGAGAGAACATTTTTTCAAACTGTAAGGTGATCGAAATTGGGATATTCACAAGAGACAAAAATTGTTCTTTATCGAGTGACAAAAAATAACAAAAATGTAATTTCCTTTCTACGGAACTCTAAAAATTGAACCATAATTTTTACCGCTTTTTTACTATTGTATTTTTCACGCGCTTAGCTCTGTATTTTTACTCATACTCGTATTCTTTATTCATCGTCTTTACTTTTTGCTAATTTCCTGGACAGGAGTACTCCCGTCCAGGCTTGTAACTGGGTGTTTGCCCGTCAAATTTATAAATAAATAAATAAATAAATAATTCATAAAAAAAAAAAACAAGAAACAGGAGAAAAAAGGAGATTTCTTTTTGAAACTTAAAAAATTGTACAGTACTGCGTATTGTAAAAAAATGGCTCAATTTGAAGAATGCAAATTTGGCGAAAAAAAATATATAACGAGGCTAAGGAAATTTTGAAATCGAGATATCGAATCACACCGGTCCAACAGGAATAAATGCAATTTCTTTTTGATTAAAGTTCAAAGCATGGAAAGCTACAAACCGTAATGAACAGCGGCCAACTTGGGTGGTACGTAAACCCCAGATTTCCTAGACTGTTTTGATTTGTTGGCTGGGTCGTCGTCGTCTTCTTCACTATCGGACTCGTCCTCGCTGGCATCCAATTTACCCATAAGCGCGTCAGGATTAGCTTTGAAATTGCTAGGATCGTTATTGCCGGTGGTTCCAGTGACGGCGGTCTTAACTAGTTTGTCTATTTGATACTTGAGCTTTTGATCTATGGGCCTGATTTTTTCGAGAACAGTTCTTATCTCGACGAGTCGATCTATCGAAGGATCTCCCTCTATACGTTCCCCGGAGCATTTTCTCAATACTACATAAGTCAAATTAATAAGATAAGAAAGAAGCATGTGATACTTCATTTCCAAAAAGCTGAGACCCTTGTCCGTTGACACTTCGCCATTTTTCACTTTTGTCAACATATTGTCAACAAGTTGATTAACCTGAACGACGTTGGCATTCATCTCTCCTAGTAATCGGAACGCCTGAGGCAGATCCCTCTGCTCCATTTCGTCGATTGCCTGAAAAATGATGACATTTCGTTAATAATTATCGTTATTTAATTTTTATTGGTTAAAAACATTATTATCGTTAAGATCAACAGAGTTTACCATTTTCGATGATTTTTCTAAAGTTTCGTCAATTTTCATTAAAGCAATTGCAGCAATGTTCGATAATTTTTTCACGACGCGACTACCATTTTACGACGAAGCTGAGAGTTTTTTTTATCACGTACAAGAAAAAAAAAAGCACCCTTCTCCTACTCCCCTTTTTTTTTCATCCCCCATTCGATACCGCGGACGAGTGGAAAAAATCTATAACTCTCGTAAAACTGAAATTTTCATGAAAGAATAATATCTCTTTGAAACAATAACAGAACTCGTGAGCGCGTGAAAATTCAATCGTAAATATGTAGCGGTAACCTCATTTTCGTTGATTTCGATGACGAAAATTATTTCGTGGAAATTCAATGCTCGCGAGAAAAATGTCGGAGTCGCGATCGTACGGGAAAAAAGCGCAATAATCTGCTGCCATCTTTCCTATTTACTAATGGATGACAGCAGCGGTGAGAGAGAGAAGAAAGAATGAAACAAAAAAAAAAACAATCAAAAACTCCCTCGATAGTACTGGGGGTAGAAAAATTCTCAATTTTTTAACTCAATTAAACCCTCGCAATCCTATCTATTTTATGCACATTTTATTCCACTCACCTGCACCATTGTTTAGAAACAAAAATTAACTCAACAAACACATATTTAAACAACGTAACTTGTAATTAAACGGGTGCCCCACGTGGGACGATATTTTCCTTTTCAGAGGGTATATTTTTTCTCTCGGAAAAGCGTCATCAAGCGATGTTCTATAACGCGGCTAAAGTTATTTTACAAAATATTAAAACGTCATAGAACATCTAAAAATGGTATTAAAAAAATCGAAATTTATTTAACAATTTGATGATTTATTCTTTTTATTGCAATGAATAAATAAATACTTGAAAAAAAGACTGACTTTTGACTATTTAAGAATTATCTCTAGACAAAATGGCGGGCTCTTTTCGAACTTGAAACTCGACAGTTTTTTCAGTCACGTGAAAACTTTTAACATTTTAGATTTTCATCCACGAATATTAAACAGATTTTAATCGATTAATTTATTCAATTGTGAATCATTGATTAACTCATTACTTTTATTACTACAAGCAATGAGAGTTTTCCACTCTCAATATAAAACACATGACTTTTTGCTTCAACAATATTTACAATGATTGACAACAATAAGAAATTTGTATAGTTTGGAAACATCAAAAATACTGATACTGCAATGAACCTCAAAAATAAAAAATAGGCATCAGATTTGTTTATAACTTATTATGATTATTACTGACATCAATTTTCAGAAATTGTCGAAGCAAACGGAGGTTATTATTTTTTAATACGTGAAAGATAAATTATTTAACATATCTGCAATTGCAACAAACTCAAAATGAACTCATCATCACCAATTCAATTATATCATTGCATTTTTTTCTAGGGAATTCCCTTAATCTGATAAGCCTGGAATAACGAACGACTTTATGTGGTAGGAATGGTTTTTTATAAAAGTTCGCGGCCATCTTCGTACTTATGTAGAAGCATTATCATACACATGTATATATGTGTACGTAGGTGTGTGTGAGTAATAAGTGTGTGGGAAATCGAGGCTACAATTTGAGACAGTCGGCGTGGCGCGCCTTCAGCCAAATTATAACGTCACGACAATGGTGAGTACAAAATAATACCCGTTTCTAAACATAATTAAATCATGATTGTCAAAATGAAGTTTTCACGTGAAACGTCAGATTTCTCGATTTACGTGCATCGCGATCGATTAGCATTTTTCTTATCAATGTCTGATCAACGTCAAAAGTGTCAGCGCAAGATAGTGTATCATCAGGAATGATGGACTACACGCATTCGGAACAGTGAGATAACATCATTTACCGCTAAAACAAATTGTCAATAAATTCTCGAATTGTTACATTTCGTGTGTTACATCAAAATGGGATATCCCGCGTTATTTTTATATCGTGAATAACCAAAAATCACCAAATGGAATAATAATGTTGTTCAAAGCAGGAAGTAAATATTTGTTCCGTTTTTTTGACCGAAAATGGATAATTTTCACGGTCAAATACGACTCGCGTTAACGACGATCGTGAACATCAAATATTAACGATTATTTATACGTGATAAAATGCGTATCATTATCGAAAATGACATCAAAATCGTATGAAAATTTGCGTACACAATTTTTTTTCCAAGTTCCTCAGTGATCAGAATATGTTTTCACGTCAAAAATCCATCAAAATTCTTTTACTCCACGTATTTTTTCATAACAATGGATGATTATTTCACAGGAAAGGTTAAAATGGAGCAGTACCGCTTTGATGATATTATTATTCGTGCTTCGAGCCGATGGCTTTTATGTACCCGGGGTGGCTCCCGTAGAATTCAAAAAAGGCCAAAAAATCGATGTCAAAGCTGTGAAAATGACTAGCACCCATACTCAATTACCGTATGAATATTATTCGCTGCCATTTTGTTTACCAAAAAATGGTACGATATACAAGTCTGAGAACTTGGGCGAAGTCTTGCGAGGCGACAGGTAAGAACTTTGAAATGTAGATCTGAAAATAAATAGATAAATAATTGTAAAAGTAACAATAACGACAATAATAATCACAAAAAAATATCAAAATTGTTACCAAATTCGTTACATGAATTTTTTGGAATTTTACACAAAAATGAATAATACAAAATATTGATAGAAATTCATTGATTTTATTATATTCCACAGGATTGTAAATACTCCCTACGAAGTCGCAATGGCAGAAAATATCACTTGTAGATTATTGTGTCACCGTCCTAACGAACTTATGAATTGGAGCGAGGAAGAATCGCAGCGTGTTATAGAGCGCATACAGCACGAGTATTCGGTTCATCTGTGAGTTCATTGATGATAATAATAGTTTGATTATTCTCGCTGCTACAGACATTTGCTGTCTCGATAAAGACTTTGCTACAAAAGCCACTTGAAAATGCATTGGTCACTATAATTTTGAGTAAAAATAAATCCGTTTAAATTTCCAAAAGAATCTCGAGATTTCAAACTGGGTAAAATCTGTCAAAAAAGTATTTTTAACGTCCAATTATGGAATGGAACAAATTCTTTGATTTTTAGTAATCCGCACAAAAGTGGTAGTCGAACGCTACAAAAATTCGTCAGTTCTTGCGTTGATAGGAAGCAATCTACCTTTGCAAAAAACTTCTGCCAACCAACGAAATCAAAAAAATGAACGAGTGAAAAAAGATTGAAATTTTGGTGCACTTTAATTATAAATTCTTTGAGGTGATCGATTGTTGTTGTATGGGCGTTGTTCTCTGATGAGAAAAAAACAACGTTCAAATTTCCATTTTCTCGAGATATCAATCAACGTGTCCGTGAAAAATGTGTATTTTCAGTTATTGACCCCTCACTCGAACAACTGATAGATCACCTTAATGTTAAAAACAGAAAACTATTATTGGCAAATGTTCATGCAGTGGCAATTTAATTTTTGGTAATTTTTTTATTTTTAGATTGATCGATAATTTGCCAGCGGCAACGACAAAGAGTCATAAAGAATCATCAAACGTGATGGTTTATCATGGCTACAGATTGGGTGAAGTCATCGGCAATCGAGTTTACATAAACAACTATTTGAAGCTCAAATTGAGTTGGCACAAGCATGGAGAGTAAGTATTGAAAAACAAATTGTCCATTTAATATGAATCATGATTGAATTATAAACAATATTCGCCTATAATAAATTGCTAATGCTCGTGTAATTGAACAATTGTTCAATGTTTTCGTTTATCTTTAGGAACGCTTTTCGTGTTGTTGCTTTCCAAGTCGAGGCACGCTCCATTGACTTGAAAGAGTTACGATTCGAGGGAAACACTTGCCTGTTGCCCGACCAACCGGCTCCGCAATTAGTCAACCCTCAAGGTACTTCCTTGCTTTTCCTGTACTCGGTCGAGTGGACAGAGTCCACGGTGAGTTGGGCGAGCAGATGGGACATTTATTTAGGAATGAGTGACGTCGAGATTCACTGGTTTTCCATCATCAATTCTCTCATCGTTGTTTTTTTCCTCTCTGGTAAGTAATTTATCAAATATGTAACATTTACTGTGAAAATAATCTAAAAATTCGGTGCGAAATATGTAAAATGAAGAAATAAAAAACCCGCATACAGCTGTAACGATATTCTTTAATTCAAAAATCGTTTCCAATTTGATTCTGTTCAATAAAAATCGTTTTGATTGCAGGAATTCTCACGATGATTATGGTAAGAACGCTCAGAAGAGACATCGCCAGGTACAACGCCGGTGACACTGACAGCCTGACTGGTCTTGACGAGTCCATTGAAGAAACTGGCTGGAAATTAGTTCACGGTGACGTTTTCAGGCCACCCATAAATCCTCGGCTTTTCGCTGCTGTTATCGGAAGCGGAATTCAGATTTTTTTCATGGCTCTAATTACTATATGTGAGTGAGCTTATAGTCAATTCTTCTTACATATGTTTAAAGCTCCCATTCAAAAAAATAGGGAAGAAATGACGTTTTTATAATGGAAAGAGATTCTGACGAAAAGAATAAGAAATTTCACGTTGAATTATCTTTTTCATTGTTTAAAATCAAGCATGATTATTGTTTAAATGAAATTTATGTTGATTTCAGTTTTCGCGATGCTGGGAATGTTGTCACCTGCGAGTCGCGGTGCCTTGGCAACATGCGCTATATTTCTCTACTTCTTTTCTGGCCTGATAGCGGGATATTTTTCAGCTCGTTTGTACAAAACGATGCGAGGCAGAGAATGGAAACGTGCGGCATTGTTAACGGCGACACTTTATCCCGGAGTTGTTTTCACAACTTGTTTCTTTTTGAATTTCTTCATATGGGGAAAACACAGCTCAGGCGCCGTACCGTTCACAACGATGCTCGCGTTGTTGTGCCTCTGGTTCGGAATATCACTTCCGCTTGTTTATCTCGGATACTTCTTTGGATATCGCAAACAACCGTTCACACATCCTGTTCGAACCAATCAAATATCTCGACAGGTTCCTGAACAGTTGTGGTACATGAATCCCATACTGTGGTACGTGAAAATATTGCAAATCGATACAATTTTTTGGAATTACAAATTTTTATTTTATCGTATTTTTACGTGATTTATTTATATATATATATATATTTTTTAACGTAATTTTCTAGTATTTCACATGTTTGCAAATTTTCTCTATACCCGATTATCAAAATTGAATTTTAAACAGTAATATACTAAAGAAAAACTTGCCCGAAACATGATTCTTCGAAATATAAAAATATAAGTATCTGATTAGCTGAAATGCTATTTTTATCGATTAAATTTTACGCATTGTGACAGTTCATCTTCGTTTATTTTAAGACTACTTTTGCTAAGAAATTTATTTAAAGTTCGCACTTCTCACGATCCAGTTTGAAAACTATACAACTTTAAAAAAACTTTACATATTTTTGAGTTACTTTCAAAATGTATGTAATTCAATGTGTTTTATTTTTCAGTACACTTATGGCAGGAATTCTACCATTTGGAGCAGTTTTCATAGAATTGTTTTTTATCCTGACGGCCCTGTGGGAGAATCAATTTTACTATCTTTTCGGTTTCCTGTTTCTCGTCTTCTGCATCCTCTTCATATCGTGTTCTCAGATATCGATAGTTATGGTCTATTTTCAATTATGTGGAGAAGTGAGTATGCGTTTTTTCGACGATTTAACTATTCCAACACCGTTTCTCAAAATGTTTTCCTTCTTATTTTCTGTTCCTTTGACAATATTTCTAGGACTACCGATGGTGGTGGAGGAGTTTCGTAGTGAGTGGAGGATCGGCCGTTTACGTTCTCGCTTATTCGATCTTTTACTTCATGACGAAATTAGAAATAACGGAATTAGTGCCGACCCTCATGTACTTCAGTTACACGCTGTTGATGGTTCTCACTTTTTGGCTGCTTACCGGTACGATCGGATTTTTCGCAGCTTACGCGTTCATCCGGAAGATCTACGCTGCCGTGAAAATTGATTAGTAGAATAAAAACAATGAAATTGAGTAAAGAAGATAAAATTTGCCCGAACGATATGAAACGACGAGAGAACATTTGGCGTATCAGATTCGTGCACCAAGGAAATAGAACCTGGGCAATTGTCAATCGCGTCCGTTCTCGTGATTTTCACCTCAAATGTGAAGAAAATATATTATATATATATATATATAAATAGAGGAGAAATGATGTACGATTTTTGATCGTTAACGAAAATATCGCACCCATTTTAGCCAAGTGATTCATTTCTCATTTTGTCTTTTCCTATGTTCCGTTCAGATTCGACTATTGATGTTTTGATATCGGTGAGAATATACCTCAAAAAGATTAAATTCAAAGTCGCGAGAAGAATTATTGACAAAAAATATGTCAATTTTTCGATTCACATTTCAAATATTCCGAAAAAATGAAAAAAATTCGACGTGATTTTTCACTAAAATAATTGGCATGGTCAAAAATTTTGGAAAAAATATTTATTATTAAAACGTTTGAATTGCACTTTGATTATCTCTTTCGTGGGGTGATTTCTATATATTCTGTAAGTTTTGGAAGTAAAAACACGATTAAAATTTTTTGAGGCACGTTAATTCAAAATATTTCGTTCGCCAAGTCTTTTATAAGCACGTCTATTGACAATTTTTTTTTTTTTTGCGTTTCGAAAATTCGAGCGTGGAGTACTTATAATTCTGATTTCCGCTAGAGTAAAGAAAGAGGCAAGATTAACGCGTCAAGTTGTAAATACGACAATATTTTTAATCGATGATGCGATATGCTTTATTGTAATTTTTTTGTTCGTTTTCATCTGTATACTATCAATAATTAATCTAGATTAAAAATGAATGTATTTTTATTTTTACGACCGTATCGAATAATGTATTTCAGCGATGTATGGTTCGGGAACGAGGAGAGAACAGGGAATAATATTTCGGAAATGGCGAACAAATCACTATTTTGAAAGTTTGGAGTAAATCCAGATTTTTTTTTTTAAATGAACAAATTTTATTTATTCGGTTGTTGTACAATTTTCAATATTTTTACCAATTTTCATTTAAACAGCAGACGTTAATGTAGTTTTATACTGTCATCCGACGTGAACAATGGATTTTCCTTTGAATAATACATTCATGTAGTTTGAGCAATTTTCAACTTTATTTCTTATTTCTAATTGCTTATAAAAAAAATTTCATAAAACGAGTATAACTCGATCAATGAATCATAGGATTAAGGACTATTTCTATGAATTTCCATATCAAGCGAATTGTTCTGAAAAACGATACAATTCCTCGAAAATGTAAAAATGTGTTTAAATGAAAATTGGTATAAACGTTGCTCAATAAATGTACAATACGTGTCTTCTGATTCAATTTTAAAAGTTTTCATATTGTGTCGTCGACCGATTTAAAACTTAACTCTACTTCACATGTTAGTTTTTCTTCCTCCGAATGCGCGCCAGTACAATGTACAATGAAACACAAGATAAAAAACGAGAGGTTTACGTTTATTCGTCATATATTTTTTTT
This sequence comes from Campoplex capitator, assembly GCA_037576405.1. NCBI lineage: Eukaryota > Metazoa > Arthropoda > Insecta > Hymenoptera > Ichneumonidae > Campoplex > Campoplex capitator. Next base: position 12,343,329 of record JARBWI010000004.1, on the reverse strand, counting down.
TCCATTCAATTTGAAAAATTACTGTATAAATATAATATGGAAAAAAATAAACAAGAAATTCGTAAATTGCTTTGGATCTAATTTGACAATTGAAATTACCCAATGATTTGACAGTTTTACCTTTTTTTATTGACAAAAAATTCAACACCAGTCACCACAAAAATCTCTTTTTCTTCACTCAGTTTTCCCCCCGAATGTTGCGGCTAAAAATCGACCATTACACATTTTTCCATTATTTCCGGTTATCATTTCTTTTCGATCATTTTCAAAGATAGAAAACAGTTATTATAAACAAAGCTGTTTAATTTTAAATATTGCTTGGAATGAGATCATTCGATTGCATTGCGAAATGGCGCCTTGAAAATAAATTTCAACGATGTTCTAATTTTAATACGTATTGTATCGATATTTTTTTTATATCTAAAATGAACAGTTTAACATTGCTTAACAAATAAAAGTATTGCACTAGTTTTCACATTTTTAATTCTAGTTTTCGTGCTGCACAGGTTTACAAAAAATCCTGACTCAATTATCACAGTACTAAAAAATATTTTTTAAAAATTTATTTGACTATACAAAAAGCTGGTAAAATTTGTAAATAATGTACTTCCAGAGTACGAGAGAAATATATAAATATATATAAGCATTTTGTGCATTAAACGTTTAATCTATGCTCATCGAAGTAATTGAGGTATGTTATTGAGATACATGATACAAAAAAAAGAGCAAAATTGCACGAAGCAAAAAAGGGAATCGCTTAGTCCATAAAAAGTGGAAATTCGCAATTTGTTTTGTATTGATCAAGTTTTTCAATTTGTATCAATAATAAGGCAAATATTCTTCAGACTCTTTTGAATGATCGAAATACAAAAGTATTTTTTTGGAGCAAGAGCCAGTTTTTTTTAATTTTTATTTTGGCATGAAAAAGGCATTTCGAAAAATATTTATGTACACTAAAAGCAAAAATGGGTGAAAACTTTCGATTCAACTATCTAAATTTCCACGTGTGTATCTAAATTGTACACTTCGATCGAGTTTATAAGATATTTGCAGGCAAGATCAATGGACCTTGAAGAAACAGTGACGTCATCTCTGTTTTCTGATTTTGTATATGAGGAAGATAACAATGCAAATAATTCCGATAACGTACAGTCGATGCACCGTTGATTCCACGGGCATGTAACACTTCGAGTAAGCGTAATTGTTTGGAGTAAAAACAGCCTGAAATTAATTGGAAAATATTTTTTTCAGCTGACGATATTTCATTGAAAAACGATCAAATCGAAGTCAGGTCAAAAAATTTAATGAAAATATTCTTATTCGAACTTACCATCAGAAAAGATGGATTATCTTTGTTTCTCCAACTGAACGAAGGTATCGTTATCTCCAAAATGTCATCACCGTGTATTTTTCGACAACCATGATGCGTGTGACCGTCCACCACGAGGCGTGGATTCAAAATTTCGAAAAGCTGTTCGGAAGCCTCTTTCGAAAGACACTCCCAATGTTCCCGAAATTTCACGTCTTTTATTTCTACCGGAGCTTCGTCCACTTCGTTACATAACGCGTCGGACTCACGATACATCGGATAATGCTGAAAATTTTGAATTATTTATAAGACAATTTTCATCACAATGTTGCAATGATTCGATTCCACAAGAAATTTATTCAAAATTTTGACGTTTCTAAAATCGTAATTTGACATGATTCACGAATATTCCGAAGTTTCAGATGCGATAGAGATGTAACGCTTGAAAAAATCAAATTTTCCTGTTTTTCGAGACAGGTTGAAAGTGTTTTTGGAAAAAAAAAAAATATTCGAATAAACGGCTAATCGGAAGATCAGATATTTTCGCAAATCTTGTATCGTATTTATCACCTGGAGAATGATGGGTCTGCTATAGTGTCTGATGGGATTTTCGGCTGTGCAGTTGCCCTCGATTCCTCTAGCGCATTTCAATTGTTCTGGAAAAGAAAGTTTAGTTATGCTTCGATTCATAATATTTCATCGATTGAAGGATAAATGTGTAAACCGATAAACAGAAATCGTGAAACGACTGTGAAACTCACTGGCGATTTTGTTCACACCGATCTCAGTAGATCGGCAGAGAAAACAACCGTCGCCTTCGAGAGCCATACTATTCAGAAGAACAAAATGATTGCCTCTAATTGTGACTCTTCTAACATTGGGAGACTTCAATCCATTCACGAATCTCTCACTCAAATATGGCGTGATTACTGGAAAAAACAATCATTCATTAGTGAACGAAAATTCAATTTTTTTCTTGATGATTTAAAGTTCGAGCGCATTTACGGGTAATCTGACCTCGGTAGTCTTTTAATCATGAATTATTTTTTAATTTGGAAAGATTAAACAGAAACAATTTCCAAAAATTGTGTTTAAAGTTGATGCATTAAAAAAAACTAATGTTTCGAAGCCAGCATTCAGCCGGACTGCTATGAATGCTTTCAAACGTTTTATTTTTCGAATATAAAAAATTCCAACAACCATAATGAAAGCCCATGTCATGATTTCCAGCAATGACATAGAGTCGGGTGTTTCGAGGTACAGAGAACATCGAATGAAATCTTTTGACATAATTCTCGAATTCAACGGATCCGCACCATGAGCCCTCATCAAAAATATCGCCTGAAAAAGTTTTTCGAGTTCAGAATTAAAAAAAATATGACCTTACAATTGTTTTAATAGATTGTAATCATTATAATGTTATTCACTTATTTATTTACCCAGAAAGAATACAGCATCAGGATTATGCAGAGTTATAGCAGTTTGAAAAGCTCTATACATTTGCCACTCTCTGAAAGAGATGTAAAAAAATATGTTGGTCATTGACCTTTGTAATTTTCTAATTTATTCTTGAACGAATTTTGTTGTTTTTGTTATTAGTACTGAAATTTGTACATAAATAATTTTTCAATCTTTCAGACAAACGACTGAAGAAAATGTAAAAACCTTTTGAGCTTATCGAGCCAATGGCCGTTTCGAGTACCCAACAAATGAGTGTCGGCTATGAACATTGCTTGAACAGGCTTTTCTTCTGGAGTCGTTACTGTAATTGCAGGATCAACTTTGTGAGGATCCAAATTGGGCCATCGACACTGAATTTCATGAAAAATAATTAAAAATTCTATATCAGTGGACAGTCGTCGAGGACGAAAAATCAAACGAGGAGTTTGAAGAAGACGAACCTGCATTAGCACCACATAATATATCACATATTCGCAAAAGCAGAAGAGCCCCAGGGAGCAAAGAACACCTTGGGCCACAATTTTTTTGTACGACAGTTTTTTTCTCCACATTTTAGTAAAAATAATATTTTGAGAAGATATGTTTGTTTTTCGCTGAGAATATAAGGATTTTTTTTTCTTTATATTATTCAATAGGAAAGAAATCATTCGATGTTTAAGGCTACGGGCACGGACTCGCACGCAGTGTATCCAAATTTAGATCGTATCGATGCTGGTACTCGTTCAAAATAATGTTTAATAGTATTTTTTTATCGCGATTATGGTGTTATCTAAATCACTCTTCCGCGAGTCCATACCCTTCACCGTTTTGTTTTGTATTATCCACTATATCGTTGGCATTGTCAAGGAACTCGGACGTACGTAGAAGAATAGATCCCGTGTTAACGTTGAAGTCAGATTTTTAGTTTGAAAAACGGCGCTTGGAGCGCCACTTCCTCGTACGTGTGAGCACCGCTGTGCAGTAGTACATAATATATAAATATAGTACACAGCACGGTCTTACATACAGGTCTGGAAACGACGGTGGTGGGGGATGGGTCGCTTAACGTCCAGTGTTTGTAGCTTCCATGTTTGGCCGCATGGTGCGCATTGGAAAAGGGATGTTGTGTGCGAAAGAGACAGCCATATGTCTCTTGGGCACAGTACATGCACTCTCCATTATAATTTAATATAATATAAATATAAACGTTGTTGAATTGTTATAAAATATTACTGAACGAATATTCATACGATGCACGAAAATGTGATCGTTAAATATTGGCGAATGAATGTCCCTAGCTTGTTAGGTTTGTTTACATTCGTGGAGACTCGACTCTGTGTTTACGTTTACGCGCTCTCGCGCTTGGCCTGCTAAGCCGTTCCGTAGCGGGGATGGTGGGGAGTGCTCACGCCGGGGCGACTGGAAGGGGCAGGCGCGAGCGAGAACTGGATCATGCGCGGGGCAACGAGGGAGCGAGCGAGGCGAGGGACTCGCGTTGTTCATTCAGTCGCCCGCGGGACGCGGGGCGGGGCGGCAAGTAGCGCGCGCGGAGAGAGTTGCATAAGCATCGGTCGGCTAGTGCAATACCGCGCATTATCGTTCGTTGATTGCGACGAAATTGATAAAACGGAGTGCGGAATAAATGACGAAAATCTTAATATAAAATACTTTAAACGGTCTGAATTGTCGTTAAACCAAATAAAAATACAACGATGGATAATAAAAAAACGGAAAATCGTGATAAAATTTTTTATTATTAAAACCATTCAAATCTATCATTTTCACATAATTTTTTATCGCAATTTCCGTTAATTAGAGCTTGAAAATGTGCGCGATTTTTTTTAAATAAAAAATGCCCGAAAATAAGAGGTTAAAAATATGCGCGATTTCTCGAAAACGAACCATGCACGAAAACGCTATGAAAAGAATATTAGGGTCGTAAAACACAATTCGCTCGTTTGTCAATCGTAATGAATTTTCAATTATTTCTCTTTTGTCAATGAGTTTTCTTCTCGCAAGCGATATTCGACAAGTCGATAGGAAAGCCTCTTGCCCACGATATTATTTTTCGTGCTAAATTATAGGATGAATTATTTTGAATATTTGAGCGAATCACGATTAATGACATCGTGAGTAAGGGCTTTGAGTGACAGACAGTCTAGTGACGGCTGTGTTACAGTTTCGAAAATCGTGTGTATGCTCGCACGCACGCGTGCTCGCAAGCGGAGCTAAGATGCAACCATACATGCGAGTCGCGCAACGCAACGCAAAGCACCAAATGCACGCAGGCCGTAAAGCCATGGGATTGTCGGCAAGAATAACGGAACGAAAGCTATAAATCTACTCTGTAGTTTGCTGTTTCCGAACGCGATACAGTTTCTGTATCGCATATCGAAGTCGCGCAGGCAAGGTCCATGCATATAACCCGGATGCTGCAAACGGTGCAACGCAACGCAATGCACGCAAGGCTTGTATAACCGCAGCTATTGTACAGCATTGCGAATAGTTTTTACTATCGCAATTGCTATAGTACAATAGAACGCAAGCGCCCGTACACGCGTGCACCCACGTGAGCACGCACGATTTTCCACGAAACTGTGGCACCAGTTGCCATTACACTGTCTGTCACTCGTCACCGACCGTATTCAATTGCGAAAAGAAAGTTTTCTGTCCTCCGTGCCGAAAGTGGCTACTTTCGGCCCGCTGCGCGGGCCGAAGTTGCCACATTCCGGCTACGTCGGACAGAAAAATCGTATACACACCTCGGGCAGGAAAAAGTAAAGCCTCAGACCACATGTTTGTCAGCCTCGGCTTCGCCTCGGCCGACAATTACATGTGATCTGAGACATTACTTATTTTCCTGCCCTAGTTGTGTAATATACTATTATTGCCACAAGAAAAATACATTTTTTGAGTTAGCGGAACAAAGAAATATTGAATGGATTTTTTTATTCCGTGCATGAGTTCGTTGACGTGGAAATTAAATAAAATTTTGACGTCTTAATCACGCGTTTACTATCTCGGAAGTGTAAAAAGTTAATATTGGTGTTGTGTGAATTAGTGCATTTGAATTTTGAACTATGATGAACTATCGTTTTCAACGTTGGAAAAACGACGCTGCTGCTGCTCGTCTGAATTCAGAATCATGCAGGATTTGGGAAAAATCGAGTGGAAATTAATCAACTGCAATGAGTGTCCTGCAACGGAAGCAGTGGATATTAACTGTGCGGACTATTTCGGAATTGCGGACTTTTCGGTTTTGCCAAAGGTAGGTTCGTTATTGAGGAGGGGAACAAGACATCGACGAGTGAGTACATGATTCCATCATTTTTATTGGTTTCATTTCTGTGCATAGCAATTTTCAGTATCAAACTGTTGGGCTTTCTTTGATTTGAACTATTATTTTTGAAAGAATTCGATTTCCATTTCAATCGTTAATCTTTAAAGGATAAAATGTTTTTTCTCTTACTGACCGTGGATTGATTGATGAAATGAGGAATGAATACTGTATTTTTTTTGATCGGTAGAATTTTTCCATTTTAACATTCCAAAATATTCTTATATAATCCCTCATAAAATAAAATTTAGGAATAGACCAGCAGGGGTAACATCTGAATCAGTTCAACAGACCATCCATATACTTTCGCATTTATGAATCAGTTTTATCGTTTTTAGCATTTCAAAAATCAGTTGCGACCCGTATGGTACACACCAGTTTCCTTGACTGGTTCGGAAAAACTTGTGCAAATTTTGTTTTTTCTTTTTCATAAAAATATGCGTCTTACAAACATTTTTATTGTAATATTCATGTTCTACAAACGATTTCGCATTGATTTACGTACAATTAGACTCATTTGGTTTAACAAAGTAGAATGGGCGGGCTAACTTCACGCTACTTTTTATTTTTGATTTTTTCGCGATAAACTCATCTCACAAGCGTTTATTTTGTTCTCACAATACTCTACAAACGATTGAAATCAGAAAACTTTTGAAAAGTTCATGTCGGACGGCCAAGTTCACGTCCATATAATTTTTGACGAAATAAATATCGAGAACACGTGAAGAGAGAACATTACGGTTTAAATTAGGCCTGTATATAGCTTGTAACATCCCCCTATCACAGCGCCATGCCGTGGCAGCGGTGAGAAAAAAAAGCTTGGACATTAAGAGGCCCACATGCTGCCTATGCAATGCTACTGTCGTTTCCAGACCTGTATGTATGACCGTGGTACACAGTATGAGTATGCATGTTGCGTGCTCACGGACACGAAATGCTCGTAGTGCTCCTGGTGGTTGGGGAACAGAAGTTCGCTCATAACCCTCACACAATTGGCCCATGAACTGTTATTCTATGTACGTCTGAGTTCATTGTCATAAGTTATAATAATTCGACACACGAGAAAGACAAAGAGAAAAGAAGACGAAAAGAAGGATAGTTGATACAAACGTAAACGTTATTTCGCGGTAAATTTCGTCTAAACGTTCTGATTACTTCCTAAAAGACTGTTTAACTGTGTAACTTAATCGTTGATAACAATTCTGTGTCGTCAAAACAATGATTCCGTATCTTTCACATTAAACGAAGATCTGTATATGTTTTTGGCGCCAAAAGCCGACAGCTTACCGCTCGAGTATGTTTACGTCTGGGTTTTGAGGTTATTCGGAAGTTTTCGTTGCTTTTGACAATACGGTTATTTCGACATAGGTTCAACAATGGCTCGAAGACGCAGCTTGAATCGGCGATCATCCCGAAAATCGCTCAATGTTACGGAACTCGATCAAAATTCTGATCTCATTAATTCTCGTAAGTAACGTTTTATCTCCACTCGTCATCAACATCAGTTTCAGTTCTGTTCACAAGAACTCTATTCATAGCATACAGTTTTTCCTGAGTATCGGATAACCGACATTCGTAAAGGATCCTAGTAACCGACGTCGACTTGGAATGTTTTTTTTTTTTTTAATATCAATTTAATTTTCCAATGTTCCTGTAAATCTGGATGAATATCCAAGAATTCGGCTTTTGCATGAACAATTTAAGTGTTTTTTAGCACCGGAACAAAGTCATTGAAATGAAAGAAATCATTTTTTGTCTGAAAATTAACGATCGTACCAATATTGATAATTATCAAAATATTTCAGACGATCAGCTATGGTATAAGCTCATCGAAGGAGATATGACGGCGTATCGGTCCCGTCTTTCATTCTACGGAGAAATGACGGAACCGATATTGAACGACGACTCAGTTGTGAGTACGTCAGGAGTGAAGAGCGATTGGTGGAAGCATTTGGATAAAACAGCTACGCTGTCTCCACGTAGAACTTCGACTCGAAAAAGCGTTCAGATTACAGAACCTCCTTCGCATTCATCTCATTCAGAAAGCAGTGATCACGGCGGAATAAAAAAGCGAAGAGTAGCGTTAAGAGCTCGAGATAAAAAGGACGCTGGGACTGAAAATTTTTTGGCAGCTTTGCAAGATTCAAACTCATTGGCGGATGAAAAAGAAAAATCGATGAACAGAAGCGAAGAAACACAGGTGACTTCTCATCGGCGCAATCGTCAAAACCAAGGAAAAAATGTAGGAGAGAGCGAGGCAGATACGAGCGTAAACACGAGTAATGATACGGATGTTATCCTCAAATCAAGGCCAAAACCTTTCAAAAAACGTTTCACAAAAATAACCGATGACACTTACGGTAACGCATCGTCTTCCGAGCAACGATCCATCGATGAAACTATCGTTGATTCTTCACCGGTAGGAAAATCTCCGGAGAAGAACATCAATGTCAGAGACTCACAACTTATGGGACCTCCTCAAAGTACTTCACAGCGAAAAAGACTTTCTTCCGTCTCGCGCAAGCTTGATATATCGTCCGAAGAGAGTGAAAGCGACGGGAAATCGAAAAAGAAACGATTTGGCGCTGGGATGAAATCACGGAAGAGTGGATCCATCAATCCATTCGACAGAGTTATCGAAGAACATCTCGAAGCTCAAAAAGTTCAGCGGAAAGAGCTCGAAACAGGCAACGAAGAATCTTTGCAGCAAGATTCGAGGGATCCTGGTTCTGTAGCAGCAACGAATCGCTCTGTAACTTCAGGGCTCAGAAAGCAATCAACGAATCAATCGATAGCCAAAAGCTTAGTTGGAGAATCCTCACAGAGTCAGCAAATCGACGATGCCAGTGACAATGATGATGAAGAAAAACATGAAGAAAGAGGCGAAAATCTGCAGAAAAGAACTGTTCGTTCTTCTCGATCTGTCAGGTCATCGAAACGTTTGATCGATGAATCGGCTTACGAGCTTCCGCCTCCGGAACGAAGCCCAACACCGTTAATCTCCGACTCGGAAAAAGAGGCGGAAAAGTCATTTTCTCCGGAGCCCAGATCGGGGAGAACCTCGAGAATGTCTTTGCGGAGTAATCGTTCCGCGACTCAAAATACACGGAGTTCGGTCGAACCTTTGAATTCCTCCAAAAGTAGAACTACGGCCCACAAAATTCGTGAAAATTCCTCTCGAACACGAATCTTTTCCGACGAAGATATTAGCCTCGAAAATATTTCGAACACCGGAAGGAACGAGAATTTGATAGCGCAGGATCAACACCAGAGTTCAAAAGCCAAAAAAAGCTTCGGAGCCAACAGATCTCTAAGAATTATTCAACCCGATGAAAGTACCGTCGAAAATAAAGCCTCGGAAGAATCGATTACGAAGTCAACCCATCCGCGACCCGAAGATCTTCGAAAATCACCGGTGAGACACTCTCGCTCCATCACAAAAACCATTTTCATCAAGAAAAATCAACAACAAGCAAAATATGACAAGAGTCCCATCGGATCCGAACCGGACAACATCGACCAATCGATTTCTTCGAATTTACAAAAATTTGAAAAAAGTACAGGCCAAAGATCACGCACAAGCACTATACATGAGAACATTATTGCAACGGAAGAGATTGAAGATGAAGATACAGCTGAAGATGTTGAAATATCCGTGAATTCACGTTCACAAGCGGAAGACAATACTCGCAAGTCGCGAAAGAGTGTCCCAAGAAAATCTCAAACCAGCACTCGAAACGAAAGATCTTCTAGACCGGAAGAGAGCGAAGAAGAAGCAGAAATTTCTCAAGAAGTAACTCCAGATTTGCCAGACAAGTCCACAATTTCCAGAAAAAAAGTCACGAACAAATCTCAGGAGAAAACGAACGACCGATCGGAAGTCGTTGACGAATCGATTTCTTCGAATGTTCCATCGTCAGAAAATTTGCGCAGATCAAGAAAAACAGTCGCCTATAAATCTCGCACAAATGATCAAAACGAAGGCTCTTCTCAACGGGAAGAGAGCGAAAGCGACGAGGAATTTTCCCAGCGAACGAAGAGTTCCGGTTTGCACGAAAAATCCACTCATCGTTTAAATTCTTCACGCTCTCAATCAAAAAATAATTCGGGCACATCGCGCATACGAGCTTCAACCAACCGATCCCAGCAAATAGAATCTCTCGAGAACGCCCACGAGGACGAGCAGCCGCAAGCTGCAACCGAAACGGATCCAAGGCCATCGGGTTCACAGTTGAGAGAAAAAACTCGTAATTCCAGGAAAAGTTTTGCCTCGAGAAAACACAATTATTCGGACGATAATAGCAGCACCGATGAAAATGCGAAAGGAGCTCACCGAAAATCCGGTGTCGGACGAAAATCTGTTACGTTTGGAAAAAATTTATCGAGAAATAAATCGAGAACCATCGTGTCTAATGTGGACACGAGTGAGGAAGAAGACACAGAACCAAATAACGAAAATCCGAGGGCTTCTCAGGCCATAGATCAACTGCATGATTCGAGAAAACGTATCAGGAGCAGGAACGAATCTCGAAATCGAGTATTATCCGACGAGAATAACAGTGGAGAGGAAACAGAAGTTGCTGAAAAAGCAACGTCCGTCGCGCATAATTCTTCTTCGATCGATCGATCTCAAGAAAATGCTCAGTCCGACGATAACGCGAGCGAGGACGAAGGAGAAAATGTGAGAAATTCGGATCCTAATGACCACCGTAAATCTCGAACATCCGAACAGAGTTTTTCGCTCGTTCAATCTCCAAAAAGATCTCAAAAGCTGGCAAAAATAGTTGAGAGCGAGGAGGAGGGTTCGAAAAAATTGGCTAAAGCTTCGAAAACGAAAAGTTTTGCTCGAGGAAATACGAATCAACGGAATTTCGATAGCGACGAAATCGTGGACGAGAATAACGAGAACTACGAGGATAATGGTGAGCCCTTGGCCGGAAAGAAATCTACGAACGACGCGAGATCATCGGGAGACGTTTTAGCTACTCCCAAACCGAAGAAAGACAGCCGCGGATCTCTGTTTATGAAAAAGCGAAATGTGAAAGATGCTTCGACACTTGATTCATCGAGTTTTACACCTTTGGCTGCGAGAATTCCAAGGACCCATCATTCGACGCCGCTGCACGCACAAAAGAGCATTAAAGATTTTTTCGAATCGAGATCTCAGCTGAAAGCCCCGAGAGTAGTGTCCTCGAGTTTCGATGCGGAAAAATTTGAAAAGGTGAAGAAAGAATTGGAGGAGATGAAGAAAAAAGAATTGGAAAAGATGAAGCTCGAAGCCGAAGCGAGAAGAAAGAAGGAAGATGATTTGAAGAAGCGTCTGGCTGATGCAGCGAAATTGAAGAAAAAGACAACTGCAGCGTCAGCGAAGAAGGTTAAAGTCGTTGACAAAGCTTTCATAGTAAATGGCGCTGTTTACAAACAGCCGAGATTGCCGAGACCGAAGCCCTGGGTAACTGACCGTCTTTATCGTCATCTCTGGAAGCTGATGGAGCCTAAATATCGTATTTCGACACGAATTAAGTCAGAAGAATTTATCAAAGATCTTGCCAAAGCTGTGACCTTTATAACGAAACGCGTTAAATACGATAATTACAAACACGAACTCAAATCACTTATGCTGAACATGGCACGTTTGGGCATCATCAAAACGCGTAATGATTTTTATGATTTCTGTTATGACTTTTTGCCTTACGATTTTCGCGTCAAGGTCACTCCGATCATGATGCCCGGTAATGTTCTCACCATTCCTTACGATCCAATCAAATTGCATACACCATTGATTCGAGAAGATCACGAATCCTCCAAGAAATCGCTTACATGATAGACCGATCGAAGCTTTCGATTATTCGAATGATAATTCGATTTTGTTTTTCCTATTTATTCGGAAGAATACTGCCGGCGCAGTTGACTACGTCGTGAATATTCCGTCAAAGCTTTTCCATTATTTTCGATGAATGAACATTTTTTCGATCGATTGATACGTTCGAAGCTCAATTAACCGTCAATTTATACAAGAAAATCATTTTATTTTTTCTTCGCAATTTTTCGTAATTTGTTTAAAACAAAATTACGCTCGTGAACTAGATCATAAAAAAATGTGCTTGAAAATCTTGATGAATCCTTGTTTATCAGGATGAAAGTAAATATTTTTTCGAAGCTCCTGTTTATCGTCGCGGTATTTTTTTTTATAAGCACGTATTCGACGTGCAATGCAAAACAAAAAGCCAAGCTTCCGCGATATTTTTGTAATCGCGAAGCAACGGAAAAAAAAAATGAGATTTTTAATTATTTTTGAATATTACTTGAAAAAACCATGAAACTTTGCGCCAATGATGGCGAAATTTGAATTCGTGAAAAAAAAAAGAAGAAAACGCAACACATTTTTGTACATCAACGAAATTTATTTTCAATATGTCAATATTATAATATTTGTAGCTTGTAATTAAAAATTGTTTATTTAATCGTAAGTTCAAATCTGATCCGAAGCTTGATCGTTTCAAAGTATTAAATCAAAAAAAAAAATCGTCGACGAAAATGAAGTCAGCGCTTTAAACACGATTAGCCAACCAACAATAGTTTTCTCATCAACTGTAAAAATTTAAGTACTAATTAGGCTATGTTTCATGATTTAACTTAATGCGAAATAAAGATAATATATGCCGAGTACAAAATAAGAAATAATAAAGAAATTTATATTTTTCGATCATCGATGTGTCGCGTTCATTTTTTTTTTTTTAATTCCATCTTAGATTTTATAATTTAACGATATTTACTTTTTCGATTACTTCCCAGATTTTTTTCTATTTATTATTATTATTATTGTTATGCATAAAATGAAATTTACCGAAAGGTAGAAAACCTTAAAGCCCTAGTAAAATAGTTTTCGCATGAAAAAAAAAATTGAGATTGAATAATGAGAATGTAAACTTACCGAGCTTTTCTGGATCTTTTGTTTCATCCCGATTGATCAATCAAAATTGTCGCTGCTGCATATTCGATCCGAAAGTTTTTTACAATTTTTTAATTAAAATATCGAAGCTGATCGCGTATGAGGTTTACGGAATCGCGAGTAAAATATATTAAGGGGATTTACTCGATTACTCTGAAAAAAAACGATTCCTTTATCGATGCAATCGATTTTGCCGAATGCCAAATGATATCGAGCGAAAAAATACCGATTATTCTACAAAAAATGTACAATATTTGCCATGTCATCGTAATCGTAAGCGCGCGTGAAACAATTTCTGTGAAATTGTAAAAATGTTTTGACGTATAGTGAAAATGCTGATCTCCGAATGATCGATTGAACCATTCACAATGTTGTAAAAACGTATATTTGAATAACAGCTGATACACCATTTGAATTATAATAATTCGATGTATATTTTGTACAATTGATATAACGAAGTTGCAGTACTCGTTGAACTTTGAGGAAGGATCTTTATAATGCTCTAGGTTCGCAGAGATTGAACTATTGTTTCGTTCAATATCTTCTCATGAAAATATTGACCGTCGAGCTGCATCATTACCGTTAAATAAGTGCCCACTGTACCAACGATCTGATGTGATTGAAAATACGACGTTTTTGTTTGTTGGTTTTTTTTTTTTTTTTAATTGTTACTCGTAAATCGTGAATCAAGTTTAATAATATTCAAATCGTACCGTATACATTATCGAGAGCCTCATTTGAAACAAACCCCACAACGATATGGTTAAACGTCTTTGGAGAAAACGAAGCGATAGAATCTGGCCCTGGGGAAACGATTAGTCGAATGAAAACTCTTTATGCTGTTTAAATATTTTTTTTTTCAACTGGCAAACGAAATACTTCGTGACTTGACTTTAAATAACTGTTATGTGTATTTAGGAAAAATCGTTAATATATATTTTTTTAAACAAATGATAGTCGTAATCGTAAAAACTACCGTGTCAACGTATCTTCGAGTGCTATCAGAAGCCAACATTTGGTGGAGCATTTTCCCAGCTCGATTCGCCTGTTGAACGTAAATTTCATGAAAATATCACTCATAAAATTTGCTTCTTTTCGTATGGGCAAATTGATGTTCAAGGAGTTTCGGTACAGGCTATACAATGTTGCCATGCTAAACCATGTTGAAAACACAAAAAATTGTCAAAAAGTTAAGAATTTTATAAAATTTGGTCAACATATTCTTTAGTGCCAAATTTGACAATAAAAATTTTTTCAGATTTTTCTTCTACACAGTTATCGCGAGTAATTGAAGACTAAAGTTCACGTGTATAAGCATAGCGTTTCCATATATATATAGGTATACACTTCGGGCATAAGAAATCTGCTTTAATACATAATTACTCGATAACTGATGAGTAGAAGAAAATTTTGAAAAAAATTGTGTTTTCGTACTCGATGTTGAAGAACATTATCACCAAATTTCATTAATTTCTTAACATTTTGCCTTTTGTACCGAAACTCCTTAAAATGAATTTTTGAATATCGAATTCCTAAAATCACAATTGAAAGATTGGTATGGATAATATTGAATTTTTCACAATTTTTTTGTCTCAAAACCTCGTTAACCGTGGAATCCGGTATGCCCAAGAGAGCCATAGTTTGACTCAAATGGATGATGAACCAAGAAGTCAATATTCCAAACACCATAATCTCCTTTTTCGTCCAGAATCGTTGAATCCTGATCATCATGCACATGATATAAAGATCCGAGGCCATTTGAAGAAGATGTACAAGAAGAATGAGTAGAATCGAGAGAGAAAAAAATTTCACTAATATTTCCGTGAATGTGACGAGTTCGGAATGGATCTGGCCGCAAATTTCTAAAGGATCATCCGGCACCACACGAGATTGGAGCCTGTAATAAAGGATTGCAAGAAAGTTCAAATTTTCAAAATCTTAAAAGAGTTGAAATTATCAAACGAGCTGGTTACGAGCCATGAATATTTGTTTCAACGATTACTCACCCACGAGGCTTCGAAGCTTGTAAACGTTTCCGGTGTAAAATCGGTTTAAACGTCAAAACGTTCGGCACCGTATGAATTTTTTTATTCAAGAGATAAAAAAATTTTTTGACAATTAATAATGAATTGAGGAATATGATAACAACGTTGTGACTAATTATTCGAGGAAAATTGAAAGGCACCCATATATCGTATCTAAATAATTTGTTGTTAACGAGCATTGCATGATCGAAACAGAATAAAACGATCCAAATGCCATTGATAACAATCACGTGTATCACGAGTCGTCTCGATAATTTTTTAGCACTCTGGCTTATTCCAATTAATTCCAAAGTCGTACAAAGTTTGACAAAACTTTTTAATATTCTTTTAAATTCCTTTTGTCGAAGAATTATGTACAACCATGACGATATTACCATTAGACACTCGACCGATAATCCAAAAAAATCGGCAACCACGGTCATCAATGTTTCTCGCCCTAACATAAACTCTACGCGATTCAACATCGCTCTGCAGTATAAAATAACATAACCGATTATCAATATCGTTGTATATGCACATCTTGCTCCACTAAAATGTATTATCTCGTCCTCGACAAAAACAAAAGGACACAAACCGATGATTTTCCACCAAGCGCAAAGGCCTTTCGGCAGTGGACTCAAATATTTTTCTTTATTTTCCATTTATTCCAATATTCGAATGATTTTTTTTTTTTTTTACCAATGATAAATTTAAATTTATTGAATGTTGAATGAACAACGGCGGTTCATTCGATCACACGCTATTTAGAAGAACTATTCCTCTTAACCACGGGCTACCAAACAAGACTCCCGACCTCTCTCTCTCTCTCTCCGTGACTCGTAACGCACACTTGTTACCTAAATGACTGACATTTATCAAAACACAAATGAAAAACGTAATACACATCAGAGTCTTGTTCGATTTAACTCTATTAGAACCATTTTATCGATGGCTATACACCCGGAGCTAAATAATGTTCGCGATCATTAAAGCTCTCGCGGCTATTATCACAGAGGCATCAACAACTCGCTCGTAATCCATTAGATCGGCGGTGGTGCCAAAGTCATTTCTCAAATCGATCGCGTATACGTTTTATTAATTATAAAATTGAAGCATTATTACCAAATACGTAATCGCCGTTGTTAAAATCTGCAGAACGAAATTCCATTTTGAGATTAGAATTTTTTTTTTAATTTCTTTTATATACGCACGATCGATATATAAACTTTCGTTGAAACGTACTTTGTAAACCATCCAGTAGTCGAGATCGACGAAACCAAACAGAGACATTTTCAACGGATTTTGTAAAAGTTCGAGCGAAAATATGTCGAATTTCTAAAATATTACAAGAAAATTACAAATTTCTGATTATTTTTTTTCAAAACATTAAGAAACATTCAATAACATTACCGCCATTTCTCTGGTATCACCAAAATTTTCATAATTATTCAGCATCGCGTGTAGAATATTTCCTGTCTCGTTAGCCTACGATTATTCGTATACTAATTACGAAAAAGAAAAAAAAAACTATTTTCTTAACGCGGTACAAATCCATTCATCGAAACAGTAGATACAAAGAATAAAAAAATAAATTTGTGAATCTCCGCGAATAAAAACGTATTTTTTTAAAAGAACGGATAATCGATCGTTCATGCAAATACCTCGTTCGTAGTAGATCCACAAACGTTGGATATCACGAGCAATATGATTATTGGAAATGTGAACCAGCACATGTAGGAAAACGTGTAAAACCAATTTCTAACAGCCATCGGCTTATCCTCCTTCATCGTCTTATAGGCTAAATAGACGTTGACGACACAGATTGGTATGTGAGCCATGATGCATAAGAAAACGAGAAGATCGAAATGTCTCTTGACGACGTGTATCACTTCTACGAGGTCTCGATGGTGCTGTGAAATATTGTCGATCATGTCTGAAAGAACGCCAGGATTGTGTCTGCAACGAAAAAACGTATCGTAATAAAAATTGGTGGATCTTTTCTGAAAAAATAATGAAGCGTTCATAATTAACCTGGAATTTCCGAGTACAGAAGATTTTTCATGACGTTGGAACACCAAAAAGCGTACTTTTTCATTGAGACGATAAAATTTGTGTTTTATAACAAGAATACTCCAAAGAAATGTCGTGACAGAGTTGTAAGATGGTATTCGAAGTACGTTATAAGAGGTCCACAGGGACGCCTTGTAATCGGAAAAATCAGAAAGTCCAACGACGTTTACGATTATCAACAGGAACCAGCTTCCATTGACAAATAGGAGATACCGTCCGAGGTTTTTTAAATGGATCTCATAATTTTCTGGTATGTTGAGTTTTCTCGAAATTTTTTCAACTTTGACAAAGCTCTGAACGATCAGTTTAACGCGATTTTGAAAAAATCCATTGATCAACCAAGTGAGCGAGATGGTAAGACCGACGTTCATCAGCTCAGCCCATCCGGCAATTACCGAAACAGGTGTCTCGTCCGGCAGCCGGATATTTAGTCGTTCGTTGCAAATACGATAATACGAGTAACAATAAATTGAGCAAAGAAAACAAGAGTACAAAATACTCGTGTACGAAAACGTCAATTCGTCATTCGGTGATAAATATAAGGGGTTTATACCAATAAATTTTCCCCAGTAATACAACGTTATAAAAGTACGTGATCTGCTTACGTTAATGCGCTTCGGAATCATCGCCCCTTCTTCATGAGTTGGAAAAATTTTTGTCTCCACAACGAGCATAGACTCTTTCTTTATCCTTCCCTGTCTCAATTCGCTTATCATTATTAGAATCCACATTCGATGGCTCACGCATAGTTTCGCATTAATTCATAAAAACACGATTCTTAAAATATTTATTCGATCTATCTATCATTCAATCGCTATTTTTATTTCTTCATAATATTCTATTATAACAATAAATCGATAGTAGAACGGAGGAGTGATTGATGAACGAAACGTCTAATTTTTATCTCTATGAAGATTTCATTACGAATAAATATTTGATGGAAAAAAAATGAATTATCGTGCTGGGTTGTGTGAAAGTGGCGTTGTTGAAAGTATTGCATTAAATTTGTAAAAAATAATAGTAATAATAATAATAATAATAAAGTCGATAAGTCACGAAATCAATCGATTACGTCACAGTTGCTTCTTCCTATGAATAGTTTCATTCGGACCTGCACAGTTACAACTCGAGTTCTTCTTTGTTAGACTTACATGGTTCAAGCTTTATCAATTATGACATGCAGAGATTCAACTTTTTTTTTTCATTTTCCGAGTATTTAAAGGATTTCATTTTTATTTGAGCGGTTTAAATATTTTCTGCATTTGGTTTTTTTTCTTCTTGTTTCTCTCTCAGTAATCGTGACGTCAAAATCCAATTACCAGAACAAAGACAGGCAGGCTGGGTTCAATATCGGAGCAACGAGCTCACGATGCAATTGTGAAATTAAGTTTATTTTGTCTGAAAGTAGGGTTGAATGGTGCCTGTGAATAGTATAACAAACAAGGGACTATTATTCATTATCGAGAAAAAAAAGAAATAAATGTATCGACGTATTAGAAAAACGATAAATTTTCAACAAAACCAGTTGCTCAAATCGTGATTCTTCCTTCGTACGAGATTGAAGTTCAGGAAGTTAAATACGAGCGAATGATAAAATTTTGATGTGCAGACATTTTGTTTTTTTTTTTTTTTTTTACCTTGAACTTCTGTTCGTGGACACATTGATCGATAGCCGCTGACAAATGATTTTTCGCGATTCGTCACAATAGCTTTGCATCGATGAACAAAGTTTTTTTATTCGAGCAACGAAATTTTTTTTTCACTATAATAAGACTCCAGATGAATAGAGTAGTGTAACAAATCGATACCGCACGAGGTAAATTGAATAATATCGATTGACCTAATTAATAATCCAAATAATATGTCAATATGACATGAATATGGAGAGTTATTGAGAAAAATATTGTATTCGAGAATACGAGGAAAACGAAAAGTTTTTAAAAGTATTTTTCATAATTTTCAGGCAAATTAAGTTTCTTCGATTTTTTTTCGACCTTTTCGAAAGCTCTGACTATCGATCGCGAGACGTTTCTTGAAAAAATAATTTGTCAACCAAGCGGTCAAAGCTTCGAGATACATGCTTATTCCTCCAAAGTCCACAATAACGGAGATCGGAGTTTCACCCGGCATCGAGTAATGCAATCTTTCACTGCACGTGTTATAAAATATATACGAATGGATAGCTATCGGATTAAAAATGTATAAAACACTGTAATACGAATAGCGGAGATCGTTGTTCGACATCAACGTAAATATATTAATGCCCATTCATTTTCCCCAATAATATAAAGCGAGGAATACGCCTGACCGTTTATGTGTGTGCCTCTGATAATTCGACATTTCTTTGTGACTGATGAACGGGGGGGTTGTTTCTAAACCGACTGTCGACTTTACTTTCTACCTGTTGGCTCGAGCACCCTCTATACTTATTCCATTATTGAAATGAACTCTTATGAGCATTCGATTATTTATTTTTATTATATTTATTATATTTATTATATTTATATATAATATATTTATTATATTATTATATTTATTATATTTCGTTAAGGAGTTTCGGTACAAAAGGCAAAATTTTAAGAAATTAATGAAATTTGGTGATAATGTTCTTCAACATGGAGTACGAAAACACAAATTTTTTCAAAATTTTCTTCTACTCAGTTATCGAGTAATTATGCATTAAAGCAGATTTCTTATGCCCGAAGTGTATACCTATATATATGGAAACGCTATGCTTATACACGTGAACTTTAGTCTTCAATTACTCGCGATAACTGTGTAGAAGAAAAATGTGAAAAAATTTGTATTGTCAAATTTGGCACTAAACGAATATGTTCACCAAATTTTATAAAATTCTTAACTTTTTGACAATTTTTTGTGTTTTCAACATGGTTTAGCATGGCAACATTGTATAGCCTGTATCGAAACTCCTTAAACCACCATTTTCAAACCAATCGAACCGAAAAAATTGTCAGAGTTGTTGATTATCGAACGAATAACGTTTCTTGCTTTGTTAATCGGCGAATATTAATTTTCATATCGTTACAAAATATAACAACATTTTTTTATTGATAATTTACACTCGTTGATTCAATTGAGAAAAGTTTTTAGTCTACCTCGTACTATAAGAAGCACGAAAGTTAAATCCTTTGGTGAGAATCGTCACCGAAATGGATACAAACAGTCCGAATGAACTCAAGAACAAAAAAATCTGTTAAACACGATAACTTGAGAAAAATATTCCACGTTATACGACTTCGAGCGAGAATGTGGCGATCCCCTGGATACTGACAGACGCATCTCGGGCTAGACAGCTGAGGGTAAGGGGATGGCGTTAACAACCCTTGCGCGCGATGAGCTTGAGAAATACTTCAAAATTTGAATTTCCCTCGAGTCTCCGATGACGTTTCGGTAGGATCCCCTCTCTCCGAATCGCCTTGAATCTACTCGACTCGACATTCTCGCGGACAACTCCCGCTCTCTCGTAAAATAATAAAAATAATACAAAATGACATTAATATAATGGGAATACGCTCGAATTTGGCCCATCTGGATTTGCTCGAGAGAGATTCTTCGATGACGAAAAACCCTCCTGTGACGTGCCAATTTTTAATCATTCACTTTTCGTTGCTGATTTAACCAATTTTTTTTTTTTTTCTCAATTTCTCGTAATTGAGAATCGTATTTTATCAGCAGAGAGACATAATCGGCGCTCATTATTTATTGAACCGACGCTTTTATTGTATACTTTTATTTAATTGTAAAATTGAAACATTATGACGATATACGTAGTTGCCATTATTACGATCTGGAAAATAAAATTCCGATAGAATCCAAGTTTTTATTTTTGTTATACTGTCGAAACTTTCGTTACGTTCAAATCATCGCTCGAACTTACTTTGTAAACTGTCCAATGATTCAGATCGATCAAACCGAACAAAGAGATTTTCAATCGATTATGTAAAAGATCGAACGAGAACATGTATAGTTTCTGAAAATTCAAAAAAAATCTTGAAAATTTCTCCAAGTTTATCGTGCTAGAGAGAGCAAAAATAAATATAAACATTACCGCTAGTTCTCTGGAATCACCAACATTTTCATAATCGTTAATCATACCATGAAGAACATTTCCTGTTTCATTGGCCTGTAAATAAAAAATGCCAATCATAAGACTGCCTGGGTGTTTCGCGGATGATTCTATGTCAATGAAAAAGAAAAGCAATAAAAACACGAATACAATAGCAGTATCAATTAATCATCACTAAAGAAATGTATTTTTTGTTTATTTTTTTTTTCAGAATGTCACTCGTCAAAATACCTCGTTTGTGGTAGATCCACAAATGTTGGATATAACAAGAAGTGCGAATATCGGACAGCACGTCCAGATAAAGTAAGAAAATGTGAAAAGGCAATCACTGGCAGACATGACTTTTCTTTCCCTCACAGAGCGATATGTCAAATAGGCATTGACCAATCCGTTTGATACGTGTGCCATGATGCATAAAAGAAATAGAGGATCGAAATGTTGCTTGATGGTGTTTATAACATCGATGAGCTCACGATGATGTTGAGAAATAATGTCGATTCTGTTTGACAGAATAGCAGGGTTGTAGCTGCTGCGATGTAAGAATAATTATTCGATGAATATAACGAGTTATAAGATTGGCAAATGAGAGTTAGGAAATTTCGGTAATTTACCTGAAATGTTCGATCAATCCGGAATGCACGTTTTTCTCGAATCCACAAGATGCCTGATGGTCGTGTAGCATCAAAAAGCGTATTTTCTCATTGAGACGATGAAATTTGCGCTTGACTATATTGTAACTCCAGAGAACAGTCGTAACGAAATTGAAAGTTGGTAAACGCAATAAATTGTAAAGGGTCCAGACGTATGGACGAAAAGTAGGAAGTCCTAACAGTTCAATGTCATTCAGAATGACCAATGAGATCCATAACAGGTTCACGAATATCAGACAAGATCCAAGCTTTTTGTAATGTTTTTCGTAATCTTCTGGAATTTCAAGTTTTATCGAGGTCTCTTCGGCTTTGGCGAAACTTTCGACGATTAGTATCAATCGATTCTGATAAAAACCGTTTATGAACCATGTTAAAAAAATTTCGAGGCCGACGTTTATTATTTCAGAGAAATCGGCGATTATCGAGCTCGGTGTCTCGTCAGGCAGAAAGAGTCTCAATCGTTCGTTAAAAAAATAATAATACAAGTAACTATAATTTGCACAAAGAAAAGAGGCATAAAAAAGACCGAAGTATGAAAATTTCAGTTGATTTTTTCGAGATAAATATACTGGATTGATTCCAAGAAATTTTTCCCAATAATAAAGCGTTCGAAAAGTAAGTGATCTCTTTTTATAATGCTTTCGAATCATCAACATTTCTCTCTGCGAATGACAAAGAAGACCGTCGTTCCGGTGGTTGACCATCAACTGTATACTTTGTCGTCTTCTGTCAAGTCTCTCCGGGCGGTCTTCCATTAATGGATCTTCATGCGTTATGCTGATTTCATTTTTCCATCGAAACTAAGTTATCGTGACATTATTTCATATCCATCATTCGATCGCTATATTTTTTTTTTTTTTTTTCAAACGTTCGTATTGATATCGACTGTTGGATTTTTGACGGAATCATCAAGAACTATCAAGGTTATATTACGTTATTCAATCGATATCGCGCACACTCTATCATTGCACAAACTCGCTCATTCTTTTCGATCTCATTGAAAATTATTTTTTTATAATAAATTTTACATATTTTTCACACACGTCGCGATGAATCAAGTATAAAATTGCAGCATTATCACTAGATACGTCGTAGCTGTTGTCATCATCTGTAATTTCAAAAGTAATTTTTTATACATAAAAATAATTCATTGGCTGAAGAGTGTGTTGGCCAAACGATTTAGTCTTACTTGGTAGACGAAAAAATAGTCCAGATAAAATAAGCCAAAAACTGATATTCTCAATTTATTTTGCAACAGGTCCAAGGAAAGTACATTGATTAGCTGAAAAGAATTAAAAAATAAATAAAAAAAAAATAATTATTTTCAGACAGAGCTGCTGATAAGAAGAAAAAATTTTTGAACACTCACCGCAGTTTCTCGGGTATCGAAAAAATAGTCAGAGTCGTTGATAATCGAGTGAACGATATTACCGGTCATGTTAGCCTGGAATTATCGAATTGTACAATTCATCAAAATATACGAAAAAATTCCATTCGATATTCTTTCAGGGTTTTAGAAATATTACTGGGTTACCTCGTACAACGTGGAGCCGCAAATATTGGATCCGAAGAGAAGTATACCGATGGAGAATATCACTCCGGATCCGAATGAAGCGACGAATAAAACGTCGATCAGCTCTGTTTGTTCGTGCATCTTGACGTAACGATAGATCACATAAAAATCGAATGTTAATAATCCTAGTTGTGTCATTATGCAAAACACAATGAACAAAGAAAAATGTTGCACTATACACCGAGTCATATCTCTGAGTTGACGATGGAATTGCGTAATTATATTTATTTCGTCCGAAAGCGATGTTCGTCTACAGCTAAAAAGTTAAAAAAATAAATAAAACGTTGAATAGAACATTAAAATTATTTTAAACTTTAAGGAGTTTCGGTACAAAAGGCAAAATGTTAAGAAATTAATGAAATTTGGTGATAATGTTCTTCAACATCGAGTACGAAAAGACAAATTTTTTTCAAAATTTTCTTCTACTCAGTTATCGAGTAATTATGCATTAAAGCAGATTTCTTATGCCCGAAGTGTATACCTATATATATGGAAAGGCTATGCTTATACACGTGAACTTTAGTCTTCAATTACTCGCGATAACTGTGTAGAAGAAAAATGTGAAAAAATTTGTATTGTCAAATTTGGCACTAAACGAATATGTTGACCAAATTTTATAAAATTCTTAACTTTTTGACAATTTTTTCTGTTTTTAACATGGTTTAGCATGGCAACATTGTATCGCCTGTACCGAAACTCCTTAAACGATTCTTTTCAGTTTGTTGTATGAACCTTGAATTTCTCATATGACTCATCTTCGTTGTTGTACTCGGATGTAAATTCTCTGGCAATTCATTTTTGTACTTTTTCATCGATAAAAAATGAACTCGCTGATTCAAGCGGTTAAATTTTTCTCTCATCGTCGAAATGCACCAACCGAATAAAGCGATAAAGTTAATCGATGCTGTACTAGGCAGATTAAACAGTATCCAGTGGCCTATCGGGTAACTCGAAATATTTGACAAAAAAATATTGACCACTACGACGTATATCCAAAAACCTGCATTCGCTGTTAGCACATAAATGACAAGATTTTTCAAATATTTCTCGTTATCATTCGGTTTATCAAATTTATTCCAACTTTCAAGAGATTTTTTGAAAGATTTTATCAAACACACGAAACTATTTCGAAACAATATATTAGTTATCCAAGCGGATATGATTTGAAGATGCATGCTGCACATCGCACCATAATTCACAATAACAGAGATCGGAGTTTCACTCGGTATCAAATAATTCCATCTTTTTATCGTTGATTTATAAAACATATAAGAATTAATAATAAACAGAATAATAATGTATAAAACGTAGGAATAAGAAAATTTTAAATCGTTTTTTATCGTCAATGAAAACGGATTGATACCGATTAATTTTCCCCAATAATGGAGAACGAATAGAGTACGCGATCGTTTTGTTACGCTTATCGGGTTTGTCGTCATAACTGCGAAACTCGAATAGTCTATTCAGGTGAGAACAGAGCAATATTTCCTTCGAATATTTCAATTACGATAATGGACGGTACAACGAGAGCGTCTGTGTCTCGATCGAGAATTGTCAATATTTTTTCTATTTTATTTTTTTTTTATATTCTTACATTTTTTTTTTCCTGTCACCTCTGTTTCATCGATTTCTCGTCGATAAAAATTTCAATTGATCGACCATAAAATTGTAGCACTATTGTAAATAGCTATTATCGTACAAATTGTATTTCATACCGGTGTATACAACTCGCTCATCAGCTTTGTCACCGGAACACCATTCAATAGTTACAAAATTGAAGCATTATCACGAAATACGTAGTCGCTGTTACTAAAACCTGCGAAACAATAATTCCAGTACAATATCAAGTTTTCTTGGCCTCTCGCTTAAATGTTATTGGTATTCTTAAAATCAGCGTTTAAAACCTACTCTGTAGATCAACCCATAGTTCAGATCGATCAAACCGAACAACGAGAATTTGACTGGATTACGCAGCAATTCGAACGAGAACACGTTGAATTTCTGAAAATAAAAAAAATAGTATCTGCCGAGTCCCCGAAATAATTGGAGATACGAGAGAGAAGAAACAAAAACGAAACAAAAAATATGTCATTACCGCCATTTCCCTGGGATTACTAAAATTTTGGTAACCGTTGAGCATATCGTGAAGAATATTTCCTGTTTCATTGGCCTGCGAGTATAAACGTTCCTAGTTAAAACGAGCATTCTTTTTTGGATTATAAATAGTAAAAAATAAACATTAAGGAGTTTCGGTACAGGCGATACAATGTTGCCATGCTAAACCATGTTAAAAACACAAAAAATTGTCAAAAAGTTAAGAATTTTATAAAATTTGGTGAACACATTCTTTAGTGCCAAATTTGACAATACGAATTTTTTCAGATTTTTCTTCTACACAGTTATCGCGAGTAACTGAAGACTAAAGTTCACGTGTATAAGCATAGCATTTCTATATATATAGGTATACACTTCGGGCATAAGAAATCTGCTTTAATGCATAATTACTCGATAACTGAGTAGAAGAAAATTTTGAAAAAATTTGTGTTTTCGTACTCGATGTTGAAGAACATTATCACCAAATTTCATGAATTTCTTAAAATTTTGCCTTTTGTACCGAAACTCCTTAATGAATGACTGACAAAAATAAATCTTGATGAAATCGTTATCTGGTATTTTTTTGGAATACCTCACTAATGGTAGATCCACAAAGGTTTGATATAACGAGCATTTTTAGAACGGGAACGAGGAGCCAGCAAATAAACGAATGCGTGTACAACCAATCCTGAGCGGTCATCGGCTCGTTTTCTTTCAGTGATTTATATGCTAAATAAGCGTTGAGAATACCACTCGGAACGTGTGACATGATGCACAATAAAAGGAGAAGATCGAAATGTCCCTTGACACAATTTATCACGTTGACGAGCTCTCGACGCTGTTGTGAAATCAAGTCGATCGTGTTAAAGAGATTGTAGCTGTAAAATTCAAACAAAATTGATATAAAAAATTATGAGTTTTCGAATATACCAAGTTCGTTGAGGCGTCAAAGCGCTATTGCTATATCTCCGTTGGTCTAAAATTTACCTCAAAATATTAATCGCTCTAGAATCCAGGTTTTCTTCGAGAGCTCGAGATTTTTCATGGTCGTGCATCATCAATAAACGCAATTTTTCATTGAGACGATGAAATTTTTTTTTTATTATGGCGACACACCAAATAAATATAATGACAGAATTGAAAGGAAATAATCGCAGCGAGTGATAAGTTGTCCATATGAACGAATTATAAGTGGCCACGTGTGACAGTTCAATGTTGTTCAAAATGATTAAAAATATGAACGATCCATTGGCGAATATGAGATAAAAACCAAGTTTTTTAAAATGTTCTTCGTAATATTCCGAAATATCGAGCTTTCTCGAGGTCTCTTCTGCTTTAACAAAACTTTCGAATATAAGTTTCAAACGTTTTTGAAAAAAACCATTGATCAACCATGTTAACGAAATCTCCATACCGACGTTGATTATTTCTATGCAATCGACGATTACCGAGCTCGGTGTCTCATCGGGAAACGAAACTCTGAATCTTTCGACGAAAATATGATAATAAGAGTAACAAAATGTTGCACCGAGAAAACAAGAGTAAAAGAGACTGGCGTACGAATACTTTAGTTCGTTGTTTTCAGATAAATTTAAAGGGTTTATTCCAATTAATTTACCCCAATAATACAACGTGCGAAAAGCACGTGATCGTTTGTAAATGCTCTTCTGGTTGGTCGACATTTTTTCAACAAGTGATTCAAAAAAAAAAAGCTGTCGCAGAGAGGCTCGACGACTGTATACTGTGGGCTTGTCGGTTAACTATTTTTCCAACTTTCATTACCGTAATGGATTTCTATGTCATCGAGCATGTTGGCTCATAAAGCGAAGGTTTGACGCAATTCATTTAGACCATCGTAACACCATTTCTCACGTAACAATTTTATTCAGAACTTTATCACTTTATTGTTAAAGCTCATTTTTTATACAATGATTCTTAGAGGAATGATTATTTCTTGATCGGTCTATCATTTATTTGTTTTATTCAAATTTGCACCATAGTTATCATGCGTTGCGTTACAGTTAAACGTTTATACGAACAGTGGGTTTCATCAGGTATAAAACTGTAGCATTATCACGAGATACATCATTGCCATTGGTATAATCTGTAATTTTACGAAGTACTTTATCGAAAAATATTTTTTTTTTTCGCTTTCCGGTTTAAAAAGTTTCGGTACAAAAGGCAAAATTTTAAGAAATTCATGAAATTCGGTGATAATGTTCTTCAACAACGAGTACGAAAACACAATTTTTTTCAAAATTTTCTTCTACTCAGTTATCGAGTAATTATGCATTAAAGCAGATTTCTTATGCCCGAAGTGTATACCTATATATATGGAAACGCTATGCTTATACACGTGAACTTTAGTCTTCAATTACTCGCGATACCTGTGTAGAAGAAAAATCTGAAAAAATTATTATTGTCAAATTTGGCACTAAACGAATATGTTGACCAAATTTTATAAAATTCTTAACTTTTTGACAATTTTTTGTGTCTTCAACATGGTTTAGCATGGCAACATTGTATCGTCTGTACCGAAACTCCTTAAACGATTTCAACTTACGTTGTAAATGAAACAATGATCCAGATGGAATAAGCCTAAGACCGATATCCGCGTTTTATTGCGCAACAGATCCAAGGAAAATACGTTGAATCGCTGAAAAAATGAAAAATAATAAAAAATTTCATTAGCCGCGACATTGATAAGAGAGAGAGGGAAGAAATAAATGCTCACCGCAGACTCTTCGGTATCGAAAAAATGATCGGAATTATTGATGATCGAGTGAAGAATGTTTCCCATACTGTTAGCCTGCAAATATAAAATTGAATTTCCCCGAAAATATTCAACCGATGAAACGTAATGATGAATTTAAACTTATTTGTTTTGTTTGTTTTTTTTTTTTCTGGAACGTTTTTGAGAAACCTCGTACAACACGGAACCGCAAACGTTGGATTCAACGATGAGTATTCCCAGGGGAAAGAGGGTTTCGACGCTGAATGATATCACGAAGAAAAAGTCGAGTGATTCGGTAAAATCGTGCGTCTTCACAAATCGATAATTCGCGTAAACGTTGAAGATGATTATGGTCACTTGTGTCATTACGTTGAACACAACGAACAGAGCAAAATGTCTCACGATCCGATTCAGCAGATCTCTCAGTTCACGATGCGACTTTAAAATTATGCTGAATTTTTCCAAAAGTTGTGTTGATTCGCAGCTGTGAATAGCAAAACAATAAAAAAGGAAAAAAACGGTTCAGTTCTATCATTATTTTTTGACAGTCGCTCGAAATAATTTATTTCAATTGTTCGAATTTCTTATACAAATTATTCAATGTTTTATGAATCAAATATGAAGAGAAAAAAATGTGAAATAAAATTGGGCGAATTATAACTGTGTACCTGGATCTTACGATTGAGACTTTATTCGTTGATCCTCTCTGATAAATAAATCCATGGACTTTGATAAAATAGTTTTGCACGAATGTGTAAGCTCTCTTGTTCAAACGACGAAATTTTTCTTCGATTATCAGAAGACACCAAACGTAGAGAGTTAGACAACTAACCGATGCTAAACGTGGCACATTGAATATAAGCCACTGGCCTAAATAATAATTCGGGAAATGCACTAATATTATATTGGTAAAAAAAATAGTACCGAAAAATATCGCGTTTGATAATATCAGATAAATGACAAGTTTTCTCAAATATATTTCGTAATTTTCCGTTATATCGAGCTTTTTCGAAGTTCTTTCAGCCGTTTCGAAAGCTTTTATTATCGACGAGAGATAATTTTTTGATAAATTCATACAGAACCAGGCGGACAAAACTTCGAAATACATGCTGCTCATTGACCAGTAATCCACGATTACGGAGATCGGTGTTTCACTCGGCATCAAATAAGTCAATCTTTCGATCCATGCCATAAAAAAAAAATATGAATACAATACGACGAGAATAAAAACGTATAAAATACTGAAATACGAAAATTCGAGATCTTTGCTTATCGATAATTTGAACGGATTTATACCGTTCAATTTTCCCCAGTAATACAACGCAACAAATGTACGCGATCGGTTTTTCGAGCGAGTCTTCTTCTGCGTCATTTCGTCATAACTGCAAAAACGATGTCTCGTTCAATAGTGCGCTGAAGAAAAAAAAAACACAAACAAATCGACTTTTTATATTTCCATTAGGATGATGAATGCTGCTTCGCAAGCTCGTTTGCCGATCGACCA
Organism: Campoplex capitator; assembly: GCA_037576405.1. Taxonomy (NCBI): domain Eukaryota; kingdom Metazoa; phylum Arthropoda; class Insecta; order Hymenoptera; family Ichneumonidae; genus Campoplex; species Campoplex capitator. The sequence goes on along the minus strand of JARBWI010000004.1, from coordinate 12,313,555 downwards.
TTTTGTTAACAGTTTAATGTTTTCTGTCGTTATCGTCTGTCAGTCGCGCTTACCTGCTATCAAATAATGTTTGTATAAATGATTCGATAGAAACGGTATTTCGATCGACCACCATCTATGTTTCGATCGATATCATCATTCCTCTCTTTCCCTAATCCTCCATTATTGCAAAATTACATTTTTATTTTTTTTTAATTATAAAATTGCAACATTATCACAAGGTAACCAACCGATGTCAAGATTATCTGAAATCAAAGCGTAATTCGTAATAAGTTCGTTGATTCATATAAAAACAAGGTATTCTCGAAACTTACTCTGTACACCAAAAAAAAATTTGCTTCGACGAATCCCAAAAGAGATATCGTAGCTTTATTGTGCAACAAATCGAGGTAGAAAATGACAAGCTTCTGCAAAGTTCAATAATCATTTATTAGCTGCGATCAGTGAAATAATCAAGAGGTCGCATCACTCTTATATACTCGAACTTTTTCTCTCACATTCACCGGAATATTTTGTTTTTTATGGCAGATTTGACAATTGTCAAAGATTCTGTGAAGTATGTTTCCTGTGTTGTTAGCCTGAAACGGAAAATTTCCTAGTAACAAAAAAAGCCTGGAATATAAATAAATGGAAATACAAAACTTTTAATTCACAATTATCAACACTTGAAATTCGTAGTTGACCATTTATCATTCGATATACTGGATCAGGAATTACAATAGTTTGCTAAAGCTCGCTTCACACGACGCTTGTTTTCGTGCTGGATTTCTTGCGTGATGTACTTTTGTATATCTATATACACATGTATATAGATATACAAAATCATATCACGCACGAAATCCAGCACGAAAACAAGCGTCGTGTGCAGGTCCCTTAAAAGAAAGAAATCCCTTAGAATAGGCGATGTAGAGTTCTGACACATTGGTGTATCGGAATAATTCTTCCTCCACTTTGTTTGCAGACAGCAACAATAACATTTAAAAAAATATATATATATATTACTGTTATGAAAATTGAAGCTTTTCTTGCGAGATATTACTTCGATCTTATTCGGAATGAATGAGTATTTTTTAATAAACGGTAGTTCGAATAATCTTATGCCGATATACCGAATTCTCAATGTATACCTCTTCCGTTGTTGATCCACAAACATTCGACACTACAAACATCATAGCAACTGATGAAATCCACCACAACGAAGTATGGGACATGTAAATAAAATCTTCCAACGTGAACTGCTCACAATTTTTTAAAAAACGATAAGTAATGTGAAGACAGGAAGTAAGAAGAAGCAACTGTTCGAGACAGTTCATTAACAAGAATAAAGCAAATTGTTCTTCGATGAGGCGAATCGCGTTTCTAAGTTCTCGATGTAGTTCGGAAATAGTGCCGATATGTTGATAAAGAAAACAACTGAAAAAGAACAATCATATTGAAAAATGTTCAATCGCTTTCGTTGATCATGAATCACGTCGAATTCGATATAAATCATTAAAAAAAAAAAAAAAAACATCAAATACATTCATAATATGAAATTAAAGAATATAAAAAATCTATCAGAAATTGAAGAAAAATTTGGAGGTTTTAAATGTTCAATTGCTTTCATTGATATAAATTGATATAATTCATAAAAAAAAAAAAAAACATCAAATACATTCATAACATGAAATAAAATAATAGAAAAAATCCATCAGAAATCGAAGAAATATTTGGAGGTTTTGAATGAGATAGTGTACCTTGAATTCTCATTGTTTGGCAACGGCGTCTCATTAGCTGAATGATTCAATGAACAAACGTGATTGTTGCTGGTACATTTGCTGATTTTTTCATTGATAAGATGAAACTTTTTTCTCACAACGATGACAATCCATAGAAATAAGAGTGCTGCATTCGAAGGTATGATTTCGAACAAGTCGTACGATATCCATGTAAATGAATCGATGTCACTGCGTGTTTCTACCATGATATTGCCAGTGTTTCGACAGATGTAGAAACAATTGAATGCTATCAGGCTAATAGCCAATTGAAAATAATACATTCCATGTTTGTCCTTTATTTTTAATAGTTTGAGCCTTTTATTTGTTTTATGAAATATATTTGAAATCAATTTTATACGATTTTGATGAATAAGGACGTACGACCATCCAAGCAACACTTCCAAGCTTTCGATAATCATAGCAAAATAATCAATGATTATACTCAGTGGTGTCTCTCCAGGTAACATTAATTTCATTCTTCCATTCACAATGTTATATGTCGTGTACGCGTAAAACATCACGAGAACAATCACGTAAATGATACTCAGACATGACTGTTCAAATCGGTTCCTCTCTGACAGCTTGAACGTATTAATACCCAACAATTTACCCCAATAAAACACCAATATAAATGAACGCGAATGCTTCTTCGTTGACTTTTTGTTGATCGTCATATTCCCGCAGTTTCTCAACTGACCGTATACCTCAGTTCTTGTTTCTCCCCACCTTAAATTTTATCTTCAATTATCCTAATGGATCTTCCTCGTTGTCATGTCCAACTTTCATCGATTGTTCATTGACAATAAAATCATCATTCAAGTAGTTTCTCATTGCACCCTTTCAAATAATAAAAACACGACAGATAATACACGATGGAAGCATTATAGGTGCAAACATTTCGAATCGAATATTTTCATCAGGAAAATCAGTTTCATAGTAAATCTGCTCTGATAAAATAGTTCAATTTGAAATTTAATAATACAACGCGTGGGAAGTGCCTGATCATTTTTTTCATCCGATGAAATTGACTGCTGTGACTCAAACTATCGACTGCGTTGTAGCGGTTTGTTGGTAAAGTATCTTTTTGCTTTCATTGCTATATGATGGGTTTTACGACTCTGTTGGGCTGTACAAAGATTTTGATGGTAATACGATCTGTTTATGCCAGCATCGAGTCGCCATTACTAACGTAATCGTTTTACTGTACACCAATTAATAGTCGTTTATCAGGTATAAAATTGTAACATTATCACAATGTACATGCTCGCTGTTGCCATCATCTGTAATTTTACACAGAAGAATCAATGAACATCATGTTTATTTTGCTGACAGATTTTAAGAGAATTCACCAGGGTAAAATAGATGGGTTGTCCTGAAGATTCTGCATATTTCTATGCATACATCATATCAAGAATGAAACTCTTTACAGTCACACGAGAGTTACAGACTCTAGATACCGTACAAATATCTTATAGGCTCAGGGGTGGTGCAACGCTTACGCGAGAGCGCTCCGCTCGTTGCCCTCTAGCGGATTTTTGCCGCACCAACAATTCAGCTAGGATATAAGACTGTCTCGCTACAATGTATATAAATCGTTTCAAACAAAACTTATTGTCTGCACAAACCTCGATGCGAATATTCCAAATCCAATCGATTCTGTGTCTCAAGTTTTGTTATTTTTTCAATGAAACCATTTTGTGCGATTGCATCATATGAATTAAGCTCAGCTTGACTAAATAAAAATTTAGTGGCAAAGTCGTCCCGTAGTTGTCTCAACGACATGACTATTCATAGATCAAGCACCGAGTGATCAATTAAACATGATATGACTGTTCACCCAGCGAAAATCGCTCAACCTCATCGCGTAGTTGGCACCACTATTATTTTTTTTTTTTCAGTGTACAGTTTACATGTCATATTTCGAAAGAATTCCGATAACTACCGAGGCTTTTGTACATGTTACCCTGGTGAAACCTCTTTTGTGTAAGACCGACTCAACCTACGTTGTAAACGAAAGAATGGTCCAGATAGAATAAACCAAATACCGAAATCTGCGTTTTATTTTGCAAGAGGTCCAAGGAAAATGCGTTCAATCTCTAATGAAAAATAATAATAATAATAATTATTATTATTATCGTTAGTAAACGTTTATGATCCGGAACGAATGAATGCTTGCCGTGGATTCATCGGTGTCATAAAAATTGCTGTAGCGATTGAGTATCGAGTGAAGAATGTTTCCCATATCGTTAGCCTGCAAATACAGAATTCAACGTTTGTTACAACCTTTAAATAATAAGCTGAAATTATGAATTTTTATTTATTCCTTCCTGAAATGTTATTGAGAAACCTCGTATAGCGTCGAACCGCAAACGCTGGATTCAACGGATAGAATTGCCAAGGCAATCAAAAATTCGATGCCAAATGAAATAATGAATAAAAAGTCGAGTAGCCCAGTCAAGCCACGCGTCTTTACATAGCGATAGATCGCGTATCCGTTGAAGTTCAATGTGGTCAGTTGTGTCGTTGCGTTGAACACAACGAATAAAGCAAAATGTCTTACGATCCGATTCAGCAGATCTCTGAGTTCACGATGTGACTGTAAAATTGTGGAGATTCTTTCCGAAAGTTTTGTTGAAGCATAGCTGTGAATAGTGGAAAAAAAAAAAAAACAGTTTAGTTCAATAATTATCATTTGACGGTCACTCGAAATAATTTAATTCGGTTATTAGGATTTGTTGTACGAATTTTTCAATTCGTTATGAACTAAATAAACAAAACGTTAAATAAATTTGACGAAAAATGCTATGATATGTAAGAAATTAATTGTTGAATTTGATACCATCAAATATATTACTCGAGTTTAATGACACGTTGAACGAATCATTATTGTACCTTGATTTAACGATTGAGACTTCGTTCATTGATCCTCTTTGATAAATAACTCCATGGGCTATAATTGAATAGTTTTGCATGAGAAAACGAGCTCTCCCATTCAAACGACGAAATTTTTCTTCAACTATGAGGAGCCACCAAATGAACAGAGTTAAGTAGCTGACCGAAACGATACGTGGGAAAACAAATAAAATCCACTGTTTAATATGATAATTCGGAAACAGCATTAAAACCCCATTGGTGAAAAAAATAGTACCGACGAATATTGCGTTCGAGAATATCAGATAAATGACAAGTTTTCTCAAATATTTTTCGTAATTTTCCGTTATATCGAGCTTTTTCGAAGTTCTTTCCACCGTTTCCAAAGCTTTTATTATCGATGAGAGATAATTTTTTGACAAATTCATATACAACCAGGCGAACACAACTTCGAAATACATGCTGCACATTAACAAGTAATCGACGATTACGGAGATCGGTGTTTCACTCGGTATCGCATAATTCACTCTTTCAATCACCGCGGCATAAAATAAATATGAATACGATACGACGAGAATTATGATGTATAAAATACTTGAGTATGAGAATACAAACTCGTTGCTTCTACCGAGTCTGAATGGATTAATACCGATTAATTTTCCCCAATAATACAACACGACAAAAGTACGCGATCGGTTTTTCATTCGGGTCTCGTTATTCGTCATTATCTTCATGACTACGAAGCTCCAATTGTTTGTTTAGATATATGAAAACGCTGACGCCTCTCACTCGATGTTACAATAAAAACGAATCCATTTTCTATATTTCCATTAGTATGATTAATGCCGCTTTACAATCTCGTACCTTGATCTATCGTTTTGCTAATCATTTCAATTTTGTTTCCATCGCCATACCTTTCTCCCGTCGATCTCTTGTCATTCGGAACGAATTTGTATTAATCGCAAAATTGCAGCATTTCTGCGTAAGCTGATTATCTGCTGTTGCAATTATCTCTAATCAAGAAACATTTGAAGTAGCTACCGCTACCGCGGGTCTAGATCAACGATAACGAAATAAACCGAAAACCAATATTAGCGTTCCACTGTTGGAAGCAGATTTCGGAATATCAGGTATACGATTGATTTATCATTGGAAAAATATAATCATCATCAAAGGAGTCGATCGCAGGAAGAAACATTGTTTTTTTCCCCACCGCGCAGACTCTCCAGTGATCACTGAGAAAAGAGTTTAGTTGAATTGACCAAGGTTTCGTGAAATACGTCCAAAGAAATATGTCGTTCATTCAAAAAATCGTTCAGTTGCACGAATTATTAATTTCACTAAACAAAGATACGTATCGAAACAACCAAATGAGATTTTTTGTCTTCGCTTTTTGTTGAATCAACCTAAGATATTTTTCATTCAATGAAACTGATATTTAGTACAACAGAATATTAAATTGGACGTATTTCACCGAAGCTATTTGGTTGATTCAACTATTCTTATTCCTCAGTGACGAATACATCAAAATTGTTGAAGTCTGGAGTATAATATTTTCCTCGTTGTTAGCTCAGGGACATCGAAAATCATACTTATTACGGAAAATGTCAGAAATTTTGTGTTGTTATTAATGAACCGCCTTCTTAAAACTCCTTGAAGAAATTCGATTGATATCATCGTGTTTCGCACTAGTTCGCTGCTACGATAGTTCCGTCATTGAATAATCACCGGGAGTCGTTCACCGTTAATCATAAAATTGTAGCATTATCGTGAGGTAACCAGCTGCGGTTGCAATAATCTGAAGTGAAAAAAAAAAAATATTTGTATAAACAATAATAAACGATGCTCATAAATTTTAACCTTACACATCAGAATATCACATTCATCAAACTTACACTGTATACCAAAAAACAGTTTACATCAACGAATCCCAGAAGACATATCTCAGTCTTATTTTGCAACAGGTCGAGAAAAGCAATTTCAAGCTTCTGAAAAAAAAATTGAAATAGTTCTATTCAATTAGTCGTTATTATAATTTCCAAAAGCTATCGAAAATAATAATCATACCGCGAGTTTTCTATAGTCGTCACAGAGCTGACAGTCATTCAAGAGTGCATGAAGTAAATTTCCCGTATCGTTAGCCTGAAAAAAAAAAATCTTTTGAAAAATCTCTGAAAAATTCTCAAATTTAACCAGAATATAAATCGAAAACGAAGTTTGAGAGAAATTCATGCGATACCTCATTAATCGTGGATCCACAGACGTTGGAAATAGCACGCATTATTAAAACTGGGGTTGCCACCCAAGTAGAAGTATGTAACGTGTAAATCAAATCGTCCCAGGTGTAGTACTCACGATTCTTCAAATAACGATACGTTATGTGAATCGAGCTAGTGAAACTTAGCAGGTGTTTGACAGAATTTAATAATATAAGAAGAGCGAAGTGTTCTTCGATCAGGTGAATCGCGTGTCTCAGTTCTCGATGTAGTCGAGAGATCATGTCGATTTTTTGAGAGAAAAGGTAACTGTAATTGAATGATTATCCAGTTGATTTGTAGGATTAATAAGAAACTTGATCAACGATGAGCTGGCACGTGTACCTTAAGTTCTGATCGAACGATGCTCCGTTGGTTTCATTGCAACATCGACCAACGTAATCGTTGCTGGTATACGATCTGATTTTAGCATTGAGACGATAAAACTTTTCTTGCACAATAGCGACAATCCAAACGAATAAAATAACTGTATTCGAGGGTATGAGTCCCAACACTCCGTACCATATCCATAGAATTATATGGATATCGTTGGATTGAAACGCTTGGGGATTGCTGTTATTTCGAAGTAGGCAAAAACAATCGAAGATCGTTAGGCTAATAGCTAATCGATAAAAATGTTTTTCGTAATCGTCGTCTTTCATCTTCAATTGAATTTCAACTTTATCGATCTTTCGTAGACTCTTCAGAAACGATTTAATACGATTTTTTGACACAAGGAAAAGCAACAGTCCAAAAACCATTTCAAAAAATCCTATCGCAATACCTATACAATCCATTATCATACTGAGCGGTGTTTCTCCCGGTAGCAACGCATTTTTTCTATCAATTACGAATATAAATGTTGAGTAGACGTAAACTGTTAATAAAAAAATTACGTAAATGATACTGATGTATGAACGTTTCAGTTGGTTGCTCTTCGATAACGTGTACGTATTGATACCGAAGATTTTAACGAAGTAAAACAACAACACGAATATTAAGGAATGCTTTTTCATTGATTTCTCGGTCTTCGTCATGCCCCCGCAGTATTACTACTGAATTTGTACCTGAACATGCACACTTTTGTGTATTCTTTCAATTATCATAATGCAATGTCCCTTGTCAGGCGTGTCTGACTTGAATCGATTGGTCCCCGCAACGATCCCTGACAACATTTTTCAATGCTACTTTCCCTGATTATAAAATTGGCATCACAATAAGATGGTTTTAAGGAGGATGGCTACATACGACAATATGATAAGAATTTAATAAAATTTAGTGATAACATTCTTTAGCATCAAATGCAATGACACAAATTTTTTCAAATTTTTCGTCTACATAGTTGTCGAATAATTGGAGTTTACAATATGCAAAATATATACCTATATATATCAGAATCCTATGCTTACGGATGTAAACTCTAATGTTAAATTACTCGAAAACTATGTAGAAGAAAAATCTTAAAAAAAATTGTATATTCATATTTAATCCAAAAGAATATGCTCACCAAATTTCATTAAATTCTAATCATTTCGAATTTTCCTATGCTTTTAACATGGCAACATTGTTGTGTATAGCCAACCTCCTTAATTTAAAAATCGTTATGAAATAGCTTCGACGAATCGATCGTACAGTGCATTTCACTGAATGGACCATAATAATTCATTATTTCTGTTCTGGATTTAAAAAAATGTATTAAATTTCATCAAATATTATAAACCTGAACATGTTCGTTATGTATTTTTCATTTGATGTTTCGTATCACTCACAGGAAATCGTTTAAATATATTTTCGATATTTCGTCTGTTTTCCCCAATTGGTATGTCATGCGAGTAGTAAAATCTCGTTATAAAACATTCGGACTATAAAATTGAAGTATTATCACCGAGTAGGATATGCATGTTGCGACCACCTGCAACGTTAGAAAAAAAAAAAAAAAAATGTTTGATAGTATTAAAAAGTCATGAATAGTTGACTGATTTGTTTTCGCGTCACTCACATTGTAAAAAAACGAATGATCGAGTTTTAACAACCCGAATAATGATATGTTCAATCGATTCTTCAGTAGATCGAGTGACAGAACATTGAGCTGCTGAAAAATTTGAAGATAAAGCTGCAATTTATTATTTTTGTTTGGAACATACTGATGCGTAACTTACCGTCAAGTATTCCGGGCTGTTTTCATGGATGTTGTGATTATCCAACAACGAATGGAGAATATTACCGGTATTGTTAGCCTACGAGAGAAAGTTTTGCGTCGGAAAACGGTTTCAATCAATAATCAGCGCGTTGATGTGTTTTATTCAGTTTTGATTAATTAATACGCACCTCATCCAGAGTGGAGCCACAGACGTTAGAAATCAACAAAATCATAAAAATTGGACGGATGATCCAGTGGCTAACAGCAGTCACGAATACGAAGTTTGATGCTATTGTCCAAGCTTCCGTTGACTCGAAATACCGACAGTAAGTGTGTACGATAAGAGACATGTAAGTGGAATTGTTTCCAATGTTCAACAAAACAGGTAGACCAAAATGTTTTTCGATACGATAAATAAGATTTCGTAGCTCTCGATGTAGCTGGCAGATGATGATAATTTTGTTCGACAGAGCATCGTAATCATAGCTGTAACTACATATTATTTGTTGATCGAAACTCTCGAATATGCCGATTCGAAAATTAAGTTGTTAAGGGTTGAAAGCTGACCTGGAAATCCTCTTGGTGCTTCGAGAATCATTTCTCCATTCATTGTTCATCAAATCTCGAAGTTTATCGTTAAGAACTTGAAATTTTCGTTTGGCGATTACAAGACTCCGAATAAAAAGCATCGTTGTATTGAAAGATGCTAAACTTGTCGCGTAGAAGATTAACCAAATTGACGGATTATAATTTTCCATATAACTCCACGCTGCATTTGATAGAATAATCGAAACGAAATAAACGAAATTTATAATAATCCAATCATACGCTATTTCACTGCACAGTATTTGGCAGTTAAACGTGATTTCAAGCTGCTTCGAAATTTTTTCAATTCTTACAAAACTATTGATTATAAGGATAATGCGTTTTTGAAAAAAAGCAAAGATCAGCCATGTTGTTAAACACTCGAGAAATTGCAAAACTAAAGCGAGATAATCCGCTATTGCACCGATTGGTTCTTCCTTCGTGGCTAACTGCATGAGTATCCGTTTTTTTGTGATATCATAAAAAACGTAACAATAAATTGTACTGATAAAACAATTTTGTAATATGCCGATACGAGTTGTTTCGAGATCACCTCTTTTCGATAACGAAAGCGTATTAATACCGAGACATTTGGTCCAATAGTACAACGAATTCAATTCGATGGAAGATTTTTTTCTTGATAATTTCACTTTATTCATGTCACTTCGTAAAATCTACCGCCTCTATGCGTGCCACTGTCCTATGAAGTAGTCAGCGAAGCATCCATATCTAGCTCATTTCCAATAAGTTTATATCGACCAGAGTGTTCCACTACCTTGGTGGAACATTTTTAATGGTTTTAATGTATGATAATGTACGTGTGGCAGCCGATAAGAATCGGTTTTATGCGTATGGTCAATAATCTATTTCTTCTATCATCCAGGATGTCCCATGACCAATGGTCATTGGAGTGATCTTTAATAAGGTCTTTTTTTAAAATTATTTTTTACTCTTCCTGAAGCTTAAACGCTTCCTCATCGATAAAATAAAAAATATATTATTTAAGGAGTTTTGGTACAAAAGGCAAAATGTTAAGAAATTAATGAAATTTGGTGATAGTGTTCTTCAACATCAAGTACGAAAAGACAAATTTTTTCAAAATTTCCTTCTACTCAGTTATCGAGTAATTATGCATTAAAGCAGATTTCTTATGCCCGAAGTGTATACCTATATATATGGAAAGGCTATGCTTATACACGTGAACTTTAGTCTTCAATTACTCGCGATAACTGTGTAGAAGAAAAATGTGAAAAAATTTGTATTGTCAAATTTGGCACTAAACGAATATGTTGACCAAATTTTATAAAATTCTTAACTTTTTGACAATTTTTTGTGTTTTCAACATGGTTTAGCATGGCAACATTGTATAGCCTGTACCGAAACTCCTTAAAAAAAAACGAATTTTTTTTTTCCTCTCTTCAAACAGGTTGAAAAGTTTCGTTTATAGGTATAAAAATACGCCTGTTAAACTTTGAGCTCATAATATCAATATTTAGACGTCCCGGCATCGCTCTTTTTGATTAACCATAAGAATAACATTGAAAAACTTTATTTTTGCTTATTCCGATCTCTATGACTAACTGAAAATGCGTCATACAAAAAATCTACAAACACATTTTTGTGGGGAATTGAATGCTCTAAAAAAAAGGACTTCTATTATTTTTTGATAAGTTTACTCCTTCAGAAGTTATTCAAGGTCACAGTCGAATTAACTGTCAATTTGGCCGATTTTTGCAGCGGAACTATCATTTTCATCAAAACAATGTGCACCAAATTTCATAAACATAAATTGGACTTTCGAGAAATGTTGACCATATATAATAGAGAGTTTTGTTGCAATAATAAAAAAAAAAAGTAGAACACTTTAAGAAATTTTTCAGTAGAAGTTAACTTTGAAATTGGAGTTTTTTCGCTTTTTTTTTTATTTTCCAAGTAAAAGAAATACTTCTTCAATTGTTCGGTTAATTTACGCATTTGGGGTTGAAAAAAAGTCGAAATAGGTTAAGTTTTTATTTTTTTGGTTTTTTTGGAAATACAGAGCCGTAGGATAAACTGTAATATCGACAGTTTTTAGTAGGGCAAGAATCTGCAGGCTCGGCCGAGTTCTGTAGGCTAAACTTTTACTTCCTGAATAGACCGCTATGAAAAAGCGCCCTTACTGTTGACCCCCCACAAAACCCCCGTCGCCGGATGTCGCCGACGTCTCCCGGGTCTCCCGTACTCTCCTACTCTCCTCTATTAGTTATCAGTGTTATCAGTCTCTGTACAGGTTTTTGCCACGATCATAGTGTTTTATTACGCACGTTCTCCCTCTTCTCTTATTTCCATGCTCGATTTTCGTTCACGATCATGAGTAAATAGCACACTATTGTACTTTCCAACTGTGCCCAATTCCTTCGATATCGAGAATATTCTTGATGTTTTATTTGTTGAAAATATTGTGAAAGCTCCCACTAAAATTGGAGGTTCATGTCTCGTGACATGTCGAATGTAGTGTGTAAATTAGCGATTTTTTTTAAATGTGAGTGTCAATTTTTCGATCCAATTGCAAAGTGACAGTTGGAGCAACAATAATACTTTTTATAATACGAACTTTTCGGCGATTAACGCATCCAACAATATATACTCGTAAACCAACTTTTTGTTCCGTGTACGTGTTCTCGTCAGTGTTTAGAAAATAAAAAAAAATGGCTGATGCAATGAAAAACGATGATGTGAACAATAAAAGTCACAATGTAGACGATAGGCAGGATAAAAATATAAAAAATATATGTACAGCCGAGGAACGATCGGAATATTTTAGTAAATTGGAAAAGTGGCTGCAGGAGGCCTACGCTTGGCAAAGCGTCGCTGCAATGTTTCCTTATCACATTCTTTCTGGACAAATATTTAATCAGCCTGGTGAGTTAAAAAATTTTCTTCATTTTTACTACTTTGATGTTCTGTAATAAATTTTTATCGTTTAATATTGACAGCCATTAGAAAACAAAAAAAAAGTTATTGATATCTTTCAGTTTGATTCATTTTCTCTCTTTCATTTTTACTCTATTATTTTTATCATAATTTTTTGCCCGTTTATAAATGCATTGTAAAATATATATTTTTTTTTCAGGTGCTCATCCATTCATAACTCCTTTAACAGTGAACGTAAATAGTACGCCGGAAACAAACAGCACAAATACTCCGGCTGGTACGCCCGAATGGCAGAGGCTTGGGTCGCTGAGACAGAGGCCGACTCAAGAGCCCAGAACTCCGCTCCAACCACCCAGAGCTGAAGGTAGAAGGTCTTAAAAGAAACGAAAAGCATACCGAGAAAGAATCATTCGCGTTTGTCATCAGTCATTTCGTCACAGTGTGACACAGCATGGAATTAGAGAATTTTCAAAGATTTCTAACAAGAAATGAAAGTTACGCATGATAAAAAGGATGCTGCATTTCATGGAGTTCGGTAGCTCAGATTAAGTCATTGTTTGTATTGTAAGGAAAAAAAAAAAAAAAAAAAAAATGAAGTGAAAAACAAGAAAAGTGCAAGGGTTGTTAGAAATAAATAAATTTTTGGCTGTAATTGTATTGAGACATCGATTGTTTATTATTTTTAAATGTATTTTTGAAAAACCATTTTTTTAAATGTCTTCATTGTTGTTTGTGCTTGGGTCAATTGTTAATAAATATAAATCGTTGTTGAATAGAAGTGACAGTTTGAACGTATTTTTTCGAACAATTGTTGTTTTTCTTGTCTACTTTTTCATTTTTTATGGATAGTTTCTTTTTCATCTTTTTTTCCACAAGTCAGAGACGAATTTTCTGTTCTTTGCTTCATTTTTTTTTACATCCCTTTTCAATAATTACAGAATTTTCGTTTCGTCAATGCTTCAGTTTTTATTTCTATCGTCATCAACCTCGTTTTTTTTGTCCTCATCCCCTTCAGTCTTTCGCCAAGATCTTCATAAAGGAAAAAAAAAAAAAAAAAAAAAAACAAATGTCTTTCAGGATACGAATATCGTATACCACCGATTTGGAAACGTTTCGTCGCCGAATTCATCGACTCGATTATTTTACTGATGTTCAAATTTATGATTACCTTCTTCACGCTTGACCTCTTCGCTTCTTTGTAAGTGTCAGACAACCAAAAAATAACTCTTCGCTTTATCTACATCATTATTGTCATCCTTAATTTGTTTTTTTGTTTTTGTTTGTTTGTGTTTTTTTTTTACAGAAGTTTGGAACCCTATCCTCTCGATTTGTTGCAATCGAATCTTCATATTGATTATAAAATGGCGGTTGAGGTTGCGTCGAGAGTACTCATATGGGAAATTATGCATCGAGTTATCGTTTGTGCTTATGAGGTAACAAGAAACAAAATTCTGGAAGAAATTTCTTAAATTTCAATCAATTGAAATTTTGATGCTTACAAATCCAGCAAAAATCTACAAAATTTGCTTATTTCTAAAACGTTTCTCCATTTTTTTTTTATATCGCAGTCTATTCACAATCCAAGTCCTGGGTTTTAAGGTTGAGCCCTGAAAGAGAATGTGGTTTTACAATTGAATAACTTTTGTTGCTAATTTATTGAGTTTGATAAATCGCTGCGAATTCCTTTCGGTAGATGAAAATGAATGAATCGTTTAATTAGAACCTTCGCACTCTGCGAAAAAGATGCGTGGATGAGAAATTTCATAAACATTGAAATCATCGAGTCCCAAAGAAGATTTGAAAATTGAATTTTGCAATGTTCGCAGGCTTTCTGGCTTCGGTACGGTATGAACGGTACTATCGGCGGTGCGAGTCCTGGAAAATTTGCGATGGGTCTTATCGTGGTGCAATGTCGAAGCATAACACCGGTCGAGGGAGCCGAGAACAACGATTTGGTGTTTGTGTCGCCAGGAACAGATTTAGGATTTCCATTAGCGTTGGGAAGATCGGTTGTTAAAAATCTCATAATGACGTTTCTTTTTCCTATATGTTTTGCACTTTTTTTCTTTCGATTCAATCGAACCGGTTACGATTTAGCGTGCAATTCGATCGTCGTTGAAGATCCTTTGAGAGATGGAAATGTTAGATTCCGACGACAGTGAAAAAGGATTAAAGAAGAATAAAGAGAATCGATACGAGTGACTGAAATTGAGGAACGAAACAACAAAATACATGTATGAATCGATGATATTGCTGTGAATAAACGAATGTATGTATTATAAGCTCGAAAGTGATGTATAAAATGAAAAATAAGAGTATCAAAATATTTAAATCAATAAACAAAAAACATGATTTATCGACGTGTCAATATTTCTTTGAAAAATTTCATGACTCGTCATTTCGAAGCGATTACAAAATTTCTACTTTCAAATTTTCAAAATTGATTGCAAATTTGTGTTGAGAAATTTTTATTTTGTCAAAAGACAATGAAATAATGAAATATTTACATATTTTTTTTACACTTGACAAGAAAAAAAAGGGATTAAATCATTTGAACATGAATATAATTTCATGCCGATGTTTAATTAAAAAGCTCTCCTGCTCTCCTCCGTCCAGGAAGTCTCGAATATTTCGAAAATATCTATAACATAATTATATTTTTACGAAACGATAAAGATGAAAATGAATAAGGAGAAAATAAACGTTTGATGAAAAAATAAGCTTTTGTTTTTTTAGAACTGCATTATGGCAAAAAGGCGCGTATTTTGAAGTCTCTTACGGACAGAAATTTTATGCTGCGTCAAATATCTCACGTAAAGGAGAAAAAAGAACGGAGTTACGTAATCCAAGCGACAAACAAGGTTAAGATAGCGTATTGCAAGCGCGAAGTGTACGATGATGGATTAAATAATTTATGACACGGAGCTTTTTATTTGAATTTGGATACCATCTGGTAGTGAATCATCATCGAGCATATAGCCAACGAATTGGCATAGCGTATTATGTCAACATATATATGTTGGTGTCATCGTACATTACCACGCATGTACAATGCATACTACATGTATACAGCAGCAGCGCGGCCGCCGCGAAGTGTCGAACGCCGTTCGACCAATGACGTCACTTCCCAGTCAAACGTGGCTGCCGCGAGCGTAAGGAAGGAGTGGCCGTCGGGGAGAGATCTGTCAAGTTTAGTGTGTGCACACGGTTTTTTAACCGTAGTGGGAAACAAAAAAGCCAAGTTTCATGCGTCGGATATTCCCGTTTATTCGATATTATTGAATCTGTGATCGTACGCGTAGTTTATTTTATTTTTTTTTAAACCGTTTGTACATTATTATTGTCGACGTTCGTGTGTAAGCGCGTTAAAAGAGGAAAAATGTCGTCCTCGGGTGATTTTGGTAACCCGTTGCGGAAATTCAAGCTCGTCTTTCTCGGCGAACAGAGCGGTGAGTTTTTTCGTTCGTTTATCCTTTTTTTTCATTACTTGCACATTTTGCCCTGTATTTCCTTCTCTCTCGCACCCTTCAATTACGGATCAATATTGCGTCGGTTTCCTCTATTTTTTTGTTATAAAGACTGGAACAAATAGATGAAAGCAAAGTTATTTCCCTCAGCTGACGACGAATCTTGTCCATTTTTTTGTTCACTCTCGAACCTCAAGCTTTCCTTTTTTTTTACATTCTTCATAATTTTTTTTTTTTGGTTATACGTTCGAAAGAGGTTATAAATCGATATTCTTCGACTCCCATCTCGGGCTTTATAACCCTCGCTCATATATTACCTATATACATTTCATATAGATATACTCACACATACATTTTTATACGCTATAGATATACACGTACCATCACCTCTTATTTGTGCGCCGCTTGCGAAACGCCGTTCGAGTTTGTCAATTTATAATACGAGCAGTGTGTTACTCCTTTGCAATATTTAATCGTTCCTCCTACGTTTCCTGTCACGTATCCGAAATTGAAAAAAAAAAAAAAAAAAAAATAAAATAAAGAACATTAATTTGTCTCTCCTTTGATGGCAATTCAGTGGGAGTTAGAGATTTCGTATTTAACGATGTCATTGACTCGATCCTGCTATGCCTATTTTACCGTTTTAACGGTAATTTTTTAACCTTTTATTCTTTTAATGTAACACTCGAATGTTAGGTGCTTTATTGTTGGAAAATGCTTTAATTACTCCATTGAGCTTGATCATGAATAGGGTTTAACTGTATAATTTCATGCCAATCGGATATAAAGATCTTGACACGCTTATCTAGCTCGCATGTAATTATTGGGACTCGTTATTAAATTATTTTCATCGTAAAGGGAATGGAGAAATTGTATAACATTATGCGCACTCATTACAGTCGGAAAAACTTCTCTCATCACACGGTTTATGTACGATAGCTTCGACAACACGTATCAGGTAAATAAAATTTTCCACTTTTCATTATCATCGTACAAAAAATATTGACATTTTTTATTTTTTTTTTTTAGAAAAAAACTGATATTCATCAACAATCCTATGGATGATTCAAAGTGGCAAAAATGTTTTATAAAAAATCTCTCTTCTATATATTAAATCTGTTCGCTAAAAAGTGTTTTTCTGTTTTTCAATCAAAAATCTCTGAACCGAACACTACGAATCTTTCATGAGATTGAAAATCATGATTTAACTCGTGTTTGTGGTTTTAAGTAATTTCCATTTCTTGATTTTTACAGAAATGCAAGATGAAAGTTTAACGATTTTGTTCAATATCCAAATTTAAAAACTTATCGGTAATTAAACGCTGTCGATGAATAAAAAAATCGAATTACCAATTTACAGAGAATTCCGCAGGCATAGCTAGTATACAATAAAATCAGATTAAGTTTGTTTAGTAGAAATCAAACTCTGAGCAAACTCTTTGCTGACCCTAATTCAATCGAGTAAAAAACTGTTCAACTTCTGAATTCTTCTAATAAAAATTTTTAGTTTTTAATTCTGAATCGATAACAATACTATCAATGCTTTTCAGGTAAAATTTTCTGTAATGATCATTCCTAACGTCGGTGTAATATTAATTTCGTTTCGCCATTTTCATTGCGGAATTTAATATTCAATATGAATATTTCATATGTCTGAAAAGACTACTGGATTTAATAAGAATTTTCTAAAACAGATAATTAACTTTGTTTTTTTATTTCAACAGGCTACAATAGGAATAGATTTTCTGAGCAAGACTATGTATCTTGAAGATAGAACCGTAAGATTACAATTGTGGGACACTGCCGGACAAGAGCGTTTTCGTTCTTTGATTCCCAGCTACATCAGAGATTCTACTGTCGCTGTTGTAGTTTATGACATCACTAGTGAGTAAATAAAATTATTATTTATGAATATTGAATATGATATACAACATATATCCAGACATAATAGAATCGACCTTTGGCCTTCGCAACAGGGACAAAAAGAACCTAAAGTTCTATTGTAAAATTTTTGTTTTTGTATTTTTTAAAACCTTTTTTCCCTTTTTATAGAGTTTTTATGAATAAATGTTCACCGAACATTATTGCGAACAATTAATTTTATCCTTCAGGCTCGAATATTTGCATAATAAGTTCTGATCACTGGGAAATTTGGCAATGGAGAAAGGATTAAGGAATTTACTCAATGTTTTTCTCAATGAAGTGCTGTTATAATACAAGAATTGTATTTTTCAGATGCCAATTCATTTCATCAGACATCCAAGTGGATAGACGACGTTCGAACGGAACGAGGCAGCGATGTAATTATTATGTTGGTTGGCAACAAAACAGACTTGAGCGAGAAGCGTCAAGTTTCGACGGAAGATGGTGAACGAAAGGCCAAGGAACTCAATGTTATGTTTATCGAGACTAGCGCCAAAGCAGGATACAATGTTAAACAAGTACGACCATATTTTTTACAATTTTACGCAGAAGCGAACGAAAGAAAAAAAAATGAAGATTGAAAATACTTTCGTAAAATATAAAACTTCATTCTTTTTTATTCCCAAAGTCGAAGTTTAGTGTAAAAATATGAAGATTTGAGTATTTTAGACTGACACTTTCTCATTTCTGATCAGAAAAACGAACTTATTTTCGATAATCGTAATTCTTATCAATTTTTCGTAAAACCGTTAAAAAAATTTAACCATCGAGAAAATTTACAATCTTTAGAAACCGTATCAACCTGGGCAATGAAAACAATTTGCCTGTCTCAGTGCGAGAGTCTATGACCGATCGAGATCATTCCAAAACAAATAATTATCGATTAGGGAGCAATATCGAGAGAGTGTGAGGAAAAGTTATCGAATTGTTTAGACGAGACAAGCTCAAATTTGGTAGTCTACGAAAAAATTGTGAACGATTGGTCTCGAGCGACAATCCATTTTTTTTACTCCATTTAAATTTTCAACACAATCAGAATCTCTAAAATATAAAATCACGTTCCGAATTTTGTTTAAGAGAAAAACCGTAAAATCAAAACGTTTTCATTTGTTTTTTTTTTTTTAATGCTACAGCTATTCAGAAGAGTCGCAGCAGCTTTGCCGGGGATGGACTCCACCGAGAACAAGCCACCAGAAGACAGTATCCTTTTTTCAACCATACAAAAACAAAATAATCACGAAAATTTGCATGTTCACATTTTATATATATTTTCAGTTGCGACGAAAAGTTCGCAGAGAAAAGAAAAAAAAAACAATTTCAAATTTTGATCCCTTGTCAAAAGTTGTTTTATTTATCGAATATTTCTTCAATACTAAAGAATCGTCCTTAGTTTTTTTTTCTTTCATTGATTATTATGCTTGAAAATCTTACGATAAAAGTAATTTTCATTTTCACCGATTTTTAACTGTTCAATATTGTTTAATTTGTTTTTCTTTGTGTTTTCCTTAATGTGTTTTTTTTCTCCAACTCCCGTAGTGCAAGAAGTAGTACTGAAGGATACGCCAATTGAACTGAAAGCGTCGGAGAGCAGTTGTGCATGCTAAGTCGACAAATAAACACAGAAAATTAAAAAATAAAAAAAAAAACAAGAACGGTACTAATGGTAGACGAGAGAAAGAGACACACACAAACACTGAGTTTACTGTTAAATTATCGATGAAGAAAAGACGAAAAAAACGAAAAAAAAAATAATAATAATATTAGTAATAAAAATAATAATAATTATTATTATTTAACTCTCAAACTTGGGCTCGTTGCCAGATCCGAATTGGAAGAATGATCGATACAATTGCTGTCTGTGACTAAAACGAATTTTCGGCCAGAATATTTTTTTTTGGTCATAATTTTTTTTCGGATTATCGCTAAAACGACATTCCGACGAAAATCTTTGCCTGGAAATTTTCGTATAAATTATCTTCAATTGATGATAAAAATGTGACGATTAATCGTCGATTTAAAATCCTTCGTTCCAGTGTTTGTACTTAATTTGTTCATTTTTTTAAAACGTTTTATAAAATTTCTTATTGAGAGTGATGATTGCGGGAATTGAGTGAATTTATCACATTGATAAATAGATGGAAAACAGATAATATTTTCAGAATAATAATTCGATAATTGAGTCAAGTCTATTGTTTATTGAAATATAATGACAGTTCTTGAAATAACGTGAGTGATAATAATCGGCAATTGTATTCACCATTTCGGTTCAGGCAACGAAGAGCTCGGCGACACTCGTCCAGTGTTTCTCAAACAACTGAATACTAATTTATTTATCAAATCGTGAGAAGCAAGACACTGAAACGAATAAAAGGAAAAAAATAAACAAATAATCATCAATCGACAGCTATTTTGACACGGGTAGCTTATCATTTGTGCTTTTTTATTGCTCGCAAAGGAATGATCGGCACACGAGTTTGCAGTAACGATTTCTATTTTTCGATGGGGAAATAAAAAAAAAAAAGCAAAAACAAAATAGATTCTCAATTCTCCGATCTCAATGTCGTTCAAAAACATCATTCATTCGCGATCATCATTCCATGAATATATTTTTTAAATGTATTGATAAAGTTGATATATTCACTTTTCTCGTGACATGAAAATATTTTTAAAAGCTTGAAACTTAAGAAATAAATACAACAAACAAGAACACGTAACTTATATATTTACATATATCAATCGTCGCGTCAAACGCAGTCACTTTGTCTGCTTCTTCACGAAAGTTTCCTACCAAATCCCCAAGCAACGGGAGGGGGGGGGGGGGAAAGAAATCGAAAATATAGAGAAGGAAAGAGAAACAGGAGCGTTGAGAATGAAAACGAAGCTCAGACTTTGACTCAAGTACAATAAATAGCAATAAGGAGGGAGCATACACTGTTAATTGCATTGATTTAAAGACTTAAGTTGTAATTTTAGGTGTTTGCGAAAAAAAAGAAGTGAGTTGAGGATGGAGAAGAAAAAAAAATGGACAAATATGACATTTTTCTTTCTCTTTACATCCTGTACACCATTAACGAACTTGAGATCTCGAGAAACACGAATGCAATCACCTCATTCGAAAATGAAAAACGAAACGAACTACAGTTATATTCACGTCGATTAAATAATCGAATCGTTACTGATCCAGAATTTATTTTTCGAAAACCATTTGTTTGCTTGTTCTCAATAACAAACAGAAAGATCAGTTCGTTAATCGAACCTCTCGTCATTCAAACAAAATTGTTCTTATTTCATAATTTATTTTTTCAAATAAACCAAAATGCAAACTCCCATGTCTCGATCCAATGAAAAAAAATTTTTATCTCTTAAAAATTATGCAATGAAATGATTTTTTTTTTTTTTTTCTCAATTTTCTTAATAATTTTCAGTCGCTTTTTGGCGTGATTACTCAAAAAAAAAAAAGTTGTTGATCAAATTGTGGAAAGCAGTTGAATTTGAAATGAACGAGAGGTATTCTTACTGCGAACGTGTTTGTTGAACTATTATTTATTTATCACCTTTTTTTTTTTTCCCGAGAGAGAGAATCAAAGTAGACAAAATAACAACTTGTTTTTAAAAAAAACGACGTGAGAATAATCTCCTAAATCTAAATTGTAAATAATTCAAATTTGGAGAAAAAAGGATTGAAGGAAAAAAAAAAGAGAGAAAGAGCCAAGTCGTAGTGAGTTAATGATTCATGTCGCTTTTTTGTTATTAATGTAAACTTAAAATTTTTATTAAAAATCAAAATTCGGGAGCAGGTATTTTCAAGTTTTTGTTTTGGTTTTCTTTTAGGTAACCATGATTTCTTGCCATTCCATCCACACAAAAATACAAACACGAATACACACGGACACTCGATTATTGTAAACGAGAAGAAAAATAAGTGAGAAAAGTAATAATCGAAAATTAGCCTTTTTCATTGAAATAATCGCTTTTTTTGCAGAGAGTCAGAATCGAAAGTGTGACAAAAAAAAAACACACGATATTTTTACCGATCGAACATAAAATATCAGTAGTCATTCTCGTCGATAGAAAAATGATTAATGACTAAAATACGAATACGCCCACGAATTTGAAAAATAGGCTTTGCCACGTTCCGTCCTAAAGTTTTTTTTTTTTTTCTAACAACTTTCACGCTTTCCGTGCGAGTAATGCCGAATTATTAATCGTCCGAGCGAATAATTCGCAAAAAAAAAAAATCAAAAAAAAAATGAAAAAAAAGTATAAAATAGAATAAAACGAACAATAAAGAAAAAAAAAAACGAATTTTACCACTGTCTTTTCGGGAGCAAATGTTTGAATAAATTTGTACCTCAAAGTTATTTGTACCATGCTTTATAAAAATAATATAAAACGCATCTATAATCGATTCATGAATAATTCTTGCTAGTGGAAAAAAAAAAAGATCTCTGCGGTAAAGAGCGTTTGAGCGTTGATAGTTTTTGATAGAAATATCCTGAAAAATTGTAAAGACGAAAAGAAAAACCAGAAAACAAAATTGACAACCTTAACAAACGAAAGCAGCTGTGGATTTGCAGAATCAATCTCCAATGCAGAACGGATCCGAATCGGAGGGGGAAAGTGGCTGCATTTGCTAGGGTGCCCTTGGCTCGCGAGAAAAGAAGATGAAAATAGCGCGAACGACAAAACGAAACGAAAAGATCGAAAACGAATGAAAAAAAAATAAAATAAAATAATGATAATTATTAAAAAAAAATAATTCGAGAACAAACCACTAAATCGTGGCGCACAATTTTGTGCTGGCTTTCTTCTGAGACGTGTGTTTTGCATCGTAAGCCCTTTCGTCACTTACTCGAGATATAATTCATAAGAATGTTGCGATTTTATTGAGAGAATCGAAAATAAGAGTTATCTCTTAGCGAATGAGTCGCAACTGTTAGCGAACGAGCGATATGGGAAAAGGAGCGCGGTGAGGAAAAAAGAGGGTTCGTTGTAGGAAATTTCACGTATATAGTTTCAAGACGAAACAATAAAGATAAGAAAAAAAAAAAAAAAAATTCGCTTCTAACGTTCTCGCAGCGAAATCGGCGCTAGATCATCAACGATAACGAATTATCACATCACTTTTTGACTTTTTCACTGAAGAAATATACGCGAATTGAAACGATGGAGCGCAGATCTAAAAAAAAAAAAAAAAAAAAAAAAAAACAACAACAATAATCGTTAACTCACGATGTTTGTTTTGTTTATTTGTATCTTTAATGAACAGAAAATTTGAATTGGGTCGCCAAAAAAGTGTGATTTTTTCGACTTCGTTTTCGTCTCCGATAAAACAAATTTTTCAATATTTTTTGTGCATGTGTTTTTTCAATAATTCGATCGAGTTTCACAATTTGCTTAATTAAATTGTTCAAATCAATGAAAATATTTGTTTTGTTCGAACAAATCGGTTCATGAAGATTAATTATCCGAAAATTCATGACTTTTTTTTTGTTTTTTCTGTCATTTCGATTTGTACAGTAGTTCATTATTTTAGAATCGAAAGAATTGTTCTGTGGTATTAAAATGAATAGAATAGCCCGAAGGTATTGAAAAGTTTCGTTTATTGGAAGCGCGAACATTTTGATTCCAATTCGAATTTCCTCGTCAATGAAGAGTTTCGTTGAAACAGATGATTGAGAACGAACGATGAAAAAAAAAGCAAATTGATCAATCAGCGAGAAAAAATTTCAAAACTTATTGTGTTCGAGAGCTTTATTCGCATTCGCGATGTTGACTTTATTTTTATTTTTATTGCAAGCACGAATGGTGATTGCAACGAGTTCAAAATGTTTGTTCTGACTCTATTTTCTCAACTCAATTGAAACTGAATCGACGGGAGAAAAAAGTTTTTTTTTTTTATTCTTTCGTAGAAAAAGAAATTGCGAATGTACGTTGATCGAAAATAGTTGACGCGTGAAAAAAAAAAAAAAAAATAAAAATCGATGAAATTGATCGTTGTGACGAGAGTGGTGGCGCCCTCTGCCGTTTTAGTACAATCTTCCACCGTAAGATCGTTCACACACGCTTTTGTGTTCTAAATCTTTATCCTCTCTCTCTTTCTCGCTCTCTCTCTCTCTCTCTCTCACTCTTTCTATCTCTCTCTCTCTCGCTCTATCGTTACAGATACGAAAAATGTTTGACAGCATCGTTAGCAATTATTTCTACATGAAAAAATAGAAGAAAATGAGTATAAAAAAGTACGAAAAATGAATCGAACAGAGAAAGAAAACAGAAAAGAGAGAAAATTCTAAAAACGCACACAAGAAAAAAATTGAGCAGAATCGTTCGTTTCGTCGTGGACTGAAACAATTTGAAGAAAAGAAAAACAAAAAGAAACATAGTTGATATCGACATAGAGAAAAATAATAAGCGGTGACCTAATAATAGATATATAAAGGAAAAATCACGATCTCGATGTTCATGAACGAAATAAGAGGGGCTTGGCGGGGGAGGTGAAGGGAAATAAAAATGCTGCGAGCATTGGACATCGTATACCTTATTGTAATCAAACAGGCTTTCCGACTCTCCGATAAAATTGATAACTCGAAGCCCGGCAATTGAAATGAAAATAAAAAGAAAAAGAGAAAAAAAAAAAACGGAAAAAAACAAACAATGAAGAAAAATTGTTAATCAAAGAGACTGAATGTTTTTCGTAATTTCATCACGCCAGTACCTAATTAGTATTAGAATTATTGAGGCGAAAGAGAAGAGAGAGCGGAAGGGATGAAGATGAAAAGAAAGAAAGAAAAAAGAAAAAACATGAATGAAATCTAGATACACTGCGAATAAATAAATTGATGAAAAAGAAAATACATGAATCGGTCTGAAACACGCGTGAAGGATACGAAAGCTGCGCAAATCTTGAGACAAATTAAAAATTCGAAATAATAATACGGAACTAAAAATAAAAAAATAAAAAAAATTGCTCCGGGAGAGAGGGAGGGGGGCCAATTTTTCATAACTCTAGAAACGAATACTGGGCAAAAACGAAAATATTCAAAATATATCGGTTGAACGATGAAAAACATAAAAAAACATCTTTCAACATTTATCTTTCTTTCATCACCACCGAAACTCGCAATTTGTGTCACCGCGTGACGAGGCTTTTTACTATTGAGAAAAAAAAACAGAAAAAAAAAAAAAAAAAAAATTAAAAACGAACACCAACGTGCTTACCCCAGCAGATTCCAGCACTATTTCTAAGCTAAACTGTCTTTCTAGTTCCCTAATAATTCAAATAAATAAATTTGAAAAAAAAAAAAAACGTTTGTTGTAGCAAAAAAAAAAATGGATAAGCCAGCAATACACGAAAAAATGTACTTTTTTTTCCTTGATTTCTTTTGCCAAAAGCGTTTCATTCAAATAATTTTTATTCATTCGATAATTGAATTTTTCAATCTGCCTCTGAAGTGCGAATCCTCGTAGAAATGGTTGTTTTTCTTTTTCCAACGATCGTCTAATTCGTGGCGATGGAAAAAAAAAAAAAAAAAAAAAAAAAAAAAAAAAACACAAAGACTGGTTTTCTGCATTTTTACCGAGTGAAACAACCGTAATATCGAGACTAGACTCTTTTTTATCGTCAACGTCTAACGGAAAACGATATTATTGTTATGATTATAATGCAATAAATGAAAAATTAAAAGAATCAGTGAAAAAAAAAAAAAAACAAAAAACTCATTGCTTGATCGTATCATATCGTTTTTTCGTAGATGACGAAAACAATAATAAAATAGATTTTGCATATAGTGCAAAGTTGATGAATTATTTTATTTATCAATAGCTTCCGTGATATATGCGTATAAATATATATAGACGATGTTGGTTGCGCTAAAAATTCATCATTAAATTGTCGTTTATTCGCATGTGCAAAAGTGAGAAAAGAAAAAGGCAGAAAAAAAAAAGTTTGAAAATAGCTAAAACGACAGATGGAATTACAAGACCATTTATAAACATTTTTGTTGGCTTGAATACTTTGGATGAAAAACTAACGAAACGATGGATATTTACATAAATATTTATAAACGTATACAAAATATTTATATATACATATACCGTGTTACAATTTTTTCGAATCATTTGGTCAAATGAAAAAAAAAAATAAAAAAAAATAAACAAAAAAAGAAAAATCTTCACATTTCGATGAGATTTGGATTTCATTTATCAATGAAGAATAATTGGAATGAGGCAATTTATGTATGTAAATATGAATACTGAGATATACAATCCTTATGAATATTTATGTAAAATTGTCATCTCGTGAACTGAAAACTGTGTTTGCTTCAGCCAAGTACTTGTGATAGTATGATCGTTTCATTTTTTATTGTGATAAGCGTCGTATGTAGGTCAGGAAAAAGCTATGTATGCAATTACGAACGAACGACGTAGAGAAAGAGAGGGAGAGAGAGAGAGAGAGAGAGAGAGAGAAAGAGAGAAAGAGAGAAAAAGATTGGCCTTGTCGTTGGTACGAAGAAAAGTGTAAAAAGTAAATGGTCGTGGTTGAAGCGAAAGGGAATTTTGAAAAAGTTTATCGTTTGTATCTCAACGTGTATTTTATGAGTTTGAAAGACTGGCGAAAAAATGAAGCTGTTTTTGTTTTCTTCGAAAATTTGTTCATTCGTCGTGACCAAAATGTGCGCTCGACCTACCATTTTACTATTGAACTTAGTGGAGCTTGACATGATATAACAAAAAAGATGAAAATGTAAAAAAAATAAAAAAAAAAATAAAAATAAAAAAAAAAAAAAAAACAAATCACGGTAACAAGAATACACGAAAAAAGAAAGTTTATGGACGAGATGAAACGTTTGTTTTCACGAGTAATGCCTTATTGTTTTTCTTCTTCATTTTGTTCGATTTTATTGTACTTTTTTAATAATGGCTTACACTTTCATCGATTTCTACGTGTAACACGCAACGCCGTACTTTTTGTGACGCAAACCGCAATGAAAGCGTATCTGTATAGGATACAATAAAGTAGATATTGATGACGATTATCTGGAACGATTAAAAAAAATTTCAATCCTTCCTCGTACTCCTTTGATCCTTTTCTGCATACTTTTTTTTTTCTCCATGCACAATTCTCTTGATATTTTGTATACGTGCTGGGTTTTTGGGGTCGCTGATTACGAATGGAAGCGTGAGATTCGAATTGAAAGTGGTGAATCGAAAAAATTGTGAATAGTTTGGATTTGGTACAGAAATCGAGATATTTTCGTTATTTTTTTTTTTGTTCAGCAAAAAGGACGAAATAAAAATTATGCAAAAATTCTCTGCAATACTTTGGAGAGTCTGTTTGAGCTTGTACAAAAATTGCTATTCTAGTTTTTTTTTCAATCGAACAGTTAAAAATCCATTTTTGTTTTGAGAAAAAATAAAAATTTTGATTATTTTTTCAATATCCGACACTTTTGCAGTAGACAAATGATGAGTTTTTTCTATTTTTAACGTTCTTCGTTGAGAAACAAAAAAGCCGGTATTCACTGTTGAAAATATAGCTTAATGAGTAAAAACGAAAAAAAAGGTAGAATTGGATGTAAAGTTTCTGGAATTGTATAAAGGTTTATCGATGTTTGACGTCAACTTACCTTTCGTTAATCTAACTTTATTGAACGTTGTGTTTATAGATAGGAAAAATGTTGAAATTGGAATTTCCTTGAAAAAAAAAAAAAAACAGTTTTTTTTTTGTTTTTTCTTTCGACGTTCATTGATAGTAATCGTTTACGTACTTTATTGTAATATCAATTATATACAAATTTAAAATTGCGCCCTGTACGTGTTGTTTTTCTGATTTCATTATTTTCTCATCATTCTTTTTTTTTTTTATTTTTTTCTTTTATTTCTTTCTAAACACTCCAGTCTCATATTTTTCATACTTTTATTTTTATATTACATTGGATTTTTCCGGCCCTACTTTCCACTCTTTTTCACATTCAGGATCAATTGTTTTTGTGTGTTCTGTCGCATGATTCATCGATCATCCGAGTTTCCAATCAACGTATCAATATCTGTTTTCCCCTTTTGTTTTCTTCTTCAAACAACTTCGTTTAATTTTTTTTTCTTCTTCTTATTTCAAATATATTTACAAAGTATTTCGATCTATGCGATGACCCAATTGAGGTGCATCGGATTACAATCTTTTTCTAGAACCGATCTCAAAATCGCAAGTCAATCGTAGGACGTTGCTCGTGCCGGTAAGAAAAGAAAAACAAAAAAAAAAAAACGAAAAAAAAAACGAAAACAAAACAATAGATCGTAAAACTGGATCTTTGCATTGAAAAACTATTTTTGGCAGTATCGATTTTCGTGCACGTATCAATCTTCTTTTTTTTTTATTAACTTTTTCGTTTTAATATACAACGTCGAGAATGATCGCCAGTGTGAAAATTTGCCTTTACGTTAATTACCGTAGCTCGTGAGCTTTTGAGCGATGGCACGTTCACTGCTCCGGAATAACACGATCATTTACTTGAAAAAAAAAAAAAAGATCGAATCGAATGATCAATATTTTTTGTTTTGTTATGTTTTTATTATCAATGAAATTCTAGCGGTACGTACGATTTGATCTGTTATTTTTTTCTTGTCAGTTAACGTGACACGATTTACACTGAAAGAAAAATGACTCTTGCATTCATTGAATGATTATAAAAAAAATAAAAAAAAAATTGTCACAGGACGTAAAGCATCGAGGAACACACAACATTTGAAATGTCCCCCTCAACACACATACACCATGAAGAGAAATGTGCTCGCTGATTTTTTTCCTTTCGTCAAAACGTCTCGATATTCACTCACTGAATTAATGTTCTTACATCAAAATTGCTTTCAATCGCCACTCATAGTCTCGGATCCGAACGTGAATTCATGCATTTTTATGTCTCTCTCTCTCTCTCTCTCTCTCTCTCTTTTAGTTGCTCCGTTTCAAAAATCTACAACGATTCAACGCGTATTAATAATCTCGAGTTCAAAGTGCACGATGATTTGTTTAAATTTATATTTAATTTTGTTCGTTAGTTCGTTCGTCGATTGGTCTTGATAATTCGAATCACTCTGGGTCAAAACTAATTAAAAACCACCAAAGGTTATTCCTAATTGATAAATTTGTCCAGCTCCTAAGCAGAGCCGTTCTCCTAAAGTCAGACTCTCAATTCCTCCATTATTTGTTGTAGATTGTGACCGATGTCCGACATTGGCATTGACTCTTGTTGCAATTGATTAGGACTCATTATTAAATTTTGTCCGGATTTCATTGGTTTTGTGTTTTTCGGAGGTGGCGGTGGCATCGGTACGTGACAACTGTTGTTTTGCAAATCAGCGAAATCAGGTGGCGGTATGTGTTGTATGTGATGACGTTCCGCCGAAGTTTTAGTCTCCAGCTCGCCGCAAATGTTGTTCGGCATTTGACCGTTTTCTTGACGCTTCTTCGGACAGTGATGCTGATTTTTATCACGCTGATAATAAACACCCGCGAATATCAATACATTTAGAATCAATAAACTACAACCAATCGCTATCGTCACACTCAACGCCGTCGAATAAGCCGCGAAACCGTCCTCCGGCTGACTCGTTGTCTCCTCGAACGACGATTCACTCGGTAACGTGGTCGATATATTTCGCACTCGCTCCGTTGTCATCTCCGGTGTCGTTGATCTCGCTGTAGTTGGCACCCTTTGAATGAATCGCGGTGGTACCTGGTGTTATTGGAAACAAACTAATTTATTGACGTTTCCTTCAAATTATAATCGATATTGAAAATTTAAAAGATCAAATTATAATCCGAATGAATTTTATGATATTTCGTTTGGCATGCACGTCGAACGAGCTCCATTTTGAAAAATTCTATCAAAATCTTTTTTTTTTTTTCTTTTTTTGTACTTATTTTGTTGTTTTTCCATCCGAAAATACCAATATGATCTATAATTTATATTTCACGAATAATTTCTGTTCGAAAAAATCTTTTTTCTGATACTTTTTCGATGTTGTTGTCATGATCGATTGAATTATTTATTCTGTCGTTGAATTTTCTTGATAGCTGCTTCAAAAACGCATTAATTTATTCTTCAACTTTTCATTAAATTAGAGTACACCACAGTTTTTTTATTCTCAGGTCAGCCGGACTTGATTTATTGAGAGTGAAAAATAGAAAAGAAAATACAAACCCTCAAATCCAGGCAAACAAATTTTCCAGAGCTTTTTAGTATATGTTTAGAAAAAAAAAAAAGGTTTCTCTGCTTATCTCGACGATTGAATCGGTTATGAAAAACGGTCTTGAAAGAGGTCAAAACAAAATGATGAAAAATTTAAATGCGAGAAGATGATTCGAAAAATGTTTTTGTAAAAAGGTTTCATGGAATCGAATTTCTTCGATTCTTCTTCGACGTTGCTGTTATGACCGGTTTGGAAACCTTATTTTTTTTTGCGATTTTTTTTTTTTTATATCAAATAGCAGGAATTTTAACGTTGAATAAAAATGTTTATTTTCAATCTTGAATTTTCATTTTTCCTTAGTAAAAAGTTCGATGTCAGGCTCGAAATAATTGATTTTCATGTTATCAAAGTTGAGTTAAAAATTTCGTAATTAATCGAAGCGTTCACCTGTTCCGCGTCGAGGAGATGATGAGATCTGGGTACATCGTCGGTGCCGGGTTTGTGAAGATCTGGCACGAGATTGAGCCAGAACGAAAGTCTGTGAGCTCTGTAATGGCTCTTGAGCTTCGATTTCGTATCTGCATAACGGGACGAAGAATAGTTACACGAATTGGATAATTATCTCGACGAGATTAAATACGAGTTACGGCAAGCCGATTCAAAAGAAGTTTGCGAAATTTCAGCTCAACGAAGTTTCAAGCTTCGATTCGATAGAGAAAAAAAAAGTCGATTCGAGCTTCAAAAATTCAACGAAAAGAAGTATTGGAGCGTGAAAGAAATCTCGTGAACGAACGAGAACATCCTCCCTTCCAACGATTCTCATCGCCACATTCACTTTTTCCAATTCCTTCAAACGTGGCGAAAAGAAAAATTGGAGATTACGCGAACGTAGAAACTTGGATGAATGAAAAGAAAAAAAAAAAAAAATGACAAAATTCTTGTATAAAGAAACGACCAGAAATAAAAAAATGAGAATAAAATGAACATTTTTAGTTACAGAAACAAAAGTTTTTCATGAAAACGAAAAAAAATAAAATAAAATAAAAGCTCATTTGTCATAAGACATTTAAAGCCAAAGTGACAAGAACAAAGGAAATTAAGAAATTTGTGCATTCATTTTCTCACCTAATATTAAATAATTTTTGTGTTTCTCTTCATAAGCCGTCCAGGCGACGTTTTTTAGTTTCGTGCGATCAGGACGAGGTCCCGGTGGTCCTGGATCGGGCGTACCCTCGTTCGGATTTCTGAAATTAAAATATAAAACCTCATCTATCAAGATTTGTATCGATCGACTACGTGAAATGATTAAATCTCAACGATTCCTCTTACCCGGTTCTTGCGAAGTTAGTAAAATACAATATAACACTTTCCGACAGAGCTATCTCCGATTTCGTGTAATTTTTTGGCCAGTGAGAGAGACCACCGACCAATGGGGCTCCGAAGAGATAAGGCAACTCTTCGCCATGGATACAGCCTTGTCTCTGTAAAAAATAAACACAAATTTTCAGCCACAATCAAATCGCAGTAGGAAAAATTATATGAAAAATAGTTGACGAACAAGTGGAAATAACCCAGAAAAAAAAGTGCAAAATGTCTGAAAATTAACCCAAAAAGAGGTTGATTCAATTCATTCAATTGGGATCTATTTAAATCAATTAAATTTTTCTGTCCCACGGCCTAACGGAGCTCTATTCAACTTTGAGTATTTTTTTTTTTTTCGATTTGAATATTTTTACATTTAACCCTTTCAGTCATACATTTTTTATCCGCACCGATTTCGATGAAAATTGGTACTCGGGGGTTTTCGGGGTCGCTGATTACGAATCTGGCATTGGATTTTCAAAATTCAAAATGGCGGATCCAATATGGCGGACGTGAAATTCCAAATACTTATTAATTCTTCTGAAACTGTGTATTCAGGGGTTTTCGGGGTCGCTGATTACGAATCTGGCATTGGATTTTCAAAATTCAAAATGGCGGATCCAATATGGCGGACGTGAAATTCCAAATACTTATTAATTCTTCTGAAACTGTGTACTGAGGGATTTTCGGGGTCGCTGATTACGAATCTGGCATTAGATTTTCAAAATTCAAAATGGCGGATCCAATATGGCGGACGTGAAATTCCAAATACTTATTAATTCTTCTAAAATTGTGTACACAGGGGTTTTCGGGGTCGCTGATTACGAATCTGGCATTAGATTTTCAAAATTCAAAATGGCGGATCCAATATGGCGGACGTCAAGTTTTATATATCTTTCTGCTCAATATTTTTGCCTGAATGCAAACTTTGTCACATTCAGATTCAATACTGGAATTGAGGGTATTGCTCAAAATCGATCCATTTGAATCTGAGTTCTCGTCTGATCCATAACTGTCATCATATGACTCATCACTTGAAATTTGGTCAGACCATTTTTTTTTACATACGCGACTTATTTTTCGATCTAGGTTTGTCTCACATAAACATTCGAATACTTATATGCGTAAGGATTTTGATAGACAAAGAATATTTTTTTCTACGAAGAATGATTTCCCCATAAGAATATGAGAAAAATTAGCTTCAGATTATTATATATATAACAAAAGGCAGGTGCACATGGACTTTAGAATGCCGTTTGCTTTTTGGAGTTAAGAATGCCCAAAGTGACCCCGTCGACTAAAGGAGTAATATCGCTATACACATCGATCAGTGCAAAGTGTAGGTAGATAAAGAGGTATAGATGAAAAGCACGCACGCACATATATGTACATATATAATATCATTGATATGCACTTCATATATATATATATATATATATATGAAGTGCATATCAATGATAAGGAACCATGGATTTCAATTATCTCAAATTTCATCTCAAATTAACTGAAATAGTTATTTATAATGTACATTTGAAGGAATATTCGTGATAAAGTAGGATTATGCGATTAAAATTTTTGCTGTCAAACTGCCCAATTAGATCGATTGTAGCGGATCCGTCATTTTGAATTTTCGAAATCTGACCTTATATTCGTGATCAGCGACTCAAAAAACCCCTATATACGTATTTTCAGAGGCTTTGGTTCAATATTAAAGCTCTGAAGTGATTTTTTACGAGGTGGGACCGTAGCGGTCCCACCATGACTGAAAGGGTTAACATCAATAGAAAAACTATTTTTGCGATTTAAATTCTCAAAAATTGTTTACAAATTTAAAGAGCACGTTGTTGAGCTGCAAAAAATATTTATAATATTGATTACATTAAATTTAATATTGTTATTATTATTTAATAATATTTTCATGGTTCTGCAAGCCTGGATGAGCCCGAAAATTCATGAGCGTCTGTTTGTATTTGGACATGGTCAGACTCTTGGGTTTCCGCTATTTATACACATCGAGAGTGCAATTCGTATATGAGAAATGTTTCGACGCTCTGCGCCACCTAGTGGTCGGAGCGATAAGCTTTGACGCGGGTACTCGAATAAATGCACTCGAACAGCATTATTTATTTGATTCAAATACAGATTTTTAGTTGAGGCAAATGGACATTTTTTAAAATGAATATTAAAAAAAAAAAAAATAATCGAATAAATGATCCTGGTAGATTGAAATGGATCTTTTTTCTACGAACTGGAAAAAATATTCTTTCCAGTCAGTTTTACCGCGTCACAAAGTTTATGATTGTCGAATCGATTCGTTGAAAAAGTGGTGTCGTTTTGAGGATTTGACATCGTAATATCGTAAAGCCACTTACATTCAGTGGACTCGTAATTAACCGTGAGCTGCTACCAGTTTAAACAATAGTGGTAGAATGTTACTGGTGATTTGAACGGCCAACAATGACCGTAACCGTTGCGAGACCGTTCTACCTGAGGGAGTGATCAAGATTCTCTTCCATGTTCATGCAGAGAGGAGGCTGCTCTCGGGACTTGAAGCATGCTGCATTTAAGTGCCAAGCCATTGTGCGATTGCAACAAGGGTTTTATACTTCACTCAAATGAGGGTTAACGAGACATACTCGAGTTGGGGGAACGTTTTAATTTTGATCGTTCGCTGCTTGCTTTAATAGCCATTGTGGAATGTCTTGGAAATTATTCTCCGAGGTTACGAATATCTGGGACGACAACTCGACTTTATTCGCTAGCTTTTTTTTTTTTTTTTCTTTTTTTTTTTTCAGGAATCATTGAACAACTCCGGGGGAAAAACGACTGGGATTTTTCGATTGAATCATTGATTTCGAGATTAATATTTGACGTGAAAATTCGGTTCCAGTCAGAGTACATAAAAAAAATTCATAATTGTGTAAATTCAGCCTGAAGCTTTTGATGATGCTCCTTCTCTCTCTCTCTCTTTTTATGCACTCGGAGAAACTGGAGGCCGCGGAACAAGGTCAGACCGAAAGCAGGAGTTTTTTTTACTTGATAGAGTAAGCGAAAGAGTGCGATAGAGAGACAGTGCTGGTAAAAAACGTGAGGCGGGGGCAAAGGGTTGGAAAAGTGCAGCATCGCTATAAAACCTTCAGACATGTTTTCCACTCGAGAAATCAAGAATAAAGAAAAAAAAAATAAAACGAACAACTATTTTCTACACGTTCACCCACGCTATTTCACGCTAGAAAATATTTCTGGGACGAGCCCAACGCGATTGACCCAGATATTTATGTGGCATCGTATTTAGATTCCATCCTCCGGTTCAACATCGAAATGAAAATGCAGGGAAAATATGGCGGATATAAAATTCCTTCGTTTTTCCATTTTTTTTTTTTCAATTTACCATTCGATCCTGCAATTTCATCGGATTACTTAATCGGCATATTGCTTCGTCGCTGATTGAGAAATATTTGCGATATCAATTTCAATATTATTTTAACCGAATCGCTTATCACCTGTTTATCAAATTCTCAGGTTTGACAAAAATTTTCTTTTTTAGTACTATTTTTCATGGGATCCAACTCTCTAATGGCGTTTTCAGAAATTAATTTTATATCTCCAAACCTCTCGATTGGACAAACGTTTTATGCATTCGAAAAAAAAAAAAAACCAAAAGTATATACTATCTGGGAATAAAAACGGTTGTAATGTTGCTGATCATCTCTATTTGGTAGTGTTTTTAAAACATCAATAAGCCGGTTTACAAAAGTCCAAAATGATAAAAAAAAAACTCGAATTTCATTTAACCTCTCAAAAATCATTCCAAATAACAGAATTCTCCGATGCAACACTTTGTTTTTTTTTGTATCGATTCAACAATTCGCGTTCATGAATGGAAAACGGATTTTATGTAAAGTTCGTTATCCTTGTTGATTCAAATATCTCGAAGCGATGAACAAACTTCTTCGTTTTTTTTTTCTTCCCTGGCATTTATTACTAGATATATCGCACACGTTACATTTTATATATCAGTATTCTCAGCTTGGTGTGTGTGTGTGTGTGTGTTTGCTTCCGGAATGCCTCGGTCTCGGTGCACAATCGAGAATATTGCATCCCGACACAAGCTTCGCTCTACGAATGTGTATACATTTGGCAAGATAGTAGATAAATAAAAATAAATATAAATACGTTTTTGTGTGAGTGCATGAGGATGTGCGTGTACAGGAAGTGGAAAATTAGGCGTTGGGATATCGCGCACGAGATGCACGAGCCTGATGAAGGGAATGAAGGGGTGAAAATTTCCAGCAGCAGCGAAAAGCGAGTGAAGAAAAAGCAAGAGAGAGAGAGAGAGAGAGAGAGCAACGCCAGGGGCGACGAGCCCGAGAAAATAAGGGATGTAAATTGCGCGAAAGGAGACGCGGAAATTTCAACCTCGAGTTATTCGATTACCAATAAAGTAAAATACTATTTTCATATTCGTAGACATGAATTTCTTGAAGGTTTTGCACCTTTTAAATTTTCAGGAGGTGCAAATTTTCAATAAATTTATTAGAACTAAAATGCGAGTTGTGATTTAAGAAAATGTTCATGCAAAAACCAACTCTCTGCCATTTTTTTTTCTCCAAATATCTCTATTCGATTATTGTTCAGGGACTTGAAAATTCGTTGGAACGAAAATGAAACAGGAATGTAAGAAAATTGAGCGAAAGAAAAAAGAGAAATTCATATTGAATCAACGGGGACTTTGATACAGATTTTCAATTGGCTCGAATCTCAGGAGAATAATTCGAAAATTTTTCACAAAAATGAATAAAAGTTATGCAAATTTTCATATAAAAACGTAGTCAGCGATTTTTTTTCACAACGATATTCCCATTAAGATAACAATTAACGAAAATAGGGAAAAAAAAATGATGGAACAACGGGACTAAGCTTACCTGAGGGTAATCGCCGAATTTCGTTTGATAATCGAACACGTAAAGATAAGAATTTCTGTGCGATTGGCTGTGGAGATCGACCGTTCTCGTGGCCGGTGCGACCGTGTTCGCATCGCCCAGTGCCTCAAGGGTTTCGTCCCTGAAAGAAGCAGAATTTTTTTTATTTTTATTTTTTCTTTAAATAAGAGAAAAAGAAAACAAGAAAAAAAAAAGGAACTCAAGGGCTGATGGGAGATAAAAACTTTCTCATTCATCCGGTTAAAAAGTTACTCTCCGGAAGCAGCACATCCTTCCCCTCTCTTTCCAATCTCATCGAAATCCTTTTAGCTAATAAAATGGAAAATCGATCAATTCCACACTCGATATATATATATATATATATATATATAGAGAGAGAGAGAGAGAGGGAATATGAAAGAAAAAATCTATACGTATAAATGTGTACGTGGACCACGAAGAATATATAGGTTAGAAAGGTGAAAGCAATGTGGAAACATCGTGAACTTTCAAAGTCTGCCTCCCCAACTCCCATTGAATTCTCTGATACTGCTTCGACAGAAATTATTGTACATCACCGAGTAACGGTTACATAATTTGCCAGATAATCATAATAAATGCATGTTTGTATGAGTACAATGAAAAAAGAAATTTTCTGGTTCAACAAAAATTTATCGTTGCTTCAACAAATCGTGACGAATAAATTAAATTTATTGATCCAACAAAAATGGTGTTTTATCAGCATATTTCTTTTCTCAGTATATAAAAATGTAAAATTATAAGATTTCCTGCACATTTATAATCATGACGCATATACAATCATTCATTTTTCATTTCCTTTTCTCATGATTATTCATATTCTCGCAAATGTCGCGAATAATAATCGACAAAAATGAAAAATACGGATATTCGACACAAAACAGAATGGCTTCGAGGATTCTCTGCTATATTCAAATTCATTGTTGAATTCGAATTCGTAATTCCTTCAGAATCATATAAATGGAAGATTTCGAGCATTGACATATATACCTTATGTTGACCGGATGTTGAACTGCCTTTTCCCAGTCCGTATACTCGTTTATAATTGTCGCGAGTATTTCAGGCTGGTGATAAGTGTACGTATTCCGCACGAATTCTCGAAGAATTTTCGTTCTTCTATCGGCTTCTATACCGTACTGCGCATCCTCCGCTGTAAGGGTGAAATACGCTTCGGATCTTACCACCCCTACCATGAGATCGTATCTGCAATAAAGTCAGTATTTGTTCATCTTAATCACTGTTTTTTTTTACTAGGCTTAGAAGAAAAAATCAAACTAAAAATCGAACTAAATTCATTTTGTTGGACGAAAAATATTGGCGGATTCGATTGTTTTTGTGTTGAACAGCTCTAATAGCTTGACTATTAAATCAGAGCATGAAAATTCTTGTACACGAATCAACTCAACTCTTCGTCTGTGAACCTGGGTCTTTC
Organism: Campoplex capitator; assembly: GCA_037576405.1. Lineage (NCBI taxonomy): Eukaryota > Metazoa > Arthropoda > Insecta > Hymenoptera > Ichneumonidae > Campoplex > Campoplex capitator. The sequence continues at coordinate 12,275,703 of JARBWI010000004.1, read as the reverse complement.
GCGCCCGAGCCAAGACGCGAAATTGTTTCATTTATTCAACAAAAATTTTATTTTTCAACAATTTTATGATTGGAATATCAAGTCGGAAGTTTCGAAGAGTAGTTTGAATTTTTTCAGAATTTTTTGAGTTCATTAAGGGTGAGAATACGCCCGGGACCAGATTTACAGAAGAAAAGTGCCGAAAAAATCTTCATAGCAAACGAAGAATGAATTAATAATCCGAGTCTAACGATTTTAGTTGAATAACCGGTGTCATTTGTATTTCTTTAAAAATATTTTTTACTTGTTCCAATGAAATATTTCCTCGAATCTCAATAATCAAATTAACTGAACGATGATCGTTGGGGTTAACAAAAGAAGAAATAAAATAATGAATCATTGACTCGATCCTAATTTTCATTCCGATGATTTCATTACCTTGAATATTTCTCGAGTGACTTGATTTATTTTAATAACTTATTATTAACCGTAATCGTTACTAAAAAAAAATGTAGCGAGCTCGAAAAAACTTATTTCGATCAAAGTTATAATTTTTTGAATGTTGTTATTGTTATTTTTTTTTTTAAGGGACTGTTGAGCACGAACGAAACGAGTACGAGCTGCACGTTCACCTTCGTGACAGTATAAATACAATTGCTGTGGAAATGTAGGAATAGCGGTAGCAATACACGGGGCATTAAACCGGATTGTGGTAATGAGAGGTGGGCTGCAGTCGATTACGTTCTCTCGCCCTCCCTCTCTCTCTCGATTCGATGGCAAATAATTCGTGTGCACGATTACGATTTACAAAGTACAGGAATTGCAAGTAGCACGCGTTTAGGAGGGTGGGGGTCGAGTCGCGAGTTAAAAATATAGTCGCGTTCTGGGGTTCAAACGTATCCGTTCGACTTTTGTTAACGTGTATTTTAAATTTATAATGGAATATGACAAAAAAGAAAAATGTCTGCTGGATCGTTTCTCATATTAACTTTAGTTTTGTGGATTAAATGGAGCTCAAAAAAGCTTGAAATTTTTCGCATTTTTTCCTGGAATACATCTGCATTTATCTGATAATTATATTAGAGGGAGCAGTATTTATATTTCAGGTTTATTCAAGAGAAGCATATGCGAAAAACAATGTTGCTTTTGAGAATGAAATTTTTTTTATAAAACATCCGATTTATTAAAATTCGTTTGTTCGTTAAATAATGCGAGAAAAAATGAATTTAGCAGGATGAAAATCGTGTATATATTATGGAACGAAATGAATCGTAGAAATGGCATTATTCACAATTATATAATTTGGAAAGTTGCAGCGGTACGAATTAATACGCGAGCTCCGGTAGGTCTACCCGTAACATAACTCATCGGTATATATTTGTGTTTATAGCCCACGTATGTTTCGAGGCTGAAACTTGGTGCGTTAATTGCAAATAATTTTGCCCCGTACGTTTCACCGCATAATTAAACATTTCCCGACTTCGTACAGCGACGTATATATATACCAATGGGCGTGATATGTGACGATGAAAAACTAAAGAGTCTGCATTTTTAATCCATTTATCATCCAATTTTTATGATAGAAAATAATATCGCATTTCATTACGAATTGATTCGAGCAATATTCATAATATCCTGCGATGTTTAATGTACATTTTAGTTACCTTCCAAGAGTTTTTCGAGTTTCATACATCATTGAATCGTCATGAACATTTTTATTTCAATGTTAAATTAATTATTTTATATATCAAATGTACGGCGTAGGCAGAATAAGAGAGAGAAAAAAATGTTTGCTGAACCAGCAAATTTTTGTCAGCCTTTTAATGATTTATTTTAATTATAAAATTGCACGTTCACAAAAGCACACATAATCCTGTTAAAAGTTGTCTCAACCGAGTGAGCATCCGATATATTTCCGGCGGATAATTCGATTCACAATAAATAATAAAATAATCAAAGTACAATTCAGGAGAGACACTGTGGCGAAGGAAAATCGAGAAGGAAAAATAAGCAGGGCAGGAAAAGCTTGCGAATACATTATATATATATATATATAGAAGTGAGGTAGTCTCGTGGTTTACCCAAGAAAACCCTTGCGGTTAGTTAGTACGCCTCGTTTACCGGCATAACGAGATAGCCCTTCTCCCTTTTGGTTTTAGCTATTCAACGCCACGTTTCCACCATTGCGTGAAATAGGTTTGAGTTACATACATTTTTAATGCTCGCTAGAAAAAAAAAAGGAAAAAAAAAGGCTTTGGGTTTACATCAAGATTACTGCTTTTTAGAATTCACTTTGCTCAAAGACATCTCGGTGCTTGGAGATAAAGAAAAAATATGAAGATAGAAAGAGACATTCATTTTTTTTGCAGAAAATCGAAACATTTTTTCGAAGTATCGTTTCTGAGTTTGTTGGAGAAAGATGAAAAAAAAAAACCCTTTCTTCTTGCCCTATTCCTCCATCGAATTCTCTCTCCTCCTCTCCCATTTCTGCCCCACTCCACTCCCCATTAACCGTGCAGTATGCGCACAGTGCAGAATATTCGAATTCTCCGCAGTGGCCAAGAGAGAACTTGCGGCTAATTTTACTTCCGTTTTACCATACGAGAGACATTTTCCTCCCAGTAATGGGAGCTTATTAACTTTTATGAGAACGCGCATTCCCATCCGGTGTATGTCTCGTCTTCCACTAACTATTCGCCCCCAGTTACAATTCAGAAACTGTAACAACAGACAAGGAGATATAAAATGAGAGAGAGAGAGAGAGAAATAGAGAGCTTTTCTGCAAAATACCAAGTTTTTGGATACTCTCTCTCGTTCCTGTACTTGTTACGAACAACGACGTTCCTTGACTCTTAGATACACATTCGGATGGTAACTGTACCGGTGAAAAACCATGCCTGCGCTCTATCCTTCCCAGCAGTTTCATATTAGCTCCAGTTTCTATTTCCCATGTATCTATTCTTCTAAAAACATTGTCAATTATTATTGTTTTTTTTGTTGTCAAAAATCGTTTGCGTATACAAACAAGAAATGCTGTACAATTTTTCTGATGTTCGGGGATCAATTTTTCCGTTTCTTCCAATACTAGACTCTGCTCAAAAATATTGAATTTCTTTTTTGTTGTTAAAACCTGAAAATTTGAGGCTTCGTTCTTAAATATTCTACGATGCTGATTATTATTGGAAATCTTTCATGAATGAATTTGATTGCTCGAAGGCTCAACTCGTGTCTCATGTTTTTGTAATCTTTCGAGCTTTCAATTACCCACAGGATTTTTATAAATAAATGTCATTCGAAATTATTCTCAATTGATTTCGAAGGTGGAGGATATCGTTGAAGGAGTTGCCTTGCCGAAACTTTAATTTTCATCCGAATGAGCTTCCGAGAACACAAATCTGTAGGGAATTAGAGAAAGAGGGTTGCGAAGGCACGCAATCCTTTCTAACCCCTTGGAGTACGCGTTTTTCGGTTCGATTATCGCACGGGGTTGTACACGTAAAAATGGGAAGTCAATAGAAATTTCGATATCTTATTTTTAGATCTTGCTTTTCGTAAAAAATAAGAAAAAAAAAACGGAATTCTTCCATGTTTCAAAAAGTTAATCTATTTTTTTCCGACTTAAAAAAATATCTCTGAAAAATGTCTTTTTTTAATCGTTTCATTAGAGTATGCCTAGAAAAAAAAGTTTCTTTTTTTTTTATATTTATAAATTTCATAAATAAAGCGGATTTTACCTTGACAATTTGGCAATAACGGATTTCCTCATCAAAATGTTGTTGAGCGTATTGATCGTGTCGATTTGAAGGGTGAAATCGTTGTTGTCCGGATCACCGGCATCGATAACGACACCGTCGATACTTGGACCAAAGGCTGGTGCAAAAGCGAGGCCCTTTATCGGTGCCGTAAGCAACGATTCGATTGGCAGATCCCTCAGGCACTTGAGCAATTTTTGAGGATCGGTGGCGTCCTATAAATTTCAATTCAACGAAATTCTCAACAATATCAAAATATATATATATATATATTTTACACGGAATATTTGAATCCAATATTTACGAGATCGAACCGAAGTTGATAAAAAAAAAAAACTTTTTATTTATTATTGCATACGAATAAGATAGTTTCAACGAAATTCGTAAATTTCTACAATTTACGGTCGAATGCGAACATTCAATTTGAACAAACTTTTTTTTCTCACATTAAATCTCAGGATTATTTGCATAGAGGTAGATTAAACGGTAATAATAATCCTGATTATGCGTCAATGATAACAACTCCGAATTGTTACACGCGCGTACAATTTTCCACTAATTGATGAACGTTTCATTGCGTAGAAATATCAAATAGGAAAATCCATAGAAATTAATAGCCGGAGGGAATGTTAGTTTTGGGACCGAGAGAGGTGTATAATCACGATAATTTACGAAGCGAACGGACTACACGCGCTATGGTTTTAAAAATAATACACGTGCGCAGCTTTCGTGTGTGTTTTACCATCGAGCGAGACTTTTTAGATTGAAAATTTGAAATTTCATAGTAATGGTAACGACGAATAAGAGAACCGGAAAAATTATGAGGTAAGCATGCGTCTCATTGGATTTGTGAATCAATCAATACTGGCGAGAACGCGTGTCCAAATTGAATTTCGTAATTTATGCATTGCACGGTAGAAATATTGATGGAGTACGGTTTTCGGATACAGATATTTTTTTCCTCCCGTGTTTTTCCGTTTTGAATGATAAATGAAAGAGAAAAAAATACAAATAAAAAAAGAGAGAAAAAAAAAAAAAAAAACGAGCGAAGTGGTTCGAAAGAGTAGAGCGACCGGTGGGCACGAGCCTGCTTGTATATGATACAAGCTGGCACGCGAAAGTGGTCGTGGATGATTTCAATCAGCCTGGCTACAACGGGAAAGAGATTAAAACACCGAGAGGTATAATTATCGTATCTGTTTTCCCATTTCGTTCTTCGTGTTTTCATGAAAACTGCGAGTATAACGTGTGACTGAATATTCTCGTGTCTCGGTTGCTCTTTAATCCGTTTATCGAAGTTCGTTATGTTATTGTATATTTCACTGGATATCAGAGCGAGTATCCAGAGCAATAATATCATCCATTATATTCGTACTCTTCATTAATTTTTTCCCCATTTTCATCAACCTGCTTCAATAATATTATTGTTCTTTTTTCTTCTTCTCCCGAACGCAAACGTTTCACGGATGAATAAAATATTTTCAAATTCAATAATTAATTAACGTAACATTCGATTTCGTGGGCGTTCGTCCGAATATCGAAATTCGAAGCGAACATTTCTGTGTTTTATATATATTCAATGACTGATTAGTCCAGGGTAATCCTCTGGAAAAAAAAAATAAATGAAAAAATATTTTACTATAATCGTTCTACTCACCGGGGTACAATTCAGATGCTGTGCAACTTGCATCGCGTAATTTGCCGCGCCTCGAACCAACGCCCAAGGGGAAAGAGCACTACCGGACATGAGTATACCCCGATGAAAGAGATAACCTGTGAAATAATAAGTAGCAAACATCCAAAGTTGTTAAAATCGATGGTTTAGGGTAAAAAGCGTGATGAAAATGCGGGTAGAAATTGGCAGGAATTTGTTTCGTCAGCAGGAACGCGGGACCCCTATATCGAAAAATTGCCACATAAATCGCTGTTTTCACGATCATTGAAAACTTTTGAATTCGACCAAACGTTCTTCCGGATGTTTGAAAAATTGTTATATGCCATAGGAAATATTGAAACGATGAGAAAAGAATTTCTTCGATTGTCAGATTTTCACATCGCACCTTTAAATTGAAGTCTTTTTGTCTCCATCCGTTATCCGTATGACTGCCGAGATTTTTGTGACCCTCTCTTTTGCTTTCATAAAACAGCTGATGAATAATTACGTAGAATCGATGGTCTCCCATTAGGTTAATCATGAATGATTTTGCTGATGTTTTCATAGCGATGAAATGGCTCAACGGAATTATTATTGCAACATTCAAGTCCTTCGTACATATTATTCCAGAAGACTAATCGATTGAGCCTGCTGCTGCTGCTGCTGTTGAGGCCATCCAGGTCGCGAGACCTCCATTCTCTCTCTCTCTCTCTCTCTCCTACAGTATATATATATATATATACAGAGATTGTACCAAGCTGAATATTCGCGTATGGAATAGACAGGAGTTAAACAGTATATAGTTACGGGGATTCAAGATGGTCGACGGCGGAGAGAGCACACGTGAGAAACCACAGGCCAACGATAGTCCATGCAACCAGGAGTAATAGTCCGGACGTTGTGGAGCATCGATAAATTACCGTGGAATCGCGTTTGACCTACGCGTCCTGACGCGGAGATGCTCGTGAGATCGAGATGAGCTTGTGATTTATACGTATTACAGTCGCGAAATTCATGCTCTTGACATGGGGAACGAGGGAATACGAAATCAACGCATACCTTCTACCCTGTCTAAATCCTTATACGCATTTGCGGCTAAATGCATGCAAAAAAAAAAATAGAATAATAAATTTTATATCGGAATACGATTTAAGATTGCCAAAAATCACGTGTTTTTTCGATCATCATTTTATCATCTTTCTTAGGCCTGAATCTAGAGATCGAATCGATAATAAAAAATTTACAGGCATCAAGAGCAAAATTGTAAAATAAATATAAAAAATCTGACTTTCTTGATTACGTGCTGGTCAATCTTCTGAGACCTTCCGTCGAATTCTCATCGATGTTGTCATTAACCCATAATTTAGATGTTGCACATTTCGAACATTTTTTAATACAAGTATTTTTATTAGTACACTTTGAAATAATTTGGATCCCGTCTATCACTTTTGCACACTTCGTAAAAACAACGATTCTCCGTACCTTTTTTCTAGGTCTTTAAAAATTTCTATTTAACACGTACAAAATTATTTTTATAATCGTTTATCCAGCGCGATACTTTATCGTAAATTTTTCTTAACATTTCCTTTTTTTTTTATTTTTATTTAAATGCGAAATGAACATATTTATTAAGGATAGAACTCGAATACGCAAAAACTGTCCGAAAAAGATGACGGAAGCAGCGCATGAGGGTAGAACATTTTTGGCGATGAGAAAGCCTATTACTGCGGAACGTTTCGTTCTACCATTCTCCTCGGTGCGATTGCTCGGGACAATTTTTTTTCTCGTGCTCTCTATTGATTCGAAAGAAAAAAAAGAAGAAAAAAAAAACACAAAAGTGTACAAAAACAATTGTGAGTTTTAGAATTGCAGGTAAATCGAGATGAAGTTTGGTGAGATACCGAGAGGAAAAGCGTGAGGAAGCGAAAAAATGGAGGGAAGAGGCTGGAGGGGTTGGTAAAAGCAGAAGGAACAAGAGAGCAGGGCGCTCTGCACTTTCTCTCGTTCCGTCCGAGGATTTCGGGCGGAAGTTGCACCAACGGATAAAGGAGGAGAGTCTGTCGACTACCCCGCTGCTGGTGAACTGCAGCATGAGATGGTGTGTTTTTCGTTGGTGTGTCCATTTTCTTTTTTCCGTTGCTCCCTTTATCTTGAGGAAAATGAAGGAGGATGACTACGTGGGCGTGTACATTTATATATATATATTTTTTTTCTGGACTTCTTCTTCTTCTTCTTCTTCATCCAGGATGAATTTATTCTTCTTTCGCATTTCGCTGGCCTTTAAAACGTTCGCGTTTTGCCAAGCTTTTGCCGTTGGCTTTCTGACGACAGCTTCGCGGTTCGCCACTTTCCTTTCTTTCCATTATTTCTCTTCTCTCTTGTCCCTTTATCACTCCTTTTTCGTATTTTTTACCATCGTCTATTTCAGTTGCTCTCCTTGCTGTGTTTTTTTTTTATATACTTTTTTTTTGCTGTTTTTTTTTTTTTTTTTTTTTTTTTTTTTTCCATTCTTCCTCAGGGAGTTCAGTCACGCGATCCGCACGGGACCACGACCGAAGAGATAAACGTAACCCCCAACGCGTTTTCATCCCCTTACACAAGTTTTCGCCTTCTCTCTACTGTAGTGATAAAAAAAAAAGAAAAAATGGCACTCCCTCAGCATATTCGCGGTCTTGTCTACGTGTTTTAAAACTGGCATTTTAATCATGGGAAATATTTTCTGCTCCTTGGTGATTCCGAGAGCCAGGGATGTCTGGAGATGCTCTCTATCTCTCTACCTCTCTCGTTTTATTCCCCGTGGAGCGAGAGAGCTTAAAAGTCTGGCGACCCCTTTTGTGAAAATTGTTGTTTACGAAAAAAAAGAGAGTTGAAGTGTTGTAAAGATCAGGGGGGATGTAAATCTCGATTGCTTCTGGGACTGTGCCACAAACGATTCGGCGTCAAGTGTTGTTTCAATTTGGAGGGACACGCCGATAGAGATAAATGATAAGTATCGATCTTTTGTGATTTCTATATTTCTTCGGATATATATATGTCTCTACAAGATCCCTCGCCGAGGGATTGAATGGCATCCAAGAAGAATTGACACATTTTGAGACAGTTTAAGGCAGGAAACAGTTACGAAAGGAATTTTGATTTCAGGCTTATCTCTTCATTGTTCATTGAAATTGCTGTTCTACTCACCGTCAGGCACCGCTCTTGTGGTCATCAGGAAATTAACACACGCCGCTCCCGTGCCATGTCCTATTAGGGTTACGTTACCAGGATCCCCACCGAAAACACCGATGTTCTCCTGTACCCAATGTAACGCTGCGATCTGATCCATCAGGCCGTAATTCGCGGGTGAACGTAAGTGCGAATCTGTGTTTGCATTCAGGAAGCCTGCAATCGAAACGTCCGATTATGCTTACTACAAATTTACAGTGACGAACGAAGAGAGAGGGAGAGAGAAAGAGAGACGGAGATATGAGAATTCTCGTGTCTACGTTTCTGTGAGGTTTGGATAATGTGCAGAGTGGTTTGTTCCCGCGAGCTCCGGAGTCACATAACGCCCTATTTACATGAATGTACGGTTCAAACCAGATTTTGTCGACAGTACGTTATCACTCACGTCATGTACTCCAGTAAGATATGTATATCTGTATATATAACGTATAAATATATATGTATATATCTATATTTATATGGGACAAATTTGAATTAGAATGGAATCGAACATTTCTCTTGCGGCTTGTTTCCACGACAATTCCATTACGTTCGATTAATTGCTCCAGAGGGAGAAAGTCAAGTTACGGTTCATCGTAAACAGCAAGGAGATGATTACGAGTTATACTTTCACCCTGACATATGTGCAGAGAGAAAATGTGTAGGGAACAATCTGAGAAATTTTTTTGTTGGTAAACAACAAAAAATTTCGAACAAAAAAAATAGTAAAATTGTTAAATCCGAGCTGTAGCTTGAATCTTATCCATTTTTTTTAGCTTTTTTTTTTTATCGTTTAAGGAGTTTCGGTACAAGAGGCAAAATGTTAAGAAATTAATGAAATTTGGTGATAATGTTGTTCAACATCAAGTACGAAAACACAAATTTTTTCATAATTTTCTTCTACTTAGTTATCAAGTAATTATGCATTAAAGCAGATTTCTTATGCCCGAAGTGTATACCTATATATATATGGAAACGCTATGCTTATACACGTGAACTTTAGTCTTCAGTTACTCGCGATAACTGTGTAGAAGAAAAATCTGAAAAAATTTTTATTGTCAAATTTGGCACTAAAGAATATGTTCACCAAATTTTATAAAATTCTTAACTCTTTGACAATTTTTTGTGTTTTTAACGTGGTTTAGCATGGCAACATTGTATCGCCTGTACCGAAACTCCTTAAGAATGATATCTCGTGTAACATGAGGGAGGAAAAATATTTAATTGACTTTGAGCTGCAGCCCTGATTCGTCAATTTTACTTAATTGCGACGTATGCACCTAACTAATTGGATGCATGGCACACCATCGAGGGATTTCGGATACAGAGAAAATGGAATAATAAAAAATGATGCGGAAACGCGGCTGTGGGGGGAAGGACAGAAAGAAGAAAAAAAAAAAAAAAATAGTACGATGTGAGGATTTTTATAGCAGGAAACAACGAAAAATACTCGTCGTATGAAAAAAAAAAAGTTCGAATAAAGAGGAGAATTCCTGTACGTTGGACGCAATTCGTCACTCGACTGTTTTCCGGCTTGGTTTTCCGGCACATTTTTTGTTGTTGTACCACGCTGAGAACAGTCCCCGCAACTTCCGACATTATATTGCGTTATTGACAGAATGAATGGAGATAAAAAAGAAAAGAAGAGCGAATGAAAACAAAACAAAAAAAAAAACGAGATGAAAACAAAATGTAATAAATTTTCACAGTCCTCGTGCACTGAGAGACAAAGAGAATTCATTCGCAAAAGGGGTGATGTGATTGGACGATCTTGCGTTGATTTAGCCGATTTAGACCGAACATTCGTCACCGGAATAAACAAATTTTTCGATCAAAAACCAGAGAACGATCCTTTCTCATGGTCCAAGAATGTTGAAAACATTTTTCAAATTTCAACGAAACATTTTATTCGTCAAACAATAGCAGATGAATCCCCTGAATATTATGTTATGAAAAGCTATAAAAAAAAAATCGCATTTTTTGGCCGTATTTTTTGTTTGTTTGCAGACTGCTGTGGTTTCGTCGTCGTCAAACATGCAAAATAAAATTTGCTTTCTTGAAATTTATCGACGTATAATCTGCTCGGTAAAACGTGTTCGGTGAATTCGCGCCAGCTGAAGATCGTTAGGTACAGTGTGATCCCGGATATGAAAATGGTTCAGAGCGAAACGTTGTAGCTTTATGCTCTTCCGTTTCAGAAACGAATCCCAGTGAACGTTGTTATCGTAATGACATGTCAAATGTGCGAGAATCCATCGTTTCCACGTGTATTTTCTTGTGGTTGCATGGTCCATACATACATAGATATTTATACGTGTATATATTTATAGATTATACGTATATATATATATGAATGTATTTCATAGATATGTAGAGTTTGAATCGCAGAGGGGGGTGGAGGAGGGCTCTACGAAACCCATCGGTTTGCCAAAGTAGTATGCGATAGCGCACTTATCTCAGAGCGATGAGGTACGAGAGAGAGAGGGAGAGAGAAAGTTGAGAGTTTAGTTTAGTGAGACGGAAACCTTAGTGGTAATGAGTTTCCTATTAGATTTGGTTGCCTGGCAACCGAGTTAACTTGCAAGCTCCTTACTTCGACTATCTTGCATCATCACCTTTCCCCTCTAATTCCATCTCCATTTCTCTCTCTCTCTCTCTCTCGTTCATTCTTTTCTCTTTGTCTCTGTATTTTACTCTTAGCCCTATCCCGAGAGTGCTCGCTGTACTTTTGGATGTGATACGAAAGACCTTCTCTCAAAAGCCTCGAGAGCGATATATCGAAACGTCAAAACACTTTTTCAACTAATATCTCATTTTAAAAGATCAAAAATCATTTGTCGTAAAATAATATAAGAAGCTAGAAAAATGGGGTTGAAAAAAAAAGGATTATTCATCTATTCGTATGGTTTTCGAAGTAAAATAAAGTGGAGAATAGAGTGACTCACCTAGAATTCCAAGCCTGTAGTTTATCGTGACAACGACGACACCTCCGTAACTGGCAAGTACGCTACCGTCGTAAGGATTACCGCTTCCCCATTCGTAGCTCTCGCCATGTACGAAAACAATGACCGGATATTTTCGGTTTCCGCTGTCCCTTGCCCCCGCTGAAATCGATAAAAAAATAAATAAAAATAACGTATGATCGATGGAATTCATCGTCCGACATGGGAGAAAAAGCTCAGAAATTGTCTACATCAAAGAAAAAAAAAAATAAAATAAAAAAAAAATCGTTGTTTCATGGCCTTTTTATATCTTCTTATTTTTTTTTCATCTTATTCTCCTCGAGTTGAGATTTATCTCAAGAGGAGCTATTTTTCAAGTTTGTATATAGCTTTGTAGTAAGTTTTGACGTTGGTCCGAGAGTTAAGGATTATCGACGAACGAGGGGGGGGGGGGGGGGGGGGGGGGGGGGGGGGGGATAAAGAGAATAGTAAGAAAGCGCTTGTTTGCCTGTCGGTCTGATCGCGGGGGAAAAGCCAACGATCTACTGTCAGAAGACAATTTACTGGCTTCCCAGAGCGCACATACAACCACGTCAAGAATCGTACGTTCTCATGGACTTCGTCTCAATCTACATTGTTCATATACATGTTTTCATACATCTATAAATATATAGATCCTCGTCGATATATACACATTTGAATTTTATATTCGTTCGAGCACGCTACGGTGGATTATGTATACGTACATTCGATGGTCGTTCGAGTGATCGATTGCTTTTCAGACGGTCTATCGTTTCTCTTATATATTATTCGAGCCTTTCGAGCTGCGTATTTCGCCCATCTAATCATATATATATATACATACGTAAACAAAGCAGCGTGTGCATCGACGTTCAAAATAGTAGAATGAAATTTTAAATTGAACTTCGAAGATCCTCATTTTTTTTAGATCCGCCACAGTGATTCCAGATAAAGGGGTTTCGGTACAGGCGATACAATGTTGCCATGCTAAACCATGTTAAAAACACAAAAAAATTCAAAAAGTTAAGAATTTTATAAAATTTGGTGAACATATTCTTAAGTGCCAAATTTGACAATACAAATTTTTTCAGATTTTTCTTCTACACAGTTATCGAGTAATTGAAGACTAAAGTTCACGTATATAAGCATAGCGTTTCCATATATATAGGTATACATTCCGGGCATAAGAAATCTGCTTTAATGCGTAATTACTCGATAACTGAGTAGAAAAAAATTCTGAAAAAAATTGTGTTTTCGTACTCGATGTTGAAGAACATTATCACAAAATTTCATCAATTTCTTAACATTTTGCCTTTTGTACCAAAACTTCTTGAACCGCAACTTTGTCGCGATTCTGAAGACCGAATAAATTTTCCGATTTCTTTTTGTTTGTCATTGATGACTCGCAATTAGCACGAATTTAGTCGCTGCATCATGAAGCATTCGTCAGTACAAGATGATGTATTCATTCGTATTTGTATATGGTAATAATCATAACGAAGACAGCCTATGTAGGGGAATTCCAATTCTACAGGGAGTTTTGCCGTTTCCGTAATGTCCTATGAAATTGGCGTGCAACTCCTCCGATACACACAGAAGACCACAGCGGTGGGATATATGTATTGTATTTATCAAGGTATAACGTGGGGTTTAAGTGTGCGTGTGCGTGTGTTTGGTCGACAGTGCATGCGGTGTATCTCAGCACTCTGGAGGTTCAGGAAGTACCACATAATTACGAGCCGGGAGTTAATACACGAGGGTAGTTCCCACCCTTAAATAGAGAGCTCTGAGAGTAGCAGGAATCAATGAACAAATATTAGGAACAAATTTCTTGTGCGTCACACAGAGATGTTGGATAATAGTAATTATTTAGAGAGTTCTTAATTAAAAAATCATCTTGAATCAATAAGTTTGCCTCGATATTCTATAACGTTTGATCACTTAATTGTTGTTCACTGGAATTGTTTTAGGGATTTACATATCTAGTGAGATATGTGAATGAAAAAAAAGGTGAACAGGACAAACTTCAATTCTTCAACGTGTACAGTGATTTTGATTTGCGGCACTTTGTTTCATGCTATAGGCTTCAGGCGCATACACTCGATCCATGGCTACTGCATGTATATTCCAGCTGGATTCTCGTGTACCACCTTGTTTTAATTACGAGGAAGGTCGAGCTCTCGCTCTGTAGGTATAACGTCGACTTTTTCTTTTTCCTGCTATTTCTCCCTCTTTCTCGCTCAATACCCACTGTTTCAGTTCAACTCGTATTTATACTGATGCTGACATGCACGCTGAGTGTCCGATTCTCGATGTATATATGTATATGCATATAAAAAGTAGTGTAAAAGCTTCAGGGCTTTTCTAATTCCAGTATGACCCCTCAACTGACCTCGTATATCCTCTCAGCTTCGTTTCATTTCATCCAGAAAGCAGAAATTTTAGTCCAATGATTCCATCCCTTCTCTCAGTCTCTCTTCCTCCGCTTCTCTCCCTCTCTCTCTCTCTCTCTCTCTTTGCCTCTCTCACCCTCACTCTTTCTCAGCATCCACGAAGTTTTTTCATTAGTCGGAAGTGACGTTAATTCAGCAAGGGTCTGTACGTAGGGGGCTTGGAATTGTTGGAACGTCGCTTTTCGATTAAGGGTGTAGGATCGAAAGTCAGGCTTGCAATCTCCGTTACAGAGTCTTTTCTCACTTCCATGTTTTCGCTTAATACAATCGTTGAACATTGATCCATCAGCACCAGTCTTTGAAGTTCCTGTAACTCCTTATCCAAGTTTTTATTTTTTCTTTTTTTTTATACTACCCGATCAAGCGATTATTCCTTAAAAAAAAAAAAGTAAACCAAGTTCCAGCGTAAAGTGATGATCATTCCATTTCCACCGACTTGGTTCGTTGCTCAAATATTTTATACTCGTTATATTTTCTTTCATATTATTACATTTTTGTGAATGTAAATATTGAAATAATTGTTATTCTAAAATCATCGCAACAAATTTATACAATCTGGAATCTCTAGTTTTCGAATTGGAGTTGTAAATAAAAATTGTGAGATCGAAAACTGATCGATTTACAATGAATTTTTCTGTATAATATACATGAATGAATACGGATGTAGAGAGATTCAGATTTTTCCTCGTGGATGCGTACATCTCGATCGTTTACGTTCGGGAATAGGAAAGTGTCGCGTTATGGAGACGAGTGAGAGAGAGAGACAGGTCACACCGTCAATATTTGACGTCCTACCTTCAAACAGCTTTTGCAAACCGTGTGAGGTGGAGCACAAGGGAAACTTTACATATTCATACAACTCACCCACTGCCACCCACTCGCAGTTTGAATGGCGAGCACAGCAAACGAGCCATAGACTTCGATTCTCCTGGGAAAACTGTAGGGAAGTTGCGCATCCGCAATTTCGTAATTTTCGTACGACATGCTCGTACATAAACGAGCAACCCTTTGTATTTGTTCACGATCAACAAAAAAAAAAATCCGCTGTGTACCTTTATAATCAAATCGCACTTATTATTCGTCTATTCCGTCGTGTTTTTTCAAATGTTTCTATATTACCTGTCGAGTTGAAGTGAATTATTTTTCGAATCGATCATTTGACAAATTCATAAATAATTGACCCTCATAACGTTATGAGTGAGAACTAAAAAAAAAAGATTTCGATCATTTGTCTGCGCATGGGCAATTATTCAGTGTCTTGTGGTTTCAATGAACTGATTCACCGAAATGCTCAATGTGATATGCTAAAATTCACATTTTCATGCAAACCGTGGCATCGGTAGCCCGAAATATACGAAAACTTTGGAGTATTTTATTTATTTGTACTTCGTACGATGATCCAATTAACCTCAATGTTGCGTGTAAATCAGCAGGAGTGATGGATAAAAATTACGTTCACAATCGATATCAACACATCAGTCGATGTTTGTGGAAAAAAAGTTTTTTTTTTTGTTTTTTTTTTTTCAGCAAATAAAAATCTACTTTTGACAAAAGAAAAAATGAAATCTTGCTAACCGACTAACTTGAACAATTAATTTCATTATATATCCAAGAGCCTTATTACTTTTCGAGAACAATGAATTATCAAACTAATTCAATGCTCCGGAAGGGACTGAAAATTTACGAGGATAAGAGCTGTCCGAGCAGTTGAACGATAGAAGGGAATTCGTGGAA
Organism: Campoplex capitator; assembly: GCA_037576405.1. Classification (NCBI taxonomy): domain Eukaryota; kingdom Metazoa; phylum Arthropoda; class Insecta; order Hymenoptera; family Ichneumonidae; genus Campoplex; species Campoplex capitator. The sequence goes on along the minus strand of JARBWI010000004.1, from coordinate 12,259,964 downwards.
CATTGGGTACGAGGAAATTAGGACACTGGAAATTAGATGAGATTCGCGACAAAGAGAAAATGCTTATTAGAGAGAGAGAAAACATTACTAATATCTCATCAACGACCAGATAATTGCGTATTCAGGGGGGGGTATATGGAAAAGGTCTAAGTACGATAGGGTGTAATGTACCAAAACGAATTAGTTGTTTAACGGGAATGAAACGGTCAACCAAGACTCCAGAGGTCCAGACCAGGACAAAATTTCGTCTCTGCTCTGGCGCCCTAAACACCGTGAACGTTCGCTCTAATCTGTTTCGGGTTTACGCACAGTACACAGGACATGGAGTAGCACCGAGGCCACTGTTGGTCCCAAAGCCGTATCCGGCTTTTGGAACGACTTAAGAAGTAAGCTGGACACAAGAATTGAATGTGTCCATTTCTTTTTTAAATTGAAACTTTTAAAGCCACGGACATTTTCGTTGCATGCCAATTAGACATGAAACGAAAATGTTAAGCGACGTAGAAAGGTGGGAAGGAGAGTGTGGGATGTGAAAGTTCGCTGTTTGGGAATAGACGCGAAACGAAAACGTCGTACATGGGATCCCGAACGTGCGGGGCGATCGTTAACTGATTTTTTTATGTTCATCTCTGGTTTTGTGCTTTCCCTATTATTGTTTTCTTTTTTTTAATTTTTTTTTTCCAGGGAAATCAGATTCATTTTCTACACTGACCCGAATCTGACAAAGCCAACTTAAACTTTTGTTGGTCCATTTCTCATCCGTGGTTGCGTTGTTTCTTATTTTGCTCATCCTCGGACTCTGGGACTTTTACCATAACGGGGCGATAACGTCGAGCGTTCGCGAAGAGTCGTCGCTGAATTAAACGAATCACAGTCAGCCGAGGGTGGGAAAATGGTTAAGGGTACGTCTAAGCCAGGCAGGAAGCAAAGTGATTTCTTCCTCTCTCTCTCTCTCTCTCTCCCCCTCACTCCCACTGATAGTTTCTCTCGTTGTAGATTGGAGAAGGGATTCTCGCGTTAGTTCCAACCAGCAAAGGTACGAGTGGCATAAATTTAATACGGTACAAGCACGGGGAGGTTCCACACGTCGGACCCTGTTAAGCTTCCTCGCTATTGGCCCAAGCCAGTGGCTCACACACAGCCCGCATATATACTCGAGTGAGCGACGTACCCGAGACGAGCATTATACCTTATCCCACGGAGTGTTAAATTAAATAATTTATTAGAGAACCCGTTAGGGCAAGAGAGATAGCACGAGTGGGGCATTGGAACATACCAACGGAGAAAGAGCGATAGAGAGAGAGAGAGAGTGTTCTATTTCTGGCAATCCTGCTCGATACCGCTCCCGCCAGAGCTCTTGACGTAGGATTAAACTCGCGTGCTCTCTGTCAAATGCAATCCTCGCCGCCAGTCTTGCTCCATATAATTTCTCTATGGCTTGGACCTATCTGCGATCGTACTATAAACTGTCCGTTCCATCCCCATCAACGGGAAACAATTAACAACGAGGATTGGCTAAAATATTACGTAAAAGCCTAGATTACCCGCGAATTAAAATCTCATTCGGATCACTATTTTGCCACATGGTGATTTAGTGGATCCCTCGATCCACATTTAATTGACTCCAGCACCTTTTTCAAGCACAACAAAAATTCAACAGGAATCAGTCGCTTTTGAATAATCTTATTGGAAGCCCCCAAACGTTGAAATTCGCCAGTGAATTGTCTTATTTTTTCTAGAAACTTTTGCCCTCTTCGCTTTCATATTTTAATCATTTTCACAGAATTTAGATTTTTTGTAATCAAAGTTTAAATCTGTGAAAAGCGTTGAGCGGGAAAAAATTAAAGATCGGGATGATCTCTTTGGCAATTTTTTTTTCCTCTTCTCAACTTTAATAACGTTCAGTCCTTTCGCTATATATTCGTAAAGAAAAAGCAGAATCTTATCTATTTCCTTTGATATTCTCTCAAGACGACATAGCGGTTTCTATGTCAAGGAATATAGGGGAAGAATATAAGGGAGTCGCGTGTAACACGCGAACTTTAAATATCTCGTAAAGCTCGCTGAAGAAGCTTTTGTCGAGTGTAATCAAAGAATTTGTCACCCTATCTCGTTTTACTATATCCAACAGATTACCTTTTTTTTTTTGGATCTTTTTTTTTTCCTTCACCGTTCGAATCACCCTTTCCAGTAACGGAGGCGTTAACCGTGTCACTTCAAAAGCGGTGAAAGGGGAAAATGAAATAAATTTACCAGTAAAATTGTAATTAGTCTACTATCCACGGGCGCGACGAGACTCTATCTAGAGAAAGGGAAAACGAGTAAAAGGTTGAGACCTTCGCGAAGGGCGAGAAGATCCATGAATTATCGAATTGCATGAGGGGTTTAAATTTCTCAAACTGTATCAATGGATTTATTGGAATATCCTCCTTATTCTTTCTCTCACTTTCTCTATATCTCGTTCGATTGCATGAATTTATTTTACGACGAAGGATCACGTATGACGAAAATTATTTTCTACTTTCTTTAAGCTTTCTGTATTTCATTTTAATTGCAATCGATCGTTCAACATTTCTGAGCAATAATGGAACGTCGATTCTTCGTTGAAAACAACGTTCAAAAATACTCTCGCTCCTCAAATATCGTCGGTAAAAATACACGTAATTTCAATGATTTGGATTCGTTTTTTTTTTTTTTTTGGCACTTTTAGGACGACGAAAACACAATGTGTCTGCTTATATTTACGGATAGATCAACGTTCTTGTTTTATGCGGTAATACTCAATCCTGCAAGAGTGCTCCCGCAGATATTTCTCGGGTAGTTTGAAAGCAAAGCCTATTAAATTCCGTTGGTCCCGTCTTATTGAAGCAGTCTCAAAGGAGACTTATAGCTATACTGACAAACATGTCGAATACATTATATATATATACATATATATATGTAGGCATTTAATGTTTTGAACATACGAAATGCCCTCGAGAGAGAGAGACAGGGATAGATGGAAAGAGCTTTTGACGTATATGAGATTCTTGTATCCCACGAGTGTAGGTTAAGCACGCAGGCTTAGCGAAATATATGAAGCGTTTTAGTTCGGGTATCGAGTATTTTGTAATGCACGACTCTCAAACGATTTTCCTTGGACCAGCGAAGCCAGCTTTAGGTGATCGATTCTGCAAAGATCTAATAAAGATCTGCAATCAATCGATTGTTTATTAAGAGCATATGATTTTTTTTTTTTTGACATAGAGCAATAATGACAAGGATTTGCAACGAGTACGATGGAGATTCGACATGAAAATCCAGTCTTTTTTCATTTTATTTTATCGAAATTTTTATTATATTCGGAGTATTCAATTTTCTTTCAATGAATTCCATCTATTCATTTGGACCATTGTTCCTAATTGGTTCACTTCTGATAACGAGCCAAAAAAAAGAAGAAAAAAAAAAAACAAAAGTCGTTTAATTGAAAAAAAATCGTCTCTTTTTTTCAGTTCTTTCAGACCTAGGGAGGGAGAGAGAGAGGGTTAATAATGCAATCTGCTACTGAGAGCCAACTATTTCCAACTTCTCCGAGAGAGTAACCTTGTGCTGTGCGAAAGCTCGTCATTATATGATCCTTGCTGGTAGATTCGTTCTACTTTTTTAAGGGGTGAACAAAAGACGACTGGCAACAGGAGGTCATGGTGTATTGACCGTAAGAATAGCGTTTAGCTTCTGCCATTTCCATCCTTTTTGTGTAACGCGCATAACGTTGCCCATGGAACTTGGAAAGAGTAATAAGCGGGTTAGATCGCCATGGAAGCGTTCACATTGAGTCTTTCCTTCGTACATTACAAACCAGAGACGATAACAGCTCTGTATGAAATTGAGCAACTTTCTCGTGTACCCGATACCAGCAGACCTCTGTGTGTCACTATTCGTGGCTACGTGACGCTCCCCGGCTATTACCGGTTACGATGTTCGTACAAGCTTCATACATTATACATTCGGGATTCTGTAACGAGATGAAAGGAAACTCTGGCTGGTTGGAAAGTTTCAGTTTGACGTCCTGTGCATGCAATGCAGCTTGAACAACAGGGCTCGAACTTTTCTTAGAATGACAGGTAAATGAGAATAAAAAAGTAGAAAAGTGAAAGAGTTTTAGGCGAAGAGAGAGATTTTCGCTACTTTTATGAGTCTTAATTAAGTTTTGCTTGAATTGTTTACCATGTGACCTCTGGCACCGCAAATGAGATACGAACTCTAATTATCTCATAACTCAATGTTAAGGCAAACTGAATTATTATAGCGTTATGCAAAGCCAGAAAAATTTTACTCTTTTTTTTTGTAGCTCAATTAAAGTTTGCTTGAATTATTAATTATACTTCACTCGGGGGAAGGTTAGAAATAAAAGTTTCGATAAACTCATAAATGAGCTCTCGAATGAGCAATCCTTTTTTTTAATATCAACTCGAAAGTTTATATAAATCAACGAAATGGTAATCGTAACGAATAAAATAAAATAATAAAATGTGATGTAAATAAATCAATATCTTTTCACGATGAGAACTCGAGCTCTCTCTCTCTCTCTCCAATCGTACAATCGTTCGAGGAACAAATGATTGGTAATTCTTCGAGGGTAAAATTTTATGAGACAATTTAATGCCAAGAACTTTTGGTGAAATCGTAAAAGTTTTAATGGCCTGTTTTCCGTTTCTCGATAATATCCCATCGAGAATTTATGGCTTATCCTTTTGAGTATCCAACGGAGAAATATTTATCGGGCAGATGTTATGATTACTCGAAAATTAGAGCTGTAAGATTGAATTCTCGTTAAGCTATTCGGATCGCTTGATATATCTCGAGGAAATGTTTCACTAAAAATGAACATTTTTCCTTTGATGTTGAAAAAGTGCAAATTTATCAAAAAGATTTTCTGTACTTAATGAGTAGTGAATTTTTATTCACTACTCAGGAGCTATAATCCGTGATAGCGAAATGGTTCAAAATCTTTTTCAACGATCCTGCATCACAAAGATGTACAGTGTGTCGTAAAAAAATATGGAGGTAAGTGTCGGTAGTCAGGCTCAAGCATGGCTAAAAGGAAGGCTGTAAAGATATCAGGTCAAATACTAGGATTTTGTAGCGGAAGTCATGGCGGAAGGAATAAAAAGATCGTCCTGTCGGTGTTATCCTTTTGAATCGGTTTTCTCCTTGCGACTCGAACATCGCGACCATCCAGCTCCCAATCTTTTACTCTTCCTAGACTCTTTAATGCTCCTTGAACTTCAGATATATATATATATATATATAAGTGAATCGTCCTGATGGTCGAGGCTGCTGGATCGTTGGACAGGGATAACTCGAAAAGAGAGGTCTTCCCCATGGCGTGTCGTTCGATAAACGTTTACCGCATTGTATTTCAAAGGATTCAACCATCACTGGTTGTCTTTCTTCTTCTACTTTTGTCCTTTTCTTCTTTTATCAAATCTATCCAATACATTTTCCTTGTGCACGTTTACAGAGGTGAAATAAACCCTTTCTTTGTGTCCTCGCAACTATTTCGTTCTTTGGCTCTTTCACTGGACCATGCGTGGAGCTTTTTCCGAACCCTTCATTGCTCGAGGACAACAAGGAAAAGCTACGTAAACATTCTATTAATTCGTCAAACCGTTTACCTTTTCCTCTTCTTCGTTTTGTCTCGTCAGGCTCATCCATCTTTTTTTCCATTACTTTTCCCTTGTTTTTTTATTTTTTTTTATTTCTCATGATTATAAAACTGCTCACGTATACCCTGTGCGACGGAGAAAGTTATACTGTACTAACAGGTGATTCCCTTGTCCCGGAAGTATGTCGCTGAACTAGATTTGTTTTTCCTTATTTTCCCATTGAAAACGAAACTTGGTTGGAGCAACTAAATTTTCGTTAAACTGAATGGATTTTCTTCAGTGAACAATTTTTTCTTGAATTTAAACGATTTTATTTTTCATCCAACAACAAAAATTGTTCACTGAACTAAATTCATTTAGTTGAACGAAAATTTAGTTCTTCCAACCAAATTTTGTTTTCAGTGCCGAATAAAATTCTAACTGATCAGGTTTTCTCACTTCGCTGATATGCAATAAAAAACGTTCTGGATAACAAAATAATTTGATGGCTGTTTAAGATTGAATAGAGAGTTTGATTTACAACGGTTCAAGACGAACGAAAGTATGTTTCGAGATCATAAAAAATTATGATAGTTCTGAGTCATAAATTTCGACATTCAGTGGTAGGTAAAAAAAAAAAACTTAAAAAATCAACAAAAATCGATTGAAAAATGCAGCATATAAATTACACATACTATATTATGGTACCTTAAGGAAAGCAATCTCTGAATATATCATGAAATTCACTTGGGCACGGTTACGAGGATAGTGCATATTATCGATTCCTGGTTATTCAATATACCCAGTTGCCCATTGGGTTTTAAGGGATATGTGTATCGGTTAGTGGCGATAAATATGGCGCGATATCGAAAAGCGAAAGAAGCCTCCGTTGCATATATCCACAATGCACAGACTCTCTTTCGTCTTTATACCGATAAAGCTGTGTGTGTGTGTGTGTGTGAGAGGATAGGCGAAAAATGGAAGTTCCCCATCTGCGTCGAACCAGCCTCAACAAAGACATCAACGCGACAATAGAAGTGAGGAATTTTTATTATCGGATTGTACCGAGCTGCTTTGTGGATAACTTTTTCAACCTCTTTTCCATTTTAATATGTGCGCACGCTTTTCTCATTCTCACTCCGTTAAATCTTTGAAATCTTATCAAAGCCTTTTATCGGGCTTTTGTACCATGATAATTTAATATTTCAACAGGGACCTGTCACATTCTTTCTTACAATTCGCATAACTTTCGAAAAGACTTTTTTTCTGTTCTTTTTTTTTGTTCCCACTGAGATTAAAGAACAGAAATAAGATGAAGAAGTTTATTCGTACTCAACGAAAAGTGTCTGCAACAACTAATCGTAAATTTATATATACCTACGTGCTGCATAACCGTGAGTGAAAATTATTCAAGGAATGAAATATCGTATGTATCTTTAGCGGTAGTTTCTCCGACTACCAACACTCAACCCGGAATTCCTTGGTGGTACGAAAATTGTAAGGGGCTCAGCGAATATACGGAGTATATACATTTCACTGCATTTATTATTCCCATCAGATAATTTATATATATATATATATTTATATATATGTACGTATTTATGTATGTGCAGGTATATGTGTATCTGGAAGGTGTTGTGAGCAGAGGTTCGTGGATCAGGGTGTGAAGAAGTGCACATTGGGTAAGACCATATGCTGATATGATTCATTGGATCTCTCATATCTCTGTCTCTGGTATTTTCTCTTGCACCGGTGCACCATCGTGTTCAATCCCATCGCATCCACGTAGAATAGTGGAGCCGCCATGAGGTGGCAAGATAATGTACGACCTAATATAATATTCTTAGAGGGAATGCGGTTTCTCAGTTTCATACTGTGGACTCTCCTGTTGCTCTCTATCTTACTCTTACCGAGTCGTTCAACCTCATTTGGTTTTCTGGCGTGGTAAACGTGTCGGTAGAACCCTTCAACCTCATACAGGAAGTTTAATAGCACAGGAAACGTTTTCAAGTCGAAGCTACGGGGATGAATAATAATTTTCCTTGCTCTGCTGTCATTGGAAATTCTAACCACATATATAGGAGTCGCAGCAACAGCGGTAAGAAAGAGAGACAGGCTTAGGAGAAAGGGAAGGAGAACGGTAAGACAAAAGAGCTTGATGTCTTAAGGTGCTGCTGTTCGAGTAAGTTTCAAGGAGCAATATACGTTTGGATATATATATATTTATACTTGATTGACGTTTTTCAGTTCATTGGAGTGTTGAGAAACTGCAGAGAATCGACGAATGAAGGAGAGAAGAGCTTGTCTGTTTTCATTTCTCACTTCTGCATCTCCATTTTCTCAATTCACCATGGGAAGTTTGTATAACTTGGTTCGAAAGGATCATGAACCCGGTTATCTCTCGATATCTCTGCAAATCAAGTTTCCCCCACAGATTATGACAGTATAACCAGCGAAAAAATGTATTCCGTGGGTACATAAATTTATTTATTTTTCACTTTAACTAAGATTTATGGCTTTAGAGATCGGAGACATTCATATTCCCTTACGTAATGGTTTTATCGCCATATTTATATTCTTCCGAGGATGTGACGGAGCGGAGAGGGCTAAGAGATCAAGTAATATCGAAAACGGTTGCTAACGTTTTTTTTTTTTTTCCTTTTCTTCATCATTCCCCTCTGGGGAAGCAGTGATATTTTTATTCAAGTAGAATAAACGAAAGGATGATTCGTCTCAAATAACAATAATATCGGCGTTGCTCAAATGGCGCACGATCGTATTCTACATTTTCATTCCATCTTCTCTTCTGACTCCCCCCCCCCCTTCTCCCAGTTTTCTCGTCTGACGATTGTTCTCCGGTGGCAGTATGTCCATTCGAACGTTTGCTTCTCTCGATAATCGACAATCGATAGACGGGATTGCTGATGCGCCAGAAGAAACGGTGAAAAAGGATAGAAAAAAAAGGAAAAAAAAAAAAAAAAAAAAAATAAGGAGAGAAAGGGACGAGAAAATCGATGGAATTGATAGTCAACTGTCATTTTAGTCCACGCCTTCCAATACCGAATAATAATATTCTTATAACTCGATCGTGTTCGCATTCACCCTCTCCTACTGTACTTTTTTTTATTTTATCGTTTCGAGCCAGCCACGATTTCTATTTTATACACTTTTTCGAGTACACCTATTGACCCACAAGAACAATTCAGCTGTTTTATTTTTCTTTTTGACGATTAAAAGTTCTGTGGATGGCCTGCTGCGTGGATTCCAATTATAACGAATTAATTTAGCGACTTCGCTTCCATCTTTTTCTTCTTCTGTTTCGAGGTCAAAGGTTCGACGTTTCATTGGAAATCTCCTGAAGGAATCAATACTTTGCACGTAAATTCTGTAGCGTCTTGAAGTCAAGAGTCAGACTTGCGAAACTAATGTGTAATTCTGGTGCTCTGAACTTCTGAAGATTTGATCAAGAAGTTATGAAATATTATGGTAGCGGTTGACCGATCGGCGATCATCGGTCTCTTGTGAACCGTCCATACAATGATCAAAGGTTCAAGAACGATTCAGCAACGGAATACAATTCGTCGCGGTTGGTAGAGGGATGATTTGCCATGATTTTCCGGAATCAAGACATTCGAGGGATGAGCTCAAAACTTGGGAAACAATTGGTAACCCTCAAGATTTGGTTTGTTAGTCCAGAGTTAAGGATTCGAAGGTGTCTCTGATGTGCGTTTAGGCATACGAGGGTCTTCGTCTTGCAAGTGTGAAGCATTCGAGTGGACGAACCGCGATTTGTCCCTCGATCCTTGAAATTACTTCGATTCAGGCAAGGAAGAGAAACGGTGGTTTTGGGGAAAAGCAGGAGATTTGAAGCGGGTCTTGGATAATCACCGAGCAATCTTCTTGCTGCAAAATTGCGACGGTAGGTCATCATTTTGAATCCACGTGACAAATATACCAGTCTGAGTGGGTTATCGCTGTGTCCTTAGGGATTTAACCACCGGGCGTTAAATTCTTGTGGGGTCAGCGTTTAGTTATCGCCGTGAAATCTTGCACTGCCTCAGGGCTTTTTAAATCCTTGAATCGTATCATCGAGAGATAGGTTGACAGAAAACCGTTGTGAAGAGTCTTCACCTTGATATATTGTCGAAAGCATCCACATCATTGTCTTTGTATTCAACCGAATTAAGAAAAAAAAAAAAATTCTTCCCGTCGATCACTGAATAATCAACAACGCATATTCTCGAGATAAATGATTCAATATACTTTTAAAGATTGGTGCTAAATCGTAAAAATTTGATTTCGTACAGCAGCTAAAAGGCATGATCATTTCAGGCCTGGACCATCTTGATAAGCTGGCCATCTTGATGGCTGAATGTGGCAGCCACGATCGAGAACCCAACCAGCATTATTGCTTCAAGTTCAAAGGTCACTTGAGTGGTAAAATTCGAATCAAGGTTATCCGGTGGTCACCCTCACGTACCGTGTTCCTCTAGAAGTTGATTATCGTTCGATTATATACCGTTTGCGTAACCTTTTCACATTCCTTAGTGCACCTAAGTTCAGGAAACATTATTTCTATCACGAAACGCTATCATTCTCCGCAGAGGGGATTAAAAAAATCGTTGATTTTTTTATTGCACCAACCTATTATACGTGCTTCATATAAAGAGCCAGATATAGATATATAAATAAATATATCCAGTGCCTAAAAAAATAGTGGGCAGAATGAGAATTATTTGGCTCGTTAAATCGCGTCTTTTGCGCCCTTATGGTATTTATCCCTCGATTTTATAATTAAAGTGTGCATGCATGCGCTATCTTCCAGTGTATTTTGGTAATATCTATAGCGAAACTGAAGCACCTCCGGAGCGTGGTGTAATTGCCGCTTAAAATTCTGAGGCTGCTGCTGCTGCTGCAGCAGGGTGGAAGGGAAGGGGGTTGGAAACTGTTGTTACTACGCTATATGCTGTCTGACGCGTCTCTCGGGCTTAAGCGCTGCAAAGTCAACTAACCCAGACACTAGCCAAGTTATATTATATATATATACACGCATACACACATGCCATAACCGGTATTGCGATACAGGGGAAAAAACAAAAAAAAATTAATATACATTATTCATGATGTACTTGTATCAGAATGCGGTTCTGGCGAGCTGAATCCTTCTTTTCAACCACCCAACAATCCAACGTTTATTATTATTATAATACATATATATATATATATTTCTTCTCTTTATTCTGAAAACTAGCGTGGGTTCTGCCACCTTCGGTGCTACCATTATCCAAAAGGAAATGAGAGTGGTCACACACTAAAACGTTACGGAGAGGGCCATTTCCTTGATGATGAGAGTCGTGAAAACGTATGCTTCGATATATACATGTATATTAACTCGATTCTACGTAGATGCGATACTCTCGTTTCTTCTTCTTTTTTTTTATAATGAAATTTTCTTTATATAAAATTGAAGCTCTGGATAATACGCACGGATCTCAGGGGAAAAAAATCACGAACAAGGGTCGTTTATTTTTCAAACGGTAGAATTGATCTGTTTGTAATTCTCGATTGAAATTTATTGAGTGTAATTAGTCGTCATAAATTCGTTCATTATGAATTTTTCATTTAGAAACTTGCGGTAAAGTTCTTCAAAAGGATTTCTCGACTTTTAAATATTGGCAGACGGAGCTTAATTGAACGAAGGTTCGAAGTTTCTTTATCTCAAGGTTTCGAATTTTTTCATACCTTGTTGACTCTTTCCGATGTTTATGTTGATCACGTTAGTTCGTTTCTCCGACTTTCTCAGAGTTTTTTTTTCCCTGTCGACAGGAGTCATTCTTGCGAGAGCTCAAAGAACAAGATAAATCGTAGATATCTCGTCGTTTCGTCGAATAGCACGGGTAAATAGTGGAGGATGAGAGGGAGAAGCGTTCTTCTGGACAAATGTAGAACTTCGAATGAGATTAGAATAAAACAAAAAGTAAGTGAACTACAAACATTTAAAGAGAATTTACAATCGCAATGATAACTTTTTCTGAAAACTCGTCAGCACGGAACGACGCATGAAACGTTAAGCAAAAAAAATAAAATAAAAATAAATCATAAATCAAATATTCACAGTCAAAAGCTAGCATTCAACAAGATTACTCTTCATCCCCATGAAGGTTTTTTTTTTGGATGCTGGCAAGTTACTCACTCGTGGTGAAAGCCTTAGCTAATGAGCGCTATAACCTGATCTACGTAAGATAAATGAATCGACCTACTGCTAAAAGAGAAATAGAAAGAGAGAGGGAGGAAGGGAATCTATATAACCCCATATAACCCCATACTGTCGATTTTCCAACTACGTTTATTTTCGTTTTCTCTCGTGGATAGTTTCAGCTGAGTCATGCTCTAAGGTCGGCATTATTTTTCCCGTCACTCCGTTCGATCTTGAACATCCATTTGACGTGTGTGTGTGTGTGTCTCGTTTTTTTTGTGCGAACGACAGGGCTCGGCGATGGAAGAAGAAAAGAGACATCATGCATGACAATGCCTGGAAGATGCGTGTGCTTTTCTTGGATCCGGTTTTCTCGTTGGCGGTTTAGTACCCAATACCAAATGGATGAATTTTTATCTGGTCTTCATTCACCTTGTCACATGCCACGTTGCCTTGGCAGGAAAAAGAAGAAAAAAAAATGTGAATATAACGACAAAGAATATGGCAGAAGAAAAAAAAAAAAAGCTCAGCAGGAATAAAGTTTGATCGATATTCCACCATATTCCTTTGTTCGATAATGAAATTGGAACTTGCTTCATTCCTCATCATGTTTTACTCGCTTTTTAGTAAAAAAAATATACGATTTGAAATAATTATCGAAAAATGTTTGAAGTAATTTTTGTGGCACACGTTTTCACGTTATGAACGTTGGAATATGGCGTGTTGCTTCGAAAGGATCGAGTCTGAGTAAGAAAGGGTAGCTTTTCCGGAACAGTAGTAAAGGCAGCGTAATAAACGTCCGACAAATTATGCACGTACGTGCTTTACCCTAGTTGGAAGCTTTCTCTACCTTCTAAATGTAATACTCCCCTGTACCCTAGTCAACCCTCCAGGCTCAAGATGAAATTTAATCCTCGCTAACGCCTTTAATTTCTGGACAGTAATAGCTCTTAGGACTCTTGATCTTTCAACGTTAACTTGCTTCCGATGTTGTACATTATCGCAGCGGTATATATAGTGACACAATAGAAAACTTTGAGGTGCAGATAATGTACAGGCTAAAGGAGAGCTTTATTAATGAAATAACGAACATTCGTTATTGAGTAAAAACTTTTGTGCTCTCAATTTCTATTCGCGTATCCCTGGAAAAAAGTATTTAATAAAAATCCGACAACGCGAATGGGCGTTTGTTTATTTAGTAAAAAAATATGGGTTTTCAACGAATCCTTTCTCCTCGATGCGTAATTTTACAGGCGGGAATAAAAACTCGGTAATGGTCATTGGTCACAGCTTGAAGCGCGCGATGAAGAGAAAAAAAAAAAAAAAAAGTAACGTGAGCAATTTGAGATCTCGGCAAACTTGCATTTTTGTCGCTATTCACAAATTCACCGGAAAGAACTTACTTCCAAGGCTGCTTCAACCCCATCTCGGAGACCCGAGGGTATAATAAGCAAACTCGTTATAACACTGACCCGAATTTTGCACCCGAGACTTTCTCTCGCTCTTTTTTTTTTTTTTCTAATTTTTTCTTTCTTTCTTTAACTCGTCGAGTACACTCGGTGGAAATGCTCCGCAAAGAGAATAATTCATGTTGGAACGTCTCAGGCTTTTGTTTTTTTTTGTTTTGTTTTTTTTTTTCATTTCTCTGATGTACAAGAGGATATCCGACTACTTTCATTCATTCTTTGTGTTGTATTTGAATGGAAATAACGCGTGTGATAATTCGTGTGAGCTCGAGAACGCTGCTCTGCCTTCTGTTGTTTGCACCATCAAAGTGTCGTGATCGGATAAGAGAAAAAAAAAAGAGTAAAGTGATAGAATAACGACTGAAAAATAATGGAGAATGTAGAGGTGAAAAGACAGACCGTTAAGGGATGAAGGATTTGTGAAAGGGGGATGAAATGATGTCTCCGTTTCTTTGCTGTCAGTCTCAGTAGCTCCTCCCACCAATCGACAAACTTCATCACTCTCTTCGAAGCCGACCCTCCAAAGTCTTCTTAATTCATTCAATCCAGGAGGAGAGAAAGGAACGAAGACGTGACGACAACGTTGATAAGGAAAAGTTGCTGATGCATCCGCCCTTTTTTTTCCCCACTTCTGCTACAGATGCAAAATGAATTAAACAGGTTGATAGATAATGCTTTATACCGAGCCTCGATAGAAAACTCAACGTCGTTCGGGAGACATTCAACTTATAGACACAAAAAACAAATGATTAAAAACTCCGAAATTTTTTCATTTTTATTTCAAAACTGCAATCACGATTTAACGATTTTATATTCAACGCTTATACGATTGGATCATGGAAAATTATGAAACCGAATATATCAAGGGATATCGGCGGATGGTTAATCACTATTAGACACTGATTGGTTACACCTTCCGGTCGTGCTGCCACGTTTTAAGTGGGTCGGCTCGATATCCATCGAGTAAATTAATTTTCGTGCTCGTCACTTCCCTTAGCCCGTTATCTCAGCGATCTTGAGATCCGCTTTCCAGCTCACGTGCACCTCGATATATCTCTATCCTTACCACCGTTTGCTAAGCAAATTCTAAAGATCGATGTTAACTTGACAAGCCGATGATGGTTCACGCCTCGTAATTGGTTAAAAATTCATATTTTTATCTCGGTTAAACGATTCAATGAAATGAGCGAATAAGTCATCAGTTTTGTTTTTCAAATTTGTCTAGAAAAAAAACAAACAAAAAATGGTTTCTCTTTGCTTAACGCTTAATCAGGAACTTCAAACTGTTTCTGACAAAGTTTAAAATTGTATTTTTGTATTCGCGCGTTTTTTTTTTCAACCAACAAATTTTCGCAGCCTATACAGGCACGTTGAGGTATTTTTCAGGAAATTTTGGTGTCGTATGTTACGTCACGTAACCAGTGTCCTGGGAAGTTTTTCCGGACGAAAAATATTACAGGAAGCATTCCTTTTCCGTGAATCGGCGGAACAGGAAGGACACGATGTACATCATTTTTCCTCTCTCTATTTTCTGTCCAAATGTACACGCACCCATGTATGTTGTATAACGTTTTTTTATACCGACATTTTTTTCTGTTTTTCTCGATATTAATACTTACAACATTTTTACAAACAACCTTCAATCAGAATATTTTTTTTTCTCTCTGAAATGCTTTTTTTTTTGCAAAAAAATAATAATTGAAATAACTCTTATATCTGCGGTTGAAACTGCCTGTGACTTTCTCCATTTGCCTATAAATTTCGGGCTTGTTTTTTTTTTTTTTTTTAATGTTCTACCGCGAGTCGTAGTTAGACTTCCAACAGCAAGATTTATCTTCGTGGACGCTTTAATCTTGCCATTTCATTGTGAGTGCAGAATGAGGCCTTCTTCTTTTTTTTCTGTCTCGTATCATCGTAATGAATCAGAAACTGTACAGATGGTCTCGAAACAACGGGGCAGAGAGGAAAGGGGCAAATAACGAAGACGAATAGTCGAGTAGTAAAATAGGGGGTAATGGAGAGTCTCAAAGCCGTATAATTGGTAGCTAATTGAGCTTACGGTTAGGAATAAAATATCTGGGAAACCCAAAAGAGTAACAAAGAGAGAAAAGCTCGACTATTTATCTTTCGGTGAAAGAGGCAGCAGCACCAAGGATTCGCGTAATTATTTACATTTTTAAAAAAATTATTCTACAAAGAAGAAAATTCAATTATCCGGAGAAAAACTTGCGGTTGGGAGAATAGGTAAAACAACCACTAATGCCATCAAATATAAATAAATTAATGTGGAACTGCTTCAAGCTCTTTTCAAAATTAAATTTCAACTAATTTAGCACTTTTTCAAAGCAGCTTTCTAGTCTTTTGCCAGTCTCGTCGTTACAATTGCAACACTGCCAATACAGAGTTGTTTTTTTTTTTATTTTCTCATGTGCATTGGAATTTAGTAACTTTTTTTTCAGTTTTTATCCGACTTGAGAAGAAACAAGGTTCTGAATTTAGCCACTTTCTTTTCGAGTATGTTCATGCATTACTTTTTGTCTGCTTTACCAACTGGAATGATTTTTTTTGTCTTTATTAAAGAGAAACTCTCTCGACATGGTCCCATATTATTTTGACACAACTCGACGATCACTCTTCTGACACTTTTATGAACAACTGACGTTTGGTTGGACTTCAAAATTTTTTCTTCCCTTTCTCAACAATGTGAACCTGATCAACCAGATCATTTGGTATTTTGAAAAGTTCTTTCAAGAATCATGATTTCAATTTTTCAGTCTAGACAACTGCAATGAAAAGCATGCATCGAGAAAATAAACGTTTGTTCGTCGAATAAAATTCCATTTAGTTGGATAAGAATTTGGTGAGATCAAACTTTTTTTTTTGGAATTTGACAAACAAAAAAAAGTGAAATCCACCATGTTTTCATCCAACTGAATAGTATTTTCTCGGATGAACACATGTTTTATCTCAGATTGGGCGCATTAAACTATGCGACATGTTTAATATTGAGAAAAAATTTAAGTTCGTGACAAAAAAAACTTAGGAATAGCAAGAAGTGGAACTTTTAATTAAAAACTCTTACCCATAAAAAATGGTAAGTGGAGATGAGATTTTTGTTCAATTAGTTTGGCACTGATCTCCAATTTTTTTTCCTCTCATGAAGATTCCGTCAGACTGGCATTGATTATGGTCATTATTGTTACAATATTGAAGCGTTTTTCAAGGTGGTTTTTTTTTCGCACAGCTGAATAAATGATTAGTTTCTCGTGTATATCCAGTTCGGAGCTCACTTTGGTTTTATTATTCGAAAAGCACACTCGTGAGTTGACTGTGATTCCAATGTTGTTAACTACAGCGTGGAAATTCCATTACTGCAAATATCAACTACAAACTCTCGCGTTTTCTCTATGTGATATCCATACAAACGTATACGTGTCTTGCATTAAAATGTCCTCATATTCCCGTTCGTAAAACGTTTTTGCTTGGTTATTATACCATAGAAAGAGAGATATAATCTTCTGCTACGGGGATATGGTCCACCAGTTTTATCCCTTCCTCAACAAATATCGTTGTACTAGATATAAAACGAACGTGAGCACACAGAGACTCAATTGTTCATTTCCCAGTAGCTTTGATGCAATGCGAACAAATTTTATGTTATCACACATTTGTGAATTATTATTATTCTTTTTAATCTGAATTCTTCCACTTTGCTCCTCGTGAAACGAAGATTGCGCGTTTGCGAAGCATTCATGCGTAATCCAGCCACCATGTTCCTTGAAACATTACAGGATTAATAATTAGAGAAGAACTTTGTTGAAAAATCTGTTCCCATTTTCGCATTTCTTTTGAATTACATCAGCAGTATGCATTGTATTTTTTTTTATTTTATTTTTTTTCAAAAATAAAATAAATACGTGCATATCTAACTACGAAATGAGTTTCATTTATTTATTTTATGTTGTAAAAGGAAAGCATCCATTCTCTGTTAGAGATATAGCAATTAAAATAATAACTGATTGTGTGTAATTAACAGGATTGCGTTACACATTTCAAAGTATATTTTAAACAGTATGATTCGATATTATTGGCGAACTGAAAATTAGAAGATAATGGACTACTTTAAAAAAGATTAAAAACCGACTCGATAGAACCCGTGTAACAAACAGGATTCCTTCTCAGTGATTTTCCGACAGAGAATGAAACGCACTGAGCTTATGGTTTTTTTTTTTTTTTATACTTATAAAAAACGATTGCGTTTCATTCCCTTTAGTTTTGAACAAAATTTGTTCAAGACTGAATTTTTAATTAAAAACTGTGTTGTGCACAATGGAAGCATACCTTCATACAGCATACAATTATTAAATTTTTTTTTTTTTTTTTTTGAAAACACTAACCTTTTTGAACGAAGTGCCCGTTAGAGCACAAAGGAGGGTTCATCTATTGAAGTCCAACGTTTTTAAAAAGATGTTTTCTAATTTTGATTCTAAATTAAGTGCTCGGAAAAATAATGACACGAAATTAATGTGATCCACTTTGAGTATTTTCTTTTATACAATAGTAAAAGACTCATACTGAGTGACCAACCTGACAAAAAGTTATACGTTCATAAACCTAAAAAGAAGACATTGATTGGATCGAGTCTTTTTAGTTTTTGAACTTGGTTGATGTCATTATTCAAAAAGTTCAATTGTTAATTGCTTGAAGAAGAAATTATTATTATGTGGGCTTTATTGAGTTAGTTTTTTATGATTGTATAGCAGAAATTATATTTTTTGAAATACGCAACGTGATCCCTTTAATTATGATGATTAGTTATCATTACAACTGCTATTTCTCTAACAGAGGAGAATGTTCTTTGTTATAACATGAGTTATTAAAATGTTATTAGTTATTTTGAGATGATAATTTTTAACGGAGCTCATCATCCTCGAAAGTAGCAAATCGTTGAATATAACGTTCTCCATAGTACTACCTGACTTTGTGCCACATAAGTGTCTCACGTGTGGCCACAGAATCGACCATTTTACGAGGTGAAAAGCGTCATTGCCACAGTCCTCTTCCTTGAACAGTACAGAATTCTCTCATGGTCGCTCACCAGTCGCCCCTTTAACAACCGTACAGAGTTCGAAGCAATTTCCTTCTCGGCTTTAATACTTGATGTATTTAATATTTAACAAGAACCCCCGTGGACGACAGAGAGCTTTTGGCATGTTTCCACGAGCTACGGTTTACCTTGCTGCAACGAATTCCATCTTCCTTCCACAGTCTTCGAAATTCTAGGATAAGGATTTCTCCGCAATTTCTATGCCGCTGGATGTCAAAGAGAAGCACATAAAGATCCTTCAAAACAGCAACATTCCAAACCACATATAAAAAAAATGATTTCGGCGAATTCGTTGTATCTGCATGTGGCTGTTTATGCATTTCTTTTTTTTTTCAAATAACATCCTTGGTAAAGTTGTTTAGATATTTTTCATATATTTTCCGGATTTCGAAAAAAAAATCTGTAAACTTGGCACATACGATATGTGTAAAATGAGTATGAAACCGTATGGACGAGTTATTTCAGGAGTAAGGCAAGAAACGATCAAATATTGTTCATGTGCATACGTATTTCACGTGACCGTGTCGTATCTGGAGGCAGGATGAGACAGGGAAGAAACTTTGACGTTTATTTCCTGTTCCGGTCACGAGAACACTTTTGTTCTTCACGTTCATCACCGGTTTGCTTTCCATTCACGGATATATATACTCGCGTATAAATGATACACAAACGGCATGTTCTTCCGAGCCACGTCATTGTTTCGGTTTTTTTTCCTTCCCACATGAATGACCTTCCCTCAACCGTTAGGTCGTTGTCTTGGTTCAGTTTATTTTTGTACCCTATCATGCAGCAAGCTCGATACGAATGCACGTGAACGTTTACGTAGGTGTAACGTCCAGTGGTCCAGTGAAACCGGAAAACCACTGTGCAACGGCTTCATTTATTCGTCCTGACGGAGCCCAGTTAAGTGAATATTTTTTACGGAAAATAAGCCGACAGGAATGTTAGTCAGAAAATAAAAGTTGCTACGTAACAACTGGGTTACGTAGAACCGCAGTCACCACCGACCACGAGAACCAATCTTTATCGTCGTCATAGTCCTTCGTCTAGTCCGTTTTTTTTTCTACTGCATGCCTGTCACCTCAATGAATTTGCTGGGGTCGACGCTAACGTCCAGAAACCAACAATTCATCTAACAGCTTTTTAAATCATCTTTTTACTCGATTTATTATTATTTTTCTGAAGAAAGAAGATTCCGTCAAGAATAAGCTTAATTGCTCCTAAGTTTTTGTCAGAGAAGAGCGGTATTAATGTTACAATATAAGTGGGGTTTTCAATGGTAGATAATATTCGAAAAACAATAGCTTTGTGCTGGAAGAGTTCCTTTTATAAATGAGTCATCATGTATATACCGATATATGCTGAAATGGGTGAAAATTAAGTAAAATGGTAGTAGCTAGTGGCTGCATGGCGCCAAGAGAACACGACCAACTTTCTCCGCCTTCTCTCTTACGAGACCCTTGAGAACTTTTCCAATAATTAACAAAATCGTTCGCCGGACGCCGAGAGGGCGTATGGTAGTTGAGTTGAACGATGGGCAAAACAGAGAAAGAGGATTGCGGAGTCAGGAGAGAAAGAAAGAACGAGAGGGAGAGAGGAGTTTGTTCGAAAATTGAATTTCTCCCTCTCGTTTCTCTCCTAAGGATCCAACGCCAACGTTTTCTAACTGCGCGAGTCTCTCTACCTCTCTCTTTGATTCCCTGAGAAACCATCCAGCGAAGGAATGTTTTTGTCTCTTCTCGTAGTAGTCCGAAGTCGAGAACTCTAGACGGACCCCTATCACCCCGGAGGGATTTCCAATTAGGTCAGTGAGTTTTCGAGCAGAGCTAGCATGTGTATCCTTTTTAAGTGAAAGGTGTTCATGGACCTGTTCGTTGCAATTAAAAGGAGATTTTTAAATTTAGAAGAAATCTACAATTAATTATATCTGTTGAAAAAGGCAGCGTAATGTTTACTCGAGATTAAAGTAACCTTTCGACGACCGTGTCTTTATCAATGTTATTCCAGCCATGCCTGGATACCCAATCGGTTTTCGTCCGATCCACCCTTTTACTATCTGCTTGAACATCACGTCGAGCAAATTGAAACCGTCTGGTGATGCACCTGCACGTTCGCGGCTAATTTCACCCTTGGTCACAGACGTTCCAAATAGTCACTGTGATTGCAGTTGCGTCGTCCTCCAATTCTATCAATCGGACTCATCTGTACTTCAATCAAGCATTCCTAAGATTACCTGGTGATATTTTTGCAGCACGTAACAATAGGCTGTTCCCCAAGTACATTCGGATTAAAGGGATTAAACGAGGCTCAACTTTCTTCTTTGTTCCTCACTAAAACATCAGATAGAGTGGTGCCGTCTATGCGACCTCGTTGCAGGGCATTAAGACCTTACTCAACATCGGACCACAATCTACCCAGGAACAGGCGTTAATACCTCTACGAGGATGACTGCGTGTATAACGATGGGTAGACACTGTACCGTGATCTCTTCG
Source organism: Campoplex capitator (assembly GCA_037576405.1). NCBI lineage: Eukaryota > Metazoa > Arthropoda > Insecta > Hymenoptera > Ichneumonidae > Campoplex > Campoplex capitator. The sequence goes on along the minus strand of JARBWI010000004.1, from coordinate 12,239,076 downwards.
CGAGACAATGAACTACAGGAAGGTGGACGAAGTACGCCCACAAATGATCCACATAGGGGATTGGTAGCTTGAAACGCTGATTTAACGGGATCGATGACCCAACACATGAGGTTGATCCAGTCGCGTTTTCGGGGATTCTCCCTGGATTGTTAGTTCGTGCTACTGAACTACGCATCCCTTCCATTCTACGGCTCAAGCTTTGGGGTTCGAGCGAACATCGTGGACGCGTGTAAGCCCATATGCATCCACAGGCATCCTCAGGATAACGGACTGGCGGCGTGATCGGCCTATGTAACACCGTAGGGAACAAGAGACGCGGGCATATAATATCGATGCTCTCTATAGGATGATGTTCCTCCACGCCACTGAAAGTGGCACGTTACGTGTTTAGGAGAGCATGTCAAGTGTCGAACCAGTAGAGTGGTATGCCAATAACGATCAATCTTAGACTCAAGAGGCGAATGGGGTTGATTGTTTTGTAGCGATGCTCTGAAGTATAAAGCCAGTAATATCTTTTCTACGACTTTAATTTTATGTGTTTATACTTTTTATAATGGTGGTTGAATTTCTATAAAATCAAAAGAGATTCATACGATTGACATTGATTTGACACTGTAATACGTTGGTAACTTGATGCCCCATATTCGATGTCGTTTCCACCATGATAATCCCGATTATCTCGAATCTCGTTTGCAGAGGAAGAAAAAAAAAATTGACATCAGGAGAATAACAATGGGAAGTGAATGGGAAAAAAATGCTGACGAGTTTTTCGTGGACATTAATCTGAAGGGCACGTGTGTACTCAGTGGCTCGTAGAAAAAGAGTGCGAGGAAATTCCTCGATCGTTTAGCTATATACATATATACGTCGGAGAATACATCGGATTTGATGAAGTTGGAAGGGGCCGGAGTAAAAAAAAATTGATCGATTTCCGTCTCTCCCTTTCTACATCTCTCTTCCCTACTCGTCAATGTTCATTTCGAGAATCTGATGCTTTTTTCATTTATTTCGACATACGTGGCGCGTATATGCAGATCGTTCTAGAGACACGTATGTGTATAAACATTACATCTTCTCTGTATATATTCTCCTCGCCGCTGGTAACCAGACACGACGAACAAGAGACGTAGGGGATGATTTGGTGTGATTCGGTTCCCTTGTGCCAATCAGTAACACTTCAGTTTACGTTTTCAAACGTGAATCGCCGATGCGTGAATTGTCAATTGAATTTCAACCATCGTCTACTGTTTCGTCTATTATGTGCATTTTTTTTACACGAGATAATCTGAATATTTTTTTTCTTCTCATTTATCTATATTGGAAGATGAATAAAGGTGTATATATATGATAAAAGTTGTGTAGGGCAGGTAAATGGTTGACCAAGAAAAATATCGGATGGAGAAGAAGGAGAAGGTTGTTGAATCTTCGAAGCCCAAGAAGCGACGAGCAATAAAAGCTTTTAGCCTCATACTTATGTACAAGACCGGAGTCCGCTGTATTTATGAAGGCTTGATGAACGAGCGGTGAAACTCAACAGGGCCCACTCTATCACCTTATTCAACGGGTCTGTGTATAAATATATATTTTGTATATACATACCTGTAATGATATATATGTTTAAAAATATATTTATGTAAACACTTTTACATATGTATATTATCCATGCGAATAAATATGGTTATACAAAGCTGAGGTAGTTCCTGCACGGGCAAAGACTCTCTTTTATTTGGCTATTTTATTTAGCGTGTATTATCGGTTTCAGGATGCTTGCGAAGTTTTCCTTCTGCCAAGTTTCAGCCTTTTCATCGTTGTTCTCTCTTTTTTTTCAATTTTTTTTTATTCACTCTCTATATTTGCGCTTGGTTCAATATTAATTTAGAGGATGTATGTACCACCCAGGAAAAGAAAGAGATATCGACTCCGTATTATCAAAATTTATGAATATTTAATGTTAATGATGAAGATCATAATCAAGTGTATAGGAAAGATTGACGAAGCTTTAATTAATGAATGACTTACGGTTGGCGTTACTTTCATGCTCTATAAATTTTGATATTTAATTACTCGAGTGATTAATTGAATTAATAAATAAATCTGAGCGTTCAACTTCCACTGTAATTACAGGTAAAATTTCTGGTGCAATTTACTTGATGAAATTACACGAGATACAAGATCCGTAGTTGCTTAATAACCTTACTTTCGTCTCTTAGGACTTTAATAATTCCCGAGCATCCGGGCGTAACGGAGAGAAAAAAAAATTCTACGATCCAGTTACGACTTATATACGTGGGATGATCCAATACGAAACGCGTTTCCTCAAAATCGAGAGAAATTAAATTTCCCCGAGGCAAACGTCGACGGATTAAAGATAAAATTGTTATCTACAATGAACCGCTGCGCATTAAAAATATATGTTCACACGTAAGCTCACTTGGGAAATTATTTTAAGAAGTTCGAGTTTCTCTTTTACGCGTGAAAATACATGGCGCAGAGTTTGTGCTAAAAATTTACCGGCAGCTTGCATGGAATTTGTCGTACATGACATGAACTCACGCGAAACAACCCCGCAGAGAGTCTAACAGATTCCTCATCGTTGTGACGAACGAAACCCACTGTTACGCGCCCCTTTTTTCTGCTCCCTCGCGATCTCCCTTCTGAGTTAAAAGTCAAACGGCCATGTCGTCAAGCTTTACAGTTTCGCGATCAATTTTGTCAACTGCCATGGCGAATGTGAAGCTGAAAAAAAGAGAAGATATACTTCGGTGAAAAAAGGCAGAATAAAGAGCGGAGGAGTCAGGAACGACGTGGAGGAGTTCTCTAAATTACACGACACACCGGAGCTACGAGGGTTCCAATTTTCGCTCAGTAACAGCAGTGTTCCGATTAACTGGGGTGAAGTTCGACCGAGGATTAAGTGTGACAACGGTTTTCGGGGATTTTCCCCATTTACGCCGTTGTTCATTGAGTTGGAAGAGCCTACAGTCAGACGCAGACATACATACGCGCATATATGTATATATATATATATACCCACAGGCGCAGGTACAAATGATGAGACAGAACGAGGAGAGAGAGAAAAAAAAAGAAAAAGCTCGAACCATTTTTATTCTCGGTGGAATAAGCTGCAGTTTTCCCAGCTAGTGAGGAGGTATAAAAGAACAAAGAGAAAAATCGCGAAAGTCAGAACATGGTGCATGAACATTGGGAAAGCTGGAGTCACAGAAAAAAAAAAGTCATCAAAGGCACTAGTATTTAATCAGGCTTTTCAACAGTCGTCGCTCCTGTACCGAGTCATTTGAATGAAGACTAATTCTTATATTGAGGTCGAGTGGTGCTGGTCTTTCCGGCGAGGTACTTTCTCTCGTTCTAAACTACTCCCTCTGCTAGTAGCCGTCTTCCATATCGCATCCCCAATCTTCTTTCTCGCCCACTTACTGCTTGCCTTCTTTCCCTGCTTTTTATATTTTCGTCTCAAAAAGCCAACTCTATTCGCTTGGATAGCCTCGCGTCTCTCGTGCTCCACTCGACTATTCGATGTACGTAACAAGCCAGCACGGCCCAAGATGCCTATTCTTCATAGCTCCGGTGAGCGAGAAATAAAGCGACATTCCATCAAACCACAGAGGCTGCCAAAGAACCGACGCCAGTTAAGGATTCTCGAGTCACACGATTTAACCACCACTTCGAGTACTCGAGCAATTTATAAATCCGCCATGCCTTTCATTCTGAGGTGTCGTTGATGTTGATGCCGTTAACCACACCGCTGTGACTTATTGTAATTCCAGACAAATTCAGCATTGCCAGGTACGCGAAAAATAGCTGAATTTCTGTCACCGATTGAGAGAACATGCTCGTTAGAGTTCGCGTGTTAAAATCTGAACCTAAATGATCATGTGTGGTTGAGCCAGATTCATTGAAGCATCATGGAAGCCTCGTGTGAAAAATCAGAGAAAACAAGTATCGCTGATCCTTTTAACAACTGACGAGAAAAAAAAAAAAATAAACGTTTTCACCGAATAGCCCAACTGTCACATCGTCACGTTTCTCAGGCGTAATTCAACCTCTGAAGTTTCCACGGCTCTTTATAAATCCCCCGGAACACTTATTTATATCACGTCCAACTTCCACAACAACTGCTGATTTTACGCGCTACCTCCATCCGTTTCATTTCGTTACAACTTTGTGTGCTACGTTCTCTGCCATCCAACATGTCTGCTTCGAGAAATTATCACCTGGTCGTCTCACATGGACGAATTTACGTATCTCTGCAAAACGCACTAAACGCACACTGTTCAGGACCATATTACGATAGAAGCTGTACTACGTATATGAATGCATTAGATGCTCAGCTACGTTTGGAGGGAATCGTTCCAACTACAAGCTACTGCACATCCTACGGGCCGTTGGTGCCCGACTGAGTGTACAAGGGCTTCCGTGAGCTCTCGTATATTCAGCTGGATGTCAGTACTTTGTCCAACAGGATGAATGGCCAACGGGTATAGCACATCACCAGAGAGAGAGAGAGAGAGAGAGAGAGAGAGAGAGAGAGAGAGAGGCTGATGCAGGGGCTCCGACAGAACATTGGATGTTGGTGGTACAGGTTGCTAGCTATAACAGCAAATACCACTAGAGTAGCAATAAAGAAGAGAGACAGAGAAGTGTGTAGCTGAGAAGCCGCATACCAACCAACTCGATGCTTGGTTTGTCTCTCAAAGCTACCGCGCTACATCAGTCCATGAGTCTTGTTTCAGCGAGTGTAGGTAGCCTGCTTGTAGTTTCTGTCTGCAAGCAGTTTCTCTTTCTCTTTCCTGACCCCACTGACCCTGTCTATCTCTTTTTCTCCATCTCTTTGTTTTGTTTCAACGTTCAAAGTGTAACAAGGTGTCACATCCTACAAATTCGTAGTGGTTACGTTAATGACACGAGGACGTGTGACAGAACAGAGTATGCGGAGATATTTGGAGCATCTACTCGACGTCAGCTAAATTGCATATTATGGGAGGAGGAAAAAAGACATTAATGTAAAAGTTGGAATTTCCAACAGAATGCAGACGACAGTCGACCAATGGTCGAACATCTTGAATTCCATACTACTTGAAGTCGCCACTGTCTGGTTCCCTTTCTCAAGGTATTCTCATCTACTTTTACTTCAACAACCCTTAGCATATGTTGACGGGCAAGTTGTCTTGATCTCTTTCGTCGCAGGTCGGCGGTGAATTGCTCCGAGAATAGAAAAAGGAACTTCGAGGTTTCTCAGCAAAGCCAAAGAATGGAGAGAAAGAGGCTAAAGTTTGTTGGCTCTTGAAGCAAGGGGGAAACGAGGAGAAAAAAACCTCAAGAACAAGGGCACAGTATACGTTTTTATTCATTTTCTCGACGAGAGGAGATACGCCACGACAGAACACAACATTTATTTCAAACCGAAGAAGCTTCTTCGTATTCTTCCTTGCTTTTTGTACTCTGCTCAACAGGGTCTTCTTCGTTTCTGAGCGTTGACTAGAAGCTGTAACATTTGAATGGATATAGACCGGTGCATTAGAGTTTTAACTTGAAACGAGAAATTGTGAGAGTTTTAACGAAGTTTTTAGAAGAAATTTGAAAAAATCTGGACACGTATGTCAGATGGAAAAATTATTTGGAAAAATTCGATATTAAAACTGCTTCTATCCAGCTTGAGACGTAGTTTTAAGACAAAGAATTACGACAATAGTTTCCCGCCGAAAAAATATACAGGATCGATAAGAGACTGCCTTCTCTTTTGCTTTCTTTTTCGTTCTTTTTTTATTTTAACACGAATACTGTCCTATCGCCTTATTTTTATGTCATAGAGGCTAGACGATAGTTGCCAAAAGTTTTGCTGCACAAGGTCTACGAGAAACTATGAGAAATATAGGGAGAAAGAGAGAAAAAGAGAAAAACGTTCGAACAAACTTTTAGCGAATTGAGTGGTAAAAGTGTGATTTGCCAACGAGGAGCAATAAAAAGTCACAGTATAAGAGGAGCTCCATAGGGGTCACCCGGCTATGAGCAAACGAGGAGGGCCTCCAACCGTTCCGAAAGACAGAGACAGATAGAGACAAAGAAAGTTCAACTGAAATTTCGTTCTCGAATTCCACGGCCACGAGATGTTCGGTCCTCTGGATAAGAAGTCGTTACTGAAGTGCAATTATTCCTTATCACGAATTCTACTGAGCACATTCTATATCCACTGTCTCGAGGTTTTTGCTTCAATCTCCTATTTCTCTCTCACGACTTTTGGTCTTCGCAAATTGGTTTTCTTCTTTTTGAGACGCGAGAGAAAGAGAGAGAGAGAGAGAGAGAGAGAAACCTTCAAAACCATACGTTATCCACGGAAATTAAGTTCCAAAAGACCGTTTTCTCGTGCAAATTCGAACCAAAATTATTTCGAACAAGTAACTAGCCGGATGATCCTTAAGGAGCAAAAACTTCGAACAATTTGATAAACTTACTTCTTATCGTAATAAGCTTGCCTTAAGTTGAAAAAATGACCAAAAAGAAAAATTAGAAGTATGCAAATGAAGTTGGGTGCTCATATAGTTCTAGCATAAAAAAAAAATCATTCCTATCTCGAGAGATTCGTATTGTCAGCTACTGTGCCTCAGTTTTTTTATCATCCAAATTTTTTCTAGCTCTCGATTTACGAGATAGCAGATGTGAAGGTATGTAATAGAAAAAAAATAAAAAATATCAAGCTTCGATATTTCTATTACAGAATGCACTGCTTACATACCCAACGTTTACCTTCACATTTAAAATTGGATAATCGTAGAAATGAAATGTCATTATGAATGTACCAACATCATAATAGTACGTCCTTGCCTGCTCTGCAAAGTTGTGCGACGTTTCGACATTCGTGTAAGAGGAAATGTACACGTGAATGAAGCTCGCCCTTGTAGAGAGTTCCGAGTGTATCCTGCAACCTGTACGAACCAAAATACATTGAAACGCACGTACTACATCGCTATACGAAGGCAGTATATCGTCAAACGCAACTCGATGTTCCGCCCGCACAGTCGTGCTGCATAATCGTGCATAATAATTATGACGTCATCAATTAGAGACCCAGCGAGTGACATTAATGTCTGCCAGTGGGCCAAAGTGGGATGGAGGCATTTCTGGTCTCGCAGTACTACGAACTCAATTCATCCTTTATCGCTGAAACATCCTATATATACGAATACACACGCTGGAAGAGTCTTGACGAGAGTTTGTTACTGCTGGAAATAGAACCAGTTACGACTATAAATGACGTTTTCGTGACCTCTGGAATTCGGCAATGTCACGAAATATGAAAAATTCGTAAAAATAATTGCTTCGTGGTAACCTAAAAAAAACTAATGGTTTTTCCATCTCTTTCATTCGTCATCCGGCATATAATGTCAAGGAATACACCTACCCAAAAAAGCTGATGAATAGTGCAATGTTTTAGCTTTGATGCTGTACACACATTTGATAATTACAAAATTTTCTCATCCGATTTTGTTTGTAAGGGAGATAATTGGATGAGCTTGTAAACGTGAAGATTCTGTTTTTTGTGTAATTCGCATGAGGTCGTTGCAGCATCCCGTACTTTAAATCACATTTATTACAAAAAAGGTCTACTCGTTGTCAAAGAAGTAAAAAAAAATAATGGTTCATTACGATTTGATGAATGCTTATATCCAGCTTCTGGGGATAAAATATCAATTGATAATGCACCTGATCACTGTAGCAAAAAATTTCAACGAATAATGCTCAAGTTTTTCGCGTTAAAAGACTTTGTACTTGATTTTATTCATTTATTGATTGTGGCTTTGTAAATGATTTGATTTTCTAAAAACGTTGAAAAAAAAAAAAAAAAACAAATCTACTCCAAGGTTTAAACCTAGTGGAGTCGGAAGTTCGGACGTATTTCTCTCTTCCTCTCTTCACTCGTCCCTTCATCTTCGGAGCTTCTCCAGGGATGCACGGTTCATAATTTATGGATGTCCTTGTGGTGACCGCTGCAAGGAATGTAACAGATTGGGCATGTCAGGTTGTTGAGCATGGGGACGCGTAGGGATTAGCGAAACGCCGAGAGCTCGATGATTTAAACCACTTTGCGAAGAGGATAGCTTCTCGGTACGTGGGAAAGGGGTTCCGAGAGGGGAGGAGGGGGAGTGAGGCTGCTTCATGCTCTTTGGAAACTCATGGTCCGACTATACTTATGCTTATTCTACTTCATATGCTATTCAAATGAATATAATATCCATGTGTGTGTGTGTTGTCCGTTAACAAGTAAGCTCTTAATCGTTAGTGCTCTGTATATGGTCAGGCATGTAATTTCACGCTCGTAATATTTGTACGGCGAGACTCATCGCAATTCCCTAATTCTTGTAAATGTGTCTCTATCGTTGCTCCAAAATAACTTTGAAATCGTGCACGAGAATATTTCGGTTTAACTTTACAATCTCTCGTTTCAAGTACACATTCAACTGGATTCTGTCGTACAATCTTTACGTATTCATCAATCTCGTGCTGATATTAGACAAAAATGATAAATTTGGAATTCAGAAGTGGAGCCATGCGAGAGAGCGGTCACTCGTGAACGTATTTCTCGAGTAGGCCAGCTTCAATGAAATTATAACGAGTGAATTAGGGAAAAAAAACGATTAATTTCGATTGTGATTGTGTTAATAATTCATTTTTTATTTCCCATAGTGAGAATGATCATACAGAAAATGGTATGCGAAATCCCAGGAGGCAAAGGCTTGAGAGTTCCGGTCTAGCATTTCCCATAGGCTAATATAAAATACGACATTATATTCATAGCACTTGAGACTCTGAGCACACGATGTCCCATCGGGATCTTTTTCATAATAGATGATAACGAACGTTGAAGTTCGGTGTAAATTAACCCTTCGGAGAAAAGGTCACGAACAGGGACGTAGTTATGCCTACATATGTAAATGTATATTAATCTAGCAGATATAGAGAGTTGGCATGAATAATAATTTATGAAAATAAAAAAATATATTGGCCAGTGTGGCCATTTTCAGCATTGATTAATCCAGTGAAAAATTATTCAAAATTATAGCATTTTTACTGCATCCATTAATCCCGGTAGATTTATCCTGTTAAACAATTCGTTCGCATTTGACTTGTTCATTTCGGGTTCCAGAGGGATGGTAAATTCTGAACAAGAGGACAAGAGAATTTGTCGAGGACCAGGATAGCCGAACACGGACGCTGTGCCCGAGGGTCAGATTTCGGAGTCATGGAGTCGAGAAAATTCAGTAGAAAATCCTGGCATACATATAAATGTATAGACATATAGAATTCGTAATTGGCACAAGCTCCAGTCCGCATTGTATATATGTGAATGTTTATATGTATATATATATATATAAATATAGAGACACGAGAAATCGTGTATACCAATGAAAACGAGAGGTTGGTGTGTTGCGAGGTAGCAGAATTTCTCTCCTTCTTCTTTTCGTCTATCTCGCTCTTGTTAACTGGCTTTCCGTCGTTCAAAATTCGTTCTCTTCCTCTCGGCGTACAGTCCTGCAACAGGACTCTCTATTGACGTAACTTCCGACGTATTTCTCCGTGGTTTCGTCGTGGTCCTCTTCTCGAAAATCCAAAGTTCGTATAAGTTCCTGTCGTGATCGTTCCACGTGTATGTCTATGTACGATGAAGTACGGGGATACGTGCGAGAGTCGAACACGAATTGGAAAATCAAGGATAAAGCTCAGATGTTGGTCATCATGGTTGTTTGGTAATTGAACCCAACTCCAATTACCCGGTGACCAACCATTCCAATTGTCTTCACAAATTAATCGAAACGAGTCGTTTTCGATATGCATCGACGTTATAGAAAAGAACTGCTGCGTTTTTTGGTAACTGATAACGATGTTGAATGATACGAAGAGAAAATGAATTTATTTGGAATCACGTTTGTAGGCAAATTTTTCGCCGATTTTTCTCGTCGCAACACTAACGAAACATCTTTTCAATTTCAATTCTCCATTTTTCTGGCAATAACAACAAAAATAGTAATAATAAAGATGTGTCGTATGATTAATAATAATAGACTCGAACTGAACATTTCGTTGTATGAATATTGATATGCACAAGATTGAATTCATTTCTGCTCACCAGCAAAAATCATCACGAACCATCGTTCGTTGAGCTCGAGTTCTTTCCAAATTTTTTGTTTATCTTCTCTCAACTCTCTGTCCTATTCTGGATTTCGGGGAAGAATTCTGTACTAACGAAGAGGTAGAGAGAGAAAGAGGGAGAGAGGGACAAGGGAGAGGGAAATAGAAAGAGAGAAAGAGCATTGAGAGGAAGAGAGTTTGACCAATGTAGTAGAGGAGAACGAACGGGTGCATGGCTCCGTGATGGCCTGCAGCGCTACTGGCGTCGTTGCATCCCCTGGTATAACCGTAATAAAAGGGAGGGGAATGGACCAGTGGAGCTTTTCCTCTCGTAGCCGGATGCGATAGCCGGACGGGAAACAAAAGGAGAATGAGGCGCTGGGTATATCCGAAAACAATACATTTTACTCTGACCGACTGGCGCACTACCGGCTACATAAATATCGCTCTGATTCTACCCCCCCGCCCCCTCCTCTTGTCTCTCTCTCTCTCTCTCTATCTTATATACACACACATTGTAACCAAACCCTTGTTCAACCTTCTAGACTCTTTCATGCCGCTCTGTCAGTCGTTATAGTTCGCAAGAGATATCTCTTCCCTTCCATCTCCCCCCCCCCCCCCCCTTAGCCGCCCATCGTTTTTTCTCTTTCTCGCACATCGACTCGTTGGGAAATGTCCGATTTTTCGAGATGTCGACCACCGGTCGAGCGAACACCACTCCCCGGTTATTGTTCACGTGCGGTAAAGAAAAGTACCGAGCTAGAAACCCGAAACCCTCTCTTTCGTGCCGCACCAATCCCGTTGGTAAGTTCGCATCCATTTCTGTTCTTCTTTTCTCGAAACAATCGTCGTCGAGGCGAAAAAAACCTCGACTCTCGTCCAAACTAACGAGATACTCGGTTTCTTATGGAACTTTGATTTTGGTTTACGTGAAAAATCAATCGACGGGTATATCGGTATTAACGACTTATGAGTTTGGTGGTTTGACCTAATTTTTTGTTACAATGATATTAATTGCTATTTGAAACACTTTTGAAAGATTAATTCGTTTTTTTTTTCTAGTTCGGAAAGCCAAGGATTGGATGATAGTAGTCAATAACGATCGAGCCACCAATCAAATCAATTGAACCGTGAATAGTCCAATAGCCATAAAAAAAAAAAAAGAATTTAATTGCGGTCAATCGCTGGACACGACAAGGTGATTCACCGGTCAACAGATCGATGAGTACACAAATGGGACAATAATTAACACGAGGGCTGCATAAAATTCATATTGTCGTTCTCCCCTGCCTCTTTCTATCTCTCTCATCGTCGTCCACTTCCGGTCATATATATTCAGCATTATATACGACTGAACGCGCGTCTGTGATACGTCAATTTTCGCATCGTAAATTAAAGTTCCAGCACCGCAATTTGTCATCGTTATATTCTACAAAAGGTCCTACGGAGGGGTCGACGCAGATTCAACCGACCAGTGCGAACGAAAATAGCAAAAAATGCCTGTATGCCTGACAAAAAAAACCTCGGGGGTTGCTTTTTGAGCCTGCCACGAAATAAACAAATATGAGAACACAAAAAAAAAACAGAACGAGCACGAGGGTGCTAACCGTGGACCACGTGAGTCAGCGTTATACGGGCAGACGTGAACCTGCGTGAACCCTCGTGAAATATCGTTGTTGATGTACACGCCGAAAAAATCTCTGTTCCTTCTCATCCTCTCGAAAATATCCAACCAACCAAACATCCTCAACTACCTCTTGAAATCCTTTAATGTAGAATGAACTCTTGGCAATCCGTTTGCCAAGATGTTCATCGGATGTTCCCGGATAAAATTAATTATCGCTCCCCCCCCCCCCCCACCCCTCTCTCTCACTCACTCTTCCTTTCTCTTACACCGAGAACGTGTGATTCCTGAAAATGGGGTTGAAGCCTCAAGGGACAGGGGATGAAAGGGTTGAAGATAATTGTAACCGCGTAAATCATAAAACTAGACGAAGATTCGTGGAGAGGGTATCAACTTGCGACGGTGATAGTGATAACGATAAATACGCACGTTATCGCGTATAATTTATTCGAGAACTTGGTGCTCCGTCGGCGTTGTTCTCATTGGGTACGTGCTCTAAAACTAGGTCAGAGAAGGGGAAAAAAAAGAAAGAGAGAGGAAAAAAAAGAGCGAGCACAGGTTACGATGCCGCAAAGTTGAAAAAGGAAAAGACAGTAAAATGAAAACGTCGGACGACAGGAAAGAGGATAAAATGAGCGGAGGCCACAATTGTAGACGAGATTGCAGAAGGGTGGTTGAATCAGCGAGATGGTGAGAAAGCACAGGCGAAACCCGTGTATATATAAAACTCGAAATCCCTGAGATGAAACTCTGTGCAGCACGAGAGAATCGTCAACGTTTCAATCTTCGTAATGTTGCAAACAAAAAAAAATTCTTGCGAAAAAAAAAGAAATCTGGAGAAAAACTGTAAGGAAACGTGAGTCCTGAAAGAAAAAAGGGGGGGGAAAAAAATTGTATTTGTCGTATGCCTTTGTCGACGAGTTCCTTTGTCACGAACAATCGAGGGGAATCGTCCGATCTTTGTCGCCCTATATCCAATGAAAAATTTCTTGAATAAACTGAGATATGATGAAGAAATCGATCTGCCTCTGGACAAACAACCGTCAATATTTTTCGAGAAAATTCACATTTCTTTTGATAATTTCACGGCCGTTATCGTTACAAAAGTTATCGATATCCGGATAGATGATGTATAGATTTCAAGAATATTATCAACCTTCTGCGGATGCTAACGTTTTGATGGTGACCGCACACCGGTCGATCGAGGTTCATTTTTATTGATCAACTGATCGATCCAAAAACCTTTTTGTCTAGAAAAAAAATCCTGGCTAACTCAGAGAGTAATTTCTTCGGACAACACAGAAGAACCTTAAAATTGGATAACATCCGAACAACCTTGAAGATGGACTTTATTGGATCGTACTGATCATGGCACAGATCCATTAAAAACTTTGAGTGCTCGGTGCAGTAATCTGGAACGATGGACATGCGAACGCAAAGATCATTTGAGACTTCAGAACTTGGGGCTATCGAAGCTTACATCAGCCTTGATGCGATTCGTAACGCCGGCAAATACATCAGCCAAACTCGAACTGTACACAGGATCCGCAGAGAAGTGCAGCTATAAGACTAGTCCACTGGAAGTGGATGACTTCAAACTTATTTATGATTTAGGAAAAATATATTTTTTTTTATTATAAAAACGTGTTTCACGATGAATATTTCAAACTGGAAGCTGAATGGGCGCTTTCGCAAGGGACCTTTGCGATCATCATCTCACTTGTATCGTGTGTACAAAGGTGTAGCGTGTTTCCCGATGAATTTACGCGTGAAACAAGGCGAGTTAGAAACTAATGGTCCGCAAAAAGCACCGTGACTAAAAGTTCATTTGCAATACAATGCCACAGGGACGATCCACCAGGACGTATTTAAATGGGAAATGCTAGAGGACACTGCTGGGTTAGGGGTTGTGAAAGCAGTGGCAGAGAGAGAGAGAGAGAGAGAGAGAAAGCAAGAGCATTTCGAAAGGGTGAGAGTAACGCTGGATTCGCTTTGCTCACGAGGTATCCCGCGCATTTCCCTCGAGTACCAAAGCAAAAAGCGACCCCGTTCAGGGTAGAGAGCTGTGACGTGTACACATAACAATATAGAAAAAAAAAAAAAAATTAACAAAACGTTGAAAAAAAAAATACAAAGAGATGTCGTTTGGCTGTAGAGACAGGAGAGATGACGTAAGGTCGGATCGTTCGTGTAGTACCTCCGCGATAAAATTTGTGCTCGAGAATCCATGAATATTCAACTTACCAGCCTCGATATCATCATTTTTTTTTTACCACGTTGCAATTTCCATAATTCCGGTACGTCCTTATTCAACAAAGTCTGATATTTTTTTAAAAGGTGTAATTTTAGTATCACTAAATATCAGCAAGCCCTTGCTGTTCTCGATGTTGAGAAAAAAAAACAAAAAAATTTTTTTATTTTTTGATTCCTCGAACAGGAAATCACTGTCGAAACTTTTGTGTACGTGTAATTGTTCGCGAGTGTGTTTTCAACTCGTACGAGTGCTGAATTCGAGAGTGTCGAGTACCTTCCTATTACGAGGATCCGATGAGTGTTTAACGATTGCGAATTTAATCCTATGAAATTCTCTCGACTTTTATTTCCTGTCGCATTGTTGATCGATCACTTTTGTATTTAATCCTGGTAATAAAAGTAATGTATGAGAGATGAAAGACTCGTTGAGATTGAGAGCAGAGAGAGAGAGAGAGAGAGAGAGAGAGAGAGAGATCGGTATGTGTTCAATGTCCAATCAGGAAAATTGGCGTTGAATCATTGAAAATAAATGGCGATGTCAACAAGACAAATAGAAAGAGTCGTCATGATTGCGGATCGAACGTATTCGTGTGGCAAATTTTACGAGTATATGAAGTGTGCCATTATTTTACAAGCTCACAAGCTCTCGTCCTTTCTAATTAGTGTGATACATTGACATTATTCAATGGGTCACGTGAATATTCACTTCGTTATTATATAATTATCCAATTATGATTATCGATTATTCGTCAATGCGAGAAAGCATGTTACAATCGTGATTTTCCACGTATAACAATGATGCTCCCGTTTATATAGCGAACAATTGATACGAAATTATTTTCAATTATCTCTTTTTTCCTCGTCTATATTCATGAATGAAAAATCAGTCTGAATAATTCGATTAAAATAACATAAAAATACATGTTAAATGTTGAAAAGAAGATTCGGTGAAAATATTCTTGGACGCATATAAATATGCATGATCCGATAATCTTGTGTGAGTAATCGATCGATTATTTTTACCATATTTCATAATTCATTTCACCCAAGTGTGTTATGGATTACGTGCTCGTATCCTAGCAGCTGTGTCCCGGTGATTTCTCAGATGGCTTATGAGCCAGCTTATATTGAAATATGACAGTAATAATTTCAAGTTATTTTTAAAAAGTATAAATAATTATTGAAATCTCTACGACGATCTCTTGAACGCTGCTTCTGTTATATTTTATCGTTTAATCCCTTTGAAAATAAAATCAAATTGGAGTTCTCAGCCAGATTTTTCTCGATCTAAGCTCCTCATATAATTTTTTTCTTATCCCTTTCCAATCGATCGATAATTTTCTCACAAATTGTGAACCTGTTATCGCGCGGAACAGTCAGGCTAGAAAATATCACGTGAATATTCATATCAGAATCATAAATGTTACTTACGTATTTGTATCTATGAACGATATTGTAATATATTCAACAACCAAAGACCCAATTTTCTAAGCACTCTCGGGAGAAATCAAGTGCATAATTCACGGAATTTCGTAGCGAATCCACGCTTCGTTTTGTGCTGGATTAAATTACTTTTTCGAGGCTCTTGAACGAAGATTTATCGAGAGTATGGTCACAGACACCGATCAAAAAATAAAAATACTGCAGAGAAGAAAGTCATATTGCAATTATAAAATTGTGCAGTAAATTTTTTTTTTATTCGACTACTAATAGTTAATCGTTATTGCTCAATATATTATTATTCCAGGTTTGAAAGCATATCAAAGAATGAAATGTTTTTTGCCCAAGTCCAGAGAAATGTGTAAAAAATTCTTCAAACGTTAGAAAATGGGTTTCTGAAAAGAAAAGAAAAAAAAAAATTAAATGAAATTGAATTATGTATACGAACGAAATAAAAATCAAATGAAAGATCATAATAATTGTTATCAGTTTTACAAATTAAATTCGTGTAATACGTCGAGATACAGGGTCAATATCCTTCACGTTTGAAAAGGTTTAGGAACATTGATTGCACGTGTGTTACGTACGCGACCTTTCTTGTCCGATATCAAGCTCGTCAATAATTTTCAATGACCAACCATGAGAGCCTAAACCGTGCACGAGAAGCCACGTTGCTTTTTGTGTCCACATACCTCTCTCTCTCTTTTTTCTCTATCGCTCTCGCGAAGAAAGGCACATGAAAATAGCCGTTTACACCGGATGTTCGTCCTCAGCGCGGGCCTCCGGTAGACGAGCGGAAAATAATTAATGAACACGATGATGTTAGGGGAATGGTGTGTATTGTTCGATCACACGGAGGGGTGGGGAAAGGGGGGGGTTACGGACACGTTGGACCCTCGACTACAGCCTGCTACAAACATGATTGATCGATTCTCTAATATACGCCGCGCGCGTTATGGAAAACCTGTGAACCCATGCAACCCCTCTCTTTGCCCCCTGATCAATTTTACCAATCTTGTCCATCTACGGCTAGCGAATAACGAGAGACAGTCATTGGAATATCGACGAACCTTCACGCCCACGTATAATCAACGATCCGATGATCATTCTACGCATCGAAAATGCTGACCGCAAATTTATATTAATAATCATTATCTTTTCATTGTTACAGTAATATTTATTCAAAATAATTCAGCGTATGAATTCAACCTTTTGCTGGGTCTTTGTAATCATTTTAATTGGACTCATCGAAACGTAAAATATTTTTTTTTTCGTTTATTAAGGAGTTTCGGTACAAAAGGCAAAATGTTAAGAAATTAATCAAATTTTGCGATAATGTTATTCAACATCAAGTACGAAAAGACAAATTTTTTCAAAATTTTCTTCTACTTAGTTATCGAGTAATTATGCATTAAAACAGATTTCTTATGCCCGAAGTGTATACCTATATATATGGAAACGCTATGCTTATACACGTCAACTTTAGTCTTCAATTACTCGCGATAACTTTGTAGAAGAAAAATGTGAAAAAATTTGTATTGTCAAATTTGGCACTAAAGAACATGTTCACCAAATTTTATAAAATTCTTAACATTTTGAAGTTTTTTGTGTTTTTAACATGGTTTAGCATGGCAACATTGTATCGCTTGTACCGAAACTCCTTAAACTTTTTTCTTTTATTTTTATCTATTTTTATGTATCAGAACGTTCTAGTGAAATGAGATGTCGTACGCCGAGTAAAGTTAATTCGTGACTCGTAGATGAGGATAGAAGGATGCAAACAAGATGAAAATTTCTCTTGCTTTATGAAACTCAATTGTATCGTATCGTGCTCCGTTCAATTTCTTCCAAATTTATTATCGTCTCTCCTGGCCTCCTATTTCTATCGATTACAATATATTCGTTGCGTGAAATGGAGTTTGTACTCTAACGTATATTCCATGAATTTAGGTATCGAAATACACGTAAATTTGATTTGTATGCGATTGGTTTTGTACCTTTTTTTTTTTTTAATTTTATTCGCACTTATACCGAAGCGAAATTCGATAATCCACAAACGAAAACGATTTTTTTTTCTGCTGTTTCGTACTCGGGAATAAATACGTTTTTAATCCGTTCTCGGGAGGATTTTTACCGATATAACGTCCCGCACTTGCCGTGTATATATATCGATAACGATACGAGCTCCTCACCCCGATAAATTTTTTTAGCCTGACGATAAGAGGTCCCAATTTTCTGATTGACGAATTTTATTTCCATCACATTTTTTCTTTTGCTTTATTTATCTTGAGAAAAAAAAAAAAAATTATTTGGGGATCCGGAAAAAAAGAAATTTTTCAACTCTCATGTCCAGGTATTTTGACGCCGTATTTAATACACACGTATGCATATACGTGTAAGTAATAAATATGTAAATACAACCGAGTCGTGTCGTAACGGTTTTTTGGTGTCAGATTGAACCGATGTTTTTTTTTGTCTATCGCATATGCGGGCACGTTTGTTCAGTTGGCCAAAACGAAAAGGTGAAAAAAAAAAAAATAATAAAAAATAAAAAATAGGAGAGTGATGTACGAGCAAACGGTGCTCCGGTAATGCTGCAAAAATCGGTGTAGCTTGAAACAAAAAAGGATATCAGGAGGAAGGATCTCTTCGACGGTGAAACAAACGAAAAAATGCTCGTTTGTTTTTTTTTTTGGCCAACATTTTGCCTGAGCCATAACTCTAATGGCGAGTATTTAGCCTCGAGCTTTTCGAGTTATAGCACTTTACGTTTTTCAACACCGGATGAATTTCGCCAATGCGGTCACTGCGAGAGAAAAATATAGATGTATATTTTTTTTTTCATTGTCCTCAGTGTGTTTTCTTTGATACGTTGGTTTCGAGCAATTTTATTTATTTATTTATCCAGCCAGGAGGAGCTTTGGTTAAATCGATAATCACCTATTATTATTTTCAGGTTCGTTTATCGACTTGGTAAAAAAAAAACAAAAAACAATTCGAATGAAAATAATCAAGTGACTGTTGATCAGAGAATAAAAAATTGCAGATTAAAAAAAAAGTTGAATAAATGATGAAAAAGTGAAAGTTTTTTATTTTATTTTTTCTCTATTCAGCGATAAAATTTTCGTATCTACGAATCGAGTGAGATTATCAGCGAAATAGTGATAAGAAGATGAAAAACGTCATTTCGATATAAAAAAGGGTGTCTTACGTGCTTCTTTTCATAGTGCAAAAATATTTGTAAATGTATCCGTAAGCGCACACAAAAACACTCGTACACGTTACGCACAAGAGAAACAATATATAAATATAGGAATAAATGGAAGGGTGAAGAATAAAAAGTGTGGCAGAGACAATAATGCCTTCACGTCGACCGGTTGAATGGAGGGATGAAAGTGTTGAGGTGTGTTGCCCGAGGCTGAGTTTTTGGAGGAGTTGAAGGTCGGCTGTAGTTGGCAAGGGCTTTTCTGTTCGCTTTTCTTGCCATACCGACCGAAATGTCCAACAACAACACTACGACAACCTTCACAAATGTGTGAGTATACATATGTCTATGTATAACTATGCTTTCACGGATATTTCTGGTCCTCCCTAGAGGAAGGAAAAAGACCAGAGCGACAGAGAGATCGAGCGAGAGAGAGAGAGAGAGAGAAGCGAGAGGAGGAGGAGAAGAAAGATTTCGCATCTGTGTTCTCGCTGAAACACGTAAGCATGTCCATGTATATGACTTCTAGTATTATAGAAGATAGGAGGAATATGCACGAGCACCAGTGGCAAAGTGACACGGCAGGCACGTGTTTTGCTTGCCAGTTTTCGTGCTGAATATGCCTCCGTCTTTCTGTATCTCTCTTTATCCTCAATCTCCCTCCCTCCCTCTCTCTCTCTCTCTCTGTCGTACTTTTGCTGCATCACCAAACTCATATGGCTGAGCTTTCCAGCCAGGTTCAGCCTCGTGAACCTTTCTATACATACATTGGATTCCTCTGCGGCGTTTTCAACCCCTATTTCTTTCATTTTCCCCTCCTTTCTCTCCCGTGGACCGTCCGTCGACAAGAAACAAAAGCTTCTCTCACTCTTCCGCCCCCCCCCCCCACCCCCCTTCCCAACTCTCTTCTCCGTCCTCAATGGGCCGGCCTTGAGATAAAATGAAAATGGAGTGCATACAAACATGACTATACAACACGCATAAAAACAAGACACGCATGGAGCACAAGCGAAAAAGAGAGAAGATGACTATAAATGCTCTCTAAAATCACAATATTATATGCGTGTACCAGTTATCAAACCCACTCAACGACCCTTTTCTTTTCTACAGAACTATATGCGGCACAAACTTTTCTCCTCGTACATTAGTCTTTACGAGAATCATAGTTTTTTACTGGATAATAAAACTACAATTTTTTCTTCCTACCACTGCGACCTCCCAGAAAAATTCTTCTTTCTTCTTCCATCAGAAGTTCTAGTTTCTATAACATCGAATTCTGTTTTTTTTTTTTCAAACTGTCAAGAAATAGTTGGTATTATTTGTTCGAAAATTGAAAAGAAGCCCCAAGAACTGTCGTATCCGAGTATAACAGGAAGGCTTGCGCAAGCTTTTTCTTTTGATACTTGGCGTCGAGCAACTATCACGTTGCTACTCTTTATGGAGAATCCACAGATATACGTTCACGTATATAATTTCAAATAATATTATTTCTCGCTAGAGAGGCTCTATAAATTACTCTTATCAAAATGTCGGATGGAACACAATGCATATTTCATTTGTTATAATTAATTGGGAAGATGGCTCCGAGCGGAGTGGAGAGTTTCAGATGGGGTTGATGAGAGGAATACTGGTTGTATGTTATCCTCCCGACCGATGTTAATTAAAATTCCGTTTCAGTTGCACCATAATCAGAAAACAATTACATTTTTGAGCAGCACGCTGATATAACATGGTGCCTGGCATATTGGCGGAAGTTATAATCACTTATTAAGATATATATTATACGTGGCAACGTCAGTGAAACAATAACAATGACCAATAAATTTGGTTATACATGAAACACAATAAAAAAAAAAAAAATTTTAACACTTTGCGTTTTAATATGTTGCGCAATTATAAATATTCGAAAGTCTCTCTCGCTTTGATTCTTTTATTTCAGGCAATGAATTATTAACGTTGAATAAGAGATTTGCGAAAGAAACGCTCATCCGCAAAGCTCGTTTGCGTCGGATTTCCACGATTTTCTAACTTACTCTTTTTCTCTCCCTCTCTCTCTTTCTCCATCGACGCGATACATACTTTTCCCTCGATATTCGCATTATAACGTATTTCAAAACGTAAAGAACCACTCGGAAATACTTCTGGATAAGCCACGTACTTTTCTCCATACATCCCTTGCTCGCTATCTTCTTTCATTTTTTTCTCTCTACTTTTTTTTTTCATCCGCGTGCGGATTTTTCTATTTCAATAAAAAAAATATTGCCTTGCAACGTCGGTGAACATTTAGCTCCGCTGGACTCGATGGATTTACTTTTTTTTTTTTTTTTCACCGTCTCTTTGTATGCACATAATCAGGAAAAGAGCATCCGGAAAGTTTCAGCAAGTATAGAGCTCCCTTTTTCTGTCCATTTTGATCTCAAATATTTTTGGAAACCATGTAAAACGCGTAGGTCGAAGAGAGCTCAAACGTCGGTTATTTTTTTGTAGATTTTTATGAATCGTAGAAAAAAGTTAGGAAAAATCGTTCCTGGTCAAATTCATACTATAATTATTGTAAAATCGAATTGCCTATTTTCTTCATTTCGTTTTGTCCAAAGAACTCAATCGACCTATCCATTTTCTGTGACAAAAATAATCATCCCCAAAAAACATGCCCTGAGCCAACCATGTTCAGGAAAAAAGCTTTCGAAAAAAAAAAAAAAAAAAAACATCTATTGAACCACGACGTACTGTCGATTACAAGGATCAGGAGCGGGTTGCCCGAGAGATCCTCTTTAATCTCGAGGCCGTGACGCGTCACGAATAATTATCCGGTGGGTGGAATGACGTCGTAGAGAAGGACTCAAGTCAGCGGTGTTTATCCTAGGAGGAACCAGCCAAGCGATTGCACTCTGCTATTCCTAACTTGTGAGAGATCAGCAAAGTCATGGGAAAAGCTATAAATCCATCGGGCCGAACGACCAAAGCCTTACATATTCGCTTACGTAGCAAATAAAAAAAAAAAAAGTCTCTTAAGTTTTTTTCTGAGTGATTTCCTTTCCTGCTATACGTCACAACGATTCATTGTTTATTTCAATCATTGGCTAGTGCACTAGCCTGAATAGTCACTCTTCGAACTGATGATAAATATATGTTTTCAGATTCAAACGAGTCATTTCGGAATAGTATTGAATATTTTTATTCCTCAACGAGTCATTGCGACGATGTCGAGGAAAGTGACAAAAAAAGGTTATTCAAGAGTTCGATTTGAGTTTCTAAAAAGGTGCTTATTTCAAACGATCCTGATATTCAAAGAATCTTATTCATTCGCTTTTTTATGTTCACTAGGGTCAAACAAAAGTTCTATTTTTTTTTTTTTACCAATATTTTTTGTAATAAATTGATTTCATGACCATCGATTCCTCATCTATGAAATTGGCGAATTCTTTTCAGGAGTCAATACGTTGCGAATAGGATGCTCTGCAAAAAATTATTACGAAATAACTGACAGTTTTTGTCGAAATAGTTGAATAACGGTAAAATTTTATACAAATATAACTTTGAAGGTTAATAACTCTTGAATTATTGGATTTAGGATTTTTTTGCAAAAGACCTTTTTTGTAGCGCGTCAAATTTGCTATGAAGAGATGCTTTGAAACAAGTGGCTGCAATTGTCGTCACGGAGGTATACAGTTCTAAACACGCGAAGTAGTATTTCCCATGTTATTTAAAGGATAAATTTCAATGAGCCTGAGTCACCTCTAGACATTTCTATTTCGAGCTTTCCTTCGGTAAACTTTCTTTTTTTGCATCAAAGTAACTTCTCAACCAGCTAGTTTTGGACTAAACAAAAAAACTTTTTGTTTTAAAACACCCTAATGTCCACATGTATTTGTCTGCTTATCAATTTACTCACGAGGATTGATGACGAGACCCCATAGAGAATAGAGAATTGGTTAACCAGCAAGAGAATCGGTTGATCATTCACCTGTTACAAGTATCTCATAGCACGTTACACGCGTAACCGCACTCCCTTCATCCCCTGAATACCACGTAGGTTCTCCATTGCTCACCTGATTAGTCACTACCACCACAAACATTATATATATGCCATGTATATGCCAAGCATCTATATATTTATGAATTTCATAGCTTCCCCAACACGAGAACGTGGCTCTTGAGTTTTTTTAGCTATGTTCCACCCGAGAATTACGCCCTTATAGTAATCAGCATTAAATTATCGATGGAAGTCTATTCACGTAAATCATATCACGAGAGCTTCATCCGCAACTTGTCTGAACAATGGTTTGTGATCTGACAGAATTGACGTACAGCATCCTGTCTCGAGGAGGTTCGTCTGAAGGGTTGAGTAGACTCTTTAAATAACGACCCTTCACGGCTGTCAACTGTGTTAATTTGATAAAAACATTTTAACATCACGTTCGTTAATTAAATAATCAAATATGAAGGGTCTTAATGTCAATTAAATTGATTCGAGTCATTATCAAAGTAAAGAGAGGATCTTTGCTCAAAACGAAAAATGTTATCAATTCGAAAAAAACATTTTTTCATCAACTTTATGTTCTGAATACCAGCTTGAAAATGAATGCTTAAAAGGATTGAGTTTAAAATATTGAAATAAAATCATGCGAATGCCTAGTATTTTTCTTGTACCTTCAGAAATGTAAGGCCTCACGATTTTCTCCTCGAGTTTCAACAGCCTCCTCGTCATCGAAAAATATACAAGTACAGAAACGATTAAGCTGAAATTGATTGCTGACGCGTGAGGGAATAGAGCGTGTACGCACTCTTCGATATCAGATATGGTTGACACGGATATCACTGTTACATTTATGCATACAAATATAGAAGTATATATTTTCATATATTTACACATATACATAGATATATGAGTATGAAAAAATGATATAGAATTGAAGAGGTATCGAAGGGGACGTTTCGAACACAGGAGATAGATAACCGAGGAGGAGGAGGAGAAGGAGGAGGTTTGAAGAGGGTGGAGAAAGGGGATATGGAAGGGGAGAAAGAATGATGTATCGTCATGCGCTGATTCCCTATCTACATTGGAGTTTTGATCGACATTGGCACGTGGTACGGCGTGTATGGATGAAGGGTGTGGGAGAGTAGGGCCTGGGAATTACCTCTCGTCTATAATTTCCTTTTTCCCCTCTTTTCCGTTAGGCCATCAAACCCATCACCTTTCATTTAATCTTCTCACGCGCCTCTCTCTCACCTCCATCCCTTCGTTAACTCTCGTGGTCGACCACACATAGTTATCCGATGAATACTGACATTCACGAGCAGCTGGATTGGTCCGGTCTTCTCGAACGTGGGGGAGGCAAAAGTTTCGAGACAAAAGAGGAATCTCCATTGGAGCCTTCAATTATTTATGCTCAATAAAGTAACAGGGAAAAGCTCTTAACCGAAGACCAGCATCATCGTGCTAACTTTTTCATGTGAAATACTATATTCACGAAAATATATATGTTTTTCTATACGTTCTCGTATAATACGCGGGGAATACTTTTTATCCCGAATATACTGGATTTTAAACTTTCACAAGTGCCACTTCTTTCTACAGAGCAAAGGGATGAAAAATGTAGCAGGCTAATTGACGATAATTAACGGTCATTAAATCTCATGGATGCGATCAAAATCTCGTGATAATCTGAACTCGCTTAATGGTCAATTATAATTTTTTTTTTTTTTTTTTTTTCATTATGTAATATTGCGATTAATTGTACTATAATTAATTCGAACAAAAGGCAATGGGTAATAATCGCTAATTATTCCTGTACTTTGATACGATATGCGCATGAAATGTATGTATATATGTATATTCATCTAAGAATATATTTTATAATATTGTTCCAACGCACAATTGAATTCGTGATACATATATAGCTGTTATAATTGGCAGGTTGCTCATGCCCATTCATATTCATGGAAAATAGTATACGTATATGCTCTACGACTGTGTGTTGTTGAGCCATCGATACAGTTAGCTCGATTGTTCGTGCTCGTTGAGTGCGTGAGGTTGGCTACTATATACATATTAGTTTTGGCAAAATTTCAGAGAAACACCGAGGTAACGCATCCTGCTGGATTGCCGGGGATGATCATCGAACCGGAAATACACAGAGAAGAGAGTGGCTGTTCTGCGTTTTATTGCCTCGTTGTACGCGGGCACAGACTCCTCGATCAAACCGTACCACCGCAGCTTAATTAAAATACAAAGCAGCCTGATTTTTAATCAATTTTCGATAGAATGGCGATACCGGATGGACATGAGTTGTTTTTTTATTTCTTTTATTTCTTTTTTTTTTTTTTTCAGTCTAAATTCAATTTTGAACTATAAA
Source organism: Campoplex capitator (assembly GCA_037576405.1). Taxonomy (NCBI): domain Eukaryota; kingdom Metazoa; phylum Arthropoda; class Insecta; order Hymenoptera; family Ichneumonidae; genus Campoplex; species Campoplex capitator. The sequence goes on along the minus strand of JARBWI010000004.1, from coordinate 12,214,052 downwards.
AATGGACGCAGGCTTGTCATTCTTCACATTCATTTTTGATTAATTGGCTTTTATGTGAAATCCGTTTGATCGAGGCTCGATTGCGTGCGTTTTCGATTAATTACGCGACCTCCAAATGACTCGTAGGTTATTCCATCCATCCATTGTACGAATTTGAATTTGGGGACTTTGAAGGGATGAGGAGGCTCCGCTGTCGATTCGCTTTGAAATCATTCACATACATATACAACAAAAGGGAATGGGAACAGGACGAGAGGGATGAATGACCGCTACCCCTAACCTATATATGCAATATCGTTCGTAGTACCTATCTTGGGCAAGGGAAACCGGGAAAGCGGGCATTACGAACGAGCGAGTATTCAAACAATGGCGCATCACGCTTCGAATAACGCATACATTTATAGCTCGCTTTGGTTATGCTACGTGTACACTTCCTCATTTAGTCTCATTCTCTCTCTCTCTCTCTCTCTCTCTTTCTCTCTTTCGTTCTCTTCTTTCTATCTCTCGTCTCTCATACTTGGACCAATTCCAGCCTACATTGACATACGTGTATACACCTATAGATTTTTGCTTCTTTCATTATTTTCACGTGCTATTCGATAATGCCTGATTACCCACGATACCCAATGGTCCTTTCTGGTCCGCCTTCAGAGGGCTTCATAAAAATGTGGAACATTTTAGAAAAATTATTTCTCAACTCAATTTTTTTAAATCTCGTTAATTAATTACGTTAGGAATGAGTGAAGATTCACGAGCTCGACACAACAAGCCACGATCGATGACGAAAGCTCTGCGCAAATGATATAAAGCTCGTTCGACTGGTGTGTTTCATCCGGATTTACAATTTATTAATATCACATGAATATTCAAGAGAGAATTCGTAATCGAAATTGATTAGAAGGCGTAATTAAGCTCTATAATATGCGTTGTTAAAAATTTGACCTTTTTCGTTTGAATTAATTACAGAAGTTTAAACGCGATCAATCGAATTCTGATTGGCTCGCTAGTTTTCATTTACGAAACCTCAAACGAAACGGGCTTACGAAAAGAGATTCGCTCAAACTGTGGGAATTATTAATGTTTGGATTACCCGCATCCGGTGCGTATGTACTATATAGTGATGAGCAATTATTCGAATCAAATTAATTCAAATTAGAGATAAATCGAACGATTTTTCACGACACGTACTATTCCAATGGCATTTTCTTTCAATCGGTATAAAGTATGAACGAGGCTTAGCTCTGTTTAAAAGTTCTAAATAGAGTAAAAATGATTGACATTCTGTATTTTGTAACATAAATTTCAATATATAAAAAGTCGAGAACTTTTCTCGCTGGTCGATTATCATACAGGAAATTAGTGAAATTTTTACGTTTCTTTTGAAAAAAAGTTTAAAAAATTGTAAAATATCGAATGTATCATTTTATTGTTATTTTTTTATGTTTAAAAATGCCACCGGAATAATGAACTTTTTTTTTTTCAATGCCACTCACACATTAGTCTCCTGGAGTGCGTTATTAGTATCGCACGGTCGCGCACCAAGATTCATTCGCTTTAATTTATAGCCGACGCAAGGGCGTTAATTTATCAAACGTGCTCGCTGCATAATTGTCCCTTTCTCGCTTCACCCTCCGTCGTTGCACAACATTGCTCGTTCTTTTTTTTTTTTAGATTTTTTACTATCTCGATGATTCACGCATTGCTCATCATCAACTTCAGTGCGACTGATAAAAACGATGAGCATTTTTTTTTTACCCGTTTATCGTAACGAGTGTCGAAAAAATTATCTACCTGTTTCAACCCACTCAATATCGACAAAGGCAACAAAAAGAAATAAAAATAAAAAAGAAACAATAAAAAAGTTTTGATCATAATAAAAGTACACTCCCGATCCGATCATTTTCCCTTTTGGCTTCGTGAACTTTTTTTTGATTGAAACTTTTCTGATAAGGCTGACGCAGTTGCCCTTTATACCGCTCCCTTCTATTCACAATGATAAAAGAAATCCGTTGCCTCTGAGCGTTATCAAAACTATCTCTCACATTAGAGCCGAAATGAGACGAAAAAAAGTGAGTAGTCGTGAGGAAAAAAAAACTGGGCAACGGAGAACAAAAAGAAGAAGGAAAAGAAAACAGAGGAGAAGAAGAAGAAGAAGAAGAAGAAGAAGAAGAAGAAGAAGAAGAAGAGGAGGGCTAAAAGAAAAATAAGGGTTGGCCCGAGACCCCGAGTAATCCATACTCTTTGTTTACCTCGCTCGAACAAACTTACGTTTCGGCGAACCGTTAAGTCGTTAAGCACCCGACAACGCGAGTTCGAAATCCAGCGTGGAAAAGGCAACCATCCAAACCAACTTGCCCTTCTTTCCCCTTCTCTCTCTTCCTCTCTTTCTCTTTTACGTTACCATCCTAAACTACCCCTTCTAAATCGACGAGTCTACGAGTCCGAAAACTATATATCCATAGAGCATTTCTTTTTTTTTTTTTTACTTTCATCTATAGATATATAAAGAAACGTCTAGGAATTCAACGATCTTCTTCTCGGACAATATATATCGAATTCTCTGTTCTCTTTTCACGACCTGGCTCTTCGGTGATTTGTGCGAACCGTGCGGAAGGAATATCAGCTTTCTTTTTCTCCTTTACTCACCTTAGCAATGCCTTTTTTTTTTCATATATAGTTTGTGTGTTTGCGTGATATATAAATATAAATAGATTTTCATTTGTCGACGTATAAACTGGTCTTGGCGCACGTGAGTGTAGAAATGCTCGATCGACCTTTAGAATAATTGAGAATTTTCCGATGAAATTGCTTTAGTTCTAGGGCTCAGTTAACTATGTTCTTTTCTGAAATAAAATTCACGTCTATTGTTCGGATCTCAGCCCTGGACGAGCTTTCCTGTTAAAAGGAAAAGTATCAAAGGCTCTCGAACATTTTCACCCGATGCTGTCAGACCTCCGATCGTCAATGTTACTCAAAATTCGTGTAAAAATTTCTACAAATATTTTATTATTGCTTCGAAATTTTACCCTCTTCAACAGATTTGCCATTTGACCAGCCTGATCCGTTGCGAACTCACCTGAAACATAAAAAATATAAACAAATTTGAGACTCTTATTCATTCGCTTTCGAAAGAGAAAAATGCGAAATATTCTTTCTGTCGTTTCTTGCGAGATTGAAAAACGGGCATGAAATTTTGTCGTAATATTGCTGGCGAATTTTTCTTTTTTTTGCGATATAAAATTGTTAAGAAGCTCCATAAAACGATAAAATTCCGTCTCTCTCTCTCTCTCTCTCTCTCTCTCTCTCTCTCTATCTCCACCTCCCCTCTCTATCTCGCTTCCTCTCCCTCTGGCAGCCTTGAAATTCTACGATATTGTATATTCACAAAGAGGACCGCGGGAAACCGGCGCGCACTTCACCTTCGGAATGCAAAATGTACGGTTACTTGGGTCGAGGTTAACCACGTGAATTCGTTCCGTCTCTTTATCGTCATAGAATTTGTTCTTTCGACTGTAAACTGGCACGAAAAAGAAATTAGAAAAAAAAAAAAAAAAAAATTTGAATTGGTTTAAAAGCTAGAAAAGAGAGTGAGTATTTTAGGTTAAAAAATGACAACCTGACTCATCGTTTTTCCGACACAAAAAAATGAATCGTCAATAAACGTGCGCGGAATGACTTGGAAGAATTTTTTTTTTTTCGTATCGACGAAAGGTGTCTTCACGATGCGCGTTTAATTGAAATCTAAATGAACGAATAAATTAACATTGCACCACTTGATCGAAAATTACACAATTCTTTCGGGTATTAGCACTTTATTACGATTGAGAATAAAAAGTTTTTTTTTTTTTTTTTTTCAAATTTTATTTTACCCTATGCTGGAAAACAAAATGGAGAACTGGTTGAATTCATGGCGAGATTCCACGATTTCGAGTGGCTCTCTCTGCACTCTCGGAAACCAGTAACTTTTCTCAAACCTTGAGTGCCCAACTTTCGTGTGCTTTTAATTTCTCTCTTTCTCGCCTTTGGCTTTATCCTCTTCTTCTCTTTTCCTTTCTTCAATACCCCTTGCTAAAATTCACCCGGAAAATCCCGAGTGCGAATGAAATTTCTAACTTGTCCGAAATTCGCGGTGAAACGATCCTAGTTACTGGGAATCGTTATACCACGAGAGAATTTCTCCATTGGCCTGGTGTAAAGCACCCGGGGCAGCAGAATTCCGTCGACGAATAACTAGTGCAGTTTCTCAGTTTCATTCTCCTTCCAATGAACCATTTTCATTGAGCGTTAAAAAAGTAAGTGAATATAAAACATTTTTCGAGTTTATATGAATAAAAAATGTAGGAATAATTCGAGAGTTTATAAAACAATCAAAATTATTCTCATTGATTTATTATAAAATGAAAAATGTTGAATCTCAAATTCTTCGATGTGCAAAACGAATGTTTCATTTGAGTTTTCTTCAATCGACACCAATTCAACAAAAGCAATCAACGAAAAATGAAATACACATTATGTTGACCGATTTTTTTTTTCTCTCTCAACGAGGTAGTCGCAGAGATTTTGCTAGCGGAGGTTGAGTGCTCGGGAAGGTTGCGGAAAGACCTTAATTGCTCGGAGTTTCATATCACCCCCCGCTCTCATATACCTTCCACGTCGTTTTCCACTGGCACTACAGAGCCATATAGATTCGAAGTTCAATTGGTGAATGAATAATTATCGCCTGGGCCAACAACGAACCTTCCCTCAACGTAGACATTGAATAATTGGATTCTAATTAAGGAGTTTGACCTATTTTCCTATCGCTATATTTTGGCACTTGGTATATCGTTAACCGAGTCAGACCAACTAATATTTATCTTGAAGCTCGCTCCTGCTAAATCCTTCATTTCGAATATATTTGGAATTTTTTTTTATTTTTTTTTTATTTTATTAATCATAAATTTTCTTTCGCTTTTTCTCTCTCGAGGTAATACTATTATCCGATAATTTCTAATGCATATAGGAATTAACGGGAAGTATAAACAGCGTTAAATAATTTTTTTATCCAAAAATCAACTAATTTTCTTTCAGTTATTCAACGTTGCTTCAACAATGCTCGATCTTTATTTAAACTTGGCTTTTTTTTTGTATTTGCTTTTTGCTCAACTGGAAGAAAAAGTTGTTGATTCCCTGACTGGAGTTCGTTCGAGCTCTGAGGGTAAATAAAACGTCTGCGATGATTGGATAAATATATAGTACCTGTATACATACACACATTCGTAAGTATATCGAAACACTCGAAACTACAACACCGTTGAGTTTAACAAAAAAAAAAACATATCGACCTTAAGGCGCTTTTACAGCTTCGATATGTTTTCTTCTGGTGCATTATTTCTTTACTGTCATCTTCTTGTTTCTGGCTTTTCATTTTCTTCAAATGTACGACTTCGGAATGTTTCTTTTTAATAGAACGTCGACTTCGTCTCTGTTTTTACACAGGAGACTTCAACGGATATCGAGTTACTGTCAAACAAATGATATTTCGTTTTTTAGGTCAGCCAACGTTGGGGTATTCGTTTATGGTGTGTTTTTTCTTTTTTTTTTTTTTTTTTGGGTGATGGCAGAATAGTGGCAGCAGTAAAATGAAGATAAAACTGAATGACTTTCAAATTGGACACAACTGAATATTTGTTTCGCGAATAAATTGTCTCTCGAACTAGAATTTTCATAAATTCTACTTACCGTTCTAAACGAGTTTTTAATGTCTGACTGAAATAAGAGCACAGAGTGGTTTTACAAGAAAAATGAAAAAAAAAAAAAAAATACAAGTAGCAACGAAAACAGAGTGAGCAGCCTTGTAAAGAAGAAGTTGACGGGATCTCGGGTGTGAATAATTTGTATGAAATTTGTCTTTGAAACTGAGGCTACATATCTTGTGGGATGGTCGTCAAGTTGGTGCTGGAAAAGCATCGACTTAGTTGAGAAACTCAATTTAAGTTAAAAATGGAAGAGCCTCATGGCGAAGGAAAATGCTACTAAAATGCATAAGATTGAGATTCGTTGCTGGTACGATACCTAGTTTTATGGGTTGTCACGGTATGGCAAAGCCTTTTATAAATATGGATGATGAGTCAGATCATTTATAAATATGTTATAAGTGATTTGCGTATCTAAAAATGAGGGAGTAATGTTTCTCGAAGTAATTAAATGTATGAAACTTTTTGTTCGCGTATTATAGTGTGTAAAGCTCATTTGTTGGCTCGGTCACACTCTCGTACAGGCTTGTAACACTCCCGTGGTTTGGGCGCATCATGTATGGCAAACCCATCGTCAAACGTCCAGCATGTGACCACCCTTCCCCTTTTTCACTGCATCTCTCTCTCTCTCTCTCTCTCTCTCTCTCTCTCTCTCTCTCTCCCTCTTTCTTTCTATCTTCGTCTCTCTCGTACTGAGCTGGACCGAGAATACTAATTTGTCTTGACGTCACTGATCAACTGACCGTATCTCCTATATTGTTGACGTGTCAGCGCCGTTCGTATTGGTGGATATTTCCACTGACCAAAACTTTATCGACCGTTATAACACGCTGAAGAGAGAGAGAGAGAGAGAGAGAGAGTTTTGATAGTTGGCATAATCAGGGGAATATATGAATACGACGAAACTACGATGTCATCAGGAAACATCACTAGTGGGCGTCGAAGCAAATAAACCCAAACAAGCCCCTGATGGATCATTGCCACGTTTAATTTTGATGGCTTATACTGAAGGGACTAATTTTCCGAGTTCTCGCAACCTATCAACATGAGTCATGATGTGTGTTTCATTTTGTGATGGAATTTTCAATGATAGTTAATTTTGTAGCCGATTGAACTCACATTGATCTCAAAATGTTGTTCACCGATCGCCCATTACTCTTTCGTAACATTTTTAATAAAGGCATTTGTCGTCTACAATATATTTTGCAAAAAAAAAAAAACAAAGAAAACGTTCGCAAGTTTCTCAATTAAAAGCAGTTCAAGAATTCACTAACAAACTCCGTCAAGGATTTTTTTTTTCTTTCAACTCTTATTCAGACACGAGATTTAGGGTTGGCATAAATTTTCTTTAACCTTGCTGGAGAAAAGAAGCATGCATAGAATGTACGAGTTTAAATTCTTTTGGTGGAAAAGAGCTTTTAGTTAACGCGGCCCTTTCACTTCTTTATATTCCATTTCTTTGCGGCTTTCTTTTCTACGGTTTTTTTTTGCTACAGCGAAAAAAGAATGGAAAAGCGGAGAAGACCAACGAGAAGGATGAGCTAGGGTAGAAAGTCAGATAGGTTGGGGAAGAGAGATAGAATGTAAGAGAAGGAAATGATGAAGGGCTTCAAAGTATGTGTATACGTTGGCGAAGCAGTGAACTGTGGAAACAGTCAAAAAAGGCATGCTCCATTTCGGCTCATGTTCTGTATCATACCTTGGTCAAACGTGTCCTTTTCTCTCGTCTGGTCAGTCCAAGGCTGCGCGTTTTTCGAAAGGAATAACATTCCGAACACTTTGACCCCAAAATAGTTTTTAAAATATCGAACGAAAACAACAGATTCGATGCCAAATCGATGCCACCCTCGTTCGTCACTTTTTGGCTTCATCAATAAAATGGACACTCAAAGGCCCTTCCTTTAAGTTCAAGACGCCTGTTTGCATAACCCTCGAATTGAGCAGACTGCATAAATTTCGCTGTAATTACATATTCGAAACAAACGAATGATAAATTTCTGTGTAGGATTAATGCTAAAATACGGGTTTTCGCATGGACCAATGAGAAAGCTTCTTCCCAAGGGAAAACGGAGGTTTTTGGGATAGGGATTGGGTATTCGTTTCTCTCGAAAACGCAGTCGTCGTAGTCGTCGTCGTTTATCCGAAAGATTTAGAGGCTCGTTGCCAAATGTCAGAACGAGCGAGCCAAATCCGGGTGGAGTCTAGGCACCACCCAAGTAATTAAGTTTACTCCAACAAGGATAGTTCTTCCTACAGCAGGGAGAGATGCAGGGAGAAGAAGTTTTTTGGTAGGAACAAGCCTCGCTTAATTCAGTTGGATATCCGCTTTTGCCAAATCTTTACTCCTTCCTCTATTTCTTTTTTACATACTTCTATACATATACATAAAGCTAAAACGATGGTTCCATGAGCTGATAACAAGATTATTTTTAAAATCAGTTGATCCGTTCCGTTCAGGTTATTTCGAAATTGTATTGATTCCATTTTCCTGAACAGAAATGGTTCCATCATCATTTTTATATGAACTGGCCATCGAATTATTCAAATCATAAAAATGTAGCTAATTTTGTATGAGCGGTTATTGAGTCCTTATTTACTGCTAACTCAGTGGTAGTGACAAACACACAGTAGTCGTATTACTATTTAGTCAGACATGGTAGTGTCGCACGAGGATATAATACATCATGCGACAGTTGCGCCTATTGCATATATCCGCGACATACATTCTGAATGGCCCAAGGGCACTTGGAGCCCGAGAGTGCGCCTAGCACGTTTTGAGTTTCTCCCTGGAGGCTCGTTCCGTGACAACTCTGGTAGTAAGAGCGAGAGGCTTATCGTGTAACAAAGTGAAACTTGCAACGAAGAAAGGCATGCGGAAGTACTTTTGCCATCTCGTGAGTGTGTGCTCTTTTCGAGATTTTATGCTGAAGTAAATCCTCGATGTCTCATGGGGTGAAGAAGAATCTTAGATCCTGTTACTTGATACACACAAACGAAATGTCATTTATCACGAGAAGATTCATTACTTTTTGTTTGATTGTAAAACCCGTAAGATTTTCCGGTTCTTGATGAATGATGAAATATTAATACTCAGAGTAATTGAATAGCCAATTTCGAGATTCGTTGCTTATAATGTCTTTTTGGAAAACCAGGAGCCTTTTATTTCGTTGAAGGTGTCATTCGAGAGGATGAAGGGATCTGAAAGTTCCCAAGGTAAATGAAGCTTCCTATCCTTTCAACATTCTCCCCTTTCTCTCGTGTCTTATTTCCATCTTAGCGAAGCACAAACGAGGCTAAGGTGACACTTTGATGACTACATCGTTGTTACTCTTATTGGGAATTTGATCCTGACGATATACTTCTCTCAACGCTTTCTTGGTAATACCTTATCTCAAATATATGCTCAATGTATATGCAAACAGACACACACACACACACACATATGCACCCACCTCAATGTGGGATCAAAAGTTTTGCTTTGCTCACTTTTTCATGCGGACGCTAAAAGTTCTACCAGCTGCGTTTTCAAAGGAGCATATCTCATGTCTCAACTCACCCTTTGGTCATTTCAAAAAGGTTTGAACGTCGGTTGCTCCGTTGAATTTTTTTTCCTTAGATGTTGTAACTACGAGAAATTCCCGTATGGGGCGTGGTGCTTCTAACATTGTATATACATAAAATGCACGTATGTTTACGCGTTGGTTTCCAAGCAATGAGGTTCTTTGCATATTAGTGGCCAGCCCTTAGCAGTATCTCGTTTCGTCTATCCCTTTGTGAATGTCGTCGCCCCTGGCCACTTTTTCTCATCATTACGAGCTTTCCTCAAAGGCCATCTTCGCGAAAGATCTTGAAAAAGCTATTCATGGTAATTTCATCTTGACGTCTTATCTCAAGCAAGTCTCTTTCACGCCCTCTGTTCTTCTCATCTTCTTTCACTCGTTGGATCAACTTTCAACATTCAGTTGTGGAGAAGCAAAAAAGAAAAACGTGCACAAAAGAGGAGACGAAAAAAAAAAAAAACACGTATAAGTAAGAGTCGAAAGAGAACAGCATCGGTTATTTTTGTTTCGGAGAAAATTGTCTAAGACTTTACCTGGAAAATTTCTAAATTTTTTTTTCCTCTCATCACGTTTCAGTCATTTTCCACTATTTCACAAGCTCCACTGATCCAAACTTTTTTCCTATATTTTTTTTCGCTTCAGCAACAATGCACCCGACCACAAAGTGGTTTCGGATAACTTTGGATATGTGCAAATCCGCGTACACGTTGAGGGTTTAACGCAAGGGAGAATTTCATCGTCAGAAGCACTAACCATATTTCGTCTTGCGATAACTTTGTTCCCACGACGGTGGTGTTCCTGTTGCGATGTCCCAGCGGATGTGTTGTTCCCGTGTTGCCTTCGGCGAACAACGAGCAGCTATCGATTTACATCAACCTTTGATGCCGCAGTCATAAATCCAAGCGACAATTCCCTCCGTGCCTCATTATCATACCGTCGATTCTCATGAACGCCTCTGTCTCTCTCTCTCTCTCTCTCTCTCTCTCTCTCTCTCTCTTCTTGAACCTTTCTTATCGCGCCTACTTCAATGCAAAAACGGCGTTTGCCCTGTCGACTAAATTTCTTTTTTCCTTTTCACTTCCTTTTCGTCTTCCATATCAACGAGGTGAAAGAGCCTGCGGTAAAATTCGACAATGACATCATTGTGCCTGCCTTGTTGCCTTGGTCAAAAAATCAAATTCAGAAGAATTATGTGCGGCATCATCAACACTTCGTAATTACTCCGATGATCATTTGATATCTGATGAAAAAGAGTGGAAAAAGCTCGAGTAAAGTTATTCAGAAATATTTGATTTTATTCGAATTCACGTGATATATCAAGTGCGTAAATATGTTGATTTGTTTCTATTTTTTTTCTCTCTTAGACAAAGAATTTCAGGATAAAACGAAAAGTTTTTATCACATCTGCCATTTTCCCAGCGTAAGTGTTGTAATTCTTTATACCCGTAGGCCGGATCTTTTTCCGAGCTAGACGCGAAGCAAACGTGGATAAAAATAGTTACGTATACTCCGGAACGTGGTATTCTCAGGATTGCCCCGGGTTATCTTATGTCACAGGGTTACTCTCAATCCCATAATTTCTTTCAAGAAATGACTAAAAACGCGTGTAGCTTCTCGGATAAAAGCTCTCGAGGGTTTGGTTTTTCACCTACACAGTCAAATGGGTAACTGCCAATTGGAATATGGACTCTTTTCAGATGGGTCTTGGAAGCGAATGCCACGCGAGAGTTCGATAAGATTTTCAATACTATAAATATAGTTTTCGAGTTAGTCGATGTACGGAACAATCAAAAAAAAAAATCAGATAGAAATTGCAAATTCTTGAAAATCTACAATTCTTGAGTGATAATTTGATAAAACACGAATGAATTTATATTTCAAGGTGCAAGAATATATTTTTTTTTCTTCATAAAGCTGCACGAACGCAAATAAATATAATAACAGAAAAATCTAATAAACAAACGTACTGTGAGAAAAAAATAAAAATAAAAATGCAACAGCCGGGACAACACAGAAGGTCGAAAATATTACCTTTCATTGTTTTCAACGTTCTATTCGGGCCGCTTGCATCCAGTATGACCACTTCATCGAGACGTAAATTCATAACGCCGGATACCGCAGCGCGCACTTGAGGGCTTTTTAATTAACGCTGCTATATACCTCTTTTCGTCGGAAATAATGACGTCGTTTCCGCTATTCCGACCTTCTCCTCATCCCCTCTGTTCCCTTGCCTTTTCTCCCGAGTTTTTCTCGGGGTTGAAAAAGCCTCGCGACACACCAAAGACTTTACTACTCTCTTCGCCTCTTTTCGTTCTGACAGTAAAGAATATTGTTTTCCATCGCGACAAGTACGTACGATTTAATTGTTAGACTCTTTAGATACGTTGAAAACGAGAGAGAGATGAGAATTACAGTGACAGACGGAAAAATAAATTATGGCTAAAGTAAACAGAAGGGGAGAAAAAAAAATGTACGTAAAGCTGCACCTTTCATAATTTCAGGTCATGAAATCGATGTTTGTAATCATACGTTGATCCATGTAGATGGTCTCGTATGTTTTACGTATATTAACGTTCCAGTTAATGTTAATATATACTCAGTTACACGAAGTTTCAACGATTTTAGCTAACCATTGACTACGAGATATCAGCAGCGAATGAGAGATAATAATTGTATCGACAGTGTTTCCACAAATTTATATTAGCTAGCCAGCCATATTTATTGATGACGTTAATTGGGTATGGATCGAAAACACAAATATCGCAAAGTATCTTTAACGATGGAGTCTATTCGGCGAGATATGTATGTTTGCTTCGAATATTCAGTCTCTTTACAGTTTTTATAATGACTGTTGACACTGGGTTTTCCTTTATAAGTATAGAACATGGACAATTTTCAAATGAATGAAATGAAATTACATTCAACAATTCCTCTTCAAAAGTGTTCATGTACTGAGAATGTGACTAATGGAAATGACGCGGTTTATTGGCTGTCATGGAAAAAGCACCGAGAAAAATGGAGAAAAATTCTATGAAAAAAAAAAAAAAATCACTTGCAAAATCGCGTTACGAAAAATAAAAAGGCCTGGAATATCCGCTTGACGATCCTGGCCACGTAGCGAGCTAAGTTGAATTATTTCTCATTCTTTTATTCTTCGTAGTTATGCGGTACGTGTTCGAATTGCGAACCGCGTAATAACGCTCGTATACATCCACCGTTTTCAAACCAATTTTTCGTAGGTTAAACGAGGCTGAGAAACACTTTTTAGTACGTTAAAAATCTATGTTCCTTTAGTGAATAGTCAGTGAATTCAAAATGATATTTTTCGAGACACGTTTATGCAACCAAAAAGAGTGAAAACTCGTATACTCCGAATTCAAAGCTGTCAGTCAAACAATTATTTCAACAAAACGTATCGATCGGGTGTATAGTTGTTTGCTCATTGAAACGTTTTTAGATGTGACAACGAAGATTGAATCTTTACCGAATTTGCATGCTTGCATAGATTTTTTGTTTTGGCTCACTCGCGAAGTAGCTAATGTGCAGTTTCAGAGAGGATGAAGAGGAACGAGGGAGAAAAATATTCCTGGTCCCAGATGAGGCGGCGTCAAGCAAAGAGTCAAAGTTTTTCAACTTCGTGTGTGCCCGTTACAAGATTTCTTAATGGCGTGTCAGCCGGGGTGGTGGAGGGGTGTAAAGTTTCTGTGGGATAATAAACAACGTCTTTGGCGACTTTCAGACATTTAAGTGGAGTGCACGGGACCGAGGGACGAACGAAAGTGGATAAGGGATTGAGGGAAAGGGGAACCCCCGGTCCAGGGTGGATAATTTGTAGCTTGGATGAAAATGTGGGATAGAAGTAGCGGCGAAGAAAAAAGTAGGCAAGAAGAATTATAGCATAGAGAACACCTCATCGTTGAAGAATTCATCAAATCGTCCATCCCTTTTACGTTAATGCCCTTCTAAGGGCGGTCTATCAACCCTCCTTTTCAATGTTCATCGCGTGAGTCCATAACTTTTTGACTAAAGGGAGGTTACAGACGAGAGAAAAACGGAATAGGGAGAAAGAGAGGGAGAGAGAGAATGAGCAGGGAGTCCAGTTTGTATTCAGATCAGTTAAGGGTGTAAATTAAGTAAATAAGTCAAGCGCAAAAAGCGAAGTAGGAAGTAGGAAGAAAGTCGAGAGATGAGGATTATGAAAACTTGCATTCCATGTATACTAATAGCAACAATACCATTAAAAATAATTGTTACTCTTATTAGCATGAAAAATAAAGGAAATTCTAGAGAATTTAAGTCTTTTCAGGAATTATTTAAGTGAATCGAGAGTTTTCCGAGATAATTACTTTGTACATCGCCGAAAGTAAGAGAAAGTGAGTATGTGTGTGTGTGTGAGAGAGAGAGGAGAGGAAGGAGACGAGTCTGATTAAACTAGTTTTCGGTATACGTGGTGAGAAAATAGCGAGAAGCATATAACGCGCAATAGTCCGAGTGAGTCCCAAGCAAATGCTCAAGAAATTCGTGCCCAAGTTTATCGTTTGCTTCTGTTGCCCGAAGCATTTTCAAGAGGTTCAACGTTTACTTAACAACAAACATTGCTGCGTCAGCCTTAATTTCCTTCTGAGGCAGTTGGGCTCTGTTGCCTGTACGAATATTCTGTTATAACGATGTTCCTGTTTTATGCGAATACATTCTGCATATTGTTGTTGGTTATTTTCCCGAATAAGACTCTTGGGAGATTTTAGCAAATGTAGAATTTTAGATGCTGCTAAGAAAGTTTATTACTTCACGACCCAACTGACGTTTACATGATGAAATAAATATTTCATTTTTTCTGATATTTTTGGTATGATAATACTCGAGTGAATGAATTAAATTTATTAAATAAATGAATCATCGATTAATCAATGGATTCAAACAGATTAGAATTTTCTACTCTCACACTCTCCAGGTATATTATCTAATAAAATTCAAATTGTAATAAAATTAGAATCCTCCTGCACCTTCCGTCCGTTTACACGACAGTTTGTGGTAACGGTACTGTTTGCATGTTTGCATGCATTGTCCAGGCTCATGATGCGTTAAAGTGCTCTCGTGACGGTTGTGTCTACCTGTCTGACTGTTGTTTCCATGTGGTCATGTTATCGCAATGCAAATTTACATTGTTCTAACCTAAGGTTTCTTCCAAAATTGACAATTTTCAACACCTGGATCTTTAAAGGAGAAGCCCAGATTTCCAAATAACGAAAATTAGATTGTTTAACGAATGCAACGACGTTTGGAGAGTCAAAAATAAGTTAGAAAAATGTCGAAAAAAGCTCAATTTGTAAGCAGAACTTTGAAAGCTTGGTAAGAATGCACACGAATAAATTTGCAGGACGGTTGCAATGGATCGAGACCCATAGGAGAAAATTATCTGCAGATTTTCTGAATACCCTTTTTTTTTCCATATTCAAGTAATCAATTTTTCCATCGATTCAACGTTCAAATACGAAGAAACGTTGTAATGCACGGCAGTGATGTAATCAAGAATTATAATAGAGACTAACGAGGTTCGTGGTTCAAATGCTGTTCAATGAATTTGCCAGGGTTCGAAAACATGAGCATGGTCGAAGCTTTCTGCATATTGAGATCATGTGGGTTCGAGAAATCAGCGATTATCCGCATGGTTTAATAGAACGGGGATTGGATCAGTTCAACGGTCAGTACAGCTGGTAGGAAGTGGTGGGAAGAATGACATTTGAATTGGAACTGGTATCCAAGATTCGGTCGCAGTATCAATGTGCGATACACACGGTTCGGGAGTATTTGTTCTAATAACAATTGTATAAGCAAGATACGGATACCGATGACGTCAAAGCTCCGAAGGACATCGAGCTACTTGTCAATTATTCAGCATCGAAGTTCCATTATTCGTTAGTGATAATAGATCCACTGTTTATTCTCATAGCTTATAAACGAAAGGCCTGCTTTGTGGTTCTCGATTGTTGGATTGCTGAAGTGTTCTGCCCTGAGAAACAAGGCACTATCGAATGTACACGAGGATCGATTATTACTTTGGTTTATTAAACCGGTGTAAATCGTTACCTGATATTTCAGAAATTGGTTGAAAAGCCATGTAACATGAAAATTGGACGCTGAGTGAGTTTGCGGTCGTGTGGTTAGATCGTGATCATTGTCGTTAATGTGCTGATGAATCGTATCATTTCCATTATCAACGCGGTAGGTCTATTCTTGTCGATGGTATAAGTAGAGTTTATGGGTTAGCTTCGATTTTCTGGTTATCGCTTAATAATCGGATTCTTCGCGCACGATATACATCCGACGACTATATTCTACGTGAAAGTTTCATTTTGTTGCGGAGACTACAGAGACTGAAACGAATTCCTTCAGGTTAATTAATATCAATTATAGACAAGATCATGCGAAGACCTTTCAGAGATTGTGTGCTCGGTCTTCCATCTCTGTACGTCTCCACCTTCGCCCCTTCCAACCCTCAAGGTACGCACCACCCAGACGGTATTTACCCCGAATTCAATTAAACTGAGATTAAACAAACGCGCTACGTATATCTCTCAAGCTATTCATCTATCGACGTGTTTCCTTCTGAAGTTTCCATCGAGGATTTCGCTCAAGGTACATAGATCGTTGCGGTTCGAATACTGGTTACAGTCTCTAGACACGTATATAGTCCAAGATATACAAGCAACGTACTCCTGGGATTTTCGAGAGTCAAGTCTTCAAGTTCTTCAGCCTAAGCTTGCCTCATTTGTTCAGTGAACGCAGGACTTTACTTAAAGGTCAAGACTCCACTGTTTGCCAAGGAGTTCCGGTCACCGGTGAAACAAGTGGCTACTGGATATCTCGCACGCGATCGTAACTCAGGATATTCACCATATGCGGGCATATACAATGGAACTTTAAAAACTTTTGACTTTAAAAATGTATTCGCGCGAGTGTCATCTTGAAGAGCATTCGGGTCTGCAGATTTCCCCATCGATTGGAAGCGATTCCTAGTTGAATAGTTGAGCCACTCGTTCTTGGTTGCTGTGTGTTTCTCGTAATTACCGATTCAATATGTACTTTTCCTGCGGAAATTGAAGATTAACTTCATTTCCCTTTCCGACCACCTTTTTCCTACAATTTCGATCCCAAAAAGCAAACACAGAAATCCAAGAATTGTACCTTTTATCGGTCGAATTTAAGGAGACAGGATTTTGGCCAAACGTGAAACGTACAAGAGCTCGTTACTGGTAGGCATATTCAGTAGACGATGATTCGGCATCGCGTATGCAGAAAATGCATATGCATATAAATGTGCATGTACGTGAACAAGTGATCGTATACATGTATATTTATATACACAGTTATCGGATGGGGTAAATAAAAGGGTATACGGGTATACATGGCTCGATAGTTCGCGCCTGTACAAAACCACCGCGTATTAGAGAGAAAGGGTTGAACAGTTCACCACGACGGTACACCTCTCGCGTTGCTGCGCCACCGAGACAGAGAGAGTGAGAGAGAGAGAGAGAGGGAGGAGGAGGGGGGGGGGGGGGGGTTGGCTTTGCGGAATGAGGGAAACAAACGTGCCCGGAACGAATAGAATTTAGCCGGCATCGTTCCTGGTTCAATTCAGATAGCCTTTCAGTCGGCATATTAAATTTATGGTATGTACGCCGCACATAACTCACTATGACTGGAGGGGTAAAGGGTGAGAGGTGATTTTGAGCTCGTACGAGGGTAAAGCTCAGTCCCGTGGGTTCCGGCTGTACCGCGATAGAAAGGGGTGTGAAGCCTCATGAGAATTCCTCATGCCACTTTTCTCAATTCCTCTCGTTTTTTTTTTTTTTTTTTTTTTTTCTATTCACATAAATATTTGTGGAAACTGAATCAACTTTCTTGCCACGTACCCGAGCAACGTTGGGACTTGACTTGCACAAATTAGTGATAAGAATATTTTTTCATATCATAGATGTTGCAGGAATGTGTCTCAACCAATTTTGTCAGCTTTTGATCGAAAAAAAAAAAAGCAATTCGCCTCAGATTCATCGAGTGAACGAACAGGTGCACGAGTGCAGATATGTCAACAGGGCTTTGTACATCCTATAAAATATCATGGTGGCATCAAGTACATTTTATGGAGGTATCTAAATATACTCTCGTGTGTCCTTTCATTGTATACAACCCTTCATCGTTGCGGGGATATTATTTTTTTTTTTTTTTTTTCGTTGTAGTAACATGCGACGAGGTGATAACGTTTCTGTTTGATACTCACTTACAGAAAAGAATGGGGCTATCAAATTTACGTCATGACACATTACAAAGATTAATTGTTCGTTGTTTGTCATATTTTGATATTGTAATCCGAGAATGTATCCTCAACACCCTTTTGTGTGTACAAAGTACCTCGTTTAGATATTTTATCACGAAATTTTAATATAATTATGCATGCTGCACATATATTTACGGTGTATAGAAATTTATATACTACTTTACATTATTACGTGAATTTTACGAGCTGCTCGAGCTCTTTGAAATGGAAAATTTTATCCTTTTTGTCACAGAAACAACGTAGTTTTTCGCAGCAAATCTCACTGTCCGGCAGTACGGAGGTAATGTAAAAAAAAATGTTAAAAAAAATTTGATCCATTGAAAGGAAGGGGCGATGCTGAAAAGCGTGATCTCGAGAGATAAAAAAGAACTTTCTTTCTCGCGCGTATCTATCGACTTTTCACGCTGGTGGCTTTCGCTCAAGAGTTCTCACCATTCTACAACTAGTTTTGCAGAAAAGGATACTTGAATATTGAGCTCGTTCCAAAAGATATAGAGAGACAGAGAGAGAGAAGAATTTTTTTCTTATATTCCTTTCATGATGTAGTAGCAGGTCAATTAGATTTTCTCTTTCAGACACGATATCGAATCCTTCATTTACGTTATTCTTTCCATTCGCCTCAAAACGCTTTATTATTTCATCTCTCAGCGTTACGAGATGAGACGACACGACGAATCGAGTGGTTCAATTATCCTTGGGAATTCATTCAAAAGCCTGTTTTTTTTTTTTATTTTATTTTTATTACTATTGGCGTCATACTTTTTTTTGCTTATTCCATTTCGTCTGACTTTGCTTTTTCGTACCATTGATTTCAGCGCCAGAAAATCCGTGACGTAAAATAGGAGCTGTCGATCGAGCTTCACGAGTGCTCCGTTTGACCTTTCGATTCATTTTAATTAAACAAACACCTGGACACCATCGGCAGTCGTTCGCTATCGTAAAGTGCTGTTGGAATAAAAAATTCATGCATCGAAAGATGAGAATTTTACTTTTTCAATGTACATGAGTGAATTTCAATAATTGGATATAAAAAAAAAATGTTCTTATTATTCTACTAACTTTTGTATACATTATATTTTGGCTTTTGGGCAATTTCGAAAATCTGTAAAATCGTTCAAATCTTTTACGTATTGAGCTAAGGAAGTGAGCAGAAAAAATATTTGCACGAGTGAAAATCATGCTTCATGGGCAAAGTTCAGATTAACGTTCGTGTGTAACAACAAATTCTACGAAAGAAAAGCAGTGTCAACAGTTTTTTTCCACTCTTTACTTTTTCTAGAATTCCGTATTTTTATTTTATTTATTTTTTTTTTTTTTCTAACTCTCAAGCTTTTAGTAGAAAAGCTATCCGAACATGGTAGTATCGCGTCGATCTATTCGGTGCTCTGGCGCCTGAGTCTCTGGCATCGATCAGAAAGCTCCCTGTTACACCGTGATCGAACTCGTAATAAAAAAATAATGAAAAAAAATTCATGCGTGCTCTAAAATTCGTATGCATTTTTTTCACCGGAAATTGAATATGAAAAAAAAAAAAACACACGGATTTACCGCTGGAACACTCGTTTGAATTGTGTTTTGAGCTTGGGAATGAAAAAATTCAATACATTTTATATATACGGGAATGAAAAAATTCTTTATCGAAAAATTCCAATTCAGTGGCATCGATTATTAAATGGAATTTTGAAACGATGTTTCTGCAAACTTGATTTAAAGATTGAAAAATATTAATGTTCAACTCGTCTACCCCCGGGACTAATAACTTTCGTTGGTTGAAAAAAAAAAAAAAAAAAGTAAATCCAGTTATGATATTGCTGCAGAGACTGAATTTTTTATTCCGCGAACCCGATAACATCGTAAAATATCGTAACTGTAATGTCTCGTGGAAAAATAATTATTTTCAAAACTGGACATCAGATTTGTACATTTATTTATTATTCAGAATGAACAGTTTTTTTGTATTTTTTTTTCAGCAAAAAGTTCAGTATTCATTGGGCAGCTTAGAAAAAAGAAGCAAAATATACTTGGGTGAATTCATATTTTACGATGTCGTTCGAGTTTGAAAGTGATAAAAAAAAGATTCAGTTCCTTGAACTTGAGTCAGAAAATCTGTCGAGTCTCGCCCTCCAAATGGGTTCGTTCATTCCTTGCCCTCCCGTCGAATAGGTGTTTCAAGAAAGTCTATTTTTATATTTACTTTTTTTTTTTTTTTTTTTATGATTTTAGTCTTTCGATCCTCTCTCTTTTCGCGTCTTCGAATTTCTAGGGTCATTACTCGTGAGATTTTTCTCGTCGTCGTCCGTGCGACGAGAGCAATCTCGTCGGGTCCTCGGATAAATCATCCCTCGATCGGTGTCGTCGCACCCTCCGTTGTGACGATTGCAATAATCGTAAAAAAGCTTCACCCTTCATTCATGAAGTATGATAGAAGTTCATGTGCAGTAAGGGTGAAAGGAAGAAAAGAAGAAAAAAAAAGAAAAAAAGAAATATTACGATAAACGTCAACTCATGTCACACATGGGATGAAAGAGGACCAGCCTCCAGCAAATGTCTCCGAAAGGTTGTCAAAGCAATGAGAGTCGACGACCCCTGAGTCTGACCTCACATTGGTATGTACTACTTTAATCTAACCGGATATTTTTTTTCTAGCTGATTGAGGTAGAGATTTTTCTGAATCTTATTCATTTCTTTGTAACGAAAATGGTCAGCATTCATCCATTTTTCGATCAGCTCAAACTAAGGGATGATTTATTGGAGGGCGAATTAAAAGAATGTTTTTTTTTTTTTTTAATTATTTTTGGGGAAAAGAAAAACATCAAAATAGAAGTAGAAACATTTCGTTTGGCAGACTCGATGTATTTTTGATCGAAAGTTTCGTCGAAAACTGGGCAAATTTGCTACCGATCCTTCCGATCGTACTACCTATAGTTACCGACTTATCGCAGTATCCGGCTGAACTCAAGAGTAGAACGAAAAGTTAAAAATTCACCTGCCCGTGGAAATCGGAAAAAATGCCTAAATCGGAAAAT
Source organism: Campoplex capitator (assembly GCA_037576405.1). Classification (NCBI taxonomy): domain Eukaryota; kingdom Metazoa; phylum Arthropoda; class Insecta; order Hymenoptera; family Ichneumonidae; genus Campoplex; species Campoplex capitator. Next base: position 12,193,396 of record JARBWI010000004.1, on the reverse strand, counting down.
CCGAAAGATCCTGCTTATTTCTCGTATAGAAAAAAAAAAATGGGTAAAAAATATTCACGAATCAGAAAAGGTCAGAAAAATCAGGGTTTGGTAATGTAAGGGTGACGCGAAATGTTCCGATTTATAATATTGATAAAAAGAATATTTATGTGCATAGGGAAATTTTGCAAATAATCATATGCCACGTTGTGCACCGCCACTCTTTATAATCGAATGGCCACGCGACAGTGGAGCTACGATAATTGGAATAATAATTGATGCAGCATATGATAAAGGGGCCGTTTCTCATTAAAAATTGAGCTGAACCATCGAACAGTTAATAATTATCGCCATCGATGTGCACAAAATGATCGAAAAATTGTAGAATTCATAAAGGTTTAGTAAAACTCTTGGGAAATGCAACTAATGACAGTACAAAGTTTCAATTGATGAACGATGTTTATTTTTTTTATCATAAATAAAAAGTCGAGGTTAAAAATAGAGAAACCATGTACAAAAAGCTGTTGTAAACTTTTTATTTGAAATCCTGGAATGAAACCTCGACGAGTCTTTTTATAAAATATTGATTAACGTTTCGTCGATATCGAAAGAGAGAATCCGGTAAGAGAAGAAAATAAGCACCCTAGATTTCAATTAAGATTCTTTTGTTGCGAAAAGTTTTGCAGGAACAAATGGATATAAATGGAATGCTTTTCGAATCGTGCTATTTTGTTTCGCTCGTTTTCGTGACCGTCCCGCACCAAAAATTGTCGTTTTATCCATTGTTACTCCTATTTTCTCGATTTCCAGGCGTGTTCAATTTTACATTGGCTCTCTCTGCTAAGACACGTTGCTTCTGGGGCTGTTCGGAGGCGTACCGAAGTTTCAAGATAAATCGCTAGTCTCCGAGATAGGAAATCTTTTCCGGTGGACGTCCTCTCCTCGTTATATTACTTCTCGAACTTCCGGCGGGCACAAGGACTTTCCTGCTGTAGCTATACTTTCTTTTTTTATTTCTCGCAGCCCATTCGTATTTTTTTTTCTTTTTTTTTTTCGAATCTTGAGGTTCGACAAATTCTGATAAGATCGATGTTCGGAATCCTTTAATTATTTCTCATTCAAGCATTTACCATTCGTTACGAAATTTATATTTTTATTTCTTGTATTGCGATACATTTGCTAATAAAATGATAAACCCGAGAAAAAAAGAATATTTGAGAAAAGTATTGCAAATGGTAGAATTCCAAAAATAAAAAAAATAACGAACATAATGTGGGATATCCGAACCTCACTGCAAATCGACCTGCCGATTATGTATTTTTGTTCTCGCGTATTCGTTGTTTTGCCTCGTTCCTTTTTTCGAAAGTTTTCCGCCTTCATTACCCATTCCATATCCAGAAGCTCTCGACGTTCTCTCGTATTGCGATTATATCTCTACTTATATATTTTTTTTTACTTTTGTTTTTTTGTTTTTTTTTTAATTTTTTTTTATTTTTTATTCAATACGCTAATCATAATAAGATCCTATAAAAAAATGGAGGCGGTGGAAAAAAGTTCGAGACAGAAGAGAGCCTGCAATAGCGGAACTTTGCAAAACAAAGAGACTAAGAGGGTAAGCTCTTCGAGTCGTGAAGAAATAAGAACGAGACAGTAAAGTATGAAGCAAAAAATAAGAGCACGGCCGCAAAGGTTCTCGCTCTTGTTTCTGTTGGTTTTGTTATTTTTATTATTATTATTTTTATTTATTTTTTTCTTTCACTTGCTTACTATTTTACATGTTGTTGATCCTATAAGTACATCCATTTTTTTTTGCAGAAGCCCATAAACGCCCTTACAGGCTCGAGCTCTTGCTCTGCATGACTCATACATACTTGTTTTATTTATTGCACTTTTACGAACGATTGTATTCATGGGCATAAGGGTCTCGTAGATAGAAAACTGCAACAACGTCAATGAACTCAATGAACATTTCCTCGTAGTTTTTTCACTCCCTCTGTTATGCTCTTCCAAGCCTTGGAAGCTTCATTTACTCTCGTTTCTGCTTCACTGGAGCCTTTGAGAGGAAAACAAGCTTAAACGCTCGCGGGTTCTTCTGCTGCAATATTTCTAGCTCGTTCGAACTACGCGTCGTTAACATTTCCACACATAATAAGCATTTTCATGACAGAAAAAAGCGTCCAAAATCACTTTGAGAATCACAGTATCTCGGTAGATTTTTTCAGGGACAAAAATCTCGTTACTTCGACTCATTGAAAAATTTTATTTTAAGGAAGCAACGAACTTCTGATCAATTGCCAATCTAATATATGAAAATCAACGTTTGTTTGTATCTTATGCGCCGCCATACCGTTCATTGTAATAAAACTTTGTCAACTTACTGCTTGTACTTGCGCGCGAAGCTTATAGGCATAGTACAATTGACTCACGGTAGGTGGCGCGCGTGTCGCATCGGAAAATGTATTCGATAGGCGTGACGTAGCTCCGGTACCGTGAAGCGAACCCAGGGCCGGCTGTAGTGGCACGGGTTTTCCGCAGTTTCCCTGTGCCCATGGAATCGAGTGCCATGGCGAATGAGCTACAGAGGGGGAAGTCGGATGCGGCCGCATGGGGGGACTGGCTATTCTGCCGACCCTGCATTAGACTATAAAAGCATCTACGCCAGGGGGACAATGCAAATAAAAAAAATTTTTTTTTTAAAATGTATTCGATAGAACATTTCTGCAATGCTACAAAATATTTTCTTTCCTCTCATCATGATTTCAAAATTGACAATTGACAATCGGAAAAAGACAAACAGCAAACGTCAAACGGCGAAAAATTTAATTATTATCATCGATGCCGATCAACGCGAGTGAATTGAAATCGAAATTAATAAATGCATATTTCTACATTATTTATTCTGTGGCAGCAATGCCCTGGGTACCGGTTAGTAGTAGAAGAAAGTTACTGTTTTGAAATGAAGCCCTTACATGGTGTCACACAGAATTTTTAATCCCCCGACCGAAATGTAAGAAGAAGTGCGTTTAACGAACCAAGGCACAAAGCCAAAAGCCTGGATAACTTAGAAATTCAGCAGATTTTCGTATCGCAGTAAGAAAATTGACCTTCGAGAATAAATGGAAGCTAGCAAAGGGGTGAAGATTCTGCAATCAGCTTTGCCCATGGTTCTCGAGCTTACAAGAGTATCTATATAATCATCACAAACGTTTGAAAGGTTAACGAGTTTGTCCTGGGGGCAAAACGCAAGCTTCCACCTTTTTTTTTTCCCTCCAATCCCCATCCTGAATCTTGACGTCACCTTGCAAAATCTTGATTTAATATATGGATGCTCCAACGAGAAAACTCATTGCCTTTGAATTTTCTGGGTCATAATCATAATCCCCTTTTTTCCTTTCAATCAAATTTCAGGACATGGAGAGATGCATTTATTTTTGCAACAAAAATATATCAAGAGCATTTGCCCGTATTTCATCGTTTAAAAAAATTTTTTTTAAACAAAAGTCATGAAAGATGTGATTTTTTTCGAAAAGTGATTACCACGAGTAGAAAACATCCAGCATGCATATTCCAATATCATACATGTCTATTCATAAATATTCAATAACTTTTTCCTTGTATAAGCTCCTCGTTTTTTTTTGTTCCGTGAATAAATTGCAATCGAGTTCGATAGTGGGCTTTCAAATATGCTTCGTAACGACAATAAAGAAATAAAATGATACATGCGTGAAAAAAATACAGCGGTGGCAAGAACAGCTGCTCCTTTTATTCGCTCGAATTATATTTTTATTCTTTGTTAGTTGTCTGAGAAAGACAATTTCTCATTGGTATCACAAAGAAAATTCAGCGGCGATACTTTCAAACGGTAGAAAATGGACGTGCATTTATTTTCTTCTTCGGTCGACTGTTCATGCGAGAATCGTTCTTCTCTTTTCTCTTTCCCTTACCGCAAAATTGTTTGTTTTACACTTCCTCTTCCCCATATTCTTTTCATAAACGTGCCAAGCATATCTGAGCAAAGTTATGTTATATACGTATGACCAAAGGAAGCGGATAACATGTTTTTCATGCGGTGGTTCCTCTTTCTCCCTTTTTTTTTCTTTTGTTTTTCATCGCCTCGCCCCTGCTTCTCCTCGCTTTTTATTATTTGATACAGCTTTTCTTTTTCACCCAAACCAAACAATTCCCCTGACAACCTTTGTGAAAGGAATAAAACTGCTCGGGCTATATATCGGGAATCAACGATTCACTATGAAATATGCAAAAGCACTGAAAAAAAAAAAAAAAAACAAAAACATGTTTCGAAAGAAAAGAGAACAAAAAATTATGAGAAAGAGAATCATAGAATCGAATCAACAGTTCGGTGTACGTTTAATTCTAAAAATTGCTGAAATAAGAAAAGAAAAAACTATACTCAATTTCCAGCATTCGAGAAGAAAGATCAAAAGAATCATAGACAATTTCGTTCTTGATATAAACATCGAAAAATAATCGACAAAGTTAATAATTAATAAATGTAACGTATAATTGATAATTGTCTTTCCCATAGAGGAATGAAATCTTTCAGCAAATTTTATCCCATCACGAGACCAGATATACGCGTCTGTTTATATATTTTCCTCACCATACGCTTTTCCATCTGAACACACGTTGTTCGTGAGCTTCGCTTCGTCGTTCTATACATTTTCTGTCACATTTTTTTCGCTCGGTTGAAAGGGGGTGTTTTTTTTCACGTATCCAGAGATCAATTAAATGGAATTTGTCGTAGCGAAGAGTACGCACATGACAACGTGAGTTCGAGACAAAAGCTCTTGTCAAAAGTTCGTGCCTGTACCGGTTGAAAGTGGAAGGGTGCAATCGTTAGACTATGAACGTGATATTTTTCGAAGCTTCCCACTCGATATCCTCTCTCAAAGGGACGCAACAACCCCCAACGGGCTTTGTGACATTTCGAGTTCTCTCACCCTTTCCTTTCATTCTTTTTATGCTCGATCTCTAATCCTCATGTGCACGGACACGTTGATGTTAATCACACTCGAAGCATTGTTTGAATTCACTACACGTATATCGATCAAATTCTCGAGACATAGACATATACATATATATATATATATATATATATGCACAACAGGATTGAAGAGGCTTCCTTTTACACTGAAATCTCATCCTGCTTACCGTACCGTAAATCTACTAGAATTCGTGTTTCATTACTTTTTCTCCCCTCAGCAAAGGGGTGCCTTTCGAACTGGGCATGTGAAGTCTTCTTCGAAACGAACATTTTTGACGTTTTGATGCGACTTTTTTCTACATTTTTTTTTATTCAGTCCTTAACCAGTTGCAAATTTCATCGATACAAGGAAATTGAATATAGTTGTTCATTTCCGAGAAGGTAAAAAATCGTTTGATATTGATATTTTTTTAAAGAAAAATGATAATTCTCAAGGAGTTTTGGTACAGGCGATACAATGTTGCCATGCCAAACCATGTTAAAACACAAAAAATTTCAAAAAGTTAAGAATTTTATAAAATTTGGTGAACATATTCTCCAGTGCCAAATTTGACAATACAAATTTTTTCAGATTTTTCTTCTACACAGTTATCGAGTAATCGAAGACTAAAGTTCACGTGTATGAGCATAGCGTTTCCATATATATAGGTATACACTTCGGGCATAAGAAATCTGCTTCAATGCATAATTACTCGATAACTAAGTGGAAGAAAAATTTGAAAAAATTCGTATTTTCGTACTTGATGTTGAAGAACATTATCACCAAATTTGATTAATTTCTTGACATTTTGCCTTTTGTACCGAAACTCCTTAAAGTCTGGCTCTGTCACCGCCACTTTGTATAAAAAATACAATAAACATTTTTTTTTTTTCACAGACTTCAATTTGTGTTTAATAAGCCCTGAGAAAAGAAGTCGGTTCCCATTTCCAATGTTCTAAAAGAAAAAAAAAAAAAGAAAAATAATGAAATTCAGGCCTTTTTTGCTGACTCCAGAGTGGTATTATCCCTTAAACATTATCTCCAACCTCAATATAATTTCCGAACGAAATTGATACTCAATATCGAGCTAATGTGTGCTCACGATGCAATCGGCAATAATAGAGAATCGTTTCGGGGCTTGGAAAACGTTAGTACAGGCTCAAAACAAATGTAAAACGAGCGGACAGTCCCAAAGCGTTTTGCAACTTCCGTTTCACGAGGTCAAATTGTTTCCGGTTGTGCACGGTCCAATGTTTTGGCCTACCGAGACTCTCTCATGGTATCGTAAATTCGCTTTTTTTCGTGCTTTCCATTGCACTTTTTTTTTTTCTAGTTTTATTTTTATTTACAAAGCAGAGAAGGGGTGGAAGTAGTACTTTCCTGCTCACTCCGCATCTTTTTTTACGCCATTTCATTATTAAAGTCGGACGTTTAACACGACCGTGCGTTTTGTGTCAGCGTGCGAGAGAAACAGAGAGTTGTAAGTTAAGAGGATCGCAGGGTAGAAATAGGGGTGGCAAAGTGGTTGTATCGTGTCCCAACGTCACACACAACACACACACACACACGAGATGGCATTTTACTGTATATGTATAATATTCTATACTATCTCTCCGACATTGCATTGCATTTTCAACCAACGTTTAGCGAGATTCGTGTAATATTACTGCGGCCTGCAAGACCGGAGGTAATTAAATGCATTCTCATAGTTGAACTTGCGACGTGACGCCCTTTCGCAATTATATCCCTCCTGCGATTTGCTGCCTCATCCCCATTCGTTCGTTGAGTGTATATACGTTCATTAAGTTAGAATACACAAATAGGTATTCCGAATGTGCTTTTATGGGAATAAAAAAAAAAAAAAAAAAAAAAACTGAGACTACTGACTGAGTAAACTTGGGCAAAGACTTTTTTCTGTCAATTCAACGATTAATATCCCAAAATACAATCGAGTTAACAAAATTGATAAATTTCCTTTCGACGAAAATATTCTTTCCTTCAATAGAAATTTGTTGACAAAATATTTCAGTTACACTCATTGTTATATTCGCATATATTTCTATGTGTGTAAGTTGAGATTCGAAGAAAAGAATTTTGAAGCTTCGAAAATGAAACGATTACTCTTCGTTTCGATCACTTTGGCGTTTTCAATCAGTCAACCAGTCGGTAGAGATCGTTAACGACGAGTTTTTATTATAGGTGGAATTTGTAGCAGATACACAAACGCTCATCTGTGTCAACGAGTATAGAAGAGAACTTTCAGTCCCCTCGTTTCTCCCTCTCATCGGTGATCATTGCGACCGATTAATTGCTGTCGTTAAATCTTTCTGGGTAGTTTCTCGTCCATGATTCTCACGGTTTTTTTTTCCTTCTTTTTTTTTCCCCCTCCCATGTGTGCGAAGCTCTCTTATTCTCTGCTGAAAATCGGACAGCACACGATAACGAGTATTCGTTACACAAGTTGCAGACTCTTCAGTTGATACACCACATTTCTTTTTTTCTTTTTTTTTCTTTATCACCTTTCGACCCTTCGTCGTTCCATGTGGTGAGCGAAAAAAAAAAAAAAAAAAAAAAAAAACGACGAGAATCACGTTGAAATTGATCCAATTAGTGGGAGTGAAGCGAACACGCGTCGCATTCGAGTTCAAAAAGGTCAACGAGAGAGTAATACCAGTTTTTTTTTTATTCGCGATTTCCATCGGGAAGCAAAGGGCTTTGTTGATGGAGCCCTTTGCGGCTCCAGCCATGGAGGATGGGTAAAGTTTCAGGGATTGACACACGACGATGTTACTCTTGAAACGTTTCGAGCTTATCGAGAACTATTTTGTTGATTCATCAATTTTTATTTATTGCCAATGTGCTTTTTTTTTCTTTTTTTTTTTTTCGATAGAGAAAAATGGGAAATACTTTTGTTTATCTAGAAAAACAGAAGTGTATCAGCATTACATGAATCTTCAGTAACTCCTTTATTTGTTTATGTCAAGAGAATAACACAGCAGGATATTTGTTTCCGAGCTTTTTCGCTGGTTCAAGATTTTTTTTTTTTAGTGTTCTTTTGTACTTTTCAAGCGACAGGTATTACATTCTTCTTTTTCATTTCCTTTTCGTTCGATTCTATACCGTTTTCGTATATACGTATACGCCTCGGTAAAACGTGAGCTCAGAGGGAAAGAGAAACAGTGGGGCGTTCGTTATTCGATATTTCGCAGGCGACAATTTATGGGTTTGCCCAGCAAGGTGCCTACGTTATACCTTGTTATATGAGGCTACAGATATAAGCGTATAGTTTGGACAAAACAGAAGCGAATTTTGGTCCGGTGTAGCGTGGCTGTGTGCTTGTGAAACCAAGTCAAGATTGGCTTTTCAATTTAGCCCAGTAGGATACCTCAGTTTTCTCCTCTTTTTTTTTTCTCCTAGTAGAACGTGTACTACCGGAACTCCAGATTAAAGCGCACCCTTGCACGGCCTCGGCTCTTCCATCCACATGAATATCCAGTTGCATGATTGGTTTCGTTTGCTTGGAAACGAAAAAAAAAAAAGAAAAGAACAAGGACGATTGCATTTTTGCCAAATTGGAATAGCCCTCGATGAGAAAAGTTGCATTTTTTATGCACTTTGAAAAATGTTCAAGGCGAATCATGGTGTTCTTTAGACTTGGACGAATCGTTGTGACGGGGTTAACTCTTTTACGTTGCAACTTTTTTCATTGTAAAAATAGCTAAACTTTCTATCGAAGATGCTTTTTTTTCCGATGAATCTACTATGTAAAAAAAATAGTTTTCGTTCACAGACAAAGCTTACTTCCAAGTGTCGATCGTTTCAATTTTTGTCGCGACGAATTCAATCGAGCGTTTCAACAAGCCTTTTTCTCGAAACGAGAAAATATTTCGATGTATATAACTATACGTACGTGGGGTGTTTCGACTCTACTACGATACGAGAGACCAGGGAAACGTTTAATTCCACATAGCCACCTCGTTCAATCGGACATTTATCGATTCGTGCAACGGTCGAAAACAAAAAGTTGAGGCAACTGTGATAAAAAAAATCACGAGACTTCGAAAAATTTGGTCGAGGTTGAATAAAAAAATAAAAATAAAAAATAAACGGAGAGGTACGGATGTGCTTAAACAATTTTGGTGGCAAATGGGATATTGGCCAGGATAGTCATCGCGTAAACACGAATGTAGATATACCCTGGAAACCACTTTAGTTCATTGATCGTCACCGTCCTCTATCCGGAGAATTTGGGTTTACGGGATGAGAAAAATCTTGCCACTTCCGGATTTCATGGGAGAACGAGCCGAGCGAGAAAACGTGTAAACTGACGAGTGTAGAGATTGCACGCGAAGAAAATTGCTTATACGAAAGAATATAACTTTGATTGGACCAATCTTCGTATGAAAATCTCAGCGAAATAAGCTGCGAGTAAAAGATATCGAATAAATTAATTGGCAAACACATGGAATCCATGAATAGAATTTATTGAAGATAAACTGTCAATCAATAGAGTTCTAGCAGCTATTGCGTCTGAGCAACGAGGACAGACATTTATGAAAAATCGAATAATTTTTATGTCGATACTATTAAGGAGTTTCGGTACAAAAGGCAAAATGTTAAGAAATTAATCAAATTTGGTGATCATGTTCTTCAACATCAAGTACGAAAACACAATTTTTTTCAAAATTTTTTTCTACTTAGTTATCGAGTAATTATGCATTGAAGCAGATTTCTTATGCCCGAAGTGTATACCTATATATATGGAAACGCTATGCTTATACACGTGAACTTTAGTCTTCAATTACTCGCGATAACTTTGTAGAAGAAAAATGTGAAAAAATTTGTATTGTCAAATTTGGCACTGAAGAATATGTTCACCGAATTTTTGAAATTCTTAACTTTTTGACAATTTTTTGTGTTTTTAACGTGGTTTAGCATGGCAACATTGTATCGCCTGTACCGAAACTTCTTAATTACGAATGTTACGTTATATCTCAAATTCAATTGCAAATTAAAAAAAAAGACTAATAATTTGTTTTTCATCGAGCATTGGAACGTGGTTGAAAAACAGGATTGATCGTAATTGGCATTTAAAAATGCGAATAGATAAATCTTATCACATTACAAAGTGAATTAATCAAAGCTCGTTAAAAAGAGCTCTTCCAATTCGTTAGCTATTTCAGTTGCCTCGCTTTACATCATTAATTCACTCGTATCAAAACTATGGCTTTGCTAGTAGCACGCAATTGCAACATTCACAAATGTAACAGGACTCGTTCCCTTCCTCTTTTTCCTTCTCTCTCTCTCTCTCTCTCTCTCTCTCGTTCTAAAATGAGCAACGCTTCAACTTTTTGCCAACACGCGAAAAGGTTCCATTCGGGCTGAACGAGGGAATCGCGTGTTTCCTCCTATCAACGATGAATTTACGTATGCACGATACCCTTTTTCAAGCAGCTCATCACGAGATCTTTTATTCACACATTACAAAACCATTTGACTAGAGATACTGGGAAGAGCATTTAAATAGACATATGACTCGGTACTTTAGTCAAATGAATTTGAACATTTTCACGAAATGGTGTTTGCTCCGATTAAAACATCTTTGATACCGAAAACTCGGCTTGCTGCGCGATGCAATCACAAAAATATTTCAATTTAATTATTTTAATAATTGTTATTATTATTATTTCCTTATCGTTTACCTCTGCGATTCACCTGACGACAAAATCCTTTCTCGCTCGTTGAAATATTCGTGAAAAATTGTACGAGAATAATTCTCGTATATGCGTGCAAGTGACAAGTGTTGGATCGATGAAAAGTTCAACGTTGAATACCTGATACAAAATGGAAAGCTCGGGTGAGTTTGAGTTAAACTCGTGTATCGGGGAGCCTCGTACGAATTTCCTTCTCGAGCTTCACTTCCGCCTTTGGCACGTACGGATATCGAAAAGATCTCTCTTGGTGCGGAATAACGAAAGTTGTAGAAGACTGTCTGGACACAAATTTGCGAGGAACGAGCAGCAGGGGGAGGAAGAAATATCGATTGGCAGTGAAGGAATAAAGGACGTAACAAGGATTACTTTAAGTGACGTATTGTGTTGGTTACGCCTTTTCTGTATCGCTCTATATGATCACAAATGTATATATATATATAGATCCATGTATTTCAGAAGAAACGGAGAACGTGAGGAAGAAGAGAAGGAGGGAAAGGAACTATCAGCAAGGTGAATTTACATTGGAGACACGAATACTTGATCGAATTGTCTTGGATAGGAAAAAACTTGTTTCTTTCCTTCGTTGTAACTTTTCTCGATCCCCCGTGACCTCCGCAGCCTGGATCTCAGGCTGCATGTCCTTCATCCGGCCATTTTTCGTCCCAATTCCCTTTTCCCTGTCAGTAATAAAATGAGCTCGTATCAGCAACGTTTTCCCAACTGAAAGCTGGGGCTCTGATTTTTTTACGTGATTATTTCCACGCCTTGTTGCACCCTCGATGTATTTTTTTTTTTTTTTTTTTTTTTTTTCCATGTTCCCACGCCGCCACCATCCTTCATATCTTTCCTAATACCACTACGAGCTTGGGAGCTTGATTTTTTATCTCTTTCGTTGGCCTGCTCGCTCTTGCTGCATGCTGTCCTTTCTTCTTCTCCTTTTTCTTCTTTTCCATCATCGTTTTTTATTTTTTTTTTCCAGTTTCCGCTTTCACGCTTTCGCCCAGTCCGCTCGTTCGCGCTTCCATCTCAACGTGAAATATTTACGGGATGGTTGGGAGTGGTTGGCGGCGAGAAAAGAATGTTTCGAAGAGAGGGGTGAGGGCAGGGCTGGCAAGCAGGAGAGAGTGATGGGTTTGAGAAAAGAGATCGCTTCGGCCAAGTTCAAAGCACCAACGATTTCATACACGCCGGGTGAACCCCGAGAAAACCTGGGAGTTTGAATCATTCAAATGAATCGTCTGCCTTGTGAAAAATAAGTGCGTGCTGGGGAAGGAAAAGAAAGAAAAAAGAGAGAGAGAGAGAGCAAGAACGAGAAATGAAGAATTTCGAGATTCCATAAGATTTGCGAGCAGAGCCTTACAGGAATCACACGGTGTTGAGTGTTTCTGAAGAATGCTACTCGAAAAATACTGTCAAGAGAGTAGCAGCGGGAGGTGAGGATGAGCGAAAAAAAAATGACAAAAGGGATGAATAGATAGTAGTACTCGATCGCGAGAAAAAGGTTCTGTTTGGTTGGATTTGAAATTGAGATTTTCTCGTGACAATGCGATATCTTATCCTTTTCACCTTGTGGCATTCATTTGTCACCGAGCTCGCGAGTGTCTCAACGAAGGATAGACAATTGTTCGAAGATAAATTTCCAGGTGGTGAGTTAGAAAAAAAAAAGGAAAAAGAAAAGAAAAAAAAAAACGAAACAATGCAGCTAAATTTACAGCTTCAACATACCAGAAATGCAATTTTTTTTTTTTTTTTTTTTTTTTTAACGCTCACTTTTGAAATAACTCTTGGCAATTTACGAGCGTTCAACGACTTAGAGGAGAAAAAAAAAAAAAAAACGAAGAGAGGGCGTTCTTAAAAGAAATATTATCGTGAATCGCCAGAGTACCTGGAGGGCAGCAACTCGATTTCTTTTTCCATCATCGAGGTGGCATGCACCCCGTGTTTTATATATACACAGACACACACACACACACATTGGTACCTTTTTTTTTTCCTAAGACGCTTTTCCCAACGGGTTGAATCGATAGAAAGAAATTGCCAGGGACCAGTAGTGGCGTCAGTTGAGAGCCTAACAGAGCCGGCAGAATGCCTACCGGGGTTTTATAGTCTCAGGATGGAATGAAGCGTAAGGGGGAGGGGGGGGGGAAGGTAGAAACTACTATTCGACCGAGAACGACGACAACGAAGACGACGTCGCTGCCAGGCCTCGGTAATTGCTAAGATCCCAACGGCTACGCCCCCTCCCCCCCCTCCTCCTCCTCCTACACCCTGCTTGCTTCCAGACCAAGAGACAAGTCTTCGAGATTGTCGAGGTCATGAGACTCGGCCTCCAGCATCTCCCTCTCCGAATTTACAACAAATATTCCTTCGCTCTTTATACGGATCCGTACAGAAAAACTGAGGCAGAACATTTTTTTGAAAAGATCTATGAGTTTATGTGAATTTAAAAAAAAAAACGTCGAAGATGATCATCAGGATTCCGGCTGTCTTCGAATTTTCTCATTATCTTCTTCCGTCGCACGGGAAAACGACTCAAACGTTGCGACATAGCCAATCACGGACCAGAGATTTATATCTCTCGGGATAGGCAGCCAATAACTGTAGATCGTCAGGCAGAGGATCGAGAGCAACTTTCAGTGCTCTCGAATCACCGATCATTGCCACATTCTATCGATTCCGTTTCGCACATCGTTACGGTCGCACATGCTTTCGTACCAGGGTACATCCGGTGCTGTTGAATCTCAGCGCGAATAAAACTAACGTGAAAATTCGTTTTATTTGGGATAAAAATACAAAGTTTCCTGGTGACTTGTTCAACGAGAAGTCTTTAGTCACATTTTTCACAATAAGTGTAATATTCCTGAGCTTCTTTGCTATTCAGATTACGAAGAGATTGTGAAAGAAATGTTCGTGATATGCCAGAGGAAAAAGCAGAATTGGAATCCCTTGTGGATCCACAATTTTCTATTGTTGATAATTCATCGAAGGACGATAAATTGAAAATTTTGAGAATGGATCCAAAAGATTATAATATTAAAGAAGAAAATAAAATTTTAGGATTATACAATCGAAAAGACTTTTTCTTGGTTCAAGTCCCAAAATTGGATCTAGAAATTATACATCTGTTTTCGGATATGGCCAACAATAGAGATACATATTTTTTGGATACCCAGAATCGTGTAGGAACTTCTATAACTTTTTTGGGGCTAATCATGTCGATATGTCATCCTTACAATTAACAATTAACAAAATATTTTCTTCCAAGGACATTTCGTCCATCTCTTATCTGAAACCAAATAAATCTGTTCGATTTGAACTCAATCATGATAGTATATATGCCACTAAAATCTTTTCACGAAGTATTTTATAAATACAATAAAATGTCTATAAAATTCCTAAAACTGTGTAAAAAACAAACATTTATATTCTGAAATGGACTACGTCCGTTTACCTTTGATCGTGACGCACATATACAGTGACACAGTTTTTGTAGCACCAATGCATTTTCCTTTCCGTTTGATATTGAGCAGCGTAGCGTCAGTGTTTAATTAACGTCACTCAATTGTAAAAAAAAGCTCGGATACTTCAAACGGAATAACAGTTCCGACGTTACCTTATTTCTCAATACGAACGTTATAATGTATGTATTGACAAATATAATTCTATATCTATGTACAAAAAATATGCTAGACAATAAGTGGAGAAAAAAAAAAAAAAAAAAAAAAATTCGAGAACACGAGAAAAGTAGGTTGTTCGAATCGATCTTTTCTCGTTTGCCTGAAGCCTTTTGTCGTGGCAGAGTCGAGATTCGATCGAGACGTGGAACGAGTGATAGAAGAGTTGTAAAAGAAAAGAAAAAAAAACGAAAAAAGAATAAAAAAGTCTACAAACAAAAACATAAATAAAGGAAAAAAATGGGAAAACACATGACGACGTACAAAAGCGTCTCTCTTATTGCTGCGCGTTGTGTTGCTCGAGAGGTCGTTTTGCAAACTTTGTATATGGACCGAGTTATCAGAGTTTCGGAGGGAAAAAAACACAGAATGAAGATCAACCAATGCACGTGTATGCATTTCTTTTTTTTTTTTTTTTTGCGGCTTCAGGAAAATCGTAGGTAGTCCACGGCTCTCTAGAGAGTATAAGAAGGATGGAGGGGAACAAAAACTAAAAACTTTCATGGTGTACATATCCACATCTACGTATCTACATATATTATGTATATATTTATACATGCACCTATATATACGTCTGGATAAAGAGAACTACGTACTGGGTTCGTTAAGCCATATTAGTCTGATTAAAAAATCTGTGCTGTTTGTGTGTGCGTGCCCATACATATAGCGAGTTCGCCCTCTTTTAATTAAAATGTCGCATGGAAAGAGTGTCTAGGTCTCTCTCTCTCTCTCTCTTTCCACTGGAGCGTTAGCTTATACATATTCTCACTGGATGGAAAGATGGTCGATATTCCCGGCACGCTTTCTGCACTATTTCTCTCATTATTCGTTTACTCCTCTACTCCGATTCTCCTTCGCTCAACTTTCATCAACCTCTTCCTCTCTCTCTCTCTCTCTCTCTCTCTCTCTCTTTTCCTCGATCTTTACCTACCAAACTTCATATTATCTACCAAAAAGCTTATAAATCCGGCAGCAAAAGTGTACTAATTCGGATGGCACTTTGAATGTTGTTGATCGTTCGAAAATCTTAAAATAAAGTTCATCATACGTTTACACTTTTTGTAAGATCGAAAACATCTTCGGAGGAAAAAGCAACAATTTGATGGTTCAACGAAACCTGATTATAATGGGTGTGTCGTCGGTACGTCCAGCGATCTTTCGAGTCTCTTTCTATCTTAGCTACGTGCAAGGCCAATACTGGGTTGGGCGACCGCTCACTGAGCAAGAGACAGTTTATTCAAGTCTTCAGTGCTGTGGATCAATTGGACCTCAAAAATATAGCTGCTCGTAACGATACGTTGGTACTTTGAGAACCAGTGACAGAGTAAAAACTTGGAGGTGTTCACAAACTCGGAAATTAATTAATTAGGGCTTAAATGATGGTTTCTAAAAACCTGCGAGTTTGTATGCAGGGCAATAATAGAAAAATAGAAAAAAAAAATAAAGCAGTCCAACATAATAATAAAAAGACAATATCAATCTCGAATATATAAATGGAATTGTATGAAATTGGAAAACAATTCAAAGTCGGAGCTGGTGAAACGTGCAATGCAATCGAGAACGAAATGGATTCGAATCGAAATTTGATGCCAGGTGGTTATCGAGGTCATTGGTTTTGAATACGAATCGAAAGCCTTATACGGAATTGGAGCATCGTATTGCATATAGTCTGACAGTAAATATTTAAAAAAAAAAGAAAACTTATTTTCGAATGAACGACGTTAATAAAATGTTAATAAAGTTTCCATTGTTCGTGTGACAATGATATTTATTGATGATTTCGTACAGTTTATTATTAGAGGATTATGAGAAATCGTGAAATCGGTTCAAAGAAAATCATGCTCTACCTGAACGAAGTGATCGTAATTCAAATTCTGTGAAATAACCTGTTAAGTCATATGAATTACATTCGTTTTATGTGTACAGAGATTTAGGACGAGTTGTGTGAATCGAAATTGCTTTACACCTGCATACGTATATACCTTACGTTTCTACCTTCTGTTTCTATACCATTTTCTTCTCATATTTATCTTCAAAATAGTGTGCTCGGATGAAATTATTCTCAGTGAAAACCAAGTTCATGTCCAGAATGACCACGTTTGCAGAAAGCAAAGAGGCAGGCGAAATTGAGATTCCTCTCTCTCTCTCTCTCTCTCGCTCTCTGGAAGCTTTGTAAATTTCAATAAACGCGTGGACATAAATAATAGTCAATTTGATGAGGATAATAACCGCACATTAGTCATTCCGACCATTCCACGAATGAAGGCCAGAGATACACGCAGAGGCATCACGAATACGGTCAATTTCGACAATCTTTTTTTTTAGATTGTAGATAATGTATTTGTTGAAAGAAATTTTGGTTTTTTTTTTCGAAAAAAACGTATGATTGTTATCGAAAGCAGGAAATTTCAAAAAAATAACAAAATTAGAGATTCTTTTTTTAATCCATTTCCGGTTATTTTGATTTCATCTGAACAGGCTTCGACTCAAAAACAAATCAAAGGTTTTCCTCAAAGTTATCATCGGCAAAAATAAAACGATTGCTTGTCGTAAAAAGTTACGAGACCAGTCAAAGGGAAACAAAGTATCGATTCAATACTTCCGAGACCGTTTTATCTCGTTTGTGAGTCGAGCGACGTTAGTACAAATTTCGTGTCTCGTACCGAAAAAAGTGAAGAGAATTTCGTGAAAAGTTATTAAAAATAATAATAATAATAATAATACAGCAAAACAAACAGAATCGGAACTCCCCGCAGCGACTGTCACGAGTATCGATAAAACAAAATTACAACGGGTCGAGCTTGCGATTCGTTTTTGTGGGGTTTGCCTCTGTGAATATGTGTACACATATTTATATACGTTTTCACATGTTTATACGAACGTTCCTTCAGGGCACAGAAAATATAACAATATCCAGGTCGCTGCAGCCCTGAGGCTGTAAAAAAAAAAAAAAAAATATACATTTTCTTCCATTTTATACGTCGATTGCCATGAACACCGACACACCGACTAAACTCAAGTCCGACTCTCCTGCTCCGCATTATATCAGGCATAAAAAATATGAAAAAAAAACCAGATTTATTCTTAACTAACGTTTTGTTTACGCGATATTTTTTTCAAGCGGACGAACTTTTCTTTCATTCATGCTCTACTGAAACCGTGGATATGAGGATGAATTTGAAATCGAATCTTGTATCTCGCTTGAAATATATTCGAGCGCGACGATATCAAGAGACTCAATAGTTTCGAGCACTCGCTGAATCATATATTTCTTGAAATATTTGACACATCAAGAAAATCTCACGAACTGACTACTCCAGGGAGGTTCCAACCGATGTAAAATCATGCGCCAACGAAATAAATTACGACAAAGAGATGATGATATCGACGCTGAAAAAATGGATTTTCAAAAAACCAAGTTTTTGACAAACTCCGTGTCGTGAAGTCCAGAAATTCTGATGGAGAAATTCTGGGTTATTGTACTCAGGTTCACCTGGAATTTTTTTTTTTTCCCCACGATTCAATCAATGAAATGAGTTTTTGTTGATACGTATATAGCAGCCTTGAAAAACGAGACACATTTGTAAAAAAATGTATTTTTGTATGCGCCATGTCCACTGCCAATTTTTTTTTTTCCAAAAAAATCGATTCGAAGAGCTACAAAAATGCATGAGTTTTAAAACTTGGCGGAAAATTGAACTATCCAGTATTACTTTTTTCCGATGTTTTTTTCTTCTTCTACATCGAGGAAAAATGTCATTGAAAAATTATGGAAATTGAAAGAAAAACAAAAAAACTTAAATTTTTCTATCCATACAGATTCACACAAAAATGGAAAATTGGGTGAAAACGAAATTCGTCGGATTGGGAGGCTGCGCGATCGAAATAAATGTGACCACCCTATAAACACCTTGAACCATTCCCTGTACATGTGCATGGGTTTATACGTTTATGGCCAAGTGTATATATGCATTTATAAAAGTTTTTGGAATAGAGGAAAAGAGACGGAGAGATACTTTTAGTTAGGCAAGCTTTCGAGATTGGAACTGCTGAGAGCGGTGGTTGGTTTCGTGGCACTGGTAGATAGTGGCATATATAAGATGGGCAAAAAACTAAAGTCGCTTTTCCAGGAGCCCTGGAGTAGTCAAGAGGGTTTGAGAGGGAGGAGGGAACCGGCGAGAAGTAGCGTGTGGTGGTTCATTGAGAAAAGGGACTGAAAAAAGGATGGTAAAGATGGTGGAAAGGGATAGGAAACGAGGAGAGTGGCTCGGGAGAGACATCGCCCCCGGTTTTGTGGTTCTACGAGACGCGACTGCTTACGAGACGGTGATTCTCTTGGTGCTCTTTTTTCAAAGAACAAGGCTAAAGAAAATAGCAAAAAACAAAAAAAAAAAAGAAGGGAAAGAGAAAAAGGGCAAAATCGTCTCGTTGTCACGCTAGAAATGCATTAGCCCGAATTCGAGGTATGAGTCTGTCCAAGAAGAGAGCAAAAGATAAAAGAGGAAATACGAACCAAGATTCTTCTCCACAGTCCTGTTTCTTGATCCTCTTCCAAGCTTTTTTGCCACCCTCCCAATCTCAAGGGTGCTCAGTCCATTTCCCTGTGCTGCATAACGCGACCCCTCCTCGCCCCTCTCTCTCTCTCTCCCTTCTTCCCTCTCGTTGTAGTATTATTTCAACATTTGGCATAGATTTTAATTTGATCTTTTCCCAGTCCTGTTCAAATAACGATCTAATATCAAGATTTTTATCATTTTTTTTTTCAATTTCGTTATTCTTGCTTGCGATTCTCGAGCTGAACATAATTGTCAAGAAAAAAAAAAAATTTCATTAAGTTTTCGATCCAATGAAACAAGCTGCCATTTGGACGAATATAGGAAAAAGTAGGCGAACGAAAAGCTTTTTAGAAGAATCCACTTTTACTTGTTGCTCTCGTTCTTGTTGTCTCCTCGTCGTATTTGCGAAAGAGGAACGTGTCGCGTTTAATTAATACCGCGGGGAGTGAAATTAAACGGGAAGAAAAAATAAAGAGTCTGAAGGCTCTTCGAAAGGACGAAAATAATTAGGAGAAAAAAAATAATTATTTTAAATGTAACGAAAGAGAGAGAGAGAGAGAGAGAGAAGAAAAAACAAAATTGAGCTCTCGACGAAAATTGGTCCCTCGGAGTTAAAAAGACACTTTAAAGTGAATCGTGTGGCTTGCAATATGTTTGTATTTCTATACATATATATATAAAATGAAATACACAATGAATATCGTATTTCTGCAAGAAGGGTACAAAGAGGCAGTCATTATCCGTGCGATGTGGGCTCTCCGGTGGGATTTTCTGTTCCTTTTTTTTTGCTCGTTTTTTGTTGAGGAGATTTTAATGAAAAACGAATCGAGTCTTGCAGTCGAGCACGCGACGATAATCACGAATGGAAACTCAACAAAGCCACCTCTTATTGCTGCACCCAGACGTCACTCGAATTATTTTCCATTCTTTCATTTTGTTTTTGTTTTTTTTCTTTTTTCTTTTTTTTTTCTCTCCACTTCTTAATACCCTCGACGTGTACCTTTTGTTCTTTTCCGTTCTACTCCTTCCCCCCAAAACCGAACTCTTTCTTCGTGATTTCTGTCGCGCCTTATTTTGTGGCTCAGAAACCTGCGTCAACCACTGACGACAGCGCCCTCTCTTCCCTTACCGTCAACTCCGTGCATCAACGAAATTCATGAAAAGCTTGCAATTATATCCAGCGCAAAAGGAGATGCAAAAATGACGGAACGAACGACAACAAATACGACGTTCAACAGTAATTGAGGAACAAGCTTTTCCATACACACGGTTCGTTTTATGTCGATGTGACGATTATTTACAAAAAAATCATTGTAAAAATCAGAGTTCTTTCAAAATCATTAAAAAAAAAAAAAAAATTATCATCATCAGAAAATAAGTTCCAAAAATCACAATTAATCAATTTATCAAAACACTTTTTATTAATCTCATCACGAATCTCGTATCAAAGAAGTTTACACGGATAATTCTAATGCAAATTGCGTAAATAATTATTCAAATTATCCCACAGTCATGATGAGTCTCTCAATTTATATTTCCTCTCTCAAGTATTCGATCGAATGGAATAAAAATTGAGCTATTAATAAATATGTCATGAAACGGTTCATGTATTCGCACGAGTATCCTCCACACCGATGCTGCACGTAGTGACTGGGATATAAACGAGTCTCCCAGTGAATGGAGCTTCTGGCAACTTCACATTTCACTCTCATCCACAAATCCTCTTTTTTTCTTTTTCTCGCAATCACATTCCCTTTTTTGAATTCATTCATTTCTCTTCAGTTTTAGTCCCTTTCTTTCTTACTCTCGAAACGTTTTTCACAATTCACGTTCATTCCACGACTGGCTCACTTCTTATCTTGATAACTTCTCGAGATGTATATCATATATATATATATGCATCCATATAACGCAGGAATATATACATATATATAAAGTAACACACACACGTGTGGTGAACCTCTGTCGTCTTATGTATGTGACCGAGAGCACAGCCTTATCATTGTTGACAGCAATCCGTTTATCTATATATATGAGTGCCAGGTGAGCCTGCGGTCCAGACGTAAACGAGTGTCATTGTCGTCGTCTGGGCTTACGTCTATACGTATATGCCAGTGTTCCAAAGCTCCGGCGCAGTTAAAGCTCCTCGATGCTTCTTCTATGTTCTATATATAAAGGTGGTTATACGTTCATATACAGGTATATATGTAGTGTGTTTCTCTGTGTATAAATGTGTTGAATACTTTCATATACACATATATATATAATGTACAATTCTCACATAATGACTCTCTCAATTCTCCAGATTTCGAGTTTCTGATTTGGCTTATCGTCGAGACGATTAGATGAGAGAATAATGAGCCTCTTACTTCGTGAAATCGGATCTTTGTACAACCAAGTTTTCTCGTTTATTCATTAAGACTGCATCAGTGAAGATGCATATTTCATTGAAAAAACAATGGTTTGCTGTGTCAAAAAGTTTCGTGCTAAAGAGCCAAAGTTGGTAAGTATATTTAGTGGGATTACACAGTTTTTTTTTAAGGAGTTGACCGACGTTAAGGATCAAGTTGACGCAAGAAAAATTTTTGAAATTAAAAAATTGGTGGATATTGAGGCTTTTTTATTTTTATCGCACTTCAGTTTAAAATGTTTTGAATAATTCATGAAATATTGGAAAAAGGCCTCTTTACAATCGAACGCGAGCTGACAGCTTCTGTCAGTTAAAATATTCTTTATGCATCTGTTTGTTTTTTTTTTGCTTTTGGGTATTCGGAGGTAAAAGGTTTTTGCTGACGAAAATCCATTGAAATGTAAATTCGAAATAAAATATTTTAACACGATTGATCTTTTTGTACACTTATTTCCATTTGCTATGTAACTTTTTTTATTTTTTATTTCGTTTTATTCGTTTTATACTCCCGATAGGATTAGTTTTGCGAGAATAGTTTAGTTAACGAGGGATGAAGGAATTTTCTCTGCGAATCAAGGCGATGTATATATATATATATATATATATATATAGATACAAGTTGACGCACAGACGCGAAGTAATTCTGTTATACGGTCCAGATTATCATACACGGCGATGTGTTATATAACTGTCAACTTGGTACGTGGATGCACTCGAGCTTTTGGAGCGTAGACTTTTGAAGCCAGGTGTTGGCATCACGGAGAAAATCAAACGGATAATCCGATTACTGAATTGCCTGTTTCTCCACCTATGCGAAATGAAAATGCACGCCTCTTTTTTATTTTTCCTTTTTTTTTCACTCGTTCACTCATACGTGTACGAGCGCATAATACGTATATAGAATTATTCTCGATACTCCGCCGGATGTACTTTTGCACCGTTGCCCTGGAACCGAGATCACGAAAAGAGAAAAAAAGAAGAAAAAACAAAAAAACATTAATACCTACGCTTCTCATCCCTTGCCCTCGCAACACATTCGCACTCACGGGCTTGATGCATATTGCATACAAAAATATTCATGCCCTACCCGATAATTCCGCGAGAGCAGATTTCGCAATTTTTCATAAAGACGATTTATCTATTTTTTCGAATTTTCCAGTCGTTGAAGATACTTCGTGAAAGTGTATCTACTGGAAATACATCGATGTATTCATTCATCTAGAACCGAATGAATTCTTTTCGAGGTTCCAGCAAATTAGGAATAAAATCAAAAACATATAATCGGGGAACGACCTGTTCATGGAACATATAGAATCTAACTGATTTTCTCGACAAATAGGTTCAACGTATTTACGTTTAATATGGTTCCGGTAATATATCAGCGGCTGGCTCCCCTTATTATTCGTTTTATTTTATTTTTTTAGCGGCGTTCGTTCAAGATTTACGAGTAAAAAAAATGTACACACGAGCATGATGGTTTTTTTCTCGCTGTGAATTATTGTCTCTTAAATATTTTATGCTCGTAGAATGGGAGAAAAATCGGTGAAAAATGGATGTAATCTTTTTTATGTGCAGTAAAATTTACAGGATGCATTCGGTACATCTATAGTTAATGTATCGTGTGAAAAAGCACGAGGTGTTCTCGAGTAATGCACTATTCCACCTGTCGCGTGATCTCCGCAAGCTCACGCTCGAGTCAGCCTTGCTTCAATGTATACTCGAGGGGCAACCTCGAAGATACATCTCCCTCTCTCTTTCCCAGTCTCTCTCTCTCTCTCTCTCTCTCTCTTCTGTCTAAAAACTGTGGTTTCGGAATACCTGACTTTTGGGTAGGTCTATATGTATGTGCGAGTTTCGTGAGAGAAGATGTTGCGGGTCGATGCGATTTCCTCCCAAGTGACGTGATCTGGCTGTTCCCAAGGCGTAGATAGAGAGAAGAGGCGAGTGAGGGAGATGGTGAGACTGGAGGAAGAGTAGACGGAAGGAAGATTGAGTGAAGCCTAAAGAGACGCTCGTACGTAGCACAAGAAGGAAATTGCCTACAGGCTTTTCCTTCGTTTCTGTGTATGACTGGGCGAATCGATATAAATCGAGAAAATTCACAGTAAGAATGGGGAGACAAAATCTTAAGTCTCAACGAGCTCGCGAAACGGAGTTATCGCACAGAACAATGTTTGTCGTCGAAACGACGCTTTTATTTGCAAAATTACTGGATGGAAAAGGATCATTCCATACCTAAGGAATTTCGGTACAGGCGATACAATGTTGCCATGCCAAACCATGTTAAAAACACAAAAAATTTCAAAAAGTTAAGAATTTTATTAAATTTGGTGAACACATTCTTTAGTGCCAAATTTGACAATACAAATTTTTTCAGATTTTTCTTCTACACAGTTATCGAGTAATTGAAGACTAAAGTTCACGTGTATGAGCATAGCGTTTCCATATATATAGGTATACATTTCGGGCATAAGAAATCTGCTTTAACGCATAATTACTCGATAACTAAATAGAAGAAAATTTGGAAAAAAATTGTGTTTTCGTACTCGATGTTGAAGAACATTATCACCAAATTTGATTAATTTCTTAACACTTTGCCTTTTGTACCGAAACTCCTTAATGTCGCTTAGCTGTGAATTAGAAGAATATTGGATTGAATTTTAGTGTTTCACGTCAAAAAAAAAAAGGGTAGAACGTTAGAATATATATGGGTCACCAAGAATAGGCGATCGCTCCATGATTTTTCGATGCTCGATTCAATATGCCGGAAGTGAGATACTCGTTTCACAAGCAAATGGAATCCTCAGTCATGTTATATGTATAGAGGTCAGAGATATCGAATGGTTTTCGTTCGCGAGCTTTATTGAATTTTATTACTTCCGTAGTCAAACAGTATCCTCTGATGCTGTGTGACGAAACTATACGCGAAGAGAAAGAGACACTAGAGGTCAAGAGGAAAGACACCGAAGGCCAAACTCGGGCCGAAAGGTCGTCAGAGGTTCGAAAAAGCGATGTTAAGCGAGAGAGAGAGAGAGAGAGAGGGGGATTGAGAGCAGGGCGAGAGATAGAAACGTGTCTGTTATATCCCTCCGGAGTCATATTCAACCAGCAGTATTCCATCGACGACAATTTCATATACGCGTTCACTCGCCCGGTCAACATTTAATGTTTGAAATTCCAAACTCGATCCGCATTTATGCTGCAGAGAAAAGAGAGAGAGGGGGGGGGGGGTTCATATATTCGAGCAAGTACTTCGAATGCAGGACGCTGCTGCACGAGGGCTCTTTTCCCTTACGCGCTGTTATCGCGTGTAGGTGAGGCATCGACACTTCGGTGTACTATTTCTGGTCGGTGGTATAATATGGACTTTAGGAACACGGATCATGTTCCCAAAGCTTAGGCAAATTGTATCATTTGATTTATATTCTTCGATATACACCATTATTAAATTATAAATTATAAACTTTGCACCAAAAAAAAAAAAGAAAAAAGTTATAATTTTCTTTTGTCCCAATATACGATGAACGTATAACTTTACTACGAGCAGCGAATTCTCTCGATTGATCTCTTCGAAACTTCGAACTATCGAGAGTTTTTCTATCAGTCTGGACTTGAAATGCTTGAGATAATTGTTAGTTTTGCTCTCGCTGTACACCACAAAGCTTCTGACGGGGGGCTGGAGCTTCTACGTGCTATTTATCGAGGAAAACTTGTAAGCTGTTTAGTCACACGCGAGGGAATTGTTTCGTCTCTTGCCTGTAGACTGCGACGGAGCTTTGTACTAATTTACCTAAATAGTTAGGCGTTTACCAATGCTTAATTATCTCGTTGTCTACGTGCCCGCGACTATACTCTCGGTATTCTCATTGGCACGAATTCCACAACTGTATCGAATGATTACACAAGAATCAAAATTTTACGTTGTTAATTCAAGTCTGGATATATCTTGGTCTGAATTCTTGAACTCTCCGGTTTCTCATCTTGAAACACAACAACTTTCCGAATAATGAGAAACAACGCGCGAAACAATGTTTGCTACGAAGAAGTTATATGAACTATTAAACGATGGAATGAGAAGTAGGAGCAGCTTAAGAGGAAGAGAGATAGAGAGATAGAGAGAAAGAGAGATAGGAAGTGAGGTTATGAAAACGCGATTTATGAGGTGTGCCTCATAAACTTTCTACAGCTTAAGCATCTTGATTGCTGCATGGAAACCAACAGGGAATTCGAGTGATCTAATAAAATTCAATGATAAGATTCCTCTCGAGAAACCAATTAATCCCGTGCTTCTCCCCACCTAAAAGCGTAATTTAACTTTGACGAAGTTCGTCTCAGGTTCGGCTAATTTCATATATTTAAATCAAATTTTGTTCGATAAACGAAGAAAAAATGATGAATGTATCATCGAAAATAAAAATTTTTCTCAAAGCGACTTATTCGTTCCGATATTACGATATTTACGGTTCGCAACGACAACGTGTTCAACGTGTGCTTAATTGAATTTGAAAAAAAAGTGTTTTTTTTTTTGGCTTTTTGGGTTGAATGAATTGTTCAGGCAAGGGATTGGTACAGAATTCCTTCCGGTCTCACACCTGTGTCGTGGCACAAGGGGGTATCGAGCGGAACTCACCGGGGAATCCAAGCTCGATTAAAAGCTCGGTGAAGTTCGAATTCAATCGGCCTCACAGGGAGGTGATAAATTTCGTGGCGTGTTCTCTCATTTTGTTTATGTGCGAACTAGAGAGGGAGAAAATTCATATATTGAATTGTCAGAGATTGGTTACGAATTTACAGTCAGTTACAAATGACCATTAGTCATTGAGCGAATTGCCCAAGTATGCCGAGGCTGGTTACAACGATTCGGAGATGTTTAATGGAGTTTATGAAAAACAGATTTAATCGCTGTCATTTTGCAATGATTTCAATTCAATCATCAAACCACCAGCCGTTCTTTTTTCTATTAAACAATAACGCGATTTATTGTTGTGAATAATCAATGCCTTCGATGATCAACGATCCGTTATCCAATTGTTTGTAAATTTTTTTAATCCACTTACCCGCATCAACTTTTTAAATATCAACTCACGTCTGGAAATCAAATGAGTTTTCTTTCACAATACTGTGGATTACGGTTTATTCTGTATCGCGGATTTAGATGATTTTTAAATTAGAAGTTTGCATTCACAGTGAAGGCACGTACGTATGCGGACAGGCGTTTGAAAGTGATTTCCCCACGGACGTATGTATTATGAAGACAGAAACGTAGAGACAGAGACAGATGTGGGAGGGGGAGGGGGGGGGGGCAAAAAAGGGGGTTCTCACCTGTCGTAAGCTTAAAACAAAAGTCAGAGCTAGAGGATGGAACCGAGTTTAAGCGTATTAAGCTGATGTCCATCAAGCTCGCTAGTCTTATTTCAATATGAAGTTCCACGGACCGTAATCCTCGACCAAAAGAACAGCGGATAAGTTTAAAAACGGATAAATCCATTATTTTTGTTTACGCAAAAAAATTAACATTTTTTTAAGTTCATTTTCGAATGAATGCTCCACTATCGAACCTACATTTTTAATTATTCTGTAGAAAATTATCAAGATACATTTTGCAGGATTGATCTAACGATTCTTCAGTCACGCCTGGATCATGATCATTTGATGACAGTAACAATCTCTATTTGGCACTATCTTAAAAATATTCTTCTCTGGTTTCTTTTTAAAGTCGAAACAGTTGAATCTATCACTGGTCAGAGTATGTGGTCAGCAGGATGTCAACGAAAAAAAAAAAAAAAAAACAAACAAAAGTTTGCTTTTGGTTTAGTTCATAGTGGCAGAGAAAGATGGAACGAGAAGTTGAGTTTGGAATGCGTTTAGCGAATTAAACGTTGGGTCAAAACATCGGAGAGAGTTTCAACTGTTGACCACAAATATTTAACGTGAAAATTGTAACTCCTCAACAGCGTTCATACATCGTGGGGTCGAGTTGTCCCAGACGAAAGGGTGGTTAAAACCCCATAAATAAACACATATATCTATGTATATTTATCTAGACATGAAATGCGTCCGATAGGAAAGTGAGTTTCGAGTAGTCGGCAAATAAATTTCGAGATTTTGGTCAACCGGAGAAGCTCGAATCTGATCCACGAGTATTTGAAATAATATATATCGAGTAATTGGGTTACAAGTGGTGTTAAATCGAGTGAGAATCTTTTTGCATTTGGAGAATCGTTGAGAATGGTCAACGCTACATCGGGCAATGGGAATAAATATTATACGAGTCTCTGTATATCAATGTCCGATGATCCGATACACTGCACCAATTTACCGATGAGCCACAGGCATTGCCAAATTTTTATGAAACTACCATTCTACTGTAACGAACAATCGAATGTATCCACTTTTATTCGACGTTTAAACCTTTCTCTTTACACGGACGAGACACAGCTTCGCGTGCGCGACGATCGTTTGTCTGATAATGTTTCACTGTTCGATTTCGATGATAACATGATCGTGAAATCGTCTAGGGAATTTCGATGTGCGTATTTTATATTTTATTTTCTTTTTCAAATGTACTACATAGTTTGAATAAAAATATAAATAATAACGATGGACGATGAATATTATTTTGAAAGTTACTGAAATTGTTATTTTTCGAAGTAAAAGGTATATGCGAAATCGGTATTTAGTTTTTAGGTTTTCACCATGTGAAAACCTTTTGTTTTCTTTCTGACGCTTAACACGGCCAATGTTTTTTCAACATCTGCCATTTTTCGGCCAAAGTGGACTTTTGTGTCGGACAAGTTTCTCGCCGAATTAACAAGTTGGAAAAGAATTTCAAAAAAAAAAAGAAAATCCATGCACTCAGTGATTCCATGCGAGAAAGAGTTGTGCTCATCCCAGTCGAAAATACCGACTAAGATTGAACGATTTATTCCACGGTTATCAAAAATGTAAACAAACAAACAAAAAAATCTGCACACGAATCAACGTTGGTTGGACAAGGATCGAAATGAATGAAAAAATCTGATAAACACAATTTTTCAAATCGAGAGGAATATACGAATTATATCTGTTACAATGGGAAACAAAAAGGTTTTGTTTGACGAAGGACAAAGTGGATATGAACGAAGGAAGAGTAAAACGGAAGGAACGTGTGTCAGATTGGTACGTTTCATTTCTCTTTTTTGTTTTTTGGTTTTGAGGTGTTGTTTTTTTTTTCTTTCTTTTTTTTTTCGGAGATGAGCAGGAAAAGAAAGGTATTATGGCAGAGACGGGAGCCCCGTAGAAGGACGATGTAACATTTTAACCGGTTATATGCAGTTTGAGAGGTTGCCAAAAAATATCAAAAATCTTTTTGGCCACAGGCCAGGAAATGGAAGAGAGACAGGGAATGAGAGAGAGAGAGAGAGAGAAAATGCGGGTAACGTAGAAACTAACACAAGCCCATCGACCACAAATACACACACACGTATACGAGAACACAAAAACGTGGAATAGCCAACGAGCATGGCGGACTGAGGTTCACGGTTCTCTGAATAATGGAACTTTATTGTTGAGCTACTCGCCGTGTCCGTTCGTACATGCGTATATACCCAAACTATCCAACCAATGCTTTGGTACACTATATGATATATACATGTATATGGGTGTGGGTGTGTGTATACATTTATGCATTGTCTATGTGCACATATAGATTTTCGTGATATGCTTGGATACCCTGCGAATTTATGTATCAACCTATAAATACAACTCAAAGCTTGAATGAATTGAGCTTTTCTCTCTCTCTCTCTCTCTCTCTCTCTCTATACGTAATAATGCCATTCAAGGAGGTATGAGTACTAGCCCCTTTATCGGATGGCAGTCTTTTTTTATTTCTTGTAAATACGTTGCTGCTGCTGCTTTTCAAACTTCAAATTATATTAATGCGAGAATTTTTAAATACTGAGATTTATGTCCACGTTTGGAATTCGAGCTTCGCCCGGATAATTTAAACTTCTGTTTTGGGACACATTTAGGCATTGGGAAAAATCGAAAGATGATGCGGATGACGAGTGTGTAGAAATAAATATCAAATACTGTATTCGTATGTTTCTATCATTTTGCATTATTTTTTTTTGTCCTGAATTCTTTTTCTAAATTTTTTTATATACATTTATATAAATGGGTTATAATGACCATTGCTATAGAAGACGGAACGGAGGACTTGGCTAATGCTGAATTCGGGATTGTATACATTGTGGCAAAAAAAAATGGCCGTCGAGTGTGATGCGGTTGGCCTAAAAACGAATGGAACTGGTGGTTAGATCCGGATCCCCTACTCATCGCTACTCGAAAGAAAGAGAAAGGAATGAATGAAAAAAGATAGCGAGAAAAAGCTCAAGCTTTATTTCAACATCTCTCTCTCTCTCTCTCTCTCTCTCTCTCTCTCTCTAGTATATTTTCTCGTTATCCCTTTATGCTTCATCTTACTTTTCCTTCGAACGTATACTCTCGGGACAAACAGCTACTAATTACGCACGCAGGTATATCCTTTTTCTTTGTCGCTATATCCCGGGTCTTCATTTTCGTCGAGGAGCGATCAACGCCGTCGGAATTTTTTTTTTTTTCTTCTTTTTCTCTTCTCTCCCTCTCGATCTTTCTCTTTTTCTCACGCGATGTTTTCTCCTCTTTTCCTCTTCGGAGTTACGTCATTATCTGAGCTACTGCAGGCGCCTCTCACTCTCTCGAAGTGCCTCTCAACCGCTATTAACGCTTCGTTCGATTTTTCTTTTCGTCCCGACATCGACCCTTTTTCATCCGGTTTAACCCAAACCTTGTTTGTTCCTTCTTATCCATCCACGTGGACTGAATCAAGGTTTTTTAATGAACTGATATATCAGAAGAAAAAAAACGTCTCCACACCGAAATATTTCTTCCTTCAAGATCAAACGCACACTCAATAATGTGGGAATAAACGAATTTCTTTTTCAAAAAGAAAAAAAAAACAATCGATTCATTTATAAAAAAAAAAAAAAAAAACAGAATTTGGACGAAAATGGAGTTGTGAAAAAGAGTCTGAAAATCGTTTGAAATTCATTATCCGCATGAGGAATACTCTCGAGACATACGTCGAGAGCCATCGTATCGTCATTAACGTGAAAGCTCCCGTCATTCGTTTCACGTACGCGCTGTTCCTTTCACGTGATCCCCTCCCCCCTCCCCCAACCCCGTATATAAACAAATATGTATATATATATATACGTAACAACCATATATGCACTCAGTCTGGGAGTATTCTTCTTTGTGCTCCACCCTCTTGATCCCGGTTTTTGCACGTTGTCCGACGCCATTAGAGTAAACGCACACACCGGCTTGACGCGTGTATATTCTGGTTTTTATTGCGAAAAAAAAAAAAAAAAAACTTTGAGTTCGTATGTACATATTTTTCTTTTTCTTCTTTTTATTTATTTTGTTTTTTTTTTACTATTTTCTTTCCAACCCTCTTTGTTTCGTCTCTCGAGGCAATTAGCTACCCACGGAGTAGAAAATCCTTCGGGCAACGACAAAAACATTGCAATGAATTTGTATACCTATATACGGAAACACGAGTGAATGCGTGAAGAAAAAAAAAAGAAATGTGCAGTCGTACGAAATCTAATCGACACGGATCACCAATGATTATTATATTTTAATTAATTTCTTCCCCATTTTCATCTTCAATAGTACAATTCTAGCGAATCTTGCAAAGAACATTTTGAAGACGCAAGAATATTCATTCAATTCTGTTTCTTACAAAAGTAATAAATATTCATGGTTCCGGAATATCACGCCTGGCTTACAACGTTATAATAAATAATAAAAAAAAAAAGGGTGAACGCAAAAGGTTTGTTTATTTAGAAATGAATGCTTCGCTTACTACCCTAGCAATTCAGCCCTTTCTTTGAGCTCCCTCACGATCCTGGGTATAAAATAGACCGCATTATCTGTTCCCCCCTACGAACGTATACGTATATATTTATACTCCGACGTTTATATATACATTTCACACATATACAAATGCATATGTATGCATGTGGAGTGAACCAACGTCATACACCTTCGTTACCAAGCTTACGTGCTCGTAATACGCGATCGCGGTCGACGTTTTCTTCTCACTGATTTATAGAAAGTATATATATATATATACGTATACATGGGCTGAGAGCGAGTATGGAAGGAAGAGCACAAAAAGGCGAATGAAAAAAAAAAAAAAAAAAAAAAAAAAAACAAAAAGCAAAACAAAATGACTAAAATAAGGAAAAAAATCTTGTCGGAATTTGTGCCTGAATGAAATGAATTTCATTTTTTCGTTTGTCCATTTCAGCTCGTCGAACAGTCGGTTACTTTTAATTCTACTGAATTTCAAATTCCACCGAATCAGCTGCAGCCGAATGAACAAAATTTTTCTTCCATTGGTATTAATTTTCATTCGTGCTTTTTTGGCCTCACGAAAAGCTCTATATTCAGCGAGTCTCTGGTACTTCACGTATTAATGCTTCGCTGAAAGAGCTAAAAGCGAGTATTTGATAATGTTATTTTACGGAAATAATAAGCACGGCGTAGAACGAATGTTTCATTTTTCATTCTCTGTACAAAGTGGAATAAAAGTTTCTTCAACTTTTTCACTCGTTCTCTCGGCCTTCTCTACCATATATATGTATGTATATACCAGTATACACATATATATATCATGAACTTTCATACTGTCACTTTTTTGTACCTCGATTCTTGGTCTGACTAATCGTCGAGCTGAGCTGTTGAATTTTGCAAAGTATATGCTCTCGGAACTGAGCGCATTTTTTTTTATTATTATGCTCATAATTTCTGGCGAGACAAAAATGTATGGTTCGTTTTATAAATTTAACATTCGGCGAAGGAGAATAAGGAATAGGGGAATTTTGATATGTTCAATAGGGTAAAAGTAACAAAAAGAGCTTGTGAGAGTTAGCAGACACCAGGGAAATAAGGTAAAAACGTCCCAAGAGATGACTCAGGTGTTGGCAGCTCTAAAGCCCTTTGCAATATTCATATTCTGCTAACTCATAACTCCTTATTTCTTTTTATTTTATATATTTTTTTTTTCGAGTATTTCTCATGGAAAAGAAGTGAGCTGGCACATATCTTAAGAGTTCTTCAACAATTACGCTTCTTTCATTCTCTGGCTGCATATTTCTATGGGTTTTTCCCACACTCTTCGAATGCAAAAAAGCAAATTAACATATTCCTGAAATGAAACAGAGTTTAAGCACAAGTTTTCAATAAGAGCTAACCCCTCGCAGCCGTTTATCCAATCTCTCGTAAAGTTCAAAGCCCCGAGTCTGTCTTTTGACGGTAAAAAAAAGAAACAAACAAACGCCAAAGCAAATAAACCTCCTCGGTCGATGAGCGTAATTAAGAAAAGAAAATGGTAAATACTTGCTCAACAGAGCTTTAACTTAAAAACTTTTTATTTACAGCTCGTGTAATAACGCTGTGAGGTAATAAGCCCATGTGATTAAAGAAAGTCCGGAACTATTACAACGCAATTAGTTTTTGTTTTTTTTTTTTTTTTTGAGTCATTACTTTAACACACGTGACGAGTTGCACTTTCGTTAACACGCATTCGAAGCTCTTGTTAAAGGGCCGATCCAGCCCCCCCCCCCCCCCGAGAGGGATTCAGGGGCTAACTACCTACTGGTACTTTCATACTTGACTTAACAAGAGACACTTTTGGATTCTTAGTGCTCCGGGTAGTGAGTGGTACTTGAGAAAGTCGAGGGTTGAGTCCCGACAGCACACATACACACAGACACAGACACATGAGCTTGGGTGATACGGAGAACGCCTGGCTAAAAAAAATTCAAAATGAAAAAGGAAATTTCATGAATTCTGTACGTGATTCAAAAAATTCTCGTATCGATTTACGAGGAGAAGCGTAATTTTCAAAGTTTATTTTATTCCTTCTCTCTCTCTTTTTCTGTTTTTTTTTCTTAGCCACCTGGTCGTAGTCAGATTGATATCGATCATCGATATACCGATGCATAAACTTTACCTTCGCGTAAAAAGATCGACCGATTGAGCAAGAGAGACGAAGAGGTGAAAAAGGTGTAAAAGGAAGGAAAAGAGACGGATGGAACATCGAAAATCGACTCGTGAATTCAACAGTTTGTCATGTACGGCGCTGGTGAGTTTTGATTAAAATAGTAGAAGCACATCGAGAAAAACTACGGTGGAAAAGCAACGCGAAATCCCTCCAGGACGAAAAAAAAACGAACCTTTCGGCAACTCTTAAAAATAAGGACAAAGTTCAACGTTTATTGCATCTTTTTCTCCCATAATCGATCGTTTTTCGTTATTAATATCTTCGAAGCTCGATGGTTGGATCGAGTTGCCAATTGAGATTGAGTATCCTAATTGGTAAGAGTATATGCTGCTCGAAATATATATTTGTCAGCTAGCAGGGTCATTCGATCTTTTACTTGCCACTTGCAGTGCAAAATAAATAGATAATTAACATTGTTAGACTCGATCGTTTTATTTCAATAAATTATTATTTTTTATTTATTTATTCGTGACGCTTGATAATTCAACAATGTTGAAATAGCGTAGAGCAATTCATAACGAGAGGTAAATATACGTCAACCAAGATCCAATCTGGTTTGTATACATGTCTACAAGGACGCGTGTTTGGGTGTAAATTACCTGGAATTTATCCAATGACTTGGTCTCGCTTTGATTAGCTAGCTATACTACTGGGAGTGAGAAGATGCAGTCTCATCCCCCCCTCCCCCAAGTATACGTATCGCAGCATATGTCTTCGTGCTATCGACAATACTGTTCCTCAACTATCCTGCTCCGAATTCACCCTTCCCTTTGTTCCAGTATCACTGGGGTGGCTTCTTCGTGCAATATCTCCGGGACGTTTACGATTAACAAACTTCGACAACAGTATTTTAACTTCTGCAGATGGTACCTTGTAGCTCGAGGCTCTGGGGACGCGAGTTCGAGCAAAGACGTATGTTTAGTAATTGTTCATCGAGGCAGCTGCCATTAAAATTATATTCGGATTTCATAAAATCCTGTCAATACGAAGTGAAGATTGTTGCAGCAGAAAAGAAAAAAGTATCTTCGTGAATTGAGAGTGAAAATCAAAAGGGAAGAGCAATAGAGCAATCGCGAAGAATTGACTATCGAGAAAAAACCTTAAGACAGCCGTTAAATGGACTCTCATCTGGATGTCATCGAGTGAAAAACCTTGGGAAAAATGGTAACCTTGGAATTCGAAGAAGATGAGCGAATCAAGACTCTCATGTGGACTGGAAATAAATGTAGCGAAGCTTTCTTATACGTCGATTACGTATATGTGTAAATACATATATGTATGATGATAGTTATTGATGCACGAGGGACAATGTGCGAATAAGATCTCATGGGGAAAGAGGACCAGAAGATGTCATGGTATCCAATTCTGCCTCGATAAACCCTAGACTCATGACGGAGTCACCTTGCCCAGAATCCTCTCCACTTCCCACTATCTACCGATTCTATCTTTCTCTCGAGATACATCTCACTCCCACTTTCTCTCTTTTGGTTTACCCAACTCGGAGAATCTCGCTCCACTCGGCATAAAATCCTCTTCGAGCCAATAGCAGGGCTTCGTACATCTCGGATTTCTCTTGGAGATAACATTGAACGCAAAACCGTCTGACTATGTATATTTTGTTAGTTTATTTCGTTCTCGTAAAGTGTACAGTTTTCGAAAACGAAGCTGGAATCTTGCTGATGGCGTATAAACTAAAATATACGATATAGAGAAAATTTAACAACCTCGAGGGACAACCGTTACAGAAAAAAGAGTTTGAACGAATTTATTTTACAATTCGATCGAATTTTCAGATGGTCAGAAGATCATTTGAATATTCCAATTTCGATTTTTCGATCGTTTACTGATAACGAAGAAAAAATGATCCTCGAGAAAGGGGTTACCATTTTTTATTTTTTAACGACAGTTTACACAAATTACAAAAAATCTTTTATCTCTTTTATTTTTAATCAGCGGGAATCTGATAGTTTCATCTCGAATAAGGTGAGGTTTCTCTTTCGTTGTCTTCATGAGGCTGGTCGTTAAGAAATCTAATGAAAAGTTGTACAGTTTTATTTTTATTTCAGCTTCATCCTCACAAGCCTGTAACTGTTTTCATTTTTTTTTTTTGTTACTTCACTCTCTGCGTCTCTTTACGATCGTTTTTCTAGAGCCAGAGAATACGATGACTCGGTGGTGCTCCAATCATATTTTCTTTTTCACCCTTTACAGTTTTCTATCTCTTCTGAGCCAAGCAATTCGAGACAAAATACTTCTTGGGTTATTCTTTTTTGTATTTTTTTTTTTTGTTGGAGTGGATTCTTCATGCAATTCAATCTTGAAGTGTTTTTAACTCTGTCTCTCGTGTCTGAAACAGAGTTTTGCTTTTTGTCGTTGTTGACTAAATAACAAAATTGGCATTTTTCTTTATTTTTCTCATAAACAACGAGAGTATTTGTTAACTTTGATTAGGTTTATGTGATTTTCAATCTCGAAGAAGTCTCTCTTGAATCGTCTTGCAAAAATATTCAATCGAAACTTCAAAGTTCAAAAAATTGCACAGTCTTCCACTTTGTCTCGAAAGTCCATTTTTTTACCCATCTCAAAGGTAGAAATACTGTTCCTATGCTAAGGCTATGTAGCTGGGAGTCAAGATTTCGGAGTAACGAGACAGATAAAAAGCAAGAATCATGCGAAATTTTGAGTTCAAAAATTTCTTGCAAGATTCAAGATAAAAGGGAGATTACTCGATTGTCCATTTTTTCCGCTTTTCTCAAATCTACGAATACAGTTATACGGTCGTGTAGCTGTTCGTACAGGGACAAGTTCAAAGGCAGCAGGAACAGGGTGTCTCCTAGTAGAGCGAAAAGAAAGATAAAAAAACGAGAATCGTGCGATATTTGGGTTTGAAAATTTGTTGCAAGCTTAGAGGCAAAAGAGAGATGATTTCTAGTAAAGTAACGAGAGAAAAAAAAAAGAAAAACGAGGACCATCCGACTTGTGCGCGTGAAAATTTGTTGCAAGTTAAAAGCCAAAAGGAAGATGATTCGTAGTGAAGTAATGAGAAAAATATAGGAAAGCACAGATCGTGCGAGGTTCGCGCTTGAAATTTTTTTTCCTACTCCTCTCGTCCGTTTCAAGCCCCCCTTTTGCCTGCCTAACTGCTTTTTCCTCGTAATAGTTTGTGCATGCTCGTTGGCATTACGCCTCCCTGACCTAAATTCTCTTCTTGGCTCTGTCCATTTTGTTTTTTTTTTTTTTTTTCCACCTTTTTCTCTGCTGCTGCTGCTGCCTTTCGCTTTCTTACCCGCTAGCTTATTTTGTAAGGGTCCCAAGCGCGCAGTCGTTTGCTTAGGTGAAACGAGGCGCGTATTATCTATGAGAAAATACACAAAGCGGGGAGAAGCAACCGTGGGCAACGAGCTGGACCATAATCCTTCGCTTCGTATGGCCTCTATACCATTGGGTAACCATCCACAATCGCACTCACCCACCCACGAATACTTGACTCCTCTTATATTCCTATACGTACGTGGAACATTTTTATAAATGCGCAACAGCTCATAATATATGTGGATACAAATCTTCTTATTACTGTAACGGTAACGCCCGTGTTGCCTGCGCATTTTTCTCTATTTTATTGTTTCTCGAAAAAAAAAAAAAATTAAAAAAAAAAAAAAAAAAAAACAACGATATTCTCGTAAAAAAGTGAGTGTTTTAACGAAAAAATTATTTATATTTTTTTTCCATTTCCACATAGGCATGGAAAACTCTATTGACAAAAAAGTGGAAAAAAAACAGGAAAAAAATTGGATCTCTCACCTAGTTTTTTCGTCGATATTTCCTGAAAGTTAATTTGATTAAAAACCTCGATAGATTTGATTGAAATTTATATGGGTTTCTCGAGAAAACTGAGACAAGATAACTTGGGACGTTTTAATTGGCTTCTTCCTATCATCAATGGAGTTGCATCGTATTTTGAAGTGGCTCATTCAAGCAAAAAAGCTAGTAGAATTTTAATTCTAACTTAATAAAGTTAGTTTTAATGGAATATTTGCCGGTGATTGGTCATCCAGGATGAAAAAGTTTGAAAATCAATATAAAATGGTATTTAAAAAACGAAACCGTACCTGAAGAGGATATAGTTGCAATGGGAATTAGAGCGAAGGAACGAAGGTCTCATCAATTTACCAGAAGGTTCAGGTCGAGGCGGAATATGAATTAGCAATCTGTGCCACGTCATCAATTACTATCTTCGCGCCGTTCATCATAAAAGTTTTTTTCTAATTCTTTTTTTTTTTTTTTTTCTTTCTCTAACTCCTTGAGCCTCCGCTTTCGTCGTTGCTGCTCTTCTCTCGTGTATAGAGAATGGTGGAGGAGAAAAAGAAGAAAAAAAAAGAAGAAAAAAATCTTGGTGTGAGAGAGATGAGAACAGATAAAAGGTAGTACGTGGGCGCAAGCATCGCGAAACTCCAAAGGGTTT
Source organism: Campoplex capitator (assembly GCA_037576405.1). Taxonomy (NCBI): domain Eukaryota; kingdom Metazoa; phylum Arthropoda; class Insecta; order Hymenoptera; family Ichneumonidae; genus Campoplex; species Campoplex capitator. Next base: position 12,155,522 of record JARBWI010000004.1, on the reverse strand, counting down.
TGTGGTTCGGGAATATAGGGCAAGTGCGAGTGAAGGATCGCAATGGGCTGGGGATAGACAGAGAGAAACGAAAATATATAGTTAAGAGAGAAAGAGATGGCCTCGCGGTTCAAATTCGACGCGTCGATTCTCTCGTGATTCTCGTCCAGGGAATCGGATATCCTCAATCCCAGAATCCGGAAGAGCATTCGCGGATAATGAGGCAATCTCCGAGCTTTTCTACGACTATATATACTCCACAAATGATATTACATTTTCACCGCAACATTCTTTTCAATCATTCACTACAATTTCATTACCTTTTACCACATTTATATATACACATTTGAATCTGTATGAAACATTATAAATTTTTTATTTCTAATAAAACAATTGATCAAAGAACTGAAGTTCAAATCGTCATGGGAATGACGAAAAGAATTTCAATTTCTAATAAACGAGCATTAACATTTTGATAATTTTTTTCGTTTTTTCGAGAATTCTGATTTTTAGATTTACCAACTTCCACATATTTCCATACGAAATTCACGAAATTAGGCCACTTTCGTATTTACGTAAAGAGTGAGGAGGGATGAGGGGAAGAGAGGGAGAGAAAACAAAACGAAAAGAGATATGCGTACTGCTGAGACTCGATGATGTAAAAAAAAGTTGGTTGGTAGCCAGAAGATTCTTCGAAAAATCGATTATTCGCTTCAACGACCCAGAAAACATAGCCCACGACCAAGTCCCTGCGACTAACGAAGGCGAGAAAGAATAGATTTCTTTTCGCCCCTTTTCGTTTTCTTTTTTTCTTTTTTCATCTCGTTAAAGATTCAGCGCTGAGCCACTGAGAAATTGAGATGACGATGCCCGCCGTTAATCCTTGTGGTTCGTGGGGATAAAAAAAAAAAAGGTACGATATTCGATAAATGAGAAATCAACAAAGTTTCTTTTTTTATCTTTTTCCTTATTTTTGATATCGTGAATTCTGAAGCAATGAAATGAACTTCTTTCCATTGAATTCTATCGTATCTGAGATTATATCGTCATGATCCTTCAATGAATTTCTATTCGATAAAAAATAATTCATCGATCTACAACAAATATAGACAACGAAAACTAAAACAAAAAATTCTAATTAAAAAAAAAAACCACCAAACCCACTCAATGAATTGCTTTCCATTCGAAAGAATTTCATTGAAAATTCTCATAAAATGCTTTACAGAGAAAAAAAAACCAGTGAATTTTGATTTCATTTCCAGTACTACGTATCTTTATAAATAAGTAAAAATCTTTTGTAAGTAAGTCGAAGAATGTAGCCAAATAGTTTCTTCTTTTTCATAATCAACGTACCTAAATCATTCACTAAAAAAAAAACGACTAATATTCGGGTACAAAATAATATTGAATATTTTTGATAGTCGCAAGTTTTAATCATTCCGTCAGAAGTCATCCATTCGGAGTGAATAGACAAAAAAGCAGATGAAGAGAAAGGAAGAGACAGAGAGAGAGAGAGAGAGAGAGAGAGGGGGGGGGGGGGAGGAGGAAGGAAGAGATGAAATAGAGTTCAAACATAGCTACGCAATATCGTAGAGTTTAGGAGGATCGGAACAGTAAAGGTATGCATTTACTGGGTTCTCATGTTACCGTGCTATAAATTCGTGATGCGTATACGTTAGTGGCAATCGATTTCCGCGAAGCATCGTCGCACAGGTGAAGTTTCGTGTATATATATATGGTAGTAAAGTAGAAACAGAATGATCCACCGATACGTTGAAACCGTCGACATCTATCGTTGGAATCTCGGATTGCATAGCATTTCGCTTCACCCTTCCTCTCTATTCTCGTCATCCTGATTCTCCCCGTCGTCTTTGGAGCTCGCTAGTGCAAAATCCCGTTTCGAGGATTTGCACAATGCGTAAAAGCACAGTAGCGCGCGTTAACAAGGTTCCACCAGTGAGAAACTCCAGAATAGAAGATGCCGAATTATTAAGTGTCGTGAACATTACATCACCCCGTATGCAGGCTTTTAAGCTGATTTAAGTAGTGCATTAGCACACGCTACCATATATATACACCCCAAGAGCTTTCCAACTCCTTCGAATATTGTGTTTGCAAAATCTAAACCTTCTACGTAAAGGAACAAAGTGCGTGTTCTTCCAGGATTCAAAATTGAGAGCTTTCCATTCATCTGTTCTCTCTGCTAAAATTATTTCTCGGGCCACATACTCGAGCGAATAATTGCACGCTGAAGTAAACATGGGAGATACCTCGGTATAAAATAAACACTAAAAATATTCTTTTTTAATCGTTTAAAGAGGTTGGCTACACACAACAATGTTGCCATGTTAAAAGCATAGGGAAATTCGAAATGATTAGAATTTAATGAAATTTGGTGAGCATATTCTTTTCGATTAAATATGAATATACAATTTTTTAAAAGATTTTTCTTCTACATAGTTTTCGAGTAATTAAACACTAGAGTTTACATCCGTAAGCATAGGATTCTCATATATATAGGTATATCCTTTGCATATTGTAAACTCCAATTATTCGACAACTATGTAGACGAAAAATTTGAAAAAATTTGTGTCATTGCATTTGATGCTAAAGAATGTTGTCACTAAATTTTATTAAATTCTTATCATATTATCGTATGTAGCCAACCTCCTTAAAGAAAAATGATTTTCACGAAAATCATTCATTTCGAAATATACGAATTGGTTTAAAAGTTGTGAATTTTTATGTTCTCAAATCTTGTTACATTCTCGAGTCAAGTGAAGATGAATTTGAATTTAATTTTTCCCATTAATAAAAAAAAATACCATGAATCTGGAAACAGCTTAGCACCGCCCATTCTATTCTCATCAGGAGATGAAGATTCGAGACTATGGAAATCGAAATGTTATATCCGGCGAAATGAGATGGCCCGAGATCAATTGAAATCTAGTAATGAGATGACAGGATGAAGTAAGGAAATTGTTCGCTCGATCAAATGACATTCCTTTCTCATTCGACCCGATGACCCTATATTTGCTCGAAAATTATTCAACGTTTTTTTTTTTTTTATCGAGTAATATGAATTTTCTGAACTTCCGGGAAGTGTTTTATTCATAAAATCTGTCGGTTAGCGCAGATATTACGATCAGACGGATCGAGTCATTCTTTTTTCTAGCTCACCTCGATTCAATTGAAATTCTCGATAGACAATAATCCCACGTCAAACAAAACTTTGGTGGACAATTCTATTTGTAAAATGAGGAGATGTGATATGTCATCTATTTAAAATTTCCCGCTAGGCAAAATATGAAACACAGATTCGGCTAGGTGTGAATACGCGGGCATGAAGAGCGATTGTGGAGAGTCAGTGATCTCTCGCCCGTCGAGTAGACCGGTTTAATTTGGTCTTATTGTCGTGAAACCTCACGCACGTATTGTATGTAATTATGTATAAATATAAAATAAAATCGCAAATATAACAAATGGCGCCCAACTAGTAGGCACGAAATTACGTAGCCGTGATATAAAAATTTTGTTTTACATGCCGAAAATAAGTAAGACTAGTTCGCCTCGCGCAACACGGTCGAAAACAGCCACGACAAACAAATTACTGTTACCGTTATCAGAATATAGAAAACGAAAAGGAGAATCTCCGAATATCGTACGAAAAAAAAGAAATACTAATATAAATTCAAATACTAACAGGACTCTAAACATGAACAACGGAATAAACGACGCAGTTATACCGAATCTCGAGCAGGAATGGCAACGCCTAAGAGAGGAACGCCAACAATTATTCGAAGAGCGTCAACAACTCGAGAGATTACGAGCTGAAAATCATCAACAACCGATACACCGAGAAGCCGTTCAACCCGAACGGAGAAACCTCGTCAACACAGAATTAGTGAACGGCCTTGTCACACACCTTCAAAATTTGCACGTAAATATAAGTATACCCAAATTTAACGAAGATAATAATCCGATGGAATATATGGAAGAGATCGAAAGATATTTTAAATTAAAAAACGTTCATGCAGAACAAAAGCTTATGGTAATAGAAAATATTATCGAAGGTAGAGTGAGGATATGGTATGAGGCGAAAAGAAATGAGATACCGACGTTCGAAGTGTTTCAAAGAGCATTTAAAGAAGAATTTTACTCGATACCAAGTCAAGTTCGTTTTAAAAGCCAATGGGCCCAACGAAAATATAAACAGAATGAGGGAACTATGCACACATATTTTTACAAACAAATCAAAGAATGTCGTTATTTTGATCCGCCTTTGACTCCATACGAAATAAATTACACCATAGTTCAGCAATTCCCTCCTCGAATTCGATCGAACCTGGCGACGATAAATTATACAGACACAAACACAGTTGCACAAGCCCTCTCTCAATTAGATCTCACACACGAGGAATTCACGCGAAACAAAGAGCACAAATACAATCACAACCAGCAACAGAAATACGTAAACAGTCTACAATATACTCAAAATCACCCACAGAATCCTAATGAATATAGAAACAACAATAGATCATGGTATAACAACAACCACAAAAAACATAACCAGTATAATAATGATTATAGGGCACGCAATGAAAATTGTTCGCAAAATCAAAATCAGTATGTTTCGCATTATCAACACCCGAATAATAATCAAGCGCAATCGTTTCGAATTCCCGACGTGCGTATACCACCACCGGGTACCCAACCATACCAAGTCCCGAATACATTACCAATCGAACAAAACATATTCCAGCAAAATAACGCAATCGGAAATCCAAATCAGTTAAACTAAAATCTGATACGAAATTTTCGGGTCCATTTTCGTGTCAAAGATTTTCGGATTTCATAGAGGACCTAAAAGAAGAAATAGAACAAGATATCCCTCGAAATAGTCAAATAAAAACCAGAATCCAACACTGCCCGCATATAAAAATAAAAATGGGAGACCACGAAATGAAAGTTCTTATAGATACGGGGAGCCAAATCACGTGCATCTCCGAAGAATGTTACAAAAGTCTAAAACGGAGCTATCAACTGAATGAATTACCAGTTACCAACATATCTGTATCCACCGCGATAAGTAGAAAATCGAGTTCGGTCAAACGTCAAATCTTGTTTGAAGCCTCTATTGGCAAAAAGCAATTCCAGTACATTTTCTTGGTTATACCATATCTAACGGCAGAATGCATTCTAGGAAGCGATTGGTTGATGACATACAAAGGAATAGTAAATTATGATAACAAAACTATAACTATACAGGACGATCTGCTTGACTCAAATTTAGTTTCATTTGACGGGAATTTTTCAGAAAGACTCCAAATTAGTCAATGTAAGGATAAGCTTCATATTAATATTGTACAGGCAGGAATCCTCAATAACGACATAAAAACGTATGACGAGTTTGTACAAGAATGCAAAGTAAAAAAAACGGTCGTCAACAAAGATTGCGAAAATTGTCTAAAAAATAAGAATAATGACGATAAAAATGTGCCGATAAATATTCAAAGAAACAGAATTGTAATGAAAAATAATTATGATAATGACAATATGAAAGCCGTGATCGAAGTGATAGGTGCGAATAAATCGGGTGAAAATGATCAATGGCACACGAAAATGGATGATAATCTAGACGACAAGGACGAAACGAACGACCGGCACGTTCGCAGTAATGAGGTACACAGTAATGACGACGAATTATTCAGTTCGGAAATCGAAAAAAAAAAATTATTCCGCGAGCAACTTCAATCGTGTGCGCAAAAACTGACGTCACTGGATCCAAAGCACGCGGAAAGTGTCACGAAACTAGTTTTGAAATATGAAGCAATTTTCTCCGAAAAACCGGGACTGACAACTATCTATGAACACGAAATAAAGTTAATAGAAAAAAAACCAATATCATATCATTCATATCCGGTTCCGATTCACACGAGAGAAGCGGTTAGAGAAGAAATTAAGAAAATGTGTGAGTTAGGCGTTATCGAGCGTGCAAATAGCCCATATTGTAACCCACTACAAATTGTGAAGAAAAAAGACGGTCGTGTTCGAGTGTGTTTAGATGCGCGATATTTAAATGCCATAATTGAAGGGGATAACGAGTCACCCCCTATTATAAGTGAGGTTATGCAAAAGCACAGCGGAAAAAATTATCTTACCACGTTAGACCTCACGAATGGATATTGGCAAATACCTCTAGCCAAAGAATCCCGACGATACACGGCATTTTTATTCGATGGTAACCTTTATCAATTCAAAGTAGTCCCTTTCGGTTTGAAAACATCAGGTAGTGGTTTCATACGGGCTCTAAATTTGGTTTTCCGGGACGACTTTTCAGATTTTTTGACTTACTATATAGATGATTTGTTAATCGCGTCCAAAAATTTTGGTGAACATATGAAACATCTCGAACAAATATTCCAACGTTTGAGCCAATACAATTTCACATTGCGACTAGATAAAGCCAACTTTTGCCAAAATGAAGTTCCATTTTTGGGGTTCGTATTATCACCAAAGGGCATATTACCGGATCCGAGGAGAATTGATGTAATAATGAATTTTGAAGAACCGAAAAATAGACAACAACTACAGAAATTTCTAGGCGTCTGTAACTACTACCGGCAGTTCAGCGCAAAACATGCGGAATTCGTAGACCCGCTGAGAGCATTACTAAAAAAGGATTCAAAATGGATATGGGGGAATCAGCAAGCGAAAGCGTATCAAGAACTAAAAAATAATTTCAAACAATGCGTGATGTTATCTCATTATGAAATCAATAAAACGTTCTATTTGCAAACGGATGCATCCGACAAAGGCGTCAGTGGAATCCTTTTTCAAATGGACCATAACAATGATAAGAAAATAATATCTTTGGTTAGCAGAGGACTTATGCAGGCTGAAATAAATTATACAACCACTGAGAAGGAGCTCCTCGCGATTGTATATTCTATGCTCAAACTTCGCATATATCTAATCGGAAAACCGTTTATCGTTATTACTGACCATCAAGCATTAACTTTTATCAACAAAACACCGTATCAGACTGCAAGAATATGCAGGTGGATTTTGCTGATTCAAGAATATTCATTCACGATCAAATATTGTAAAGGTAAAGATAACATCGTCGCCGATTTTTTTAGTAGAAATCCCTGCGGAAAATTTGAGGTAGAAGATCCCGACAGCATAATCATATCAAGCCTCATGCTTGCACAAATGAATGAAGTTCATAACGGAGCCGATGACGCGTTGATTATGATTACTCAGCTCGAGTTGGACCCAGGTTTCGAAAAAGAACTAAAAAATCTCAGTAAATATCAACAAGACGATAAGATTTTAATGGAATTTATAAAGAAAATGCAAAAGGATCACGCTCATAATATTCAGAGTTATGGCGGGATATGGTTTTGTAAAGATGACGTAACATCGCAGTGGTGTATTCTCGTACCGCTCCGATTAAGGAACCTCGTGATCCTAGCAGAACACGAAAGAATGGGGCATGTAGGGGTGTGCAAAACTCTGCAACATTTAAAAAGGTTTTTTTATTGGAGAGGAATACAGAGGGACACCAAACGAGTCATAAAGTGCTGCGATCTCTGTCAGCGTGTAAAATATCTACAGAGATCGATGGAGGGTACGTTTTGCCAAGTAAAATCAGACCGTCCGGGTGATTTGATAACGGTGGATTTCTATGGGCCATTGCCGAAATCGGTGGGCGGAGTTCAATATATTTTCGTTGTTCTTGATGCCTTTTCAAAACTGGTAAAATTATATGCGATCAAAAGGGCGACGTCCCAAATAGTCATAAAAAAGATTCTCAGAAATTATTGTGAAGAAGTAGGAAAGCCAGTACGAATATTATCGGACAATGGGTCTCAGTTTACAGCCAAAATCTGGAGAGAGCAATTAATGAAACATGATATAAAAGTAGTATTTTCATCTGTACGCCACCCTCAGTCGAATCCGACGGAGCGAGTGATGCGGGAGCTAGGCAGATTATTTCGAACGTTTTGTTCGGAGCAACACACGCGATGGGCGAAATATCTACCAAAAATGGAAATGCTTTTAAATCATTGTGTACATACCAGTACTGGTTATATGCCCGTAGAGCTACATTATGGTAAAAAACGAAAGGATAAAATCCATAATTTATTCCAGTTTCCGGAGTCAAAGGATGAATCTCATGAATATAAAATAATATTAGCCAAAGAAAGGATTGATAGAAAATTCGAAAATCGTAAACAATGGCAGAAAGCTATGTCAAAAATAAAATTGGAAGAAGGTGATCTTGTGTTAGTTAGGGTTCCACACATATCGAATGCTGCGGAACGAGTCACTCATAAATTCTTTCACCTTTTTGAAGGACCATATAAAATAATTGAAAAGCGAGGCGCTAACGCATTTGTATTATCACAAAGAGACAATGATAAAATAATAAAGGGTACTTATAATCGTGGAAATTTAAGGAAGTATTATGAATCGAAGCCTAAATGAAGCATCAGTTCTGGTTTCTAGGAGTTGCCATATCAAAATGGAGGTTGTCTAGAATAAGATAATTGATAAATTTGACAATGCCTATATCCGTGTGGCAGTCTATATAAGCTAAATGATAGCATAAATCAATTGATGAAATAAGGCGTGTGATGAAATGAGATATAAACTGCGTAAAAGTGTTTGTGATACATGAGTGTCGTGGATGTTGAATGAATGTCAAAATTGTTTAGGACAAGATCCTTAGTGGGATGGAGTCAAGTATGAATGTTATGTAGTATGAATGCGGACACTAATTTTATATTCGGAATGTATCACGAATACAAAATTCGGGGAGCAATGTGATATGTCATCTATTTAAAATTTCCCGCTAGGCAAAATATGAAACACAGATTCGGCTAGGTGTGAATACGCGGGCATGAAGAGCGATTGTGGAGAGTCAGTGATCTCTCGCCCGTCGAGTAGACCGGTTTAATTTGGTCTTATTGTCGTGAAACCTCACGCACGTATTGTATGTAATTATGTATAAATATAAAATAAAATCGCAAATATAACAGAGATGACCGTTGGATTCGAGCACGTACGAGCCACCATTTTGGAGAGCTCTTCGTAAGTACAAAATGTCAGAATCTTCAAGGATAGTCGTATTCTCGAGCAATCGATATTCCGTCAAGCTCATGAAACTCGGAGTCCAACGAAACTTTTTATGAGAAATGTTCTCGTGATTAAAAAAGTGATTGAAATATTTTTCGAAAAATATAAAAACATCAACCCCTCAAAATAAAAGGGTTTTGTAAAGCCCTACGATAAAGCGATCTTCGAATGCTATAAGTTGTTGAAATACAGTTAGGTAAAAAGTACAAGCTGCTGCCTAAAACGGAGATAAAATACGACCCTCATATCGTCGGTTTCGCTCCATTTCCACCATAATCTCGTACTCACTCTTCGTTCGACGAAACTCTCGAATCCCTTGGATAAACCAAATAAACAATTTACGCTTTCAACACTCGGAGCCTTTTCTACCAGAGTAAAACGACATGAATCCTTACGAGAAACATTTTGAAGCTTCTCTGGTCATTGACTTTGAATGGTGTCTGACCCAAGCGCAATTTTACAACCACAAAACGTTTGATATTCTACATTGCCTTACAGATTGGGTTTTCATACAAAATACATTTAAAAAAACACATAAAAAGCATTGAAAAACAAAATTGACACTTCTGGTACTTTATTTATTCGATTTGTTGATATTTATTGAATCAAACTTTTGGTCACGCAGTTATTGTCGTGGGGCATTGCCCCGGATAAATTATGTAACGAGCGTTCTTATACTACGTTTGAAAAAAGATATCACATCGAGTGGGAATCTGTAACGAAAAATTGAATAAAAACATTCTCGTTCCGTTATATTTTCGTGATATTCCATTAAAACATTTTCTACCATATGAGACCCGAAAGGATGCGGGTGAGAAAATATAATCGGTAAAGTGTCAAAAATAGTAATTTCTGTTGAATTAGTAAAATCTCGACAGGAATCGGATGTTATACGGTAACTGATAAGCCGCACGAGGCTTCCTAACAAAACCGCATCGTGTGTCGTCTTTTAACTTTAACTCTCGAAAGCCATGAAGCGTCGTTCATCAGTGGGCGATATGTTCACGAGCTCCAACACACGCGTGAACACACTACTTGGACAGGGTACGTACACTGACACATTGGATTTTGGTATAAAGAAAGGCTAGCGGGGCTGTTAGGATCGTACGGTCATACATCACAGGACTGTCGTGATATCGTGAAGCTTGAGTGATGGACTCGTTCGAAATGCGACAAGTAATAGGTCCACGTCGAGCTGCGGTTTCTCTCGTCACACAGTGTGGCAAAGATCGATGCGGGTCAACCACATTTTAGATAGCTATGAGAGTACAAGTTTTACCGAAAAAAAAAAAAAACAATATATATATATATATATATTTAATGCGTAAAAGTGGTACGAAGGATAAGACTCGATAAAGACGAAAAACGTTGCTGTGACTAAAAGGCTCGTTTTCATCCATCAGGGATGTTACAATTTTATGAGAATATAAGTTAGTATTGAGATTGCGGTTTGCTCGGGAAGGGCTGACTTCGTGTCTTTTGGGGTTAGGTTCAATCTTCCTTAATCAAACTGGGGCAGACATGAAATCGAAGGAATTAGATTCTTGGTATATACTAGAGATGGGGGAGTAAGAAATTTACGATCTTCGAAACACAGCTTGGATTTTATTCTACTGGCAGATCATTGGACATAATTGACTGCCTACTGTCCAACTCAGCAACTTTTTTTTTTGACATCTGGAAACGACGCTTTTTACTGCCAATAAAGCCACTCATGTTGCTAGTAAAATGAAATAAAAAAAAGGAATTTACTAGCGATTGCAATAAAAGACAAGGACTTGTCGATTGAATTAACAGGGTCCACGTTTACGCCGGAGATAAACTTTGAACGATCGAATTAATGAGCTTAATTAATTTCTCTGACGGAGCATTGAATTCAAATCAATTCTCACGATCTACGAATTAATCTTGAAGCAAGAATATAAAAAATGTGAAAAAAAAAAAATAATAATAATAAGGATCTAAAGTCAGCGTTAACACCGAATCTGTAAGCCCTGTACGGCTTTCTCGAGATTTCCGGGCGCAAAACTTTTCTTTCCTCCAATTTATTTAGCGAAAGCCCGAATTAATTTCCGTTTCGAGTACTTCGGATACTTGACTCGGTAGGAACGAGCGAACGGCGCTGATATCTCGTTAAAAAAGAAAGTGAGGCAGAAAGAAAAAATAATCGGACTAACTTTCGTGCGCGGAATAAAAAATCATAATCATGCCAAGTGCAAATAGGAGTGACGGAAACGGAGAAAGAGAGAGAGAGAGAGAGAGAGGAAGAGAACGGATAAAACCGAAGAAAAATACTCGAGTATGTTGTGTATTCGGGTTGGTGGTCGTAGTCCTCGTCGTTGGTATACTTGCAATCGTTTTAGTCGGTACAATGGATACACAAATATATAAATATATACATTATTTTCATTATGTCTATATACTTGCTTCCCTATGTACATCTGTATATTAGAACGAAGAGAGAGAGAGAGAGAGAGAGAGAGAGAAAGAGAGTGAGCAAGCAAAAATACCTCTCGACGCCTTGACGCCGAAGGCTGTACCAAATCGTCGTCGTTTTTTTTTTTTTTTCTTGCCTTAACGTTGCAAGAGGGCAAGCTCCAATCTCGGGTACCGGAAGAGACCGACGTGAACGAGACTGACGACAATCCCGTCGTCCGGCAGATCTACGGGAGATTTGAGAAATAAGAGGCGGGTAAGGGTGTGCCAGAGGCTTTGCACAACTCGGTGAAAGCGAGAAAGAGCGAAGGGTTGGAAAAGCAGCAGGGTGCGGGTAAGATAGCGCGGTTGGTCTAACGGAACTATAGCCTCGCGGGACCAAGCTTACACCGTACTATCCTGGAGAGTTTGACTCCCTCTCGTTCGGTCTATTTTACCCTTGCAACCTCCCCTGTACCACCAGAGGCCGCTTAAGCGTGTACCAAGACCTTTGCACGTTATCCGATTTACTTCATCGACTATCCTCCTCTCTCCCTCTCTCTTTTCACATCCGTTCTAAGCCCTCGTCTCTCTCTTTCTTTGCATTTTTCTCCTTTGTCCTGGCATTTTTCCAGTTAACATCCCTTAACCAATAAACACAATGCTCGTACTATACAATTCCGGAAAAGGAATAGTAAGTTTCCAGTGAACACCAGCTGCAGATAGCTTCCATGTTTTTTTTACCATTTTTATATCGAGTATTTGTAATTCGTTAGCACATTTTTAACTTGAACATTTTTTTATTCGATTTTTCATGCCACCGGAACAACATTTAAATTACCTAAATATATGCGCTGTGACCGAAAATTTGTATACAAACGCGACTGTCGACTGTGTGATCTGTACGTCGTCTCTTCTTGATAATTTCATTTTTTCTGAGGCGTGAATTTGTATCAATTTTAATTTGTACTTTTTTTTTTTCTTTTTCGTTTAAGGAGTTTCGGTACAAAAGGCAAAATGTTAAGAAATTAATGAAATTTGGTGATAATGTTCTTCAACATCAAGTACGAAAACACAAATTTTTTCAAAATTTTCTTCTACTTAGTTGTAGAGTAATTATGCATTAAAGCAGATTTCTTATGCCCGAAGTGTATACCTATATATATGGAAACGCTATGCTTATACACGTGAACTTTAGTCTTCGATTACTCGATAACTGTGTAGAAGAAAAATCTGAAAAAATTTGTATTGTCAAATTTGGCACTAAAGAATATGTTCACCAAATTTTACAAAATTCTTAAATTTTTGAAATTTTTTGTGTTTTCAACATGGTTTAGCATGGCAACATTGTATCGCCTGTGCCGAAACTCCTTAAGCTACTTTTCGTGAAATTTCATATTTTTTAAGAAATACGATACACTTTTATGTATTAGTTCAAAACAGTACCCTATGACAACCGAGTTTTCAGGATTATCGTCTATATTTTCAATTCAAAGGATTCTCGAATGAAATTTAATAAAATAAATGACAATTTTGAATAATTACTCTGTACTCTAATATAATTTGTTTCCCGAATATTTGGTGCACACGTTGAGAGAAGATTTTATTTTTCAAATATGGTGAGACTGGTGGGACCGCCGCTGCGGTTAGAACTATCGAATTTTTCTGCAAGACCAACGGTGAAAATGGTGAGGGAGCTTCACCAATCGATTTGGAGTGTGAAACAAAAGTGAACGTATACCACATTGATGAACGTTTCCCATCAAACATGTTTGCACCCATAAAAAATGGGTTAAAATCCACTCTTCCATTCGTCGAAAACAAAAAAAATCTTAGAATTAAATTAATTTGTCATTAATCAGAAACACAAAAATTTTGTCATCGAAAAAAGGCATTGTTTCGAATCAAATTGACTTCGGTTTGGCTTTGAAACGAGGTAAAAAGATTAATTTCATTCAACTAAATCCTAATTGTGTCGACTAGATTTTTTTTTTTAGGTATCTACCCCTGGCTCAATCGCGATTACATTTTCATCGAAACCGACTGTTCGTTCGATTTTGAACAATGTAAATGTTCAAAAATTCTTGATGGAAAAGTTCATTATTCTTTCTCTCAAATTCTTGCAGAATAGCACTTTTTTCGATGATACAAAACCGAACTAAGTGCGAATATGCAACAACGTTCATGCTTTTCTAACTTCCAAACAACTCTTCTAATTTCTGAATTTTTCTCGAGAATATAAAAAAAAAGATTAAATATTTTAGGACCAAAGATTAGGAAAATAATGATGCTAGCTCTCGGCATTGGCCGGTTCAATGAGATCGTGCGGTAGTCGGGACAGCGAGCGGAAAAAAACAAAAACTGCGTTTCTCGCTGTCAACGACTAGTAATGACGGTGTTAAAAAAAATTGTTCACATATCGCATGCTGCTATAATAAGATCAAAAAGTCTTGGCGAGTTTATTGCGAGGCAGATTCCTCGTTACTCGTCGTAAAAAACTTTCATAAAATTCCTTTTAATTCACAATATTTTTGCCGGTATATGTACCCTGTGAATACAATGTCGAACAATTCGGTGCCACTAATTAATCTTTTTGGTAGCAACAGCAATGAGACTCTTCGCAAATATTGCTGGCTTACACGTACTTCAACGTGGACAAGAAATAACGAAAATTACATATTTTTTACAACGTTCATTTATTCGTGAAACTTCGTAATACGTCTATTTACTGAAGAACGAGTATTTTAGCATGCATTTACATTAGTTCACGGAACTCCGGAGCCTGGTGTACTGAGTTTGTTTTTCGGACGAAACGTCACGGTGCGGAAATGATATTCCAACGCAAGTTGATATTATCGCAAGAATACACGTATCCCAATTTTTTATAAGTGTGTATATACAGTTGAATAATGCCTCTGAGTGTTTGAAGAAGAACCGAGGATTCGTATAATTCGGTATTTCAATGATTTAAAAAATATTTTTTCTCTCGTTGAGAGAATAATAAATAACTGTTATTCACGAGTTTGTTAGTTCAGTTTATCTCTGATACATTTTTGTCTTTAATGCATTTTTTGCCTGATGCAAACTCGTTTTTCACTACTATGAAGGTAACGTCAGGAATACCGAAGTTAAATTGTTCCTCCGCGTTGTAATCGCAATTCTTGAAACCTTTACATTAGAAAACTGTATCCAGTCGTGAGTGGAGGTAAAACTCACATTTTCCTGAACCAAACCCATTCACCATCGTCAGTCAGTGCACACCTCAAGTTTTCCTCCTTATTTTCTCCACCCCAGTTGAGCTTAGCGAACTACCAGAATCCCGGGTAGTTAACCGTAATTCAAAAAGTTTGCTAGATTAAAAGTGCGAGCCTGAAACTCTCTCTTTCTTTGGTCAAAAGAAAGAGAGAGAGAGAGAGAGAAAAACTAAAATCAAAAGAGGAAAATGTTACGAAAGGAGGGTTGTGCACTTAATTTTCATGGAGGTCAAACACACTGCAACTTTCTCTTTTCTTAATACTTGTAGTGCCGATTTCCTGGATCTCAATGACCAAATGGAGGATAAAGAACGATTCTGGACTTTACCAATGAGCAAAAAATATTTCTAGAGGAAAAAAAAAATGTAGACAGTTCGTGTGCAACGTCTAGTTATTGTTTTTACAAAACAATATTCGATGAGATTCTCCATGTATATTTTCGTTTCTATAAAAGTTTTCTATAAAATAGTATGCAAGAAATATTTTGAAAAATCGATCTCAAGCTTCGAATACACGTGCGAAGTCAATAAATAAAATAATGTCGAGGTTATTTAACTTTGGAAAAAACCTGCAACGAACCAGACAATAAGAATGATGCGGACAGCAATATGTGTACTCCACAATTTTTTGTTATCGATTTCATATAACTTCTATATCGAAAAGGATCACGACTGAGTTGATTTATTTTCAGTTCGTCCGAAGAAATAATAAAAAAAATCTTATCTCCCGCGTGTCTTCTCTTTCCCTATTTTGGCTGCCGTGTACATACGGAGGTTCGATTTTACTAAGCCAGTAGTCTTTTCAGCAGCCAAAAGAAAATGCAGAAGGAATAAAAGATAAATATGCAGAAAAGGTACAGAAAGAACGAGGAATAAAAAGATAAAATAAGGAAAAAAGAAAAAAAAACGGTAAACGTGTAAGGCGGATCTGTGAGAAAGAAGGTAGCTCCGAGAGCTCTTGGATTATTCGTCGTCGGGATATGCTCATAATTCATTTTTTACTACTCTCTGCTGCTTTTCAAATATCAGCAAATTTCTCATAGCGCATGCTTTTTTAAAAACTTTTTCCACTATTTTTTTCTGTTTTTCAAGTGTCCCTTAATTTTTTTTTTATCTCGAATGAACATAAAATACAGCCTGTAATTATCGGGAAACGAAAGTTTACTCGTCGTGAATTTTTATCCAACACCTGCTGCGAAAATAAAAATAAAAAAAAAGCAATATCGAAAAAAAAAAAAAAAATCCGACGACCCATGTATCGAGATTTCAAAGATATTTGATAGACGGTAGTAATGAGAAGGTGAACACGTTATGAGAAAGTTTACGATCTGGCAGTCCAACAGAGCGGTTATACACCCGTTGTCTGACCAATATCGGGCTGTTTCTACTGCAGGGTGATTTTCTGTCTCCACATGGCGCACCACATACGAATGTAAGTACTATATAAACGTCCCTGTGTGTGTATGTGTGTGTATATGTCCTGCTGACATTGCTACAATGCTGTGAAATCGTTTTCACAATTTCTACGACCTATAATATTGTTGGGAATTCCGATTCACTGTTTCTCGACACTGTACAGACCTTCATTTCTGTATACGAGTATTTTTCTTTTTTCATTTAATTTATTCATCAAAATATTTGCCAAACGATAGAACTTGTTATTGATTCATGATCGAACGGTAGATTTTTCTGATAATTGAATGAAAATTAATGCAGATAAATTCAAGAAATTCTTGAGCCAAAGTTTACTTTTAAAAAAAATAAAGTGTCTTCATTTCCGACCGAAGCACAAGGTTTTAATGACGTGGAAGTAATCAAGAGGAAGTAAAAGAGCACGGATAGTGTGGGTCTGGAAGAAAGTGAATCAAAACTTCGTGGATTTCCTTGGGAATGGTCACTTATATACATATATATATATATATACATACAGGTTAGTTGAATGATCAGGCAACTATTGTAACGTGGCTGGTCTCGATTCTCTCACTTCGACAGCACTTCAAGACTTCCACCATTTTAAGGATCAATTTTATCCTCATGCTCCTTCTCGATCCTCACTTAGTCAAGGAGATTCTGAAGCTTTGTTCCTAAATAGTCTTTGACTGGGAGTTCAATTGGACGTCCGACAAAAGGTTGAATAAGAGGATCGAAGAATAAAAAGAAAAAAGAAAGCGTTAACTTTTGTGTATTTGAAGAATATGAAAAATGTCTGTCAGAGCTACGGTTTCTGGAATTTATTTCACACTAAAAATTCGGTTTCTCGTATCTTTGTTGTTGCTCATAAACTCGATAGAAATTCTGGTACACAGAGAAGAAAAAATGATTGATTCAATAAAAATTGATGTTATTGGAAGAGTTTTGTCAATTGAAATGCACATTTCTTTGGCAGAATGAACGTGCAGTCTGATAAAAAATTTATGTGTTCGTTCAATGATTTATGACATTATGATGATCATATATTTTATTGGCACTTCTTAATGAGGGATTTCGTTGTTCCAATAACTTTTTTTTCTCAGTGTATAATTGAGAGAAAAAAATTGTTCATTTATGCTCATTTGCCTTTAATCAGAAGGGTAAGAAAAGGGTTGAAAATTGGTCCGTTTAGTGATGGTGTATGCACTGTGACGTGTTGTCCGACGTGTAACTAGAGAGTCTTCCGGTACCTTTGAACCTCGCTATTCTGGCTTCATTCTCTATACATCCTAGATATACAGACATTTTCACAACGAGTATATCTGTATATAATTTGGTCTATATAACTTCTCCCGTTTTCTCTTTATATAGTCGTCTTTGGAGCCTCTACCAGTTCCGTAGTTCCGGGCTAACGGGCCTCTGGCATTGGCTGCATATATTGCGTCAGACCTTGAATAATAGAGTACTCAGCTTAATTATTGGTTAACAGGAACAACCAAAGTTAACACACGTGTGCAGTCAACTCCGAAGCGAAGCTATGGGCTTGCAAAGCAACAATCTATCGTCTCAATGCGATTGAGCTCCGATCAATCGCGAGGTAGCCAATGATAAGAGCTTGCGAAACAAAGATTTATTCAAAAACATCGACACATCGTTAACGGTCACCACAATTACGAGCCAAAGTCGAATTACTATGAACTGTCTTGATCCGCCAACACAGTTTCTCTTCCAGTCCTCTCTTTTCTTAGTTCCTCGTTAACAATCATTGATCGACTGATTCTCAATGTCTCTTTCATTCGATCCTTTAGATTTTTATATTTCGCGTCCTTCACACACGATCGATTGCTCCCACTTTTCGCTCTGGTTCGTTCAACAAACTTCTGTCCAACTCAACTCAACTGTACGCCGCCCCCTTCCCCCCACTCCAAACTTTATCAGACAACTCGAATAACATACAGAGTTTAATGAAAATCGAGATATCGTGACTAGCCTTCGAGAGAGAAAGCACATCTGAATTGATGAGAAGAACAAAAAACTGAGCCGAGACTAAAGGAGTTGAATCCGAATCGAAAGGGGAAAAAAAAAAATTGATATTTTTTGAACCATCGAAGAACCCGGGATACGATCATAAATTTTGTTTATAGCCACTAAAAAAAAAAAAAAAAGCAATGGTCAATGTAAAAGTTAATTCAGTTTGGCAATTTGAGCTCGGTGATCGGCCTCCTCCCACGTCTACTTAAAAAAAATTGTTTCAATAAAAATGAAAAAAAAAAAAGCAATGTCGGTTTATGTGCTCTTTGATTTTCAATTGATTTCACATTTACTTTTATCCCCACTAAAGTTTGTTTTTGCCAAATGAAATTGAGTTTCAATAAAAATAAGAGAAAAATAGAAAAAAAAAATAATATTCCTTTTTTCCAATATTCGTTCGACAAACGAAAAGAAATGAATTTTTATTCTTATCCCAGTAAAATACACACGAACAAAATACACATAATCGCAGAAATTATGCTAAGCTGCTAAGCCATTCTTTTTCCTCTCGAAGCGTGTCTTGGATCAGACTCCTGATCCAAGACATTCACGCATAGATATATATACGAACAAAGCGTATATACGCACACTTTTTTCGCACCCTACTCTTTGGCGGATAGAATAAATTACCCCTTCCGATTGTTCTCGCGACGTGAATTTTAATACGAGGAGCCCGATGACCTAGATTGCACTCTTTTGCCACACGGACACACGGAGAGGCACAATTCCGTGCGGAATTGAGGAGGTAGGAAGCGGATGTCGTATTTCAAGTTCTATGAAGTTCTTACTACAGATAATAGAAGCTCTCGACCGAACTTAAAATTTGTCCCGTTTTTTTTCCACCGTTTTTCCTTTATCGTTATATCATTGATTTATATTATATGATTATGTATGAAATGACGTAGCTTTTGCAGAGAGAAAAATGTCAGATCGTATTCGAGATCTTTTTATTAGTATACCTATTCTTATTC
Source organism: Campoplex capitator (assembly GCA_037576405.1). NCBI lineage: Eukaryota > Metazoa > Arthropoda > Insecta > Hymenoptera > Ichneumonidae > Campoplex > Campoplex capitator. The sequence goes on along the minus strand of JARBWI010000004.1, from coordinate 12,136,319 downwards.
TTTATATATTATTTATATATAATATATATATATATAATATATCTAATATAATAAGAATATAAATAAATATATTATTAGTATAACATTTGACCTTTGTAGGGGTTGAAACAAGAGAAAAAAGGAAAATGAATCGAAATACAAGTCCTCGATTTATTACGTCCTAATATGTTTAAAAAAAAAAAATTTCATGACTTTTACATTGGTAAACAATAATCTGTTGAAGGTGTTATCAATAAATAGTTTAGTTAAGATAAACAAAAAAATTAAGTAAAAAAAAAGAAAAATTGTTTGACTATTCAGAGAATGTGTATTGACTAGTCTCTTCGAGAGAATGACATTCTCGAAAACGTTTTTATCCATTAAAGAATCGGAACTTTGTATATATCTTTAGATAAACGTTAGATAAATTGCACTATCGTCGATCGTATGATTGAGTATATCCTGTTCAAATTTGATACGTTTGTTATATATTGAAAAATGCGAATAATGATCTTTATTTTCGTGGATATACAAGTGTTATAAATTCAGAGAATATGGCAGTGCAAACAGCTTTCTGAAACACTGTATTTTCGTGGTGCTAGCGTGGACAATACGTATGTATTTCGTGCAGGTTAAATGTACAGAAGATTTCTCTCTCTCTCTCTCTCTCTCCCTTTCTCTTCCTGCCTTTCTCTCTTGTTGCATGTGTAAACGCGGAAAGCTATGAGAGCAAAGGGGAGTTTGGCAGTCTCGCCTCATCGCGTAATAATGAGTACTCTCTCACCCTTATGCGACGTAACTTCCCAATGGGAATTTTGGCAAATGCAGTGAACGACGATGACGACGACGACGACGACGAAAAGGAAGAGAAGAAACATCAGCATTGTGGTGAAAAAGAGCTGAATAAATAAGGGGTTGAATATGTGAAGGAAAGAAAAGGAAATAAATAAAAGGCAGAATAAATGTGAAAAAACAAAACTGGATACATTTTAATTACAGCCTTAATCGGCCTTCCATAAATCGTTTTCTCGTCTCATTTAATTCATTCGTCTCAACGATCCTTAACTGACCCGTTAGATTCACAAATGTACTCTTTTATATATACATTCGCTATGAAACACGGGTTTATATTTTTATTGACACTCGTGTCAATAAAAATATGAACAAAGCGTCGATCAAATAAGATTCACCCTTTTGTTCGATTTAATGCTCAATTAAATCAGATATTTATTTATTCACGAGCGATTTCATGCACGTTAGCAATCGTATAATATATACATATATCACTTGGTCGATGCTACGAATTTTTCAATACATAGAATTCCGAGACAAATGGCACGAAATGGGGTTGCTTTTACTGGTCCCTGTTTCTGACGTTGCACCAACTCCCGACCTCTTTCGCTCTGTCTTTTGCCTGCGGCACTTGCATCTCTGACGTTGACAAATAAGAAAAAGGCAGGATATTCCAACGGACAAGGTGAAAATATATCTACCGAGCCAACGAGTTTCTGTTATTTTTCACTTTCTTCGTCAAAACCTTTTACACGTGAAAGAATTTTGCTCTCACGAATTTTCAAATTTTCAAAGCTTTCATGACAGATATTATGTCTTTTATCACTCAGTATTTGCTTCGCGAACGAGAGCATTAAATTTAGGCCATTAAACGAATTTCATATTCGACAATGGATCATCTACGTTTCGGAGTTCATAACCAAAACTGCAGTATCGAAGTTAAGTGCTTATTCAATTTTATTGACGCAATAATCAACCAATTTAGAAGAGTCGTAAAATAACAATAATTACTGTGACGAAGTCATGAATTTTGTAAAAAAAAAAAAAAAAATAATAACCTGTTTTAGGGCTCATGATAAACTGTCGGTTAAATAACTCCATTAAATTTAGTTCCAAGTATGACTGATACTCGTACAAATCCCTTGAGATATTTCGGAATAAGGGAACAAGAGGCTTGCTGAAATACGCCAAGAAAAAGACACTGAAAGAAGAAAAAACTATATGGTCGACTCGAGTTTTGGTTCGATGATCAATCTCCAATGCATCACTCTCAATTCGACTATGGAACTACACCCTAGCAGTGGCCTGTCATGCCATGAATTATTTTCTCATATATCTTTGTGAAACTCAGTCGAATGTTTGACGTATATTCACCTTAAGCTTTCGACATATACATTTGCCCTTGATACGTGCCGGAGATTTAAAGACTACATTTCTCATAGGGTACATGTATTTTCTTCAAATTTATGAATAAACCCATTTTATTCATCATATTATCTGACTGTTTACACATACCCGATTTCGGGGAGAAAAAACCAAATGATATCAACGATAATCCATTTGCCAATGGAAAAAATAAATAGAAAATCTGTGACAATCAATCTTCCAGACAGAGAATATATAGGTAAAAAAAGAAGAAAAAGAGAAAATTAAATTTCGTCCTGTTTCCATAAAATGATTTGGTAAATTCGTAGTCTAACAAAAAAGAAACGCAAAAGTGTAAGAGTAGAAAGTAAAAGAATTTCATCTCTTTGTATATACCGAAGGATTACCATGTCCCATTTAAATAGTAATTTCTTCGACCGTATCCTAGAAATTGCAGGGAATAAGCAATCCAGAATCTTCTTTTACTCCTATTTTGTCTTCCCCTTTCTATTTTAAGCCGCAGGTTGTTTTTTTCCTCTCACTTTGCTGAAACCACCGACCTTTTCCCTATTCACCTTTTCGCACCAATCCTCCTCTTCACCCAGGCTCGAACGATCTCGTAAAATTTTCTACTCGTTGTTACGAGAAGCTTCGAGCAAGTCGTAACGAAGTTTGCTTTATCGTGCAGGAATAGTAGACAAGGATATATAGATGCTGGCTTCAAAAACGAGAAAAACGACGAGTTATACAGGTATAAATCATTCTAGTTGAGAAAAAAAAAAAAAAATAGAAAAAAAGTACCTAAATTACGTTAAGTCTCATCGAAGTTTCCTCGCTACGGTGAGAAAATTATTTTTCATGCACGAAAACGCTACCTCTTCTATCAACTGTTAGGCGTCTCTGGTTTGCTATAGAGTTTATGAAGACATTAGTATACCATTTGAATATTAACATTAAATGTACATTATGTAACATTATTCCGGAATATTCATTCCGGAATAAAACATCCGGAATTAACACATTTTCTTATTAAACGTTGGATCAATATTTTTTTTTGCACATTCCAGGAGTTATTTCTAGAATTCTTTTGTTCTCGACATTCTTTTTGGTTTCTTCGGAAAACTGTACATTTATCCAACAAAACTTGTATACGTATTTGAAATTTTCCAACGCTTGAAGGAAAATCAAATAGAATACGTAAGCGAATAAGCGGAAAAGAAAAAGCCAACTTCACTCGAACGTAGACGAGACGCTGCTGCAATACGTACGGCGGAACGAAAGAATCGGAAGGACGGAAAAATGGTGAAATGCGGTGAGAATCGAGGAACAGTGCAATGAGGAAAAGCGAGAGACACGAACCACGCGCATTCCACATTGGTCACGTTCCCAATTTATAGCCAACGAGCGAATACGCCTGGCTATAAAATAACACTTCTCCATTCAAATCGCCAAATTAATGGGCATTTTTATGGATTCTTTGTTTGCGCTAGCCGACAATGGGCCGCTAGGTTTCCCCTGGATGGTTGCCTGAGTTATTATCCCCAAATGGAACGATTTTCGAGAAAGAGAAGGAAAGAGCAGGAAGAAGGAGCCCGTGCACATGGCTTAGGATTCTCATGGACTAATAGTTGTGATAGGAGAGAAAATGAGAAAGTTCCAAATTATACAAATGTATGTTAATTCTTGTTGAAATCGAAATTGAGAAAAGTTTTGAATACGAATGGAATAGCTATTCATAAACCGTGAAAAACATTAAAAAAAAAAATTATCGTTACTTAAATTCTGCAGTTACTGTAAAAAATTTCATTATTGTACACTGCATGTCGATTACTATCTCGGATTCTGCTTTCCTTTCTCCATTCACCCTAAAACCACACGGTCCCACGAAAATCTACCAGAGATAATCCAGTAAATTGCATCCCTCCACAATACCCTTTACTACAATCTAATACGCATGCTCTCTGTTCAATGTAATTCCCTATTTACTGTTACTACCAAAGCTGGTATGTGCCAGTTACGATCCTTGTATTATTCCAACAACCATATCAATTACAATACTCAATCGGGCATTACATTTGTCGGTAATTATATGTTTTGTTCAAATGAGATGCATGAATGACTGTGGTATCGTATCTCATCTATACAGATCCAATATAATATAATATAATATAAAAAATTACGTCAATGCTTTCATAACGTCAGCGATAAAAATCACGTTTATAGGTTTTATCAATTATTTTATTTGCAGAATATCGTATTTGACACGTATGGCCACTGAGGATGGGAAGAATGAAATATTCAAGACGCGCACACCTACATAGATGAACGTATATAGATTCTACTCTATATCGATTTAGTGCGAATGAGAAGATCATTTCGTCTCCATTTCTCACTTCTCTTTCTGTCCCTTGAGAGAAGGGCGAAAAGCGTACGATACCTCGAATCTAGGTTGACGGATCCAGTGCGTTCTGGTGAACATAGTTGACCCGGAATGTCGAAGTGCTCTCTGCTCTCTACTTCAGTCGTTGAGCTTAATTCGACTGTACAGGGCCTGATATAGAGTGCAGGTTGAGCCAAATACAAGAGGCAAAATTCTCTCTCATTTCTACCTCGATTTTCATGTATACATATAGGCGAATGTGTGTGCAAGTATAGATTAATTAAAGAGCAACGTGTTATCGTAAGATTCGTAAGATTTTATGTATAGTATTTTAGTAGCGAACTTACCTTGTGCAGGCGCGTATATGTTAAGGTAGAGGCAATCCTCACTTTGATTACGTAGCAGAGGCAACAATCTTCTGAGGTACTCCATTCGACCGGGTGGCATGGCATTAGTCAATTCAGGCAGCTTTTGTGGGCATACCGGGCCAAACCGATCGGCAATTTTAACCCCATGCCAAGGTGCACCATTGACCGGTGGCATAAACCGTAAACTACCAACGGGCGGTGAAGCGTAAGGAACACCACGAAACACTTCAACACCTCCTAAATTACGTTCCAACTTTACAATGACCCCCTTAATGTCACCGTACTTTGTCTTGACCGTTCGTGAATTGAGGTCACCCCTAGCAACGAACGGGACCAGCGCCAAAATCACAACTACCATCTGGACCAAATTGAGAGGTAGTTGGAGGCACGATAATTTTAATGACATCGACATTTTGACTGTGCTGAATCTATGGCCGGAGAAGTTAGTATCTCCTCAAGCACTATCAGTGGTTACGTTTGACATGGGTCACTACTACTCTTGTTCTTCGCGTCTCTTTCGATGACTCAGTCTCTTCTTCCTCCCGGAGATCGTGCTTGAACTCTCTCGATTCGTTCTCTTTGACCCGATCATCTTCCGCATGGATCACGTTTCAAGCCTTTCCTTTGTTCTTCTTCTTTTCTTGTCGTCTAATGTTTCAGCCAACTTTGCAAAAATTTCGTTTTACTCCGTCCCATCGGAATAAATCAATTCCAAATATAATCCCAGCCGTGCTCGGATCGTGAAAAATCATTCATTCAATTCACTCGATCCAAAGGGTGTCAAAAAAATTAGATGCTACGGGAGAGCTCTTTTCCATGCTCACTTAGTGATTTTACTTTTCTTCACTCTTGTTACATCACTTGGTCGGAATAATAGCTAGAACACACGAGTTTTCACTTCGAACGACAATCACGATCGCAAATACTTGGGTGTAACTACGTCAATCAACACCCATGTGTTTGCCAGGGATAACTTCTCACTATGTTTCTATCCTTCCCTCATTCGCCGTGTCTAACCGCAAGCTGACTCACAAACCCATCCCTTCACTTCTAACCACTTCTCACTTGCTACGAGAACAGGGAGAAATATACCAGCAGATTGTAGCCGAAAGTTAGTGACGCTGGCCCATTATCAAGTCAGCGTTTTGAGAGGCCGAAATTGTTGAAAACTTTCCAAACGCCGTCGGGCACGATCACGTTGGAGTTACTAACCTATCTGTGTGTTCCAATCTTTCTCTCGTTTTCTCTTCTCTCATTCTATCATGCCTGTCTGTACTCTCTGATATTTGCAATGCTATCCTTCAATTGAGTCTCGAAGCGCTGCGAAGATGATTGCCTGGTTCATAGTTGATGTCTACAACCTATTATGGACGGGGCACAATTTTTTTTTCTCCCGAGTGTATCAATTGGCAGAGCCAAAATCTCGGGACGTTCAAGCAAATCAAAGTAAAAGCCTTATTGGCGCTATTCCACGGTAGCGCAGGTGACGTGAACTCGATCGATAAATTGATAGAAACTGAGAGTAATGAGAAGAAATTGAATTTTCAGAGCAGAAGCTTGATTGCCAATTCACTTAGCAGCAAACATGTATTAAATCATTCGAAGCTATAACATTCGAAGAACCTGGGAATTTAGCAATCCTTTCTTTCGCTTTAAAACTGTAAGGATTTATCTGTGCCATCAAGAATAAGTTACTCGTGTTATCCTTCGCAAGTGTCGGAAAGCTCAGAAACGCTGCAGCATCGTTCAGAGATCCTAAAGTCCTTTCTTCGTCAGGCTCGTTTCCTACGGCTAAATCCTTTCTAAGCCGGACTCTCATCCGGCTCATTTACAGAAAGACGATCACCCGCTTGGTCGCATGACTGGAAATCTCGTGATGTAGCATTCCGTACAATTTCTTGATACATGCAATAGTTTGAATAACAATTTTCTCCTTTTTCTCGATTGGATATCTCATTTTCGATTCTGAATTGCGGATGTTATGAACGAGAAAGTGGAAAAAGTGGGAAGTCATAAATCTGACGTATTTTTCCAACGTTTCAAACGTGCCCGATCTCACTGAAAGTTTTGGATCAATGACTAAAACTTTAGAATATATTTGTATGGATGCACGAATTGAAAACTTGTTTTTCCAACAATTTGAAATCGAAAATCAAACGATCAAAACTAAAAATAAACACTTTCGCACATGTCACTCGCGTTGCATCCGAATGCATTACCAATTGAAACGTTTTTTTTTTCCCCACTGGACACTATCTACCATTACGTGTTGTATCACTGATAAATCCAGGAAAGTCTCCTTCTTGATGGATAAGACTTTGAAGAGAATCATCCAGACGAAATAATCTTGGTATTATTCAGCCTTCAGCTCTGCTAAGACTTGTATATACATATATATGTATATATATATCCCGTTTATGAAATTAAATAACATCATCAGAAGTTACAAAAAAGGTCCAAGGAACTGTTTATATCCACAGGTATAGAAGCGGACCATTATCAGTGCCAATGAGCCCTACAGATGCTGGTGCATCAATCCTCTTCAAATGACTAAGCTTTCCCATTGCTGCTTATTCAGGCCAATATCACGAGGACGAAGTCCGTTAGACTCATCCCAATGCAGGTGTCATAAAATATTTGGCTTCTTGCCACGTTACTTCGAGCTATCAACGTGGGTGGTTGTGACGGAAGGTAATCCTTTCGGAAGTGCCATAAAAATACACTTTTTTCACTTGTAATCCCTTCTGCTGCAACGGCCGCGTGACCTTGATCGTGAAGTTAACAATAATGGAAAACAAGTTGACACCTTCTTTGAAGACAGTTCCAAATCCGTTATTTCGACTGGAGTATTTGTTCCACACTCCGGCAGGATAAATTAGTAACACTTTTATTACAACCTACTTCAATTCCGATCTCATTCAAAGTCTTCACTAACAGTCTGGACCCATGAGGAGTCCATAGGGCGCTGGACATTCAAATGCAAAATTCCAGTTTTCCAGCCAGTTTCGTGCAAATGTCCTGTCAGAGCGACACACGACTTCATCCACGAATAAACTTGTGGTTGTATTTTTCTGGTAGCACTTTCAATTTGGTCACAATTTTTTTTCGATATAACTATGTGTTTCAAGGCAACTGCACATAACTTTTCAATTCAAACCCGTGCATCATCGTGAGTCGGGACAATTCGCTTTCGAGGCGCGTCCTGAATTCGATGTTATCGTTGCTTCGACTCCCGACAAACTGGCGTCGAATGAGACCTCCGGCAGTGAGTTGCGCAGGCGTCGCGCGGCACCCTCCCGTCACCGCGGCGAAGAGAACAGCCCTCCCGCGGTACACCACGGTGGACCATCTCTCACCCGTCTTTCTACCTCTCTCACGCTCCCTTCGTTCTTTCTGTTTCTCGTCGTTGGGTACATGAACGGTCGATACGGCAGTGTGGAATATCTTGAGCCAACGCCACGAGAGCATCTCACTGTTAAACCGCCGGCAACACCACCCAACCTGCCTGAGGTGCTTCGAGTTTGAGATTTCGAACTAACGCGCCAAGAACCACCCCTCTTAACGTGCCTAACCTGTTTTCTATCTTCTTATTCCCATCCTTGACGCCTCTATTATTTCTTCATACAGATTACTCTTGACACGTTATTTTCTATATTACTTTCTTCGTGAATCTCATCGTGGTTATGGATCATAGGAATAAACTTGATTCTTGCTGTTATGAATGTACACTCATGCGATAAGAGTAAAAATATGGTAATTGCTGATGATCCGTAAACTACTGATCTAAATTTGCAATGGTGCATCGTTTCTTCAACATTGAGCTTATCACCGTTGAAAATTTGGCATTCCCATATGCCCTTCTAATTCGACAAATTCATCCTAGATTGTTTCATTAAATCAACTTTGTTGATTCTCGTTTGAAGAAGATTATGAATAAACTCTTATAAATAGATGTGTCATGTTAACTCGATGTAGTATTATATAGGTTGAGGAGTAGTGACTCGAGTGGTCTTATGGGTGAGAGACAAGTGTGGATCTTGAACGACATACTTAATTAAGAGTCGAGAGAAGAGACGATGAGGTCGAGCGATGGTTCGGTAAGGAGAGATGAGAAAAGGGTAGGGGAAAGAAGATGAGATGAACGAGGAGAAGAGCTCGTCAAGGCAGAGTACTCGAACGTTTCCTCCGTGAATCGCCGACTTAATTCTTTCAAACACATTTTAAAGTGTGTTGCACGTTCGCAGAGTTTCTAGATTTCTCTGACTTAATCACTTTTGAGACAGACAAATATAGTACGGTCGATTGTTCCGATATTCGTTTCGTAATGAAGAGAACAAAGCGAAAAGACAGAAGGGTCGTAGCGTCACGCCACCATCTTAACGTTATTAACCCTAACTCGCGTGCTTCGACTAATATTATTCGTTGATGTACATAGGATAATGCAACCCTGCGACAGCAACGTGAACCCTGCTTATGAGAATAGTCGGAGCTACGTGACAAGGGTTATACTACACCCCTCTAAATCGCCTTAACCTCTCCCCCCCCCTCTCTTCACCAACCCCTTCGACTGAAATTCAATTACGGTGACGTTTACTGTGTACTTTATTCATGAAGTATATTCCGGACGAAACGTCGATGCATATTGATTTTTTCTCCCAACGTGTACTTTTCATTTGTATACAATGGCAGCTCTCGCCTGGAGAAGATCTTAGCGAGAAGCCTCCAAAGAAAAATTGTTGGTAGATCTCGGCATGACTCCGTTCGTATAATTACTCCTTCGCTGGAGGAAGATGCTTCGATAAGCAGGAAATATTTCTTTTTTTTCTCTGCTCTTCCAATCGCCTCCACCATGCGAGCGCAAATACGTCACGAAGGGATTCCATACTCGTTCCCATGGATATGCGGATTGTGGGGATAAAATCTTCAACGAGCACACGATTTATGTACATTATACATATGCCTTTGTCCGCACACAAAGTCGAAGAAAAAATAGGGACCACCGACATCTGTGTTGGCGTGACGATTTCAGGCCATGATAAATACCAGGATACGAGCATTCGTCTCGCATAATCTTTACCAATACATACCTCTTTCGTTTCGAATATAGAGCAAACAGCTATCTATTCTATATTTATCTTCATGCTTTACAGACATGCACACGCTTACACACGGAATAGCAGTTTCCATTGGTTTCGTATCGAGATAATAAATCGACATTGCAACGACGTAGAACCCGAGAGCATCCCTTTGCAGAAAGGGGTTCGTTCTGGTTCTCCCGTCGCCGCTAGGCGAACGTTTGCCTTCCGCTCAATCCAACCAAGTTTATTCATTGCAAGATTTCTATACCTTGTAACTTAAACGAAACCTTTACAAGTACACGTATTCAGGATATTTACATCGTGCAAGTATAAAATGGCAAATATGCTGACAAAGAATTACAAAGTACTCTGTTAAAAATTCGAGTTTTATCTCTTTGGAATTGAATTATGTGTGGATTTAAAATAGCATTCACCGTATCTTTAAATAAGCGGCATGATGTAATTGATCATGCATGCAGTCCAGCGTATAAAGTTCTATAATGCAGGTTAAAATTTTTTAAATTAGAGGTATTCAGAAAAAAAATGCATGCAACACTATCGAGGAGGTCCCGCAGTAGTAGCATCGCTGTTTAGTCGGGCATTCCATTATTAGCCCCAAGTTATTGCTGCAGTGAGTGTGCTGTTTTCGGTTGAAATTTCGATACTATCTTCATGAATTGCATATCAGTCTGCATTGTGGAAGTAACTTATATTTTCTACTTGAGGCCACGCATACTGAGATAAAAAGTAAAAATCAAAGTAAGGAAAGTCGTCAAATGAAGCTCGGTAGTACGAGAAAAACGCGGAAGAAGAGCTCGGTCAGTCCATGATCGGACACAGTTGGTAAGCGTGTAAGCGCTTACAGCGGGACGAAACTACGAGGTAAAGGAAAGAAAGTGGTAAACTGTGGAGTGAAGGGCTGTCCTGGCGTGGCGAAACAGTAGAACGTGACCAGGGCAAGAAAAATATTCTTCTTTCGTTTCGCGGGCTTGTTCTCTAACCGCGGTTGGAAAAAAAAACACCGCGGCACCAAAAGGACGGTTAAAATAAAGAGAGCGATAGTCCTGAAGAAGGCGATAAGTACACGCGGATAGAGTAGTTTACCGCTCGTCGCTTGAAAACAATGTGGCAACGCCTGGAGCTAGAGAGCGTTGTTAAACGTGTAAGAAAATGGGAATACGAGAGGAAAAAAGAAGAGAGTAAGGGAAATAGAAGGATGAAAGAGGACGATGCTGAAGAGCGAGGATAAAAAGTAGAAGAAGAAGAAGATGAGAGAGAAGTTCCGAAAGGACCGTTACCATAACATATAGAAGCCACGCGGTATATGCCTTCATTGGATTTTCTCCGGTGTTATACGTGTGCCCAAGCTGCGGTACAAGCAAACCGTTTGCAAGAACGAGATAAAGGGATAGAGGGAAAAATAGTTTAGGGAAGAAAAAACAAGTGGTAAACGACAAGGACGAGTTGCAACAACATACACACACGCACACGCAAATCTATACACATGCCCAAGCACAAATATACAATGGTGAGTTTTCGAACGAAGCGAACGTCGTGTTGGAAGATAATAAATATATCTCCGTGCGTTATAAATTTTTATCAAAATCTCTCGTGGCTATACCGAGCTCTACGGGCAATTCGTTATCTTTTAACGCCTTCCGTAGCCTTCCGGTTTTTCGTTCTCGTTGTTTTATTTCCTGACTCCCTTCTCCAAACATTTTCTCTCTTTTCAACATGTTTTCACTGCTATTCTCCGGCTTTTTTTTCATTTATTATCTTTTACGATGAGTTAACTCGGATCAGTTGAAGGACATAACAAAAATGAATTTCTGACATGATAGGTGAATTTACTTGTTATAAAAAATTGTGAGGCGATTATTCTCTCTAGACATCCAGTAAGCTATCGATAAAGTATGGCACCCTGGCTTTCTCCACAAAATCAAAAAACTTATACCACTACTGAAAGTCTAACTTGAGCAATCCGAAATGCCAGATAAAGCACGGAACAGAACAATCTCAAATATTTTTCCAATAAATTCATGAGTTCCACAAGGAAGTGTTCTAGGCCCAGTTCTCTACACACTCTTCACAGCCGCGACCTTCCTGTGAACTATAACACCAACGTTGCGACATTTGCTGATGACACAGCCATTCTATCCATTCATGAAGACCCAGACACAGCATCAAGAATATCTCAAAGAGGACCAAACGACGTTCAGGTCTCTGGCTCTGGAGAGATGGAGAATCAAAGCCAGTGACACAAAATCTGTCCACATAACATTCACAATGAAAAAGAAGGACTGCCCAACAGTATCACCGGATGGTCAGCCTCTTCCTGTCGCTAACGAGGTAAAATATCTAGGTATGCACCTCGATCGAAGACTAACCTGGACGAGCCACATAAAAAACAAAAAGAGCGAGCTCAACGTTCGAATACGAAAAATACACTGGCTGATAGGCAAGAGATCGAAACTATCTCTATTCAAAAAACTGTTGTCATATAAAACTACACTCAGACCTATTTGAACTTATGGGATACAAGTCTGGGGAACTGCAAGTGACTCTAAAATCGAGATACTACAATGGTTTCGATCCAAGACTATTAGAATTATCACAAATGCCCTCTGGTATGTCAACACTGCTAGGCTACACGAAGATCTCGGCATAGAAAAAATCGAAACTGTAGCGCAAAAGCATTGCACAAGCTACGAAACGAGACTTGGTAATCACCCTAATCCTCTAGCATCGAACCTTCTAGACAGAAGAACCATCTCGAGAAGGCTAAAGAAATATAAACGACTGGATTTGCGGAAAACATTCGAGGATGAATAAATCTAAAGCAAAACATAGCTGACAGTGACACGTAGTGCAAGGCGCATGACTGGATGCACTCTCTAAATACACAGACAACTTTTTCTATCTTCACTAAATTATTTTTCCTTACTTCATTTTCATTAACATCAAAACTATTTATTGTTAAAACCCTTAACAGATTATAGTTTACCAATGTAGACGCCATAAAAAAAAAAAAATTGTTCTATGCGCCCTTTCTTTTAAATCGCTAATTGATAAAACTTACATCAATGATTAAATTTCATTTTTACAAAATTATTCGTTAATTATTTGGTGTAAAAGTCCTATGAAAATTATTGGAATAACTCGATTGACGCATATTTCCAACAGGATTTGAACTTTGTAAGGCTGCAGTAAGTCAAATTTATGTGCTCTAATATGCCAATTGAATGAGACGAATGAAACTGTGCAAAATACGGAACTGACAATTTGTATGTTTATATGTGAGTGTACGTGTACTTTGTGTATGATTCTTGCAACATTTGACGAAAGCGTAACTTATCTCCTTCGTGCCGGATGCACCGGAGGGTGTGATCAAAGCGCTCACATTCTGTCTGTTGTACCACGTAAATAGATAAATAAGGTATGCTTAATACTCGTGCGTATGTGTGTAAATATATATACATCTGTCTAAAAATTCACTTTTATGCAACTACGAGAATCGGAATCGCTGTCGAGTTATTGTACCAGAAAAGTCATCATTACGTTATTAAACAAGAATTATACGGTTGACGATACACTTACTCAGGGGACAAACGTTCCTTTCTCTCACTCTCTCATTCTCCCACCTCTCTTAGTCACCCTCTCCTTTCTCTCTCCCTCTTTTTCTTTTGTCTTGCCTTCTGACCCTTTTTCTTCGAAAACTGCTGGAGTTTAAAGCTTCCAAAATATTATCAACTTTTAAAAAACCTTGTAAAAACCTTGAACAAAAAGAATTGTTGGACATGAAGTTTCATTCTATGATTCGTGCAAAATTCACAGACGCAATTTTTCTATTTTCCAATCGTCGATGTTGTAATTTTTTAAGTTGGTAGTGACACAATCGCTATTATTCGCTAATGATTGAATAAAAATGAACAATTTTGCACTCAAACTATATATTTTATGAGCCAATACCATCTGAAGAATCCATCTATGCCTCATACACATTTTTTTGGGGCTTCCTACGAACAAAATTTCGTAAACCGTCATTTGACTCGACTGGATCATGTCAACCTCCTCCAAGAATGTAGAGAAATCAAGTAGATTATTAGGTAAATAACGATTCTAATGAACGAAGCGGTGTTCGAAACATAAGCGCAATTGCGCATTTGTTTCGTCAAGAGAGATGGCGAAGCGAAAGTTTCAGAGAGTGAGGTCGTTCACCACCACCCTCGTTGCTATCGTGTGATAAATTTGTCGTCGAAAAGTGCGCAACAACTTTTTATACGCGAGAACGAGACTCTGCTGGTACACGAATCGGTGACTCAAGTGCTTTTCAACACGAAACTCTCGAGTTCCCCTGCTCTCTCTCTCTCTCTCTCTCTTTCTCCCTCTTTTCCGTGTGTATGCCTTTCGTATGAATTTGGTGAGAACGCCGGAAAAGGCTTGAGACGCGGTAGCGGCTGGAAAAAATGGAGAGACAGGGTGTGGGGTGACGAATAAACCCTTTTCTTTCTTGAGCTTTAGGGATATATCCGGTTCTAGGGGTGTAGATAAGATTCGGCTGCATTAATCCTACAAAAAAGAAGCTTTCAATGTTATCTCCGTCTCTCTTTCTCTCGCTTTCTCTCTGATTCTCTATATACCTCCCTTGTTGCGTATACTCGAATTTATACGAGGCGAATCCAACTCTTTCAGAGAATCTGTGTTTTCTTTTTTCACTCGATTCGAAGGCTAGATTGAAAAGCTTCTCCAAATCTTCACCCTATTTGTCTGACTTTGGCTAAAAATACTACAACAAATAAATATATGTACATATAAATACACAGTCTCATACAGCCTCACATGTCCATGGTATAGTGTAGTGGAATAAATATACGATTGGATTCGTAGTTGGTTCTATCAGGTAGCCGAAACTTTACATCCCTCCGTTAGTCGTTTAACGTTTCAATCCAAAACTTTATCCATCCCGGTTCGCTATCAGCATTTATCTCGTACGTCTGTATCCAACCAACTTGTACATACTACATATATGTATATAAACGACTTTAGATATAAGAGTAAAAAGAATCACGACAAAATTGTCCTCGGTGAGATTGAAGAGAAGAAAAGATAAAAAACGAGTTCGAAGAGAGAACGAAAAATAGGAAGAAAAAAAAAAGGATCAAGAACATATTTTCGGAGAAACCTCTCGTCTGTCTTCATTCATTCTGCATCGTTTCTCTTTCGAAAGCCCTCCCAACCACCCCATCTGGTCGCGACGACGTACCAGAACTCTTCGCGTCGACAATTAATTCAGTTTCACGGTCGTGCTGGATCGAGCTTGTACGCTAATTAAACGATGTCAGCCTCCTGCGAGTAGGACCCCGTCGACATATCCTCCCTCCCATCGCCCTTCACCCTTCACTTCTCCTCTTCCACTTCCTCTGCAACTCAATTCTCCCTCTTCGTCGTGTGAGTAGACACCCTGGAGGGAAGATATTGGATACATGTGTGCATACCGGAGCAATGTCGGGCTAGACGTAACGCCGCACACTATTTTTTCCATGATGTCTCAATATATAGCTAGCAAAGATTTTAATAAATTTCACATATTTCATATTCTGCATGATTGAAGTCATTGTTGTTACGATTCAGCGTCGTCCGTATACTCCCCAATTTCGTTCAATTGCCACTGTTTACGTTAATTTAATAAAAATTAGATTGTTTCGTATAATAAGTGTAGAATACAGTTATTTATTCAATTGTTGATTGAAGACGTAATTTTGTAAAAGAATAAATCAACGTCTGATCAATTCAAGTCCTGTTTCAAACGTTCGAAAGCATCGTACTACTAACCCTTTAGCTGCCATTGTAGCAAATTTGCTACGTCTACTTTCACCCTGCCTGTAAAAACATGAAGACGTTATAGCGGACGAATTAGTTTGCAGTGCTATCAATCCATGCTAGATAGAGCTCCAGGTGTCAGGATAGCTCGAAATTCAAACGTAAACATATGAATTATTTCAATATAGCGATAATGTGGCCGTGAAAATATACGATGCTTGGCATCTGCTGTCCGTTTTCGATAAAAAAAAGTAAGAAAATGGACATTCTCGAAATATTTTCTGATGGAATTGGATAAACAAAGCTTGACTAGACACACTAGGCTTTGAAGATTCGTGATTGAATTGGAATAATAGTTCGAACTAAGAGTGTAAAACCGTCCATGCAGGAAATTTTCTACAGTTTGAAAATACTATTTCCCGGACCCTTATCGATAAAATTATGGTTGAACATTCATGGTCTACCTTTCTTCAGCTATACTACCAGTGGGAATAATTTTAAGCCGTTCAGAAATAGGTGTGGCCGTTAAAGGGCTAAGGATGAGAATAATAAATAATGGACAGAAGCAGAACTGTATGAGTGAACGAGTTGGTGATACGATACCACATCGATTCCCCCGTGTTCACGGATTTGAATGTTCCAAAGTCCAGTCACGGATTCTCAGTGTCACACTTCGTCGACTGGCTGTCTTGAATTTCTTTTCGTTCGACTCTCTTTCCAACTACTGCTCACGCTTGAAAAGCCTTTTCTTCAGGATTTTCTTTCGGGATGTGTGGTTTCACAGTCACCAAACGCCCTTCGATAGCTTTTCCCTTAAATTTCCAACCGTTCGTTTTCTGCTGAATCGTCAAGCCACACGTCAAGCACGTCCGAATGCACAATCCGGAGTCGTCAGTAGAAACGGTCTATTCGACGATATTTTTCGCCACCATCATGTCCATTTCTATTTTACCGTTTCGCAATATGCATCGATATATACACGTTTACATCGAAACTTTTTTAATCTCGAGCTTCATTTTTCATCCAATAATGATTCTTTTTTTTTCCACTGGATAAAATTTTACAAAG
The DNA here is from genome assembly GCA_037576405.1 of Campoplex capitator. Classification (NCBI taxonomy): domain Eukaryota; kingdom Metazoa; phylum Arthropoda; class Insecta; order Hymenoptera; family Ichneumonidae; genus Campoplex; species Campoplex capitator. The sequence goes on along the minus strand of JARBWI010000004.1, from coordinate 12,119,469 downwards.
GAAATAACAATATGCAATATATTTGGGAGTTCTGAACAGCTGTGAGATAAGATATATTTTTATTTCATGGTATCCCATTAACGTAAAATCCAAATACCTGCATATTCAGCTGATAAAAAGCTCGCCTACTCGCCTATTCATCTAATTATTATTTTATTATTCAAATATGATTTTCGATTTATTCAAATAACGAAGACCATTGAATCTCTAATCCTTTTTCCCTTATACCAAATTCATGTTCAGTACGTTTATTCAACTATTTCTGTTTGTTCGTTGACATAGTTGAACAATTTTTTTTTTTTTTTTTTATTGCTTTAATGGAAATTCCATCGAAGCCATATGTCGAAGAAAATTACGATGCAAACGTCCGGGGACTGAAATACCTCGAAGCAAGTATCGCTGGCGAATAGTGAATGTTGCGCATAGTGGAAACATCGTTTGAGAAGGTGCAATAGGTATATAAGCAATGCTGAGGTATGCGTATGTTGACTATGTGAGCATACACGAGGGATACATGAAACTTTAGTTGTCGTGCGTGTCAGCACACACATACACAGACGCACACATATATATATGGGTTCGACTGTTCCATGGCGTGTGTCTCGCCATGAATTCCATTGGAAAAAAGGCAAAGCTTTATCGTGAGACATTCGATCGTACAAAGACCTTTCCCTGCACTCGGGTAATAGACGTCGTAATATTTTACATTTGAAAAAGAATGGTCGGAACGAATAACAGCAAGTTTCTTCATAAGGGCATTTCTCGGACGACACATCGCGGAAAGTAGATCGTCGAATAGGAATGCTGTCAAATCGCAATATATCGTGGAGTCGATGTTCCTGGAACATTGGACTTCCAGGTTCAGATTAAACTTGTGAAAAAAAAATAAAAATAAAAAAAAAAAAATATTGTTGGCATTTAAATTATACTGGAGCGATCATAAAAAAGATTTCCTTTCCGACTAAATAACGCGGCATAGCGCAGTTAAAAAAATAACATAATTTCTTGTTGTTATGTATATCATTGGTAATTCAGAGATTCAAATACGTTGGAAGAATAAATTTGCTGTAATTGACTAATTATTTTGCCAAAGGAAACAATGAAATTCTTTTATGTTTTTTTTTCTTTTTCCTTTATGATGTTTGCTAAGTAGGACTTTCGACGAGCACTTATTCTTTTAGTTCGTTGGGGAGGAAAATATTCCGTAAATATTCGTGGTTCTTTCGTTTCTCTGTCTGTAGAAAATAAGGCAGCGTCAGAGAGTAACAACGAGGATTGAGAAGAGAAAAACGAGCCTGTCGTTTGCCGAAGGAAATTGGCCGTAGCAAGGAAACCTTGGACGGATGGAGGGCTGAGAATAGGGAGCCGGAACGAGAAGAAAGAAAAAGAGGGAGAGTGAAAAAAATAAAGAAAAGAAAAGAAAAGAAAAACGATCGGCCCGGCCGGTGAAACAAGGTGAGAGGGTGCAAAAGACTAAAATACATAGACATACGAGTGGCGAAGTAAAGGGCAAGAGTCTTTGGAGTGTAGGAAGAAACGCGAGAAGAAAGCGAGGGCTGGCAGTCAGAAGGCTGACACAAATGAAAACTGGCAGGATGTTAAGAGGCTTTAAAAGCTCTCCGGAAGCCCAGGAGGCATGGCCGATTAAAACTTTGCGACCAAACTGAACGATTGACGCTTTTATAACGAGACGACTTTGAACAAAGTGACTTGGGCTTTAAGAAAAACAAAACGAAAAAAAAAAAAAAAATAAGAAAATCTTGTATAAGAACAAGCGAGTAGATACACAAGATTGTTCTCGAGTGAGAAGAAAGAGAGAAAGAGAGAGAGGCAGAGGGAGAACAGGAGACAAGAGGATAAGAACATCGATGCGGAGTCTCGTCAAAAAATAACAATACGTTCTTGAGTTTTTGTTTGGACATACAGAAAAAGATTTCTCTCTTCCAAATGAATCTCTATGAAGCTAATAAGCTCGATCAAGGGCGGAGAACGTGGAGGGTCGGGCTAAAAAAATACAGCGGAGAGTGACGAAAAAAGATGAAACTCAATCTGCCCATTGATGGCTGGTGCTGCTGATGTAGTAATTGAATTAAACGTCCATCAAATGTGTTGTTTATAGATGAGTTGACCTGGAATTAAGTCCGATCGCAGTTTCATCGCACATCAGTCGATTTTACGACACATTTCATTACCGCTATTATACGTCGGTCATTCCCATAAAGAAAGTTCATAGAATATTTTACATTGTATTATACAGGACTATCGGAATGTTTTGTCACGTAAATTATTTGTAGTTAGTCGAATAAAGCTATTTATTCACATCATTATACAAATTGATCTCATACTCAAATCCCAATCACCCAATACTTTCATTTTTACGATAAAAGCCGCTTTTACCGTTGGTAAAAGGTATTTTTTTGCAAAAAAAATATATATATATATATATTTATTGATAACGAATATGATCGTGGAAGATCGTGGAAGAATACATAAATTGGCCTACTTAGCTTCAGTAGCAAATGAAGTAGAGCTTTGTTCGTACATCGAAGTACGTGAAAGGATCATTATTCTTTCAAGTCAAGTCGGTAATAACGTCTCGCAAGCTTTTTTTTTACGTGAACTCGTGAGATAGTACGATCGATATGTTGCTATACATGTATTGAGAAAATTCTTGATCGCTTTAGAAAAAAAAAAAAAAAAAACGATAGAGGGAGAGGGAGAAAGAAAGAAAGATCGAGAATAAAAAGTACTTTGATATCGACGAGTGCATCCGACTTGAGAGGATTTCCATCTTACTTCTTTTCGTTCTTCTCTGAACTTTTAGAGCACGCATCGGTTGCTACGTACCTGCAATTGCTAACAAAAATTTTACTCCTGAAAACGAGAACCTGTATTGTTCACGGTTCGATTGGCATTTTGACATTTTTGGTAGTACATCGTGAATGGAAAACAAATTAGCAAATCAGTAGGATAAATATCAGAAGTGCTTGAAAATTATGTTCGATTAAGAATAATGAACATTTTTTCTATTTTAATTTTTTTCAAAATGTCAGAACGATAAGTACAAAGTTGACAACGATGAGAAATTCAGTGGTGGATTGAAGCGAAACGTGTTATATGCGAATAAAGCATGGTGCACCGAGAAGAAGAAGAAAACTGAAGAAGAAGAAAAAGTGAACTGTATGAAGTAGATAAAGCGAGTAAACGTCAGACAGAATATTGGCAACGTTTTCTTTCTCCCTCGTACATTTCCGTTCTGTTTCATGACTCTTCTCTCTCGTTACTCAATTTTTCCTTCTCTAACTCGGAACTGCCATTTTTATTGGTAACGTTTCTTGCTTTCGCATCTTCTCCTTCATTTTTCGATGGCTGCTTTTATTTTTTCCTTCTCAACAGCCAGAAACTTTTCATCTCTGTCTTGCCATTCGTCTCTCTCTCTCTCTCTCTCTCTCTTTCTGTCATGTACTCTATTTACTGTTATCTATTCTCTTTCTCTCTGGTGTACGAAGCAGTTGCTCCATCGCCCGGAGGACTCACTGGCATCAAGAGGATGTATGGATGGTCGTTACTCCGAAAATCTATATCTCATCTCGTTGCTTTTCTCGTATATTTCAATGTCTCGTTGTCCCTCATATTCTCTCTCTTTCTCCCTTGCACACAAACCCTTATTTTCCCTATTCCTTATAAAAAGCATAATCTTGCTCAATTGTTTTTATCACGATTCTCTCTTCTTATCTTTACTTTGCCATTCTATTACATTCTCTACCTATAAAGCCGAATTCTTCAAGGGCCATTCTTCGCTACGCATTTGAAGTTGTATCATCGAACCAAGACGATCTCAACATCGACCATTTCTTGATATTCGCCTTTACTGTTTCCACTCTTTTGAAAATTCAAACCAGTTTATTCGAAGGTACACGAGGCAAGAGTTATTCTCTCTGTGCACGGATTTAACGGAATGTCAAGTTTGAGACAAGTAGAAGGAACGAGACGAGCAGACACAGAAACGAAAAATACGTACATTTTTATCTAATACGTGGACGATATGTACCTGAGGTAAATGTAAAACTATGGATGTGGAACGAAACTTTCCTTCAATACAGAAACTGACGTTTTTTTTCTTCTTCTTTTTCTACAGCATCGTTGAGCCCTCTCTATGATAGGAATAACAAAAGAATGACCTAACCCCTCGAGTCTTGAATATATAAATTATGAAAATTCTCCGGTTCTACCTTTTCACTCGTAACACTAAAGTTTTTCAATGACGCTCTCCGCTCTGATTCTCAACCATTCTTATACTCTCAATCTCATTCTTTTCTATTGTCCAGTGGTCTCATTGATATCCGATCTTTTGCAAAATCACGAAATCTTCATTGTTCTGGAAGCTCAAAATTATTTTAAATGTTCAAATCGAAATGGAATTACAGCGAAGTTCGAAATAATTATACACGTAAAAAAGTATTTTCGATGTAATTTGACTTAACGTCTTCATCTAGATATGATTCTCTCTCGAATGTCAGAATTTTAAGAAAAGATTTACCATTATTCACTCTTGATCCCAGTCATTGTTGTTTTCCGTTACGAATTTCTATAGAAAGAGCATTGTGATTTTACTTTTTGCCTAGTGAGAAAAATCTTCACCGATAAACCGATGAGATTTTCCTTTTGCCCCGTAGTCATTGCAGTTATTATTACGACGTCAGTCCTTATTTAAAAAAAATTTATTCCTAGGCCTGACCGAAGTTTTTAAAATATATCTCCGACGTAGGAGAGCACAACTTATTTTTGTGAAATTGAATCCCAACTTTGAAATAACGTGAGATTTTTTGCATTAGAATGATTTGCACAGAGGGCTGTTCGCCACTTTAAATCACTCGTTAATTTGCCCCACACGCTATCGATATCACCCTTTCTCTAATTAATTAGCCCTCGAACGTTCCTCGAGCGATCAGTGGGGTGATGTCCCGTCAGCGATTTTGGGGTTAGCTTGAGATCGATAGAGCCATGCGGGCTGATCGAGAATCGCGTGATTTCGTACTTCGGTATAGTAAGCATTCAGCGTTCAAGCATTTCCATGGAGTGCCAACTCTTGTTGCACTGCAGGCACAACAGCATCGAAAAATTTATAAGATCCGAGTTGGCTATTTCAACGTTGTGTACACAGCACCTCTTACTTCCAGACTATTTAGGTGCGGGCTGTTACCTCGTGCATAATAAAAAATTTCCATGAACGTGGTCCTTAGAGTCTGTGGATTCGATTTATGTACGTCTAATATGAACAAAATTATTTTTTTCTTGTAATTAGAGCAGAAAAAATTATTAGAGAACGTTCGAAAAACATAGATCTGTTCTGTTGAATTCGAGAAAAAAAAAAATACATAAAAATAAGCCGAAAATATAAATCCGAAAATAAGTGTTGATTTCGATTTTTACAGCGAAAATAACTATGCTGTTTTAGGTTCTCTGAGCACTATGGGTTAACTTTATTTTCGAAACGTATACGAGTCACACGATATTTATTTGAGGAATAATAAATATTTGTACAGCTTTCTTTATGGGAAATTCACTTAAATTGAAACACGCACATTGACATCACCGAATCTCGCTGTGTTTAGCAATAGGAATACCCCCCAAAGCTCTTGTATACTTCATCCGGCAATGCGTTGAGCGTTTCAGCGACGCGAAAGCGACCAACAGCTTCTGATTCTCTGTCTCTCTCGCTCCCGCCATCGTTTCTCGATTTAATTTTAGATTTTGGTCTTTCACATACACACACACGCACACAAACACCTTTCCGCTGTTCATCTCTCGTTGGCGTCCTCCCGGCGACGCCATCAGTCCTCGGGTCGTTCGTACTCGCGGCTACATCGAAAACGAAATATACCGGGACAAAAACGAACGAAATTTTTTCGATACAAATCGATATTTTCAAAACATTCGATTTATTTTTATTTTTTATTTTATTTTTTACATCTTCTAGCGTTGATCAAACGAAAAGGTGATTAGACTTCCGAAATCGCTTCGCTGCCGCGACTGTTAATACGGATTGTTCGAAAGTGCGATTCCATCATGTGATTATTACTTTTCAATTGTTTTGTTCTGAATATTGTGAATTTTGTTCGACGAATGGATTAGTGATTAAAAAATGAAATCTTCTAATGAAATATGGTATGAAAGTAATTTTTACACGAGTCTTCGCAATCGGGTTTTCATCTCTATCTTTACGGGAGCGAGAAATCTAATTATCTTTTATTTTTCACAATTCAACTCCACCTTTTTGTATGTCCTGTCTTCGCCAAGCTCTTTAAAGAGTCTTTAAATTTTCTGCACTCCACTTAGTCATCTCGGGTGTTCTCTCTCTCTCTCTCTCTCTTTCCTTAGCACGGTTAATCGATAAAGTATGCAGCCGCAAGAGTCCATTATCCCACCAAGTACTTGAGGGTTGGCAGTGATAAAGAAACTTCTAAAGAAGAAAAATAACGTCATACGTGTATTGTGAAAAACAAATTTACAAAACAGGTTTATACTTTGATTGATCCCGAAAAATAAAAAATGATTCGAAACTGCGTTAAATTTGTGTTTAAAAATCTCGATTATCAAATAATCCGTGAAACTACTATACATTATCATAATTGTTAATTAATACATCAAACATTTAATTACATGCATATCTGTGTACATTTTTCATCAGGAAGTTCAATCGGCTTCGAGTCTCAGAAGAACATAATAACTTAAAGTAAACGTATATTTTGTTTCAAAGTTTTCTCTCGAGTTCATCGCTTCGTCGAAAGTGTATTAGCACTTTCTACAAACTGTTCGAAACAAACTTTCTTCCGGTTGGATATAATATTCACTGTATGCCTGGCTTGTAACTGCATCGAACTTGTTCTCCCTTCAGACCTGGCTAACCCCTCCCTCGTCTGTGTCGTTTTAGTCGTCGAGTGCAGCTGATGCTGTCACATTACGGACGTATACGAGCTTTGTGTAGCACATATACACACCAATAGGCAAAATGTTTCAACGAATTTCATCTCGTATTTGGCATAGTCTCACTTCCTATTTCGATCATTCTTGAGAAGCCAAACATCATCAATTCGAAATTAGGTTTTTCTGTATACTTTTGATTGAAAATTAAACATTATTTACAAATAAATTTTACAATAATTTACAATTGGCGAAGCTTTACCGTTGATTCTGATAATCATCAAACGCCTATAAAAATATTTATTATTATTTTTGAACTTTATACGCTCTTTTAATTATTTCGACAGTTTTAACGTTTTTTTTTTTATTGAAAAGTTTACAGTAATGGCTTTTTTCAAATGTAATTGTTGCATCGATATCTATGTATATGAGTATATGTTTGCAGTATATATATAGAAAAGCCCTGTATACATCACACTAATGCGCGCGTTCACCCTTGTTCACTACGGGGCATCGCGTTCTAAAAATATCTAAGATGCTGAGGACACGTTCCGTCGAGCGTCTTCGCAAGACCTGCGGTTTTCTCACTCGTACTATATCTCCATCTTCGTGTGTTTTTTTTTCTCTTTTCCTTTCTCTCCCTCCCTGCCCCTCTCTCATTCTGTCTTCCTCTTTCTCCCTGCTTCATGGATACTAAACTCCATATTTCATCGTGGTTATATCTGTTTTGATACCCGCTTTTCACTTCCACGTCTACTTCTTTGAATCTTTTGCTTTCTTCCTCAAAACGTGGGTATCAAGACCAAAAGTATTATAAAGAGCTACGCAGAGGTTGGAAAACATGGACCACCCAGAGGTGTCGAGAAAAGTTTTTTATTGTGCGACGAGTACCAGAGAGAACGAGAAAAAGCACATGGTGAAAAAAAATAATTTATAATAGTGAACAGAGCGGAAGTTGAATTTAATCCCGTGGCAACAACAGTGACATTGGATTATGTGAGAACGAAAAATAATACAGAGAGTGGTTTCAAAGGAGTGAGAAAATTTTAATTAAATACTCAAGTGAAAAAGTGTGACAGTACTAATTGAATATTATTACGACGACCAAAACAATTCGCGAGTATTTTCATAAGCTCGGATGCTTGAAAAAATTATGTCGAAATAATCCAGCATTGGGCTAAACGTATCGACTCCAAAGTCAAGGAGCAAATGTCCAAAATGTTGAGACTCGAATTGGTGGGAATCGTTTTATTGGCGTGTACCCAAATACTGACTGAACATCGAGATTTTTATGGACCCTTTAATAAATTTGGACATCAGAGGAGCGGTCATCGTCAGGAATGGGTTGATGGCACCATGACAAAGGAAGTACAAGTCAAGGAGGGAAGACTACGTGGTATGGTCAAAAAACCAACGACGAACCAACGGTTGGCGCTCGTCGACGTATTCCTCGGTGAGTCATGACTAACCTTCACTCATATGTGCTTCGCGATGCGCTATATTTATAGCTAGAAATCCGTTGCGATGGATCGGCTATTTGCGAAGTTCAAAAGTTCGTAAAACTCTTCTGTTGGCAATTATAATTTGGACTGTTTCAAAATTAAATATATTTATCTCGGATAGAAAGAATATAGATTTGCTATTTTTTAGAAGACTAATGAAGAAATGCGTAAGCTGGACAGCTTAATAGAAAGGTAAATGGAAAAAAAAGTTTCTGGTATCGGATATTCAGTATTTTTAGTCTCGAATAAGCTCTAGAAAAATATCCCGAAAATTCGGTACATTTTGACTGGATTATATATAGAAAAAAAGTTCTCTGAATGACTGCGAGTAAAAGCAAATCATGTCGAAGAAGGGGTTCTCAAAAATACGAAGTTTTATCGAAAAAAAAAAAAAAAAAATGATTCGAATGGTAAAAACTTCCGGTCCATTTTATATGAGATCCGAGATCAGTGGATCATGTGACCCCAATGTCAAACAAAATCCGCGCGGCCAAACACAGACATTTATATACGCACACATGTGAACGCGCCTAGTGCTTTACGAGGTTTCTGCTGGGGGCACACCGTTTCGAAGATTTCTGGAGAATTGCCAGAAGAAAAACGGAGAAAAGTAGAAAGGGGAGTGGAAAAAAAAAATAGTTAACGAACGTATATATAGACTATATATCGTAAGCTACGATTTTGAGTTAGTTGAGCGCTTTCAAATACCAGAAGCTGGAGTAAGAAAGATAGAGAGAGAGAGAGAGAGAGGGAGAGTGACAAAAAGAAAGCAAAAGAACGTATAGATAGGGAAAAACGATCTGGTTCAAAGATCGCCATCCAACGATACTTCGATCTTTTGCCTCAGAACCTATTCTTCAGCTTTTTTCAACTTTTTTTCTCTCACCTTCCTTTATTCTTAGAGGGTTTCTTTTCGCTCACGGGAAACGTAAAAGAGAGCTTTCGTGATCTGCGTATAGTCAAGGGGACGGGAAGGGGGCCGAAGTGTTTTCTGGCCTGTTTTGTAAAGTGGGGTGAGGTGGTTGATGCGATGATGGGGTGGTGCAAGCTCACACGTGTTCGCTTTTCGGTGTCTACAAAAAGTAAGCACACATTGGGGTGCTGCATGCGATGGCACGTATCTCCAAGCCATAACAGAGAGAGAGAGAGAGGGAAAATAGAAGGAGAAAGATTCGTACGAGGTTTCGCATCCAGTCCAAGAGCGTTTCTATTGGATGTACAGTGAACGCGTAATTCTATTTTCGGAGTCAATTTTGGATGGGGGTTTATTCCCTACGCTCTTCTCTTGCACATCTGCTGCTGCGTGCTTGAAAACTCTATGCATTCGACTTGAGAGTTCCATGCGGTCTCCAAGAAATACCTTAACATTTGCTTGTCTGTTCTTTTTCCAATTTCTCCCTTTTCATTCTCCTTTCTCGTGCTTCCTCCGCTTCAAAGCTTGTTTGGATTAATCAAATATAGAAGCTTAAAAACGTGCTCTTCATTCTCTCACCAGTTTTCCTGCTTTTTCTAGATCACACCAAAACGATACAGTCTCAAAAATACTGGTGAATCTTGGTATATTTTTGTTAAAAGAAAGAAAAAAAAAACAAGCAGACCTTCGGCTAATAAGAGTAAGGAAAGAATAGGAAAAAAAAATGATTTCTATTCTCTTCGATCCAGGTGTTCCGTATGCTGAACCTCCGAAGGGTTTTCTTCGATTTTCACCACCAAGATCACCACAGCCATGGCGATATGTCAGAAGAGCCGAAGAATTCGCTCCAGTATGTCCGCAGATATTGCCGGATCCACGGTTGGAAGTTAAGCCAGGACGTCATGAATATTTGGAGAGATTGTTGCCTTATTTAAGGAATCAGAGCGAGGATTGTCTGTACCTTAATATTTATGCTCCGCATCAGGTCGACGGTAAGTGAATCATTGAACATTTTTTCGTTCTAGATCGAGATGTTTCAATTATAGAACATCTTTCTGGTATAAATTGACATCTTGAAACTGTTTAAATGTGCATGAGAAAAAAGCTATTCAAAGGTAACCTGGATATCAAGGTAGTAGAGTATAAATTTGTCCATGTTACTTTCGATGCACTACTTGCCTCTTGTTCGTTCGATTTCTCACTCTTTGGATACGTCAAAATTTATTCCGGAATAAATACAATCAACAAGCCATGAGAATACCAATTGATTCCGCATCAATTTGTCTCATTAATTTCTTCGACCGAAAGCACAATTTAATTCGAACGTTGAATTAAACCTTCAAAGCTATCTTTTCAATGTTGAATTCTATTTTTTTTTTTTATTTTTTTTTATTTTTATTGTCAAATCTGGGGGAAGAGCATACATGGAAACGAGTAAATGATGTTATAGAGCAGGGAGTTGGAAAATTATTTCGGACGAAAATTCATTTCAATCGCTTACAAATAGCCAATTGTCGTGTGCATGGCCGTGGTCTGATTGAACGCACGGACATTCGTTCAACTCGTTCGTTCAGAGTCGTGCCAACTACGGGTGAGGGTCGTCGCCAATGGGAAGAGAGCGAGAGAAAGAGAGAGAAAAACTTGCGGATATTTCGCGCGTCCTATCGTAACGAAACATTTTACTGCGAACCAAGCAGCAGTTGCAAAGCAAAAGAACGTCTCTCCTTCCTCGTGCTCGAACGATTTCGAGAAATCGATTCTACCTCACACTCGTTTCGTCGAGCACACACGATACGATCATCGTTGTCGAAGAAGGTGATCGTGCTGGCTTTACTACCAAGTTCTGTACTTGTGCACCGTACTTCTACGCTTGTGAGAAAAAGATATACGAATCTGTAGCTCTGGTACATTGATAAAAGGTAATATTGCCGTGAGGTAAAATCGCTGAGATCGAATTGCCAATAACACCAAAGAATTTAAAAGGTTTAACAATTTGCAGTCTTCTCCATTGCCTCGAATAATAGTTGAAATTGCCGAATGATGCGTCTCCCATACGTCAACTTCCAAAGGCATTGATTCGTGATGCTTGCCAATTCATCAAAAAAGTTTGATTTCCTAGATGACGATGATTTTATCTGGTTCAGTTGAACCCGTAAGCTCACATATTTAAAATACCGAAACGAAACGACAAAGCGTGGAATCACGATGAAACGCTTTGGTATTCAGAGTGTGATCCTCCAGGATTTCACTCCCCCTCAAATACAACCATAAAAGGGAAAATCCAAGGGATTCACAAGCGATCTAACACGATCAAACAATAGACCATCTTCGAGAAATTTTGAGGCTGCGAATCCTTGCATTTAACGACCTCGGCAGCACCCTTCGGATAAGCACTATATACTTCGGAGACTCTCTTTCCCTGATCTATTCTACCCTCGTTTAAATTCACCGCATACGCTTCTTCCTCAACCACGTACTCGTAGTATCCAATCACGGTGTCGTATTAAATTTCAATTTCAAGAGCTGTAAAGGAAGACATTAAAGTAACTCTGTAAAACGTTGAGGATCTCTCGTCAGGGTGATTCGAATGTTAGTCTGGATAAGATCGAGGATAACTAGATGAAAAATGAACAAACGAGAGCTTCTGGGATTTCGATCAATTGATGTAATTTAAAAATAAACCAAGATTCAACCAAAACTCGTTGGTCTTCATTGAAGCAAAATGAAAGATTCAAATATTTTACTTCGAGTAAAGAGATCGATCGAGACAAATGAAAGAATAAAAAAGAATCGTTTCGAAAGTTCAACTAGTTTAAATCAAAAGATTTCTAAAGTGACGGCAGTGAAATGGATGCAGTGAGTCGCAACAGTTACCAAGAGTATGATTTTCATTGAGGTGGAAGAAACGAAGATGTTGAAAAGTCCGATATCCTTGGAGAAGCAAAGTGCATGAATGATAGCGGACTGAGTAGACGAGAGGATGAGAAAGTTTTCCCGCTCCTCTCGACCAATCTCCCAATAAACTCTACGCCGATTTTACTCTTTTTCATAGTGATAGTGAAATGAAATATTGGATTTTGCCGCATTCACCGATTATATCACTGAACTATGGTCAGGTCTACTGGAACTTGCCGAACTCCGATAGGTTCTCATTGGACCCGTCAAAACCGAAATGAAAATCGACTGTGACAGATTTGTATGGTGCACCAGCCAATGAAGCATGATTCACCGGAAAATCTAATGGATAGTCGAATCTTTGAACCAGTTTTTGCGCTCATGATCGATTTTTTGGTAACTGGAATAAAGCTGAACTTCTACCCAACATTTTTCGCTTCACCCAATCCCTGGCTTGATGGAGAGCATAAATTACAGTTTCATTTTACTAGAACTTTCGTTACTCTGTGATTATTCAGCGAAGAACAAAATTTTCTGAAGCAACGTTGTAGCAAATTGGCAGCTGATAGTTTTACGAGTGGCATTTGAAGGCATCCTTATAATTAAACATTTTTTGATGATATACGAAAAGGATCAGCTTGCAAATATGGCGGAGTCCAATGAAAATTCAATTAGGAAACAAAGTGTCGTAAATTGGTGGATTCGAGGAAGAAAAATGTAGAACCACCGAACGTCAGATCAGCATGATTCCAATGTGATATTACAAGGATATTCCAAGAAATCTAAAGACCATGAAGAAAAGGTGGTCGTAAATGGAAGAAGAAAGCGATGAGGGTGAAAGAGGAGCCAGGTGTTTGCGAGAGCATGGCAATTCAGAACTAATTGAAGTCACGCAAACAATTCGAAGGTCCTTTAATGCCACTCGTAATGTCGTTGGAAGAAATAATTCTTTTTGAACGTAATGACTAATGAGGCTCGTTCTACCAGTACCACAGACAATCTTGAGGGGTTGAAGTCTCAGGATCTTCCTGTCTTCTTTTTCTACGAACAACATTGCAACAAATAATTTAGTTGTCGCTGTTGGATTATGAAGCATGAAAACTGGAGGGGTCTCTTTTATCAAGAGATGAATTGTGGAAAGGTTGGGAATTCGCCAGGAGTTTTTTTTTTTCCAAGAACAACTCTCTATCTCCAGGAACCATTACTCCAGTCACTGTGCAGAGAGATAAGCCAATGGTGCGAATCGGTTTGCCTCACGGTTTCGTTTCTCGAACATGTTCTCAAATATTCAAATAAAAAATACACTATAGCTGCAACTGTAGAAACGATAATTTTGATTTTATTATTGTTATCAAGGAATTAAGCTGAAATGAACCAAATTACTCAATTCAATACTGATCGAAGACTTCAATCATCAATTGATTGAATATTAACATCACTGGCAAGTACTTAACTCATTCGTTGGTGAAACGGACTTTATAAATCCTGGCTGCTCGATCGATGAATAAATGTTTCATGTGGAAAGGTCACTGAAGAACTTCGCCCATGGGAACAAATTTCTTGAGCTTTACGTGAATTATTTACTGAGAATACAAATCCCAAGAAATTCGAAATTTGCTCAACTTCACCAAGAGATGATTTTTGGTAGAAGAAGTCATGATTGGATAACTCGTAGGGATTGAATTCGTTTTTTTTTTTTACGGTGTACTTTCTAGTGGGTAGTACGATGATCATGGGACGTCAAGGAATCGGGGCAAAGTACCGGAGCAGGTCGTAGGTGAAGAGAGAACTTGAGAGGCTTTCACTGTGCACGAGAGAGTTCGCATAGACTCTCGTTGAACAGCATATAAAGCAAAACCTGCTGCCATGGACTTTGGCTCATGTCACTTGACGTACAATCCCGTGAAATTTTAAAGGAGATGAAAATGTTTACTTCAACGTTAACTGTATATGAAAATATACGTATGCATATAACTACATAAAAGTTGTACTACATATGTGGTTAAAGTGTGTGCCAGGGATTGTTGGTGAAAACGTACGACGAGCACGGCTATCGTGATCCTTTCCAAGCAAGTCATATTTTTCCTTCGCCATTGTAGTAACTCTTTATCCTCTCGTACCACTTTTCTCCTGGAGAATATCCCATCTCAGGATTTTCAAGAATCCAATATTATCCAACTTAACTCCTGTACCATCCAAGTCTGAAGTTCTTTAATCCTCAGAATCATGGGGTACAATATCGAATGAAAAAAAACGGCATTAATGCCTAACATTAAAAAGTGATAACACAAGAAACGTTAAATGGAGCAATTATATTTTTCTCCATAACTTTTCACGCAACAATTTTAGCACTGACATTCTCGAGGATGCTCGTACTTAATTGGAACGCGTTGGGAAGTCTTGGATCGGTGAACAATTTAAATGAAAACCTCTCATTCAGAAGGTTACTCATAAAACTTACTTTCAGTGGTAAATCCATCAATTCGAACAACCGTGATTTATCGGCTGATAATCGAGAAACGCTTTTGATTAAATTGCCAAGTTAACTTTACCGTGCGTTGCTTCCATTTCCGTTTGTTAGTATACAAACCGATTCTAGCGAAACGTGATGCAGGCATTTGGCGCATAGTTATGTCGCTCTGCTGGTTACGTGCGATTCGATGCGTTGCGGTTTCGATAAAGCTCAACGAATGTCACAGGATTGATAACGACGTTATCAAACTGCATGGATCGGATGCGCACGTAGTGAGGAGTTCGTATATGGTCAACAAACATGGATGCTTGGGTAAATATGGGGTTTGTATTTGAGGATTTAGACAAATATGTGCATAACAATGACAGTTATAGGCCCAAAAATGTATTTATATACTCATACAATTAAGAGTGGGATCAGTGATACCAGCAGTGTACTTCGAGTTTGGTATATTTATTTGGAAGTCGTCGGAGCACTTTCGGCTACAATGGGTTAAGCCAAAGACGGTGGCAAGGGTTCGTGATAGGAAACTCGACAATAACAACAACACTAAAACGCAGTAGGGTACACGATGACAGCAACAATAGAAGCTACAGGAAGAGGAAACTGTTCGAGTAGGGTCTAGTGAGCCTATCGGAGGTTTCACTGAAAGTAACTCGATTGATGTTACACCATCTCATACAGTCTTCAGTTACCTTCTGACCACCTGAGTGGTGATTTTTAAATCTCCTTTTTTGTCACATTCCTTTCTTAGGATTGTCGTACTAGTGGATCAAAAACTGTTCCTGGAAAGAGAACTGAATCTATTGACAAATTTTTGTTTTTAATTTTCGTATGTCATGGTACAAAAACAATGTTTTTTTTTGCGCGATAATTACGATGTTGTTTCGTATCGAGTATTTTATTAGAAATTGGTTTTAACCGACCAAGCTCTTATCAGCGGCCTATTTTTATCTCTTTATCTTTCGTTTTCTCTGTCACGGCTTGGATTCTTTGAGACTTGTGCGTATATATATATACATTTGAATATGTATGCGTGTACGTATATGTATTTGAAAAAAGAGGCTTCGTGCAATTTTCCTCGCCGTCACGGACAATCCTTCGATTTAGAGATTTATTCAATTCCTTGCTTTCTTCCATACCCTCTTCTGTTCACCCCCTTCCACTGTACTTCTCCCACCCTCGCGATACCTCACGAATTCGTGAATGTTGAGAATCGATTTTACAATTTATTTCTCTGAAAAGCTTGGATGCATAGAAAACCAGTCGAGCAGGAGACTTCGTTGGCTTTCCATAGATACGAAATATTATTCAGCTTGGATTATTCAGATAGATACTTATCTACCTAGAATTTTATTTATATTTATCATCGAATTTTATAGCTTATGAATCCGAATATTCTCCAGCACTCCTGTGCCAAAGAGTTTTTGTTTGTTTTTTTTTGGCTGTCGCATCGAACTTCCACACATTTCGAACATTTGAGCTTCAGTAAAAAAATGCTTTAGCTCCGTAGTGTTAAGAAGGCAATTACATAAGTAAATAAAAAACGGTGATCAAAGTGAATACGAGGAGATCTTCAATTATTACAGAGCTAACATGAGCTAGAGTGTTGTGTTTTCCTACATCTTTGAGGTGTGCCAATGCCTAAGGGAATAAAAGGCTAAATCGTTGCTAGGCGAGAAGCGTGTGGTCCAAAAACGACATCCGTACTCGTGGCAAAGTGGTTGCGAAGACAAGACGCAGAGATAAGGTCGCATGGGCACAGGAAAACCACGAAACCCACGGCCAGACGGCGACATTCTCTCGTGTACACAGCCATACTCGATTAAGGAAGGGACAAGCAACCCCTTGCGAAGCTTTTGGAACTGCGTCCCCGATGGCTGCTTTACAAACCGATGAATGTACGGCGGAGCACTAAGTTTGTGAAACCGGTCGAAGTTTCGGTCCCCAATTTCAATCTATCTTCAAAGCACGTGCATTGGGTTATACATATATATATTTATATGCATACATACAATTACATCGCCATATATAATATATCGTTCGTATTCGAAACGGGAAATTTGTCCGGTAATACGAACTAAACTTGTGGATTTCATCCCCGGATTACCAGCACCAGGCCAAACATCAGAACAAGTCGAAAAGTCGGATGTTTCAAGGGTGACAGTAATCGATTATGATCCCAAGACCCTTTATATAGTTCTTCTAGAAAAAAACAATGAAATAAAATGCTCGCTGCAATGATGATGAAATGGACCATTTGGTTCATGCTGGAAATCAATTTCTTTGCCGAGGATCTGCGCCATTCCGTTGGAATAAACGTGCTCGTTGGTAAAGCTGCTTAATATGGAAGCCACGATCTATCTGACAGCGACCACGTGCACTGACCATACTCCATGTGCTTTATCGGCGCAGCAAGAAATACCTGAGTGTTCTATATCTATATTTAGCCAGAGGAGCTTCGCCTGCCTTCCCCCCTAGCCTCGCCTCTCCTTCTCTTCCTCTTCTTCGAAATGCTCCAGAATTAGTAGCTTCCTAAACGTACGCGGTCACGGGTAACACATTGGCTGTACATGCCATGGATTTCCGGCCGAGGTCGAAGGCCATCCGGTTCATCATTATGTAAGCCTCGGTGCTCTTAGTATGTATCCAATGAGTAACCTTCTACTTTCTCAAGAACCCAAGAACATGGAATGATCCAACAAAAAAGATCCAAATTTTTCGATCAACCCGTACACAGTTGTTCCAATTTTTATATACTTTCTTCAAACGATTTACAAGACACTGGATTGGGACAATGTGGAAGAATCATTATCATTCGATTCCTACTTGTTATGCTGCTTGATGAAAACCAACAAATTTGAGTTTTGAAGTTGGAGGATGTATTTTCATGTGGATATTCCACACCTAGTATGGACTTTATAGAGATTCATGAAAGCTTTCAAGATTTCTTTTCAAACCGTTTTCATGGAGGAATAGAGTCAGTCAAAATGTGAATTACATACAGAGGGGACCTCTTTCTTCTTTTCATCGATCTGTGATACGAAGTCGATATCGTGCATCAACATCGAATGTTCCAGAATATTCTTCTCTTCATCTAAGTTATATAGACACGTTGCATCAACTGACGCATCAAAGGTTCGAGGAATCACATTGACAAGAATTCAATTGATCTCAAAGAGTCAGAGGGGGTCACCTTGACCAGCTACTGTAACAATGTAGACAAAGGACAAACACACGTAGAGAGGTGAGGAGTGATAACGTTGTTACAATCACGTAAAGCATGAGATTGTGCAATCCTAGCACCGTTGTCAGACAGCACATCCCATTGAGACAAGAGTTAAGTGCCTAACGTGGTAGGTCACAGACACTCCGGGCTTTCTATCCTCGCTCCTCTGTTCTCTCACTCAGTCACTTTTCCTTCCTCCTCTTTCTACCACGTACCAACGTCAGGAGATCTAAGGGCATTGTCCTTGGCTCGTAAATTCTCACACCGTTTGGTATTTCAACATCCACCATGTGAATATAAAGCTCTCGTTTTCCACGCGTCTCAAGAAATTCATCATCTTCAGAACTGAAAGTTGCTACAAAATATGTATATATTTTTTTTTCGATACGATCCATTAATGACTACGAAAGCTGTCAAAATACATTTGAAACGATTCCCATTAGGACGTGCTCGAAGAAATTTTCGTGTAAAGTGATAAATAAATGATTTTTTGCAATATCTTTGAAGTGGTAAAAATACAATGGATAACAGGGTTGAACTAGCATCGTTCAATCACGGCCTAAAAATAGTTGATGCATTCAAACGTATGTGCCCACATAGATATCGCGTGGAATTGGGGCGAAATGGAACGAGGGGTCAGAATAAACCGTCTCTTTTTCAAAAGATGAATTTTTTCATTTAATTAGAATATCACCGCTGGCACCATGTGGTAGTGCATTTTTCCAAATGACTGAAGAATTTCTTTTTTATTTACCATTATCTGGCTTTCTTGGTCTGCTCCCGCCTACCCTCTTTACATTCCTTAGGGATAGCATTTTGCCCTATTGGCTCATTCGTTCTGGTCTTCCCAATGTACATGTGCATATACAATATGAGGAAACATTTTGATCGATAGTTAAACTCGATGGTATAAGGGACCCGTTGCCAGGGAAAGGAGGAAATACCTAGTAGTATGTCGTCGGTGGAGATATCGCGAACCACGATTGATCAAGCGTATGATTTATATATCAACGCACGCAAACGTTGTATAGAACTAAGTCAGTGACATTCCCCATCTACATCATATTCCCGCATAAAACTTCCATGTATAACACGCCCTCTATTTATCGCACCCCTATGTACTGCACACAAACTACCCCTCTGACGATTTCCGGTAACACTGGACTATTGAAAAATGGTTATAAATATTTTTTTTTTTTCGATTGCGTTGAGCCTCGAATTTTGTGAATTATTTTTGTCATCATTCAGGTGGCTGGACGTATCGAGTCACCGATCAATTTTCACATTTTTTTTTTTTTTTCAATCCAGAAGAGAATTTGATTATTCGATGATGGGAAACATTATTTGTATTTAGAATATGAGAACACCGGTATAGGAATATTTTCATTTTGCCTCTTATTTCGTTTCATACATGGGGCGAGATGCACATTCGTATACATACGCGGTTCAATCAGTCGAGTAGCAGTGCATTTGAAAGGGTTTCATTCCACATATTCTTGGATCGGGCTTGAATGAGTTCTCGATAAGCCATAATGAGAATTCTGTTGAAATTGTAGTTTCAAATATCTCCAATATCGTTAATACCTCATTCCGACTAAGCGAGATTGAATTACATCGAGAACTATGAGAACAAATTTGTCTCTATCAACGTAATAAAACTATAATTGAGGCACAAAATTATTTTTGATCGAAAATATCAATGAAGAAGATTCAAATTAGATTTTGAATAGAGATCCAAATAAGGAAGAGAGATTGCATTATTCATGAGTATGAGGCGCGAGAAATGTTGATTGCATCTGCTAAGCACTGTCTTTTTACTTTAGTTACACGTATAGCTATATATATCGTGTGTAATTCGGATATGAATTGAGGCGACGAGCAAAGGAGTCGTCGTTTCCGTGTTAGACACGTTATATGTCCGCTTGGTTTTCCCCTCATTCCAATGTGAGATATAACAAGCCCCTATCATTCCCGTAACCATAGTTCGCATTAGCTAATTGCTCGATGAGCAACTCCGGGATGTGGAATATGGCCTGCGCTTTGTGATTATATACATGGATATAGACGAGTTATCAAGATAGAGATGGACAGAGAGAGAGAGAGAGAGAGAGAGAGAGAGAGAGAGAGAGAGAGAAAGAGAAAAAGAGAGAGGGAGAGAGAATGTTAGGGAGTCGGTTGAGGATCACTGTCGAGCAAGTTTGAATTGGATGAGCCTTAAGCTCTGACTGCTGGATACTAATACTCTTCACCTACTACAAATATTAAATATAATCGCTGAACCGTAATTTTCATACCGTCGTTATGTTTGTCATCAGTTGGAAGAATCTTGTGTTCTCGTGATCTTAATTAGTTGATGAAGTAGCTGAAAATCGTAACAACTGTACACAGCGCTTTGGTAGCTCTAGGTCATTTTAAAATGGGTCAAAACATCGAATCCCTGTTTCTTCCTTCGATTTAAGGGATTTGCTTCACTATTGGTTGAATGCTTTGGAAAATTTACAGAATCGTAACATGCGAGGTAATGATATATCAATAAACTCTGCAAACTGATCAAAACGGAGTTAAACTTAACAGGAAAAAGTAGCGATGATGAAAAAGAATTTCTGCAAACTTTTGCGGAGTCCAATTCGTAATTCTACTGTGTTTTTGTACCTTTTTTTTCGAGTCTGCATCTTGGAAAAAGCGTTATTTAGTCAGTGACCACGTGAGTCCATACGCGATCGCGTCCAGAATTAAAAAAAAAAAGAAAAAGTGGGATCGGCCTTGTGGCCAAGAGGATGAATGTTGCATGTACCTCCACTCAGGAGATTGCTGCACTAAAATGTACGAAGATATACTTAACCCGTGGTTACAGATATATTCTCTCGACTCTGTTTCGGCGAGTTGAAAGGACGTAGCCTACATTTCATTGAGCATCGAACTTGGTGTTGCTTAGGACCTTTTGTATCTTAGCTGTGAGCATACACAATTTACCGATTGGAGGGGAATATCGTCCTCCCGAGAACCGCGACATTCAGCACTTCCCATTTATTCTCTTCTCTCCTCACTTCGCTCTTCTCTCATTTTCGATCGTAAAAACGGCGCACTTACTATCGGAAAAGTGGCACAAAAAAAAGTTGCTTTACAGAGAAGGAAATAAATAACGCTCTCGACCGAAATGACTGCATGGAGTTTGTTTACAAACGTTATTCATGCGTTAAATAAAAATGTCGTCTTTTTCGTCCATATAAATAGCAAAAAGTAAATCGTATTAAAGTTTTTTCTTGAATATAAAAACTTTCAACATAGCTTTCGAGTGTCTCTTGTTATCAAATGACGATCATTAGTCTTTCATGAAAATTGACAGTCTAACGAACGAATTCCCAAATCTTTGCCCCGCATTGGCGCTTGTGATCCCTCTTCTGACACGTTGACCCTTCGGGCAGTCATTATTCAACGCACATGTGCTTTCACTTAGTCGTAATTATTATGGCTAATTATTATTCGATGACTGTGATTAATTACATATCTCTACCGATGTGTCAATTCTCATCGATTTGTTAACTCGCGAACTCTAATCATTTCGAAATCATCAATAACCATCGGTATCGATAGTAAAGGTGAATAATTCTCAATTACTTTTCGACTGACCTGATATTTTGATGAATTATTTGAAAATGTCTGAATGATATATATAGTTTCTTGATTAAAAAAACGGGGAGAAAAAATATGGCATTTCTGAAGCAATAGAGTGAATCATTTTGAACACTCCGTGAAACACAATGGAGAGCAATTGTCACTAGGGTTAGGGTTCTTTTTTGTTACCTGGTGAGTAGCACGAAAAAGTGGCTAGACTTGTCGTTTGTGAGCGTGTAGGAAAAATAAAAGATCCGATGAATAAACTGGGGTCTGGAGACGCGTCACATTGTTTGCGAGTTTAGCTCGTAAAGGGTTTGTGGTGAGAATGGGAGTGGCCTGAGGATTTACGGAACGTTGTTACGATGACATCACGAGAAAGACGAACGAAGAGGGTAGTGTGAGGGAGGAAGAAATAAGAGAAATAAAGAAATAAAGACAGAAAAAAAAATCGCGCTGAAAGTAGACCTGGTTAAAGTGGACTAAACACATACACATATTGCGGTGAGAAAAAGATGAAAAAGTAGCAAGGTTCGTGGAATGGTGAAAGGGGTAGATGAGTAGAGTAAAAGAGGCACGAGAGAAAAATAAAAACTGAAGACGACAGAGAAAAAGGTACGAATAAAGAGAGAGAGAGAGAAAAAAAAGGGTTAAAAATTCGCTAGACTTTCCTGAATCCTCGAGGGTGAAGTTGCGGACACTCAAGGGATACTGGATCCATGAAAACGTGCAATAACCCCTTCTTTCCCAACGCCCATGAGCTTTTAAGCCCCGTTGGTAAAGCAGAGCAGGCCAAAAAAATGAATGGAAAAAAAAAGAAAGGAGGGAGTTAAAGGACTAAAAGGAACGTCCGGGTGCGGAGAACGGATGGTCCGGTTATCGCGGCTCGCATAAATATGCTGAGAAAGGCTGTGCCAGAGATCACTTTTTTTTATCCACGAATTAAATGGTACAGTTGTTGGACGCGGTAGCAGGCACACAAATAAATATTCGACTACACGAACGCGTTTCAGTCTGAGCTCTGAACTTTTCCATGGGAATTGCCATTCACTGAAAACTGGCTAATAAATGGACTGGCTATTTCAATGCCATATCCGAGCCCGTGCAGCGGCCATTTCTGCTCATCCAGAGCTAGTCGAGAAATGGAAAATGCCCGTCTGGCGCAACGTTACCAGAAGCGTGTTATGCATTTAAACTGCACGCTAAAAACTCCATGTGTAACCCAAATACCCCACACCTGACTTTTCCTCCGGTCCCTGGATTTAATAAGCATCCCTTACTTTCCCTCCAACAATCATCCATCCCTTCTTATATTTTTGCCTCGAGGGTTTTTCAGGCTTTGCAATCTTTTATCTTCCTCACTGGTTCCGTATCTCTCACTCTTGCCTCTCCTTTTTTTTTCCTTTCTTCTATGGAATTATCTACAGAATTCCGTAACGACACCCCTGACGTCTCAGCCCTCGAACCACTTTTTTCTTCATAATTACAGTCGTATGATTTTCTTTGTTGAACAGGTTTTGTTTTCTTTAAATGCCACTGAGAGATCTTATCGTTTCCACGGTGTCATAAAGTGTACTCGAGTGAATTGTGCTTCAATAGAAACTCCAAGGGTTTCTAGGGATGAGAAAAAATTGAGTTGACGATAGGGAGGAGGAGAACAAGAGAGAAAAGAACTTCTCATCCTCCCTGAAAGTACAGAATGAAGTTTTGAAGATGATTCAATTAAGTGCGTGTTGAAAAATAACGCAAGTTTATTAAAATTGGCTTTCTCACATCCTGATGATCATACTTTCTGTAATGAATGAAATCATTTTAGTTCTACAATTTTTGAAAATAAAGTTTAGAGACGGTTAGAGAGTTGGAGACAGAAGAGTCAGAGACGGAAGAGATGAAGGCAGAAGAGGCAAAAGTAGAAGAAGCAGAAGCGGAAGAGGCATAGGCAGATGCAGGAGAGGTAAAATAAGGCAGGGACAGGGGTAGAATAAACCGAGGCAAAATAACCAGAAGCAGAAGGAGCAGGGGCAGAAAAGGCAGAGGCAAAAGAAGAAGAGACACGAGAGACAGAGTCAAAAGAGGCAGAGGCAGTAGAGACCGAGCAAAGGTAGAAGAGGCCGAGGCAGAGGCAGAAAGAGTGAGAGAGGAAGAGAGAGATTTCATAAAGACACTGCAGCGAGAGATGGGAAGAGTGCGCGCACGAAGCGCGCACGAAGCGCGCGGACTCTACATATATTCTACAATTAATGGAATGAAAAATTTCCAATCCGTTGAGTCTCAAGGATTGAGACAAAGTTTCAAAAGTTGAGTCAAAGTTTTAGGATATTTTCAAATGAAGAATATTATGCTGTTGGGATATGCTTTCAAATGAAAAATGTTATGTCACTATAGGACATTTTGACTCAGATATTTTGTCCCAGGATATTTTTCCTTAGGGTATTTTAGCAGTTTCAATACAGGATGTCAAATTTTCATAGTTCATGTTCATGTTTACGCTCAGTAATAAAATACTACACATCGGTATTGTAGTATCTCATGTAAATTTTTTTTTTTTTTTTTATTCATTGATATTTCAGTATAAAATTTGTACATAATTTAATATTCACTAACTTTAGTAGTGAAATATAATTTTTTATTTATTTTATTCGCGATTCAATGTAGCGATAAAATTAATTCATTACGACCGATCTCAGCTTACTTTATTTCTTTTGCTCGTAGAAAAATCTCGAAAAACTAATTCTTCTTCAAAACTCTTCCATTCCATTTTGTAGCTGCTTGACAACAGAGATGTACTCTGATATCTCATGCATCTTATATTTTATTTGCCCCATTGTAAAAAGGAATAGAATTTATTTATACTTCATTCATTATTAGCTTTTTAATCTCTGTGAATATGTTTTTTTTTTCACAAACATTATCGTATCAAAAAGGGATTAGAAAAAAATATCGTATTCCATATTCTTGTGTCACGTGATCTGAGTACAACGAGGGAATATTTCATTTCGAAAGACATGAAAATCAAGTGAAACCTGAGTATAGACTGAACGAAATATAATATATGTTACTCTTCATGAGAGATTGATAGTGTTGCTGAAAATTTATCCACATAGTTTGATCAACTTGCAAACAAGCTGATGAATTTTGCAGAATTATTCCGATATATAGCACTTTATAATTTCGAAAGCATAAACTTTCGTTCTCAATTTGACTCCGCATACTGAAATTCCAAGGGTGCACACCCCGAATATTAGCTTCGTCGATTCGACCGCCTCGTGGCGACATCTTTACACGAACATATGAACCTTTCACAGTTCTGGCTTCAAACTTCCCAGTGTTGTTGCTAGATGGCAGCGTCATGTCCTTTTTAGTAAAGGCTTTCAAATTGTTTTTCAAGAGCTTCAACGATAAAAAGCCACGAAATGAAAAGCTTCAATTCAACGTCAACTGAGTGACAAATCTCAGCATTTGCTGTTAAAAATTTGTTTGCAGCAATCGAATTTATTTTGGAAAGAAAAAAAAGTTTATTCCACAGGCTGAGTTCCCATAAATCATCATCGATTTTCTTCCCAAAATACTTCTTCATTACATAACTCTATTCTAAATGGTTCTCTTTCATTAGATAAGTTCTATGAAAGAATTGATCATTTTCGGACTAATTTCCATCGTCCTTATCAGTGTTACCGGTGGTATTTCGTTAAATCTAAATTCCTCATGACATAGCAATATTCAGTTGAAATTTGCCCTTAAAAACGGCTTGAAATTACAAGCAAAGGAATCAACTTCCTGTACAGAATGAAGCAACCAGAAAAAGATGAAAGAAGCTGCTCTCTGTGAGAGCCTGAAGGGGAAAATGCTGTATTCAACGGACGACACTCGCGCGTGGGAGAACTGGACCGCAGAATTTTTGGGAACTTGCCAAAAGGCGTCCTGATTTACACCGCAGTTATCCTACGATACATTTCTCGTGTAATTTACACGCGACACTGTCACAGCGAGACGTGGAGAAGAGAAGAGAAAAGAGGGGAGGGGGGGGGGGGGGTTGAAAATGTAGCGATTTTTGCTGACTGGAGTGCTCGAGGGCGAACACACGTGTAAAGCCGTGTTTGGCGATTTGGCAATGACTCCACTACTGTATACTTCGAAAAGTCAGAGGTCGAAAATGAAGCATTGCTTCTCTTACCTATTCTCATACTTCATTGAAGTCCGTAGTCAAATTTTTCGAACCACTTTTTTGGCTCCAGACTCTTTATATCTCAATGGCTCGGACTAGCAGTTTGTTTCTTCGAACTCATGCAATTGCATTGATTCACATTAAACCTTTATTTCAACTGAAACTTCGACCATTATCAAAGCGATTTCAAATTTTCAATTTAATCAACGCATCGTTCGAGGCTTCGAAGCTTTTGAAATGTTTCCGACGTAAATTAAAAGAAAGCAGTATTTTTTTTTTTTTTTAAAGATGACTTCTAACGGATGGAAAATGAATTGGTAATTCGAGAGAAACGTCCATATCCACATTTTAATTATTACGAAATAGGTACATGGTTATTGTACTTAATTAAAGGGGCTTCCTCGCATCAATACTCATGATTAATTATCATCGTTACTAAAGCTCTGATCTCTCTTACTCTCACTAAATATCCACCCAGTTAAATGAATTTTTATGTAATATCAATTTACTGGAACGTGAACAATCATTGATATTTATTATCGAAGGTCAAACCGATGGTTCCACGTAACAGGGATTGCAATTACATACCAATATTCCTTCTCTATTTCGAATAATGTGGGCTCGCTCAATATAATATCGAACTGAGAAGATGAACCACAAATATGTGTATTAGATATTTAATGAAATAAATTCGATATGATTATTTATTAGTAAATCATAGAACTAATCTCGAGTTTTCAGTTGTTCAAATCTTACAAAATATTCGATTGCAAATGTGATTAATAACCTTCTAGTTGATTGATTCTTTCGATAATCAATTTCGTGAACGCAAATTCGCGTTAAACATAAATTATATGGAATTTTACCAGAGGCACTCTATCTCGAATGAATTTAATTATTAATGTGGATCCAATGTGATTTGTATTTCAAATATTTGATCGTCCAACGCTTAATTTCCCGTATGGACATTTACTTTTCTCATGAATCATATCACATTTACCATGCGTTAGGTCATCGCGAAATTGGTGCGTATCAGCACTAGTTATTGTAGAAGTTCAATAGAAACCATTTTTTTTTGTTTTTTTTTTTTTTAACTTACTTTTTTGTATTCATTCAAGCAAATAATTTTATTGCAGAGATGAGAAGATTGAAATACGAGCACCTCTGGCATTTCTCTCATCTGACAGTGATTTATAACTGGAAACTTTCGTTTTTGTTGCGCACGCAACCAGTGGGAGAATATTCTTGATATCCGCGTTGTACATCAATATTCTCGACCCCGACCCTTCTTGATTCTTCGCTGAAATACAGAGGCTTCATTCTTGCTTGTAATCTTCCTTTCGATTCTCATGTAAATTTATAATACATTTTGGGTGAATTATACTTTCAGAATTTTTCGTCAATGCAGAATCACATATTTCATTGTGATTTTTGATAGCTTTTTATTAAAAAAAAAATCAATAGACCTTTTTCTCTTTCGTGCAGATTCAATGAGAAATATGGTAACTTTGGGGGATAAATTCGGTTCGAAAGATTGAAGACGTTCTTAATTATCTCAAATATGACTACAGCTTAGGGGCCAGGTCTCATCGTTACGAATTATAGCTTCAATGTTTCTGAAAGGTTCGTACCACATTTATGAATAAAGTTCACGAATTAATGAGAGTTCTCGAGTCAGCTACGGAGTTGAGAAAATTTACTTCTTCCTCATGTCTCTTCCATTTTTTCTTTCAACTTTTCGAACAGGAGAATACAAGAGTTTCCTGCTCGATTAATGATAAATAAGCAAGGAAATCTTATGGACATCCCTCGCTTTGCCTTCTCTCTCTCTTCTTTTAACCCCCTAAGTCAGAAAAGCTTCCAACGCATCGACGTTAATTGAAGAGGTTAATTAAAATCTCGTAACACAGTCGATAGGAAACCTCGAAGAGGGAAGAGTATCGTGATGTAAAACACTGCTTCTAACGAGTTAATTTACAAAGTTCTACCGACTCGGAAGCTTCGAGACATCGAAGGAAATTAAATCGGTTTTCGCGTGTCCGACACGATTCCGTGCACGCGAGGCAACAAGCCACAACAGTCGCCCCTCATACACTTCTCGGATCATCTCTTTTCTCTCTTTCTCTTTACCTACTTTCACATACTTATTGCATCACGAGCGATTTTACCCCTAGAAAATTATCCGGAGTCTTAGCACGAATTCTTGGCTAGCTCTCTCGTTCTCAAGATTCTTGAGAGAATCGGGTATCAAGATTTTTGCAGACGAGAAAGAAAGCTGCGATTATGCAATTGGAAGGTAGAATCTTGGTAGGATTAAACGAAGGGTGGAAAACGGCAAAGTTTTAACCGACAAATTGGGGATGAAATTCTAAGAAAATTCGAGCAAAGAGGCTAAAATTGCGAATTTTAGGTGCTCGAAAACTTAGCCCAAAGTGTGTGACGATGAGAGAAATTTTATTTGCCATTTTATTATTCCGCTCTAAAGAATCTCACGAATTCTCTTCTCGGCGTGAGAGGGTGTTCATACACTTGGGACTTTTCGATCGAAGAGGGAGGGGCAAGGGGGGAGCAGGGTAGAAAATTCTTTATTCAACGTTCGTTCAACGATGAAAATAAGAAAAATTGGACCAAAACGTATAGATATAATATGTGTGCGTGTGCGAGTGAGTTCGCAAGGCTTCTCCATTCTAATATGAAAATCTCACTACGTTTGAAAACCCGGATATCTCATAAATCTCGCAAACTGACCCCACCACATCGCCCACGTGATTCGGCCAGTTAGCAAGCGAGCTGAGAGAGGGCTCTCGATGCCTCTCTCTCTCTCTCTCTCTTTTCCTCTCCCTTTCTACACCCATCTTTCCTGGAGGATATAAAAGAGGCACGTGGGACACTATCGCCCGGAGGGCTTAAATCAAAAGTTCCACAAAGGGTTCACCGACGTTGAGAGTTCTTTCTACCCTTTCTCATTCCAGCTAGTTCTCACTCCCATGGTTATTCCTTAACCAACGCGAGAGTTATAATTCAGTGAGCCATGAAGGGAGAACAGGGAGAAAGGGAGAAAAGGTGTGTGTGTGTGTGTGTGTGTGTGTGAGAGAGAGAGAGAGAAAAAAAACCATGTCAGATGGAGAATCAAAACTCTTATTCGTACGTCTTTGTTTCCCCTCTTTTGTCTGTCATTTACGAGAAAAATCTGAGGCGAAATATTCTCGAGTATGAAACAGGAGAAAATGTGAAAAGAAATAAGAAAGGGATGGGAAAAAGTATTGCGCATGAGTGTTCATATTCGAATACTTTATAGCAGGATCAAAGAGCCACAAATATTTACAAGAACTCTGTAAAATTGGTAAGATATGTTATCGACGTGTGGAAAGGTGACTGTAATAAACTCGAGCGAAAACTGTACAAAATCAAAAGGACTAAACTATTTTTAGAATAAGAAAAACAAAATCAATTTTTATTTCTTACATTGTTTCTTACAGGTACAGGAAATCCAAGACGATATCCGGTTATGGTTTTCATACAGGGTGAGAGTTTCGAGTGGAACAGTGGAAATCCTTACGACGGTACAGTCATATCGGCTTATGGAAGCGTCGTATTTGTCACGATAAACTTTCGCCTTGGAATATTGGGTGAGTAAAGTAGAAAAATAACTGTCTTGTATGTCGTAAGCAATAAGAGAGTGAGGATAAAAGGTATGTGAAAAGAAATCTCGAATGATTCGAGATTTATTGATAAATTTATCGTGCCACTGGGTCATCCTTCTCGTGATTCTCGTTTCAGTCAAATTCCTACGCTTCGTTAATTCTTTTATCGCGAATCATCGTTGCACAAATATATTCACAGGATTTTCTACTTGAAGAAGAAATGAAAAATGTGAAAAAAAATGAATTCAAAGCTTACTCTATTTTTTCCTGTCAATCTCTCGGCGATATTCTTTATTTCGAGTCTTTTTGTATCTGGCATCGGTGTCACTGGTCCGGACACAGACTGGTCCGCATCAAAGTGGCGCCGTTCCACATTCACTGAGCAACCATTGGCGTATCTTCACCATGCAAACGATTATTCGCTGAAATTCTTCTTTTCTGGTTTTCTGGAATCATTTGGTCTCGTCAGTCGATGCATTATTATTATTATTTTTTTTTAAATATACATATTTGTTTTTGTCATTTGCATCCATATCTATTTATTTATAAAATTCATTCTCAAGCACTCGGCCATTCGAGGTTATTGGTATCCAATGAAAAATTGACGAAAAAGTTCGTTCACAAACGAACAATTGCGATATTCAACTTGGAAGGAATTCTACGAAAGTTCGCAACGAATTCGGTCATGTGCATTATCTTTTTTTTATCGACATTTTTCATCATAACCAGATTCTGAATACGAGACGACTATAAATTTAATAATACGTCGTAACGTAAAAAAAAAAAAAGAAAGAAACAAAAAAAGAAAATAATTTATAACGCTCGCAACGGCGACGCGTTGTTAAAACCATTCGTAGATTTTTGTTCGTTGTAAAATTGTACCGTTCTCGACCAAAGTGAACAATATATTCTGGCAAATGTTTAATAACCGTTCTCGGAATATGTCATTTATAATTCAGGTGCGCCACGCTTTGGTACAGAATATAATTGTCCATGATGTATGCGTTGTACAGTGTTGAACAGAACGATAAAGAGAAAACAGCCCGTTGTCGTACGCTAACATTTCTATATACGTTCGAATGTTACGATGTACACTGTTCGACGACAAAAGGGAATTCCCCTTCCCTCTCGCTTCTTTGCCCCTCAGGGACACTCGTAATTTCGGCGCCGATGTGTCGTAATAATACACGGAGAGGCGACGAATAGCAATGAGGGATTAGTGGCATCGCGTACTCGCGTATCGAATCGATGAATAACGTAAATTGCAGCTTAACTGCTGTCGTTACTTCCGGGTTGATTCTCGAACGAGAAAACAATGAATCGTGGATTTTTCAGAGCGTGAAACCATTGTCAAAATTATGATTTTCTTGTTTCGGTATATATACATGAAAACATACTAAAACTCTGTAATAGACTTGAAGGAAAAGGGTGATCAAATGACGTGACTGAAAAATTGCAGAAAGCTTGGAATTTGTTTGGAAATTTTTCAAAGTTTCAATTAACCGTTTGAAAAGTGTCAAGGTCAGTTCCGGTCTTAATGTCGTTAAAAAAATTCACTTGCCCGCGCGTAAATATTCTTTTTCCATGTAATTTATCCGTATAAAATTCGCTGAGACCGGAAGTGAGGCTTCTGTAAAGTCACTTCATTATATTCGTGCCACAGATCCTGCGAAAGGCTCACTATCCTGTATAATAATAGCAGCATAGTGGACGAAGGAAAGAAGAAAATATAAAATGCGACCGAAAACCATAATCATAAATTAGATTAAAGTGCTTGGGAAACGCTTATATAGCGAGAAAGACGAAAAATTATTAGACGAGACAGAAGGGAAAAGGAGGAAGGGACAGAGAGGGAGAGAGAGGACGGAAGAGAGTTTATGCAACCGGTGAGGTTTTTTTTATTTTCAAGCTCTCGTATTCTCGTGCACATCGCAAAATAGCGAATAAATAGGGGATGGTAAAACTGCGTTAGTCGATGGTTAAGTTTACCCTCGTTTTCTGAAACATCGTTCAAAGCTTCGGCATAAAAGCCATGATATAAAGAAAAATATGCTAGCCTGAGAAAAAGAGGCGTACGTAAAGAAAGTGCAACTAGAGGAAAAAAAAGTAACGCGAGTAAAGATTCAAACTGGTTGAAAAACAATTTTGCTATTAAATTTTAACGAGCTTTTAAACTTCTTAAGAAAATGAAGTTTCAACGAAACTTGTGCTCATCTCACTTGTTCAATTTCCTCTTTTCTCTCTCTCTCCCTCTTCGAATATAATCCGATCAATAATCTTTTTTTTTTAGTAGCTTAGTGAAAACGGAACGAAGCATCATTTTACTAAGTGCTTGCAAATTATCTCGAATGTGCCTTCAGCTCGTTCATTAAAGTGAACTTTATCACACACACGCCTCCAGCCCAACACTAAAAATTTTCTCAATTTCAATATATCACAAACTCTAAAAAAAAAAACCGTGAATGCAAAACGTTTGTACCCAACTTCGAATATTATTTTTTTTTTTTTCAAAATGTCTATCGAAGTCATACAATAAAAAACAAAAAATAATAAATCAGAAGAGATTGTGTGCAAAAAAATGTATTCGATGTGAAACTCCGTTTCAGGATTTTTGAGGCCAGGTACGAGTGACGATGCCGCGAGCAATTTCGGCCTGCTGGATCAAACCGCAGCATTGGTATGGCTTCGGGACAACATAGCTGAATTTGGGGGTGATCCGGACAGCATGACGCTAGTTGGACACGGGACGGGAGCGATATTCGCCAATTTGTTGCTACTTAGTCCAGTAGCAAATAATAAAGGTTGGTTTAAAAAAAGTAAATAATAAAAAAAAAAAACAAAATCAAACCTATATCAGCTCGATCGATATCAGCGATGAGAAAGTAACTGATTTTTCACAACTCTTTTTCTCTCTAGCGAATACGGATAATATTGGACCTACGTTTATTATTACTCTACCGATATTCATGTGGGGAATGAAAGCCTCCGGCATAGTCCCATTTCTAGGCTCTACCATATTAATCGAACGGTTATATTAGCCAATAGAGTTACGCTATCATTACGAACGAAGGGGAGCTAGGTGGGCATGGGAAAAGGGAGCGAGGCGTGCGGTTTCTCGCTCTGTCGCATTCAATCATGCTTGCCGAGCACCGAGCGATCCTACAAATGGGAAATGTCACGGGTATACAGACTGGGACAGTAGGTTCTGAGGTCTCGTTATATTCTCTCGTGAATCAGACACACCCACAAATACATGCATACTCTCATATATATATATATGTATATGTTCAAACACGTTCACATCGTTTTGATATACTGGAAGAGAGACAGAAGCATGAAGCAGAGGTTTCGCATTAGAGTGCGAGGGATTTAATATAATCGTGAACCGCGGTAGGATACTAGCGAGTTAGCCGCGTGTCGCGATCTCTAAGCGGGCTGAAGATAATCATGGAATTAATTCATGGGGCTTAACTGACCATGCCAGATGTAGGTATTACTGTGCCGAATAAACCGCAAGTGAAACGTTCAATTTCTCCTCTTACGTGAACATTTTGCTACCCTCCAACATAGATATATGTCTTAAATTAAAGAGGGAAACAAAAGCTCATATCAGACATGAATTAATAGGTGCAAATTGGACCGCTAAAATCCTTTCGTGTAAACCACTATTTCTGGCATTATTGTCTTTCCAAATGATATGCAAATCCAACCTTTTTTTTCATTTCATTCTTTATTTTTGACGTTTGTTACGTTTTTTCTTTTTATAAAGGTCTGTTCAAGCGAGCCATTCTCATGTCAGGCTCAGCTTTAAGCTCTGATGCCATTGGAGAAGCTCCCTTTCAGATCACTCGACAGGTAAGTTTTAATTGCTACCACTACCCAATATAATTATACCATAATAATTATGGGGTTAGTTCGATGGAATTTTATGGTGTGTGACCATGCGATGCCTCCTTTTCTTCGAGCTTCGAGCGAAATTCTTTTGGGCTATCAATCTTTATTTTCTTCCAAGGCAAAAAAAAAAAAAACAATACGATTTGCACTCATCAATATTGCGCCTCCTTCAAGGGGCTACACACATTTGAAAATAAAAAAAAAAAATAAAAAATTTCTTCAATTTTTTCATTTAATGGTAAAATATTTTTCGAAAGTTTCAACTCAATCGGAGTAAGAGTCTAGGAAAAAAAGCTTTTGGAAATTCTCTCCAAATTAAAGTTTTTTTTTTTAATCCTCCGTTTAATCCCAAGCTATACTTATCTACTGGCAGAAAAAAATTGGTTTTTTAATATTACATAAAACTATCATGAGTTATCCTGACCACCAAGGAGACACTTTTTTGTACGGTGTCTCTGGAAGCCAAGTCAAGAAACCTGGCTGAATTTTCCAAATTTTTGGATGAAAATTTTATGAAGTATTGTTCAAATTCTGCTCTTTTATATGCTTGAAATTGCAAATTAAATAATTTATACATTATTTAGAAAAATAGAGAAAATATGTTTTTTTTATAATCTTCGGAATTCATGTAACCCCTTAATTTATGGGTCTGAGTGCAGAGGCAATGGAATGTAAATTTGCTAAGTTGAATCATTACATCACTATTTATCGATGCCATTAATAAATTCGTGAAAAACTTCACTGTGTTCGCGATCTTTGTGAAAAAAAAAAAATAAAAAAATAATTGGAATCGCTCAGTACAAAATGGGGATGAAAATTCAATAGAAAAAAAAAACGAAAGAAAACTCCAGAAGGAACTTATTTTTTTGAAATATATCGATCGATTTATATCGCTTCCTTCGAGGATAGTTATAAATCGTAGTCATTTTTTTTTTCATTTTTCTCGACCATGCGATACCGGAAGGTTGCTCACGCGTTGAACTGTCGAACCGGCAAAGACGACGAGCTGGCCGTCTGTCTTCGTGATCGTGATGTCGAGGAGCTGCTGAACGTGAAGATCGTGAAACCTCGATACGTGCCAGCTTACGCGCCCCTCGTCGATCGTGCCGTTATACCAGAACACCCTTTTTTGCTAATGCAGGACGAAAAGATCTTTGGAAAGTTCGTGAATCACAATTTTCTTTTTCTTTTATCCTGGTTAGTTTATATGTATATATTTTTTTCTTTATTATCTTTCAACGATCTTTCTGTATCGACAGATATGATCTCATGTACGGTGTCACCGAGTCCGAGAAATATCATCTTTTATCACCCATAGAAGCGCTACACGGTATGCTCGATCAAGAGCGTGACAACGTTCTCAGAGATCATGTCAAGGTGAGAAATTGATCGACCAGCCAAAAATCTTCATTCTCAAATTCAACTCTCCGTATTCTTTATTCCAAATATACAGATTCCGTTACTTCATATTTAATGAGAAAAAAAAACCAGCAAAATTAATATTCCAAAAAGTTTGATGAATATCTCACGATAAAAATAGTTTATTTATCCAGAAATCTGTGTTTGGAATTAGAGAACTTTTGCTCTAAAAAAAATGACCCTTTGAAATAGGATCGAATGAGATTTAACGAGAAATGAATTCTTTTGTTTTTTTTCTTTCTTCTTTTTTATCCAAGGCAACTCACGCGCTGGAGCCGGAGCTTGCACTCAATAAGATTCTCGAACACTACGGTGATTTCGAAGAAGGTTTCACCGGCGAGTATACGGTAAAAAATCGAGATCTCGCGCTTGAGGCACTGTCAGATAGTGGGACGGTAGCTCCTCTGATCTTGGTTGCTGGGTTACACTCACGAGCGAATCCCAAAAGCTACATGTACGTCTTCTCACATCGAAAAGCTATGCAAGACTATACAAAAGTGAGTGAGGTTTCTTGCTTGTTTGTGCTTTTTTTAAAAAAAGCTTTCTCAGTTCACGTTTCATTTAATTTATGTTCGTGATTATTTTAATAGTTTTTCAGTTCACCTCTAATTTATTATTTGATTTATATTTTATTTTTAATAGCAACAATCTCAGCGTACTGTACACGGCGATGAAATTCCTTATGTACTCGGCGAACCACTGGACGCCGGAAGATATCACTTTCTCAATGATCGTTATAACATCGACGAAACTCTTTTTTCCGAAGCCATGATGACCTGGTGGTGTAACTTCGCTCATACAGGGTGAGAGTTTCAGTTTTTTTATGGATAATTTCACATAGAATCGTTGTTTAATACCAGATCCGATGGATTTAATGAGAAAATGAAATATGCAAAGGTCGATAGTCGACCATTAGTTCGAACATGATCCATTCTTTTTTGTCGATAGGCCACGCAGCAACGGGAAATTGTTTATTTAAATTTTTCTTTTGAGAGCCTGTTCCAATACATTTCTACTCGATAAACCAACATTTTTTCAAACTTCCAAATACGATGAACAAACCTTTGAAAATACTTTTCAATTTATTTTTTTTATTAATTTTTTCACTATATAAAACTAGACTTCTTTGATAACTATTTTAAAAGCTTGGTCAGGATCACGAAGGTTCAATTATTAGCTATCTGAATGTCAAAAAAGTGTTGAAATTATTGGTGGTCGTAGGTAAGCTAAAAATTTAAATCAAGAGACATAATTGGTGGTTTTCGAGACCAGTAAGGCTTCAAGAATGGCGTTGAGTTTATTCAGAGATCTAAATTCGCTTTTTATCTGAAAAATCACGTTGAAAATGGGCGAAAAAATGTCAGAGTGATTCTGCATCTTGTGAAGATAGGGTAGGAACGAGGGTGACTGTTTCACTGAAGCTGGTAGCTCCGAGAATCGAAAATTGCTCGCCAGAAAGTGACAGAATCCATTACGGTCGTCTATCAAGAGAGACGCAAAGGCTTGGACAGGGGTTTGAGGGTGAGAGGCACGAACGAGTGGCGAATTCTGCGGTGGTATTATAAGCGTAGATGCGGCGTTCGTGAGAACAAAACTAGCATAGTGCGAGATAGAAGCAGATGGAAAGACTCATCGAGATGAAAAAAAAAAAAAACTATTTTCAATTAACCTCTTATTTGAATATTTATATCCTCTTCGGTTTTGCGAGCAAGGAAGAGGGGGGGGGGACTGGATGAGAGAACGAACCAAATGCGGGTTCACTCTCCCGTGAAATTCAACGTTCACCTGCATTAACATGCGAAAGCTCATGGAAAATATCACCCCGCGACGGGATACCGTGAACAGTTCATTTTCCAATGACAAATTATCACGGATTTCTACTGTATCGAAGATTATTCATTATTGGACAACGTCTAAATTTATTGTGATTTTATTTAAATTCATCGCACATGATAAAAAAAAAAAAACATTTCAAATTATTTCAATCCTTTTTTCCTGCCAATTATGCGAGAACGTTGTTCAACGAATGTGAAGTTTCTTCGACCATGAGCCGATGTACTTGAGAATGTTTTTTATAATTTAGTAAAGGTCGTCATGGAAGCTTTTGGGAAAATGTTTTAATTACATTTTTTTCGTCATTCGTTTCCTTCCTTTTTCCAGGTTTCTTTTTTATTTTAATTTTTTTTTCAATCATCTAATCATTCCTTCCAATAATCAATCAGCCTCGATAGTTTCTAAATGTCAGACGAATCAAATGCACACATATTCGAATCATCAATAATTGCTCCGCTCACGAGTACAATCGTTGTATTAACGCACGAGCAAATTCAACCCTTTTAATTTGCTGGATGAAATTCGTGCTCTTGCCGAGCTCGCCGGATTACACGTCCATACGGGCGAATTATACGCATTGCGTCGTCGTGGCTATTTGACCACTGGGCGTTCTCGCTTCCTATCTCTCTCAATCACGTGTACTCGTGTGTGGACCAGAAAGAATCACAAGATAATGCGAGAGGGAGGAAGAAAAAAGGCAGAAACATTGCCTCGACACCGTGTTACTTCGGCTAATAAATAATAAATCGTTTTAATTCGATTCTTTGATACATTTTTGTCTTGAACATTAGTAACAAAATTTTAGATTTTTCTTCGATGTCACTATTTCTACAAATTTTTTTTTTTTCAAATTTCTTCATCAATTAATTCAATTGATTTATTCCAAATTCCACTTCAGAGTCGAGGAAAGATATTCAGAAGAGCAAAACAAGCACGAAAACGTTTTTGTAAAAAAAAAAATTCAGTTGATGCTTCAGAATGAAACGGAATAATAATTTTTCATAATAATTAATTTTTCATCGTTTTCAAACAGGAAATCAAGGTTCACGAATAATTTTATGTTCGTTGACTTCAAATATTCTTCTTCCGTTACTTGAATCAATATGCTATTTTGCAATGCGAAAATAGGACGTTCACTGTTTATTTTTGTGAATATAGTTTCCATCATCAACATCGTAGCTTATTATTTTTTCCTATCCTCCGTGTTCACACCAAGTCGGGACTCATTTTTTGTTTGTGTTTGTATGAGCAATACATTCCTTAACGAGTCGAAAACGATCTCGATGTATTGTCATACATCGAAGTGAAAACGTCGAACGTTACCGTTTGAATTATTTTTCAACGTTTCATAATATACACACACGGTATCGCTCGCAAATTCGTGTATGATTTATACAAGATACTCAGTCAAAAACAATATCGATAAAAATTCGCTCATGGGATTTCGGAGCGCGTGTGTGATTGATAAAACGATACAAACAATATCTGTCCGACGAATAACGTGAAACGAATAACTATTTATTTTGCCATCGGAATGAATAAACGCCCGTATCACCGTATAGATGTAGCGACATACCATATTTACGCGGATCGAGCTATAGTCGAGGAGCAGACAGAATTCCAATAGGAAAAAAATAGGAGGTTTCGAAAATACGATATCAAAAACAGTATAAAAAAAAAAATTTCGTACCAGAATTGCTTCCGTCGGATGAAAAAGAAAAAAAAAAAGATTCTCATCAATGAAAGATTGATTCAATATTGATTCACATTGCGCAAAATGATCTGGAAAAATATGGAGAATTTTTCAAATATAAACACCACTTGTATCACCCATTACTTGGTCCCTTTAGGAATTTATATTTGTGAGGATGTGCAAAAATGTTTGAGTGATAAATGCTTGCACAGTTTTTTCGAAATAATTTCTGGGACAAACGTTATTTTTTCCCGGAAGGGATATTTTCGAAATAATTGATAAAAACTGCAGAAAAATGTTGCAACTTTCCATCAACGATCCGAATGTAGGGGAGGAATATACATTTTTCGATCCGTTTATTCGCGTCTCATTCTGACAGCCTCGAATGGAATGGAATTGTGTATAGAGAAATGTGCTGGGAATATGTTTTTACGGATATTCATTTCGAATTTGTGTATCGTTATTTTCTGGATCGTTTATCAGCACCCGATTTATTTTTAATCCGGTTGAGATGGAATTTCGAAAAATAAATGCACACGACATGTATGAACTAAATTAGTAGATGTGTCATTCAATTTTATTGTTTCTGTTTCAATTTTTTTTTTTTTTTTCATATTTTAAGCAACCCGAATGCACCGCGTCGACTGACATATATGACTGATGGTCCGCGACAGTGGATGCAATACGAGATCGATTGGCCCGAGTACCGTCATTGGAATCGAACGTATTTCAATCTGAGTAAGTTGATCAGTCAAATATGGTTTTCCATAAAGTTCCGATGTATCGTGATAAGGCAAAACATTCTATTCAAGCATTCTTTTTTTTTCTCATGTTCATATTCTTCTATGATAAATTTCAACCAGCTATTCCACCAAATGTGGGAACCAATTATCGAGCCGATGAAATGCAATTCTGGAACGATGATTTGCCAAATCTGATAAGGCACAAACCGCCAGGACCGAGACCGACTATTTTGGATTACCCTGAGGGTATCGGAAATTATTCGATCGAGACAGCGCCAGGAAACAAATCGTCATCAACAACTGTTAGGCAAGATCCTCGTGATACTTTTCCACATCCTGTGACCGCGAAAGCCCCCGTCAACGGTGTGAGAAATGACACAATAGAAACCGAAAATGGGACCATGCGAGGGTCATCAGCAATCACGATGGTGATTGGATTTGGCGTGGTATTTTTACTGATAAACGTCACAGCTTTTTTCTATCTCTATCATAGACGTCACAGTCTCAAGAGCCAGGAAAAGAAGTTGCGAAGACGAAGCAATACAAAGAAAGACGACGATTCAGCAAAGAAAACAAAAACCCTGAAGCATAAGCAGCAACGTGTGGATAACGTTGAATTGGGCCAAAAGAGCGACAGTAAACCGGACATAAACGAGGTGATCAAGAACGACAAAGCGTACGATAATAATTCAAATTTCGGTCGAAGATCCAAACTCTCTCGACAAAATTCCTCATCCACTATCGACACTCACATCAAGGTCAAGGAATGGATACAGCAAGAAATAGTCCACCGGTAAGAAAGATTGAACTTGTTTTATTTCCTGTTCAACTGAGTTTTAATGTGAAAGGATTGATTGGTCCAATTCGTTGGTTTTGAAATCGAAGCACGTTTTGTGAAAAAAAAAAAAAAAAAAACTACAATTGATTCATTGATTCGTCCTTCATCGTGATGAGAGGTAGAGAACTTTTCCAACGTCGTCGCCTTGCTCTCATCCGGGAAACGAGTCCTCCTACATCTCCAGTTCCGCTTTGGATCAATGATTTTCTCAATTTCCCCAAAGGCCTTGGGGCGAGCCATCCCCTCGTTATTCAGCCGAATCAAAGTGCTTCTGCTAATCCAATTATCCGATGGCAGTTGGCTTCTCGTCGAATCACTAGGTTGAAATGTGGAATGCGAGTAGAACGATCGAAGCAGGGAGTGGGGATACTTGAACCACAACGTCTGGATGCAGGATTTGTGGTGGCAAACAAGCGCATCTTTTGCTTTTCCTCCACTCCATCTTTGACCGGCTCAATTACCTTTGATCTCAGTAATTCGCTGGGGGGGAACATCGAACACCATATCACGAGTGGTCTCCGCTCGATCATCGTTTTACCTTGAGCAACTTATCCACCGCAAGATCATTTGTTGGTCTAATGGCTTTCACTTCTTTCCTTCGCATGCGAGAGTGTGTGTGCTTTTTTTTCCTCAGTTCCTTCATTCCGTTCCATTAGTAGCAAAAGGTAATGTGTGGTATTCGTTACCTCTTTTCGAGGTATAATTGAGTCTGAAAGAAGAAAAGTTGCCGCACTTTGCGAGTAGATGGTCCGCAAGGTGGAGTCCTTCGTAGATTTAATGAGCCATGTGATTTCAAATGCTTTCATTTACCCCGTTCATTTGGCCGTTGTATACAATGGTCTTGATGTACTATACCAATGTGTGCACGCTTCCACGATCACGATTTCCCGTAGACCACCCCAACAAGCCACCCAGTAACTAATGCTTTTTCCTCTCGCACCTCCATGGCTATATACTCCATGGCTAACTTCATGGCGTTTAAATAATATCCTCAACCTCCACAGGGTCATAATGGAATGTAATGCTGTATACCTACCGTTGACGATAATTAGCCGCAATAACGAGAGTCTCTTCCTAACTAATAGCATCATTATAATTCCTCAATGATCGCGCACTTTATGTCCTCTCGAACTGTACCATTGCTGTTTTACCGATCGCTACTCCCTCACTCTAACGATGGCCCACGCGTAGTCTGCTTCCGTCGTTATCGTTGATATTACCGCCATACCTCGCACCAAATATATTCACAATTAGTGACCCCCTAGGTGCACTATGAATGATCGCGCCTCCACTTTTAATATCTAACTGCAATAAACACTCCTGCTAAGTTACGGTTTAGCCAGGTTATCGTTATCGACGAGCGGTTTCTCATCGCTTACACATCGAATTTCCGAAGTGAATTTCATTATTTTAATGCACTATCAATTAAAGCTTATTATTTAACTCATCTTTGAAGCCTTCCAAACTTATAACTTTCTTCGATATTTCCTCGTGCAGGTGTTCACCAAGATTCCTGCGAAAGACACGGGAAACTCTGCAGAAGGAGCATCAGGAACGTCTGACAAAACAACAACAGATCGAAGATGATGAGGAAAGAAAGCGTTACGACGAGGAAAAAATGCGTGAAGTCGGAGC
The DNA here is from genome assembly GCA_037576405.1 of Campoplex capitator. Classification (NCBI taxonomy): domain Eukaryota; kingdom Metazoa; phylum Arthropoda; class Insecta; order Hymenoptera; family Ichneumonidae; genus Campoplex; species Campoplex capitator. The sequence continues at coordinate 12,078,054 of JARBWI010000004.1, read as the reverse complement.
AGCCCCTACGTATGAGGAGAACCCTGCAATGATCGTACGTCCCGGAAAAAAATCAAAACCTCCAAAAGTCTCTGTAGCCGTTGACGCGACTCCAGCAACGAGGACTGAATCGATACTCAACCAGATTCCCATCGAACTAGTAAAAAATATGGAAATGATCAATGATCTTGGTGACTACGAAATGGAAACGGAGAGACCACTTGCAAAGCCACAAATCGTCGTTATCGAACATCACCATTCACGAAGCGATCCTCTCCCTATGGAGAACGTGTTCAAATGTGTTAAACCGAACTTTTCAACAACGAGAATCTACGAGTCAGATTCAGGAAGTGCAAGCAGTCTTTACGCAAAAATTAATCCTAAATTAAAGACACGTTTAGTAAGGCCTGGACAAGAGACGACTCCAGAAGAAGCGGGTGCTGACAGCAATCGTCCTATTCCAGAGACCCCGAACGAGGATATCTATGGACAAGGAATAAACAAATTGACGACTTTTGGTGCGAATGAACCTGCAGGTGATATCAATGTGACCTGCAGAGAACCCACCACTGATAGACAAGTCATTAGCCCTGAAGAGGCACTCAAAACAATCAAGAGACGAAACTATCCAAAGGTTCTGCCAGATATTGAAAAGAGACGTTCCTTACCTGCCCCAAATAGTTTATACGTGCCCAGGCTATATGGCACTCTGTCAAAGGATCATCGACATGGTCCAGGAAATGCTTCAACGACTGGCCAGCCTCCTCCACCACCACCAAGAATGTTTGGAACTTCTAAAAGTTTGGATCTTGCCGAAGAGGTCGAAGATCGTGAACCCATCACGACAAATTTACACGTTGGGCCTTTGTTGAAGAGACAGGATTCTGGTACAGTTAATAATTCGGATCCAAATCTCATTGATTCGTTGGAAAGAGTGGCGATAGACGCCCAAGAAGTTTTGTCCAATCATCGGGTCGAATATCCCGATAATCTGGGCTCTGGTGGTATTGCGACGAATCCAAAATGTCCACTGCACGGCGGTGGGTTCGGTTTTGATCAGGCAATTGCCGAAGCGAGCACCAGTCAATCAGTTGATTGTCTTGATCGTAATCTTGGTAATCCCAATTGGTATCGTAACAAAGAATCATCTTGTGCTGGAACCAAGACAGCTGCTAATTCTTCATTGCCAAATATTATTGGCAATCCCAATTGGTACAAGCCAGTAGCAAGTAAAAGAGACAAAGAGGGTGAACCTCCACCAGGCATATTGTCAACTCCATTGAAAAGTAATTTAGACATTGAAAGATCGAATGAGTCGAAACATCCTGCTGAACCAAAAATTGTTATTACCCCACGAGTAGGAAATCTTCTTGGACAATCAGGACAAAATCTAAGTCAGGCCGTCTCAGGTTTGACTACGCCAAAAGACATTCCCGAGGAACCCAGAATCGTCATTACACCGCGGACAGGGGTAGTCGATCAACTTTATGCTGGCGAAAGAGGAAAAATCAACGATTCTCATCAAGTTCCATCCAGTCCGGTTGAACCCATGGCAAAAAGTACCACAACTTTCTCCAATCCTTCACACTTACCTAAGGATGACAGACCCGAACCCAGAATAATAATTACACCGAAAGACGTTAAAAATCCTCCAACAGGATCGAATCTCAAGCAACCAAAAATTATTATAAAACCAACTGCTGTCCAAACGAAAAATCGGGACCAGAGGAATATTCCTAAAGTCACAGCAATACCATCGCCGGAAGCGCAAAATTATCAAAATTTCGAAAAAGACACGAAAGGCCCGGAGCAACCGAACGAGGCAATTTTACGATTGGAGAAACCTCCCTTGAAGGAAAAACCTAAGGTCACGAGAATACCGTCAATCTCACGACGTAAGGACGATCGTTCCGGCAACAACGCCAAACCAACCGATCAACAAACCGATATTGTCCAACGAGTACACGCTGTTCCATCCAATCAGGAAAAATCCAATATGCCAAGCTTGTCGAAAAAGGAATCAGACTCGTCGACGAGTACGAGCAATTCGAGCAATTCCAATACCAATACCATCAAACGTAAACCAACGATCAAAAAGTGAAACGAATCGAACGATAGTATTACACCATTTTCGTATCATCACTAAAATCAAACAGTATCAACAATCAAACTCTGACAAACTATTATTCGTTGATAAACAGTGGAACGACGAGCGTACATCGATTCTGCTGAAAAAAAAAACAAAATTTAATGGTTTTTGTTTTTCGGAAAATTTTATTTAAATACTTGAATAATATTTTTCCACATACGATTTCTCCATATACATTTCTCACGAGTGAAAATTGTTTAGTAATTTTCTACGTATTAACCAATTCACCGAGTGCCTCTAGATCTTAAGATTCTTAAACTGAGTAAAACATTTGTACATACGTGAATATTTTGATGTTAACAAAAAATAATCAAGACTGTTCAGACTTAGAGATTTTGACGTAAGTAATATTAATATTAAATGCAGTTACTCCCTCTCACTCAATTTGTAAGATCACATGTACTCGATCATAGAAAGGGAAAAAAAATTGTACAATCGATTGAAGATATAGAATATCGATTTCAGAACCATTGAAAAACCATAGAACTATAAGTTAAACTTTTATAACGGGTCTGAGTTTATAATATCATTTGTATTTATCAACATTTAGTCAAATTTTCAACGTCGAAATGAAAACATTTTTGTACATGAAAATCCATCGTGTTTCCATGAAATAAATCATTTTCTTACTTTTTCAGTCGAGCACGAAAAATATTATCGGCGTCAGTGAATGAATTATTTCACATAAACGTATAGGAGATGAGGATGAAATAGAGTTTCTAAAGAATTGGAGAAAAAAAATCTTTTCGTCGTATCAAAATCATTGAATTTACAATTACAGAATCAGAGTCGTTTTTTCCTACCCAACGCACATCTCGATTGATTTTGAATACAGCTCCTTGCCAAACGGAGATTAAATACCTTACTTCTTCGATGACAAGTAACTTGGAAGTAACAAATAAAATAAATAAAAAAATCCTTACGCTTATCGTAATCAATGATAGTTATGAGGGTGATCTATAAAGTGCGTACAACTTACATAAATCACAATTAACGACGATTGTCATGAGAATCAAATTTATACCAGTGGTTAAGAGACGTCGGTAAGGAATATAGTGAAACATCTCTTGACCAAATTGCAATGAAATTCGTATTCACATAAGTTGGAAATACCAGATTTCTTTGTTTCAGCTTCCCAAAATTTATAATCCATCAACAACTGATGGTTCATTTTCAGATGAATGAATTTAGAACTAGCAAAAAAAGAAAAATAACTGGAAATTGCATCGAAGCTTTCGTAATATACATATGCATGTTCTATTAAGCGCATATACGAATATATACACTTGGGAAAACGGCTGGGGCCCGAAGGCATGACCCATGTGCGTAGATGCGGCTATTGGAGAACGATCGTCCGTCCGCTTACGTAACTACATTCCGTGACCCAAGATTTGCATTGCTAAACACCCTATCGTGTTTGACGGTGAACTCCCGATCGTTTCTCTTATCTTCTATATATGAAAGCATGTATACATATATATGTATTGGAAAGTTCATTTTTTTTCGTTTAGATTCTAGTGCTCTCCACCGTATATTTTCCAATTTTTTAAAACATTAAATCTTCACCCTTATTATCGACGAAAAGAGGGAACGTCGAAGTCTTTCCAATGGAAAGAGTCTTTCCCATTGTATTATCGATATTTCTTCGTTCGCAATCTTTTTTTGTTGCCATTGCACGTAGGCAGATATGGTTCGATATCATTGGGAACGGGCTGAAGAAGTTTGTGGAAAAATGCAAAATGAAAACTGGGTGAAATTAATTGAAAAAGCATCGATTGGTTATATTGGAATATATATTTTCATAACGTATAGAGAATTCAACGTTGTAGAATTAAATGCTGTATTTGTATACTTTTATTATCCTTGGAAGATATACTTTTCAGGGATATTAATTCTGAAGTTTTTTTTTTTATGAAATCTTTGTCCAAATTGAAAAGGGTATAAAAACTGTTTTTCGGATCCTGTTTCCGAATCTTTTTCAGATGTTTTTCTTTTCCATACAAGTTTATTCATCGATTCAAATTAGTTTGTTCTTGTTTGAAGATATTTTCAAGTATTTTGATTGGGTTCAAATGTATTTGGAAACAAACTACTTCTCAGTTTGCACCAACATTGGCTTTGGCTATTGAGGATTCTGTTTAGATTAACACGTATTGAGCATCGTGTATGGTCACGTATGCAAAAGGCTCGGACATTAACTCGGCGAAGGGACAAACTCGAGAAATGCGGGGCGAAGAGCGAAAGAGGAATGTGGAGTATGCAGTGGATGGAAAAGCCTCGGGCTTCGTATATATCTATAGTAATAAATGCTGGAGCAATGAGTGGCGAAGCAGTAATGCAACGAGATTCACGAATGTAGTACGCCATTCACGATTCTCTTGCTAACGTACCTGTGCGGTGATTACCATCGTTGTAAAATTCGTCGTCCACATTCTCTTCCTCTCTCTCTCTCTTTCCGAGAACCAAATCCTCGTTCCAAGCCCATTGATGACTCCTAATACCGTAATACCTTTATCACTGCTCTAGCTCCTTCCAGTGGACAATTCGAGTGATCAAACCATTTCCCACCCTATGAATTTTATCGCTCAGAGTCTAGATTTGTAGGGAAAAATGTTTTGGCATTTGTAGCTGCAATTAGTTATAGATATTGAATTATAATTTAAAAGAATTTTTTAATTTTCAAATCATTTACTTTTCGTCTACTGCGATCATACATTCCTTTATCTAACAATCTCTGCTTTGTTCTGTAACTTTACTGCGAAAAACAAGAGAGTCTGAAACTACCGGTAAAAAAGGGCGCAGCCAATGACTTTCGAAATTGTGCCATTGAATTCAAGTGAAGTAAAAAAAAAATTCTGAACATTTGTCAATTGGACACATTTGCGAGTTGATTGAAATCATAAGTTTCGTAGGTACGAGATGCTTTCTCCATGTATACATATATATATATGTATATATAGATAATATCGTCTAAAGCCCATTGCCAACATAATTGCGGAGCAGACGGCTGGCACCGTTTGACACCAGCCGAGTGGATTAGTGGATTACTCCTGTTGGGTTACGTAAAGCAGTGATAGTGTGTTTTGCTTGCTGATGCTGGAACGGTTGCTGCTTTAGTGTGTTGGTAAGGTTGTTGGAGGCCGACAAGGGTGGATTGGCTCGGACGTTCATAGTAGCAGGGACGTCCACGTTGGAGCGAATCTCAACGTAACATCGGTGTCCTTTGCGTTACTGCACACATGTGGATTTTCCTCATTGTATGCTTCACGATTCCGCAATATATAATCTGGGAAAACAACACTTCTGCCTTGAACCTTCAAACTTCAAGAAGTAAAGAGTGAAACGATATGGTTTAGACAAAATCCCTTAAAGTCAACAGTAGAATCGAGGCGAGTTCCCTTTTCAGTTATGATCGGTAAAAGAATATGGTCCATCGAAGCGGAATAATCTGGTCACTCATGTGGTCATTTGAATTTTATCCCGGACAGTTCAAACGGAAAATCAAATAATCAAATTTTCAGATATCGCCAGATTCAATTTTTTTGTTGGTTGAACGAGCTGTATTCGGTGTTTAATGCGAACATGAAATCGCCGGTCGGTTGCAAATGTGAAACGTAAAAAGTGCTCCTCCACAAACGTTACAGTCAAAGGAACACATAACCAAATTTCTAGTTGATGTAACAAACGGTAAAATTGTTAAACTTTTGAGGCATTCCGGTCCTCCGGCTACAACAAAAGATAGACTCTCTGTGCATTACACATCCGCACGCAACGGTCAAACACGGAATGTCGATTGAATCAGACCATTCGTAATTCCAACCGGATATTGCATTCAGATCGACAATGCATCAAAGGATTAACGCAGCTTTTGACGCAACGGTGATTACACTTCGATATCGTTTACCTTTATTTCTCATTTACACAGCATAGACCACGTAATGAAACATTTTCCGATCCAATGAAAATTCTATTTACTTGTTAGTGTACTTTTCATTCTGCGGCTAACACGTCTATTTACAGTTAGTAATTATGTTAAAATATTGTCCACAAGTAAAAGGGATGTTTGCATAAAAGTTTGAGGTTCATTAAAAATAATATCAACAATCAAACTAAAAAAAAATTCTATTTACGAAATTCCAGCACTTTTGCTGTTTACCAAAAAAATAGGTAAATCAACTTGTTACATGAGATGCCGATAATGAATTTCCACTATGTGATTCATTTCTTATTTGTTGGTTGTTCACGCAGACACTAACTGAAAACAAACCGAGTAAAAATTCCCAGAGTAAAAAATAAGATCAAAAATCATGCGGACAGATCGTCAAGTGGAAGTGATTTTCGTAAGGATTCAGAGCAGCAAGTAGTTGGATGCATCTCATACTTGGTATAACGATTAATAAATTTGTGCCGGTTGGGTTGTGGCAAGTACCAGCAGGACATGCCAGATTCTGTCTATTTCAGGAGGATTCCATTGTACTTGGAACAATGCTACGTACTTGACAGTTAGGGCACATTGTACCAAATGCATCTAGCAGTGTCCTTCAAACGCAATAGAACTCTCTCTCTCTCTCTCTCTCTCTCTCTCTCTCTCTCTCTCTCTAGTTTTGTCTAGCTGTCTATCTGCCTTTCTCTCGCTCTCTCTCAGTTTCTCAGTTTCTCCCTCTCTTTCAGTATTCCACTCTCCAGTGGTCCCTCTCTCGGTAGTCCAACGAATTAATTAGATGTGGCATTGAACCAGCCAACCAAGATATGATATATATATATATATACGTATACGTATAGACGTGTATAAATGGAAAAGCTGCTTCGTATGACCCGAACCTCTCACTTCATCGTCTTCCAGTCGACCATATATACTCGCCCTCTTTTCTAAGATCCTCTCAATTTTCTCTTCTTCTTCCCACTCCAATTCGCAAAAAATTCTTTCAACCGCGATATTTCAACTACTCTTTTATGCTTTCGTGAATTATAACGAACGTGGACTCTCGGTAGCGTACGAATAAAAGTGGATCACCGTTTTCGGTATTTTTTTTTTCCCCCCGACATATTTTAGAATTCACAACTCTAGCTGTCTGTAATGAAAAAAAAAACTTATTAACGAGATTTCGTTTTTTTTTTTCCAATTATTTCCAAAATCGTAAACTTTTCATAAGTCCTGAGAAAAATGATTTGCTGTTTTTAATAATTCAGGCTATCGCGATGAAAATTACACGTAAATTACAATAATAAATAGTGAAAAATTTTCTTCACGCGTGGTAGTTTCGTGCGCTGGTAATAACGAGCCAAGAAATATTACGAGTGTATTCGTACTTATATCGGAAGTATAATTAAAGTGGCGGCTAAATTGCACGAACGTTGGCAAAAAATAAAATATGTCAAGGGGATGAAGAGTAAAAAATCAGAGCTCCGAGGGCTTTTTGGCGAGACGATAGAAATGTACATTTATAGAGAGAAAAGGTTGAAGAAGTAACGGAAGGCAAAACGGTCTCTGCGCTTGAGATAGCGGAAGGGTCTTAACAAATGACTGTGGATAACTCGTAGCCAGTACAAGATGAGGAACTTAATTGCTAGCCGAGACTTTGGTCACGCACTTGACGACTCTAATGAAAAGATTTGCTCATCGACGTATTCACAGAAAGCTTTGAATTTATCCCCATAATTATATTGTTCAAAGTGAATTATTTTATTTTTATTTTATTTTTTCATTCAATTTAAATAATTCGAGGCTATTGATCATCGAATAATCGTTACCTTCGCTTCTGATAATATTGGATGTACGTGCTTGAATTTGTGAATCGAAAAGACCGCGAGTATAAAGGGGAAAAAAAAAAACAAGTCGAGATAAATCGGAAACATTGCACGATAGTACACGTACATAAAAGCTCTTTTACGGTGGCTTTTAATGTCGAACTCCAGTGGTAATTATAATCGAACACCCTCCGTTCATTCAAACCCCTTCTATTCCTACATTCTCTCAAACCATCCGAACAAAGGAAGAACCCGCGAAATTCCGTTAAGTATCCAGCGCGTACCTCGTAAAATTTACGCCAATCGTGTAATTGTTCCTCTCCGGGTAGAATTATTGGTTTTTTTATCTTTCTATCCCTTGTCCCACCCCCCCCCCCCTCCGCTCGTATATTCTTTATTTTTGGTGCACACCGCTCGCATACTTGCACTCTCAAACATTTTGACACATTGTAATCCTCTCCTTTCTGTCCTACAATTGCAGTAATTTGAGCAAAACGTATGGATGGAAAAATTTATTATCGATCGAACATCAATAATCAATCAACGATTTAAATCTCGAAAAATGTTCACTTTTTGAACAAGTCGGATTTTAACGCCGATTTATATTATTTGGGACAAAGTATCACGACGATTGTTTCGTTGTTTGGTTTCTGAAAAAAAAAGATACTAATAATATGTAAATGGTAATTTTAGAAGAATTCAAAAAGAACGGTCGACATTTTCTTCTCTCATTTGTTGTAATCCTACGCCAGTATTTTAATAAATTCTTTTGTTTGTCGAAAAGAAAAGTAAAAAGGTGGATGTTCAGAAGTGGCCAAGTTAATGAAACTGAAAAAAAAAAAAAAAAAATGCAAAAACGCACGATGAAACGTTCGAAATAGAGAATTTTCTCTAGTTTCCAGACACGCTAAACGACACTTTGCTTCGGGTTGCTCCAGCCGGACGAGAAAAAGCTAAAGACTCTAGAGAACTTGTGAGTCGTATCTCTTGCCATGATCCTTCGCGTCTTTAATTTGGAAGAGAGGCAAGAGACTTACTTCACGAAATCCACTCGATTTTTCATCAAATTCTTTCCGTTGGTCTAGAAACAATTTTTGTAAACGTCGGCTGATCAAAAGTTGATTTCTCCACACCAAGAACACTTGCAATTCGAAATAACGTTAAAAAAATGGAGATAATGACTCGCATTTGATATCACAAATAATTCGGTTTTATACCAATGATTTCGTGATACAATTTTTCATCCCGTCGTCTCCCGTGCGTCCTTGAATCTTCATTCAATTATGGTTTGAACTGTCTCTAATTATCATGAAATTTAGAGAAAGAAAAATTTTTCTTTCTTTTTTTTTAAATTTTAATCATTTAAGTTTTAAATCAACGGAATTAATGAAATAATTAAAATACTATCATGATTGTGATTGATATATTATCGAAAGGAAAATTATCTTTCTATCGAATTTACAGGAAAATAATGATAAAAAAAAAATACTAGTCACAGGAGGGCGTGAAAATTTTTCGCGACGCTGACAAATGAGAAAATAGGCCGAAAAAAAAATAAATGATGGGTAAAAAAGGTTCGTGTGAGAAGGTAGTCATTCCGAGTGTGGCTGGAAAGAGAGAGAGAGAGAGAGAGAGAGAGAGAGAGAGAGCGAGAAAGAGCGAGAAAGACGGAAGAAGAAAGAGAAATAGTGAAGAAACGGCGCCAAGGAGAATAGAGAGAAGAGCGAAAATCTCCGGCGAGAACGGCAAGATGTTCTTCGTCTATCTATAATGAAATCTTGGGCAATATTTTCATCGTGGATGAGAGAAGAGTGGGATTCATCTCAATGTCTTCTTTCCGTCTTTTCGAAAAATTCGCGGACAGCGAATGAAGAGGTTCGACGATAATGTGTAAGAGAATAAGGGATGCAAAAAAGTGAGACGAGTGTTTGCGAAACCCTTTCACACCGATTCAATCCTTCTCAATGATTCTAATGGGAAACAAAAAATAACTGCGGTCAAGCAAATTCTATTCGAGCATAAAAAAAAAATCGGAATTCATAACCAAGGAAGAGCTCAATTTAAAAAAAAAATGCTTTAACAGTCTTTATCATTATTTCAAACAGAAAGTTTGGAATAAAAATCGATTGTTCGAGCGAAAAAATATCTCCGTTCCTATGGCTTATGTGAATTAGTTCCACGAGTTATCCGGTACCAAAAGTACCAAAAATAGCGCATTAATGGTATGAGTTTAAAAGGGTTTGTAGGAGTTTGTAGGAGTTTGTAGGGGTTTGCATGAGAGAATCCCTTGAACATCTCTGCAGGGCAGAGCCATCGATATACTTAATCGGTGTTAGATGATAAACAAGAGAGTCCCTGGAGGTCGAGTAAAGGTTACACCGAATAAGAATAATAGGAGGATGAGAGTATGAAACTATCAGGGTGCGTTTCATGCCCGAGATTGAAACAGCCGAACGGGAGCTTGCGATGTTTTTGGATGAACAACTAACGAAGTGATTTATCTTCTTTCGTAGGGATTATCGTTGCTTTATAGTATAGCCGAGTGAATTTAACCCTTTTCATCCCTCCAAAAATACGCTTTCATTCATTTTTTTCTTACGAAACAAACTCTCCTCTTACTTTACCATAGGCAATCCCATTGTTCTCGTATATAATGAAGAAAAAGAAACGAGAAGTTTATCCTGCCATATCCCCTGTCGAAAGTTAATACTCGTTCTTTATCGTTGCTCAGCAACAAATTTGTTTTTCCTACCCTTTGTATTTTTGGCATAAAGGACTACGGTTATTTTGACTGTGAGGGCGTGAGGGAGGATCGGGATGCTAATGTAAAGGAAACGTTGAATAATCGATATTATTATACCGTTTCGTATAATTTCTGTACACAAAAGCCTTCTATATTATCGCTCACATATAAATCATATTTGAGTTTGGTGATTTACAAATTATTATGTACGTACATGCACAGTCCATAGAGACTATCTGCGACCAAATTTATATTCAACCAAATCTACTAATATTCATCAAAACGCTCTTTTACGGCTGATACTTATCGCAGGATATATTTGATAAGATTTTTATATCGTTAGACGTACTTTTTGGTTTCGCACTTTTACATTTATCATGGGATACATAAATTCAGTGATTATCGAATAAAAATAAAAATAAAAAATAGACCGATGAACGAAAAACATAAAAATTATAAAAATCGTATTTTCTAAAAATAATTTCTAAAAATAATATAAATTAAAAAAAAAAATAGACCGATGAACGAAAAACATAAAGATTATAAAAATAGTATTTTCTAAAAATAATATCGGTACATTGATCTTTTATTGTAAATTCCTCCATGCAGATGGTGTCGATCAAGGTTGCGGTACAAGTGCTACTACGAGGATTTCTCTCTCGCTGCTTTTACGTCTGTCATTTCATTAAAACGTTGAGAGAATTTTATCCGATTCGTTGTTATATACATTCCACCGGTTACAGCCACGTCATTTCGTACGTGTTTCAATGAAAGAAATGAAAAAAAATAAATAAATGACGCAGATAACAATTAGAAGCTTCCTGATACCCTGCTAATGTCACTCATTTCACTGATGCGAAACTTTTTTTATCGGATAATCCAAAAACTGTACGGAAATTGATCCTTCTTGATTGGTCTCCGCATCCAATACTTTCCGTCAGCCATTGATTCGAATAATTTTACCACCTCGCGTGAATCACGAGTTTCTTCAAAACGAAATACTAATTAACGTAAGTGTGATAATTAATTATCCATTACTGTCATAGATTCTTGGCTCACTCTCATAGAGCCTTGAGTGTGCTCTCTTAAAGCCAGAGCACACACTCTCTTGTCGAATGACTGAAAGATTCAGCAAGTTTCATGGAAATTCTCTTGGGTCGTGTTTCTTCGTTTGTGATTTTTTTTTCCTCCGTTTTCCTTTGCCGCATCAGTGATTTCGTTATCGACGGGATTCGATCCTCTCTGTAACTCGATATACCTCGAGAAATGTTCTTTCACCGAGTCTTGTTATTTTTCTTCCTTTTTCCCTCTTTCACCTTCGTTTGCAAAGGATGATAGATTCTATGTATATTATACACACATTTACAGTGCACATATTTGAGAGGTACATTTGTCGCATGGCCTCATTTAACTTTCTCCGTGTCTTCGTTTCAAAGGAGAAAAAAAAAAAAACTTCGGCTAAAGGACGCAACACCTACGAAGCTTCGTATGTGTATATGAAAATCCTTAACGGAATGGATGAGCATTTTCATTCGAATTACTAACGAAGAATGCCGGTTCTAAAATGACGTCGTTGGAGGATCAATAATTTGCAGCAACTTTAAGTTTTTTTTTTTCATAACAATCGAGTCCAACGAAGAGTCTGATCATTTCCAGAATAGAAATAAGAGTTTTGGCTCCAATAGAAACTCAACAAGCAGTGTCAAAATCTTCCTCGCATTTTTTGTTGAAAAAATAAAAAAAAAACTTTCCAAAATAAGAAAACATAAGGAGAAAACATGTGTCTCCAGAAACCAACTCTCACAAGAGAGGAGTAAAATTGTCAAGTATTCTTTCTCATTCGCCACTTTCCTTGTCTTTTGTGTGCATTGGTTTTTCTTCTCGTAATAAATGGCTGAATGGGGTTCACCAGCTAAAAATGTATCTATGTGGCAATGGATCGAAAGGGGGAGAGAGAGAGAGAGTATACACACGAGACTGGAATTTCGAGAGCAACAGCTCAGGTTCGATTTCGCTAGATTACATCGAGGCACTTGGCAAAATCGTTACTTGGAACAGTTTCCCCTCTTGGGCAATGTTGTACAGGTGAACGTTGAATCGACCCTGACGAGATTGCGTCAGGCTCTAACTGTATAAGTATATATGTATACGAACGTATACACAACCATGCATGTGTGTGCCACAAGTGTACTTTATACATTTAATATATAAACATACAAACACGTATGCAATTGAATGTATCTATAGATCTCATCGTATATAAGTATAGGTGCACTTTTCATGATCTCTAATACATTGACAAGCTGTATATGGACTTGGCATGGATCAAACGATTTACGAGACAGTCGATAAATCGTCAGGAGTTCAGAGGACCAGCCACAAAGGTAGCAATGTTTTCGATCGATTGGTCACCAGTCGTTTCATCTGAGTATTTCAATGCAGCATATCCATCCCCGCAATTGCATGTGAACAATGCATCATTGTACGACGATAAAAAATAAAAAATAAAAAAAAATACTTCATAAATAAAAACACTATTAATTTAATGATGCTGAAGGAAAAACATTGTTCTGTTTTATATTTTTATTTTTATATATTATTGCCTTGAGAGTGACGCGATGTGTTCTGGATAGTGACTGTAGAAGTTTGTGAAAGAAAGATTTTGAAGTGTTACGAATATTTATGCTAATTTTCAAAAAATCATGCGAATTTTCATGAATTTGAAAATTTCTAAAAGAAATTAGGCATGATAAAGATTCTAAAGAATAAATCTGGAGCATGCTCCACAGCTGGCTACGCCCCGATTCGTTGAATCGTGCAGTGCACAGCCCGAGCACTTTGCGAAAAGCTCTCGCGTTCTCTTCTCTCCGCGCGACCCAAAACTCCCCTCACCACCCTCAACTGCAATCCACGCCCCCCCCCCTTCCTCCCTCCCTCCCTGTTCTCCTCCCAACAAGCTCCCATTCGTACTTTCATATATATATCCCTACCATCCCAGGGGTTAAAAGCTCGGACGTGCGAGAGTAACCGCTTTCTCTCCATCGTTTTCTGCTCCTATGTATTTATATGTGTATATTTATTTGCACACATTCACATATAAATGTATCGAGTGCTACGAAACAAACGGGCTGAAGCCACATTACTTTATGTGCTAAATCGTGCGGTCTACGCCCATTCGTTTTCAACCGGTCGAGCCAGGTGTGCGAACGAGAAATTTTTTTTTTTTTTTAATAATACTTCTCGTGTGCAGTGACCATTACATTTTGACGTTAATGAAAATACTCGTTTTAACGAAATTTAATATTGTAAATAGTTGACGTTTGCTCTTTTCATTGAAACACTTCGAATTACCTCAGTTATGCGATGGACTAAATTGAAAAAAAAAAAAAAAAAGAATTCTTTATTTTATTTTGTTCATCAAATTAATACAAATAATTGTCTCATTATTGTTTCAATCACGTATGATCATATTCCGCACAGATAAAAACAAAATTTTGTTGAATTATTAAAATATTTTGTTGCAGGTGTATTCAACAAAATATTTTTTCTTCAGGCAACAGAATTTCGAATATTACAACAAAAGTTTTCTTTATACCGAAACGAAACTTTGCTGAGACGATAAAATATTTTAAGGTTTCGACAAAATTTCGTTTCCAGTGTGGAAAATTTAGATAAAAATGGTTTTTTTTTTTTTTTTAATAATGTTATAAATATGCTTTGACTGGAATCATCCTCAGCTCTTCGGTCTAGAAGTAAAGAGGGTAAAAGCGTAGCAAAAGAGTGGAAAAATGGTAGGCCGAGATCGAAAACATCGTCGGAATGTCTAACTCATCTCACGACGCAGTCACGTCTTCTATCTCACGTATACTTTACGAAAATCTACCTCTTTTTTTTCTCTTATTTTTCGCGTCTACCAAGTCCCTGATCGGGGACGTATATATCTCACCGGTCTCTCTCTTTCTCTCGCTGCGAAAAGCTGCCCGTCACATATTGCGGGAACGTCTGTCTAAACCGTCTAAGCTCACCGCGTGTCATTTGTCACGTGCTCCGTCAAGCCAGAGCATTCGAGGCTACGTCCTCGTCACGACGAATTCCCTGGATTCGGATTTTTGTCAATTTTTCCATTCCTATCTCTCGCACGCTACGATTCTATGCGCGTCTTCGAAACATGTCTCCCGATCTTTGAATTTCAAATTAAAGTGTGATGATATTTTTTGTTTTTGTTTTTTTTTTTTTAAAACGCACACGTCGAACTTTTGAAAATTGTGTGAAGTTCTGTCTTTTTTTTTCATACATATTCATTCGTCGATTTCATTTCCACCTTAAGTTATGTTAAAAAATATTTTTTACGTTGAAAAACTCATTTGAATTTTTTGTATAACATTTATTTGAAGTCATTTTATGTTCTACCGCAAAATTTTTTGCTTCTATCGAAAGTCTTTTGTCGATTTATTTATTTAAATTACAAATCGTTATCCTTATTGATAATATTTCAATTTTTTTAGAGTTCTAAACACGAATGATTTCAGATTTATTTAATTGTAAAAGTTATCATCCGAAAAATTTCTCGGTTGGTAAAACCGAATCGATAGTATCTGTCTTTCTCTTCGCGCCCGTGTTTACGTGCATGCGCAAAAACACGCCGGCTCTTCGGCTTCGCAAATCCCTCAATTTCGACCCGGACGGGTTACACTTTACTCCGGAGCGACCTTAAACCTCACGGACTCATAGAACGAAAACGAGAATTGTTTAAATTCGATTATCCCGATAATGCTTGTCAAACGAAAATCGAATCTAATTATAATCAAATTTTCTCTTTTTATTTTCTCGATAAATTTTTTTTTTTTTAATTTAAATACGATCGAAGAAACTTGAGAATAAAATCAAAAGAATCTCGTCGAAAATTACGAGTCTGAATTTAGCTCATGCATGAAAACATATAAAATGAATTTTCAAAAAATTCCACGTGATCAGAAAGAATTTTAAACTTCTTTGCGAATGTTCTCTCAACCGCATACGAGGACGGAGCCGAGAATTCATTCAGCTCTGTTAAGCTTTAATCTTCAAAGTATGGCACTCACGAAAAAAAAAATGCATTTACGTTGAAGCTCGCATTGAGAGCTCTTCGATCACAGAAAATACTTTAAAGCGAAGATACATTCAGTGACGCTGGTATACAACCAGGTTTGAAGTAAAGGTACACACATTCCGCGTGTTCCCCCATGAATCATTGAGTTTTGAAAATCACTCAGCTGAAATATTGCAACATCTGCGTAACGAAAATTTGAGAAATCGTTTTAAGAGCTTTAACGCGTGTGTCTATACGACGTACAAACAGACAAAATTCTCACTTCACAGCCCGTAAGTAACGAACCAATAATTTACGCCATTTTAACCATCAAACTCGATACAGTATTAAAAAATTTTCGAAACATACATCAAAACACTGCAAAATAATATTTTTTTCGACAAAAATCATCGTTCAACGCAGCCAAAAATTTAGCAACAGGTTACTGAATTTTATTTGACAAAAAAAATAATATTTTTTTCGACAAAAATCATCGTTCAACGCAGCCAAAAATTTAGCAACAGGTTACTGAATTTTATTTGTCAAAATCACACTTTTATTTGTGCTCGGTTAACAAATTCCAAATTTTTACAAGCATCGAATCGATTTTCATACAATTTTGAATTTTTCGAATTGAAAAAATACTAAAAAATAATATTTTCTTCTCTAATTTCGATTTCTTTCAATGTTTATTTAAAAATAATAATAATAATAATAATAATAATAATTTCGATGATTTCTTCGTCACGGAGAAAATCTCGAGTGAGATTCTTCATAGGAAAAGTGAAAAGTGTAATACGCAGACTCGATGGTGGCGCCGTGGTAGGGAAACTCTGGGTACTCGTGCGGGTAGAGCTAGTCGAGCTTTTCATTCCCGTGTCTCGGTTCGACTCGCGAACTTCGAAGAGACGAGGGCGCGTAGTCGTCAAAAGTCGCGGGTGTGCGTGTTTAGTATAGTGCCGCTTTTTTAGTACTTCGTTGAAAAGTGATGGTGAGAGAGAAGGTGAAAAATAAAAGCGAAAGGGGCTGAGAAGATTAAAAGGGAGTGAAGATAATGAGCGAAAAGTATCTATTTGTTGGGTACAAAACAATTGTAGAATTTAATGAATACGAAAAGAGTGAGACTAAACTGAGATTGCGAGGAATAATATCAGCGTGAACAAATTTGAATGCGCGTGTAACGATATAACGAGGGAAGGATGCTGCAGTTTGTCATCGAAGAGTATAAACGTTCATTTGATTGAAGGATAATTGGATCAAACGAGTGATTGTAATTTAATCAGAAATGCAGACAAGTTTAAACGGATTGTAATTCTTGAGTGAGTCCTGGTGTGATAATAGTGGTTAAGTAATAATACAGATTTTCTTTCAATAGAAATTCGAAGTAAGTGAAAAAAGTGTGTGTTTTTTAAATTTGTATCAATGTAAAAAAAAGTGTTACGTTTTATCCAAAGGATATATAAAAAAAGAGAGAGAGAGAGAGAGAGAGAGCAAAAAGGCTTTAGAAAGCTCTGCTCGTAAATCCGAGCGATCGTTCTTTATCGGACGTGGGATATTGAAATGAGGATTTCGTTGGATCCTCGTGGGTCAATCCTCGCATAGGAAAAGCGGCGGGTGTGTGACATCCACTTGTCGTTGGTAGTCCTGTCAAAATTAATTCTCACGTGCGGGGTGAGAATTTCTTTCTATATCTCAATCCCTTGCCTTTTTTTTTTCTGGCATTGGATGAATGTGGATTGGAAAAAAATAATCGAATCGTCAAAAAGGGAGAGTAAATCCTTGGGGAATGTTGCTCTCGAGTGGGGTGTCGATTTCGTCACACGAGGCAAGCTTATCGGATCTTTCGATGCGACCAATAAGCCTCTGATTTTTTTTCTTCTTCTTCTTCTTCTTCTTCTTATTGAAATAGTGCTTTGAATCGTAATATTTAAAATTGAAAGATCAAAATACAATACTACGAAAATAAATTTTAAAAAATAATAAAAAAAAAAAAACTTAACTTCATAAATCTTTATCGAGTTCATCGTGTTCCAGGCATTGAAATATCGTCTCGTTAAAAATAAATATCATTATATTTTGTAATCAACACCCAATAGCCCGAGCTGCTAGAACCGATAAATTAGAATGACGAAAATTGAGCCTGGAGTCCTGAAAACATAACGATCGTTACGTCCCACAGTAAATCCCTCGTTATCCGCCTCAGCAAAGTGACAAATATAATAATTTCTTTTTTTTTCTTTCATTTTTCAAGTGTTACATCCAATTATAATTGGAATCTTCGAATTAGTGAAACAGCGAAATATATAATAAATTGATATAATATATATATATATCTATATTATATGTATAAATGTGTGTTTATCAGTGAATAATCGTCGCGAGTGTCACCGATAATGATTTCGATGTTGAAGCAGCGTAGTGATTCATTGTGGTTTTTTCGAGCGAGGAAAAATCGTTGAACGTATAAAACGGTGAGTTTTGTTCGTTATTTATCGATGTACCAGGTCGACGTATATATCACTCTCGAGCTTATTATTAAATCAAAAGCGATGAAAAAAAAAAAAAAATCGCAAAGTTGACGGTACGCTTAAACGCATGCACGGTGCTCAAACTTGAAACGATATCGCAGTAGAAAAGTGCCACGATGGTCAGACATAAAATTTTAATGGGAAGGAATCTTTTTTGTTTTTTTTTTTATTTTATGATTACGAATGGTTGGAACGAGGATGGGCAAGGCTACTTTACGGGAGTATACGGTGTCATTTTTACTAGTGAATATTCTACGTTCTATTGCCATTTTGAGATATATTTCGCCGGAAAAACTGCATTGGCGAGTAAATCTTCGATTTATCCATTATGCATTATTCGTATTCGTATCTGCTACTTGGTTATTTATTTCTTCCGCTACGAAATATCGAATTCTCTCGTCAAACGGTTCTTTTATTCTTCCAGTAACGTTCTCGAATACCCTACTTTGTATATTTATGTGTATATACGTGGACGAGTCATGAAAGAGAAGAAAAAACAAGCAAAAATCTTCGTGTACGGCGTTGGTCGGTGTGATGAACGTACTGCGACGTATCCTTCCTCTCTCGTTGTCGAGAATGGCCAAGTTTTAAAAAACACGAACAAAAAAAAAAAACGATATAGCCGACTTGCGGATTTATTGCATCGTTATGGATAAATCCAACGAGAGAAACTACCATACTTTCGATATATATATATACACCTATATACCAATTGATATACATACGAATTTCGATTTTTATACATATATGCACACGAAGAGTAGCAATGCAATGCCAACTCGAGATACATTTGACCTCGGCACTCGTGATATTTTTGGGGTCAACGATTTTTCAAATATTTTTCAATATATCAAAAGAATGTTCTCACGAATAATCAATGTTCGATAATCAAATGGAAAATTGAACAAATTATAAATAGTGCAGCAATGATTGTGATTAGACAATTTTTGTTTATAATCATTGCTTCTGTGTACGTTTTATGTATTCGTACATGCATGTGTATTTATGTATCAATAGAATCATAAAGAAACTGGTCCAGTATTCCCACTGTGTCCTAAGAAACGAGATGCTCCGGTTATATATATGAATATATTTATATATATGTATATGTCCTGCAGTACTCTCTTTCTCATACCAACTCTGCCTTTTATTGTATAAAAGATGAACGAGACCTACTCTAGTTCACTTCTTTCTCGTACTCGAGTTTTTCACGATGCGAAATGGTAAAGCTCGTTGCTCAGCAACGAAAGAGGGGGGAGAGGGAGAAAGAGAGAGAGAGAGAGAGAGAGAGAGAGAGAGAGAGAGAGCTTTCCATAACTCGACTCTATTCTCTCCTGAGGCATACACGTTGCGTTTTTAGATAGCTCTGTTTTTTTTTTTCTTTTGTCTCTACTTACTTGCAACTCGCCAATGCAAAATTCTTTTCCATCTCTGCTTGATTGAGTAATAACAGAAATTTTTATTAGATAAAAGCGAATAAAAAATTGTTGCAATGAAAAAATTGCGACAGAATATTTATCATTTTGAAGCATTAAAGCTTGTTTAGTTACTCGAAATTAGAGCGAGTAGGGGAAGAAGATTTTCATTGAGTTTCAAAAAACGTTTTTATTTATTTCTCACTTCAATTTTGTATTCATCGTTTTATTCGTTCGGCTCTTATTTCGTATGAATCTTCGTGCTTTCGTATTGTATTATGAAATGAGATAAGAGCGTGGACTCGAATTTTAATGGACGTAGATATATAAAAGCACCTTTTTTGAAAAAAAAAAATGTTTATCGTTTCATCATTATTTCTTTCATGAAATAAACATTCTTGTGCATTACGATGTGAAATCGTTAAAAAAAAAAAATTCCTCTTTGTTCGTCTTAGTAACTGTTAGAAAAAAAAAAAAATTGGTACACGCTGCTGAAAATGAATTATAGCCAGTAGTAAAAGAATAAGTACGTGGTTCATTGCTCGTTAAAGGGGTGAGAACAGGCGAATGAGGATGCGGTAACGGTACCTGTATATGTATAGAGAGTGGGAACAGAATTCTCTCTTTCTTTCTCTCTCTCGCTCTCTCTCTCTCTCTCTCTCTCTCTCTCTCTCTCTCTCTCTCTCATACACATTTCTCTTTCTCTCTCGTCTCGCTATAAATTGCCACCATGTCCGTGTCTCGTTAATTTGACATCTGTGTAATTAGCACACGGCACGTTGACCAATAGTTTGCATACGTTTCTACGTGAATTTAACGTCAGTTGAGCCGTTTTCCCCGAGTTTGCCCTTGGACAAATATTTATACAGCGTGCCGTGGCATCGACAAAGCCTCTTCGGTGTTTTCCGAACGATAATTACTCATCCTCCCTCCATTCCCTCTTCACCAGCTCGTCCCACATTCACACTATCTCACCTACAATCACGCCTCGTCGAATTCACTTTCACGTTATGAAAGATCAAAGTTAACGGGAATACATATTCGATGGATACTAATTTGTAACCAATAGAAAAGCCACATATTTATAAAACGAAAAATTCATTAAAAAATCATGAAATTCATTCTTCTCCTATTGCACATCATTTCTCTTAATAATTTTTCTCATCCTTTAAACATCAATCGATTCTATATCATTTTTGTCACAGCTCGAATTAGTTTTGATCGAGTTTATTCTGTCTTCAAACACCATGAAAAAAAACATTTCAACGAATTTATCTCGTACCAGGAGGACCACTTCATGCTGTCAAAATGCAAGTAAATTCGTTGCAGTTATTCGAAAAAATCTATTATGTACGAGTCTTTTCGTTGAGATCGAAAAGAATAAGATTTTCAGAAAAATAAATCTCGCCAGTAGTAAAGAGAGCGGGACTATTATTCGCAAATTAAAATGGAGAGGAAAAAGTGAGATGCCCGGGGTGTCGTGATAAGTTCGTAGTTGAGTGGTGGCTGATAACAGAGTGATATCCACTTTTACGGGATTCGTCTAGTCCGGAAGAAATTGGAGCATGATTGAAGAGGAAGAAAGAAGGGGAGGGGGAAAGGAGAGAAAGAAATTATAGAGAGAAAAGTGTCACTGCAGGTTAGTCGTGACAGGTTTGTCCTCCATCCCTTTCTTTTTTTTTTACTTCCGGTACTTTCGTGCCCGCCCGTCTTCATTCCGATAATGCAGACGAACAAATTTGCCTGTCGTGTTAACGATAATAAATTGTAGTTTCTATTGATAATACGCCCGGAGATTATCACGTCTTGACTGAAATGAAACTAGAAAAACCGACAGCACATCCACTTTGTAAATCAAGTGGTTAATTTCAGAAGAGATCTATGAACTTTGCAATGATTCAAACAAAACTTTTACAATCACAGGAGCGTCACAGTTTTTTTTTCTTTCCAGTTACAAGGTTAGGGAAATTATACTAATTTCGAAAAAAATTCGATTCTTTTTTTCATGATACTCATGAGGCATTTTTTAAAGAAATTTTTCATCTCAATTATCGTTGGATTCATTCATCATTCGAATTGGTATATTTTATTTTTATTTAGTCTACTTGTTATCGTTATCGAAAATCAATGAATGATAGAAGCATTATAATACGTAGATGTATCAATATTTGAGCACGAAAAATGGAGACGAGGCACAAGATTCCAAGGAAAAACATTTCCGGATACCTAGTCGAAATGATGAATAAGGTAGCGGCTATATTTTTCGTTCAATTGTACGTACACTTCATTTTCCTTTACCGCAAACCTTTCCACCTCGTATTTCACATGCATTTTCTTTATTCCCTCATGAATTTTCGTACTTCGCGAGCACGCTATAGTACAAATTGGATCGCAAATATGACTCGGAATCTGATTTAAACCAAGATTATACGAAAGAGACTAACAGATTGAAAAGGATAGAGAGAGAGAGAGAGAGAGAGAGAAAGTAAGCCGCATGTTCGAACGAAACTTCGAGGTACGGCAGCTCGATTAAATTTCCAATTCGTCACGAAGGTTTCTCGAAAAATTTGAACGTTCTGACTCAATGAAACCCTTACATCAGATGGATTATTCGAGAAAAAAAAGTCACATTTCCCAAGCCCGAATGTCTTCCAAAACCAAAAAAGCGTTTCTATAAAATTATCATGAATAATAGCTGCTTGAGAAAAAAAAAAAAAAAAAAAAAGAATTGAAAACGTATCTTGAGAAAATAGCAAATATCTCATTTTTATATTTCAGTATAAGATCTGTGACTTCGACTCTCAGAAATCAAGATCGTCTCACGAAGTCGTAAAGTAACTCGAGTCTGATGTAGTTGAATGAAACGTCAGAAACAAAATATTCAACGAGTAAAACTCGAGGTGGTCTTCGCGTACTTATTTCCATTGAAATCTTTCTACAAAGACTAATATAAGAAACAGAAAAGAACATAGGGAAAGTGGAAGAAGAAACGCCGGTATATTGCAAAGTCTTGTAGTTCACAGTTACCACTCGTTCTTCAATAACTACAGCAAAAATATATGCATGCGTACAAGCACATACATACATATTCCAGTATAAAAGTTACTACATTATATTTAGCGTATATATGGGTATATTTACATTTATATATGTATATATATACATAGAATGGTGTCATGGTAAATAGAGCAAAGAGACGAAACACGTATGTGGAAAGTAAAAGACGGATTT
Organism: Campoplex capitator; assembly: GCA_037576405.1. Taxonomy (NCBI): domain Eukaryota; kingdom Metazoa; phylum Arthropoda; class Insecta; order Hymenoptera; family Ichneumonidae; genus Campoplex; species Campoplex capitator. Next base: position 12,055,193 of record JARBWI010000004.1, on the reverse strand, counting down.
CGGTTTTTTGGAACAAAGTACGAAGGAAGCAATATGCATTTCATAATATCCCGAAGAGCGAACCAACGGGCGAAACTGCGAGGTATAAAGTTGGCGAAACTATGATTACGAAGGAGCAAGGAGAGGGATGAGCAAGAGGATGGAATTGGCTGCATAGCTCAAATTGTACATGTATATGGACATACATATATAGATATATTCATCATCGGATGCTGCATTGAGAATAGACAAGCAGTAGCAGGAAGGAGGAGGAGGAGGAGAAGAAGAAGTAGAAGAGGAAGAAAACGTGAACGAACTCGAAAGGGTTTCTTTTCGTTATTTTTTCTCTCTTTTTATGCTTTTTACTTCATTTTAGTCTTTCTTTTCATTCTCTGTTCTCCCTTCTTCGTACCACACGCGATATATAGATGTTAAGTTATTCAGGAAATTTTGCGATCCGTTTCGCTTCCTTAGACCAGTGTTCAGGCCCACTGAGAATCTGTGTGCGAAATTGGACAGCAGACATTTCATCAAAACTTGTGACTCTCCGGACTCCGGACATCTTATGTTGGTATTTTCCTCTTACTTGGATATCGGAAGTTTACAAGAACGAAGAGACATAACTTTTTAACTCGAAGTAAATTGTAAAGAGACTGAGAAATTCGCGTCCTTTCATTCGCTAAATACCGCTGTAAAATGTACGAAATAATTCATTACTTTCTTACAATTTCCTTCGGTATGGAGCAATTCACGATTCCAACGGGCTTTTTAGAAAATTCAAAAGCTGAGCAAAATCTTCAGAAGCTTTCGAGCTTTTCGAGAAACTGCGAGTAATGAAGCTGCGGGAGAAAACTCGAAAAGTACTTTATGAAGAAGCTAGAAAATATGTTGAAAAATCATCGCGACGTAGTCGAGATATTGGATGAGGATAAGACACGAGAAATAACTTATAGCGGAGAATCTAAATCGCTCAAAACATTCGTATCAGCTGGTTGTGAAATAACTTGAATTCCTCCGGGATGCTTTACGTAATTGATTAGGTGAAAAGAACCAGGCTTTCCGAGCCTTTGTTTTTCATTCAGTCAAATCTGCATGAGATATGTATAAAAAGATATTCAATCGAATACTGTTTATTCAGATTTTCTGACGATTCAAAATCTACCGCGTTGCAATGTTTCATAAAAGAAAACAAACGAGACCTAGTTTTCTCACGATAGCATCGCGATGAGCCAATCTAATATTAAGAGAAATTAAAAAAAAAAAAAACGACGAAACGGAATTATACACAAGAAATAAATAATTCAAATGAAAATAAAATGTTTCACCGAGTCTCTCAGGCATCCTATTTTCCTCGAGAAACCTGCTTCGCTCTCTCTCTGGTCTACCATTTAAACGAGTCATTCCATCAGCGAAAATGCTGAAGAAAGCCTGGACCATTTGGACCAGCATTAAATTATGTTCGAATCTCCTTGCTCTGGACGCTTCGACACGAGAGAAAATTCATCGTCTCTTATTTCCCATCCCTTTTAAGGCAGGAATGCTCATAAAAGTCATCGGAGATAGCCTCGTAAATTTTCCACCGACTAATAAATATATGTGTGTGTCGATTTATATATAGCAATCTCGAAGATGGTGCATATCCTCAATGAGACTCCAAATTGATACGGTATGGAAAATGCTGGTCGAAATAGAAACACAAATAAAGTATAGCAGGTGTAATAGTTTCATTCACATGTCTATATACATATAAGCATACGTAAGTTCACGAAATTTCGAGAATGATGTTGCACAAAAGTTTTCGGTTATTGTTATTCGTTTTATAACCCTCTCAGCGAAATATCTTGCGTATACTCACGGAATTCATTTTTCCCACCCCCCCCCCCCTACGATCTCTGCGTCCCTTTTCAAGACTTTTTGATCGAACAACTTTTATCCCGGTCTTGAGAAAAAGATACTTTCGATAAAGTTTTCCTCGCGAAAATTTTAACGACCACCAATTTCAACGGTTGTCACATTTATAATGTCGTCGATATAGAAAAATCTTTTATACATGTACCGATTTTTTCTTTTTCATACTACAAAACACAAGTTTTCTCAATAAACAAAAAAAAACTATAACAATTAAAAAAGCTTCCAGGATGGAATAATTGCATGAATCGCACGAGGATGAGTCGTAGGCAAATTTTCAATAAATCTTTTCTGCTACTCTTTCTCCGTAGCTCAACATTTGTTCAAAGTTTTCGAATTTTACGAAAATCCATAAAAATCCTATCCTGAGAGACGAACGAAGCGTATATGATAGCGAAATAAGATGAATGAATACGCTCATTGGAGCTTGAGAACAAATCTGAAAAGATGATGAAATTTCATCGAAAGTATTTGGATTCCTCGCTAAAAACTATCAACTCGTAGAAAAAAAATGATTTTCGATAAAGTTTAACGGAAGAAACAGAGGGTTTTACAGATAATTGAATGCACGTAAGATTGAACCCTCTGTTTCTGGGCTTATGAATGAATATATTGGCGTCCGGTGTAAAGAAAAGAAGATGGAAAAAAAAGTGCGGTAAAGTGGCGAAGCTTGTAACAAATTATTGCCAGGGCTGGGTGCCAAGTTCTATCACTCGAAGTAAAAGAATAAAGGGGATGTTCGAAGTTTGCGAGGACCCCTGCGCCGGTTGACTACCGAACGATTTTTAAACCACTCTTCGTCCGGCGATATTTTACTTAACTGTGGCAAGGAAAGCGATATTGCATCTATTCCGATATCTCTATATATATATAGATGTTGAGAAAAAAAAAGAGAACTGGTTTTCTGTTGTTGTATGAGCTACATGGGAAAAGAGTGTGTGAAAGTTGGATGAGTGTGAGTAAAGAAGATTGCGTGGCGTGAGCACGATTTTTCACTTGGTTCCTCTAGAAACGAGAGGAGAACATCTGTCGATATATCAGCAGTTCGACGTCGAACAAAAGCCACGTTCATCCTTCTTTCTCCAATAGAGATCCGCGAACAATTCGAATGAGGAATATTTCGAAGGAACTTGTGTGATTTCGCGGTTTCTTTCGGAACCTAGAAACATCCTGACAGATGAAAGTATGGAGGATTGAGACGATCCTTACTTTTCTTCGTGTGGATAAATAATTAATTGTTTTTTTCCCCATAAAATTGAAATTAAAAAATGCCTCGATCGACTAAGATTTTTGAGGCGAATCGAATAATTTATTTGCCATAAAGAATATATATATATATATATTTTTTGTAGAGTACTGATGCTCTCTATTTATTAAACCAAATAATTCATAATTACCGTACCGTAAAATCAATTTGTATATGATTTTCCATACGAATAGATATTCATACCTGCGTTGATTAACATCATAAGGTGGATCATGACATCGAAGATCGGTGGATAATGCAAGGCTCCAGTTTATAAAAGGTTAACCGAAGGAAAACAGGAAATCGATCTCTTATTATGAAAGATTCACTAGGAACGAGAGGCGTGCAGCAGCGATGAAATTTTAAAAGGGGAGAAAAACGTTTGGCAAACACTTTAGTACACCCTCATTCTTCACCCCTCTTCAATGTCTTTCTTTTTCTTTTTTCTTTTTTTGCTCACTCTTTCTCGCTTTTCACCTTGTACATATATATATAACTTGATTCAGTCACTTCCGCTCTTTTGCTTTTCTTCCTCTCATCGCCTTTTCATCCCTCATATATTTTTTGTCGTTCGTTTCCGACCCCGCGGTATATATTATACTCAAATGTAAAATCATTTATCATTCCCTTTGTGCAAGGAATCCACGGCCACGTGAGCGCAAAATTTTTAAGGGCAAAGTAGACAGGGTAAAGAGGCGAGAGAGAAACAAAGAGGAGTAGAGATAAAAAGAATATATATATATATATACGAGTAGAGAAGTGTACAGAACAAAGAGGGAAGATTCGAGATGAAATATAGTCACGATCACCGCTGGGCTTTACTCACCGGATTCCTTTTTGTCATCTCATTCCATCCCTATTCCTTTCCACTCTACGATTCCAATTTCGCACAATCCTTTTGGGGCCCATGATCGAGCCCAAGGCTTCTTCGAACTTGGCTCGTCAAAGCTCACTGGTTTACGCCGAAAGATTTATTTTTTTTTTTTGTATTTTTTATTACTCTTGTTCGACGATTTCATACCCCCATTTGGTTCGTTCAAAGCCCTCGTGGTATTCCCTAGCAGTGTTTATTTCCTAAGGCTAAATGCAATCATCTTTTCAGGGCTAACTCGATTTCCTTCGTCTTATGAGGATCATTGGATCTACAGATTCGTTTTTCTACATGTAATTGTACATCCGACCTCACGAGCTTTAATTTCGATTAGAGAAAAAAAAAACCAGTTCCATTATCAATGACATCGGAGGTCATCACTTCAATCCTCCTATCGTTAACATGACATTTCGCAAAAGTCAAATGAACGGAAATGACGAAACGTTAAAACTCGCCTTTTTTTCGTGTGACACGATTCAAAATAGATTATATTCAAAGTGTTACGAACTGAGAAGAAAAAAAAACGATAAAAACACGACCAGAAGTGTCCACAGGTAAAATCCGTCATCGTCAAAGTCAATTTGAACTTTTACCATTTATTTCAATATCCAAAAACCATTTGTCACCGTATCGGCAGAGAGGAGCATCCGGCAATGACAAATTTCACTGAACGCGCTAAGCCCGCTAACTCGTTAACAAAATTTTTCTACTCAACAGTCCAAAGTTTCTGAAATTTTAGGGTGAATTCGAAGGGAAACAGTCTCGTGCGACGAGGGATCACTGCTATGCCCAAGTGATAATGATTTCGATGAAAGAACCATTGAGCATAACTTTATCAAGTACTAATTAAATAAAATCATCGAATGCACGAAAAGAATCTGAAAAATGAGTATAAAGTTAAAATTGACCTGATCACTTTTATTCAAACCTAGCTCTAATTGTTCGCTCACTTTTTTACGATGAACGATTTCATTTCAATTCGCGATCTCGTGTGATAAACCGTTGAAATAAAAGTGCATTAAATATCCGTGACAGTCTACGTTTCCTAAGGTTGTCAAAATCACTCCGCGTCGCTTTTTTGTGAACGTGCAGAAAAAAAAATTGAGTAATAGAAAGTAAATAAGAGTGAAAGAGAGAGAGGATAAAGAACATACCTACATACGTAGGAAAGGTTCGAGGACGATAGGAACGTAGCTATAAATACCAGTCGAGAGGGTCGTTTTCATTAATTTTTCAAGATCTTGCTCGGAGCTTGCACGAGGAGGTCACCACACTTGTATCCTCCTTACGTTTTCACATCCTTCCTCTTGAGTTTTCCTCCTTACCTCAGTAAGTCCTCTCGATCAATGAACACTCGTGCTCACACGTTCAAACGACTATTTCCAGATATCCGGAAGCTGGTTGGACAAAAGGGCGCGAGTTAAATCACTTTGGGGTGATAAATTTTGAAGGTTAAGTCCTTTTGATACTTGGTAAAGAATCTACGAGTGGTTAGAAAGTATGTTTCAACGATTTTCACTCTTTTGGCCAAACGCCCTGTCATCCACAAGCATACAAACAACACACCCACACACAGAGATACTTTTTACTTCGTTTTTCTCAGGACGCTAGTTTGCAGAAACACTTCTAGCCAGTTGTCCGTAAAATGTGTATTCCCGAAAGTGGCGATAATTCACAAACCCTCAAGTATGTCATCGGCGCCGATGTTAAATCCAATATTCATATATAAATATACGAAAAAGAGTACAAATGCACAGGTAACAAGCGTGTGCATGTAACGCTGCCGCGATCCATAACGTTTAGGTGTTGAATAAGGATCGACGTGACCTTTTTTGTACACATGCCAGGTTTAGCTCGGCTAGTTGGACTATCGGACAACCGGAAATGGTTGAGCGAGAGTAAAACGTAGCAATCATGTTCAGAAAAGCTTTTAGCTGGTACGTTTCCCTTATCAGGCTCTTCTTTTGTGTATCTACGTGTAATGTATTCAACAAATATGAAACGATACGTTACCGACAATAGATATTGGCATGAGAGCTGTAACTATGGACCTGTGGAACTTGGCACCAATCACGAACGCCGGATTCACATTGGCCGAAAGTTCATTGAATCCTCCTTTTATTAATTTTAAAATGTTCGACGATACTTCGGTATTGACCTCTTCTACGCCCTTGATTTTGAACAAAGCGTGCGTATTGAAGAATAAAAAAAAAAAAAAAAAAAAATGCTCGAAGTTCAAAGGTTCACCGTGATGAGGAGAAAAGATTTCACGGATACTGGGGAGAAAAAAGGGAACATTCGTTTATCTTGATGTTGTATCAGACTGTTTTTGGATCGCTTAGCAAAGGAATTTCTCATTTACTAGACACATGTAGCACCTATATATACGTGAAGAAAAATACACATATATATTCCTATATATATATATATTTGTGTATTTAGATATATACGTACGTATACATAAAGGGAGAGAGAGAGAAAGAGAGGAAATTGTGCTCGCGTCATTCAACAGCAGGGAGCTTTTGCTCCCCCGAACAAAGTGCAAGAAGGAGTACGATGGAGGAAGAGGCGGCTTTTCTGCCGCGAGGCTTTTCGCATGCCTTTCCCTTTGCCACTTCCCTTCACCTCACTTCCCCACTGCTTCGAATGAGCAAACGTTTGAAAGGGATGTGGATATGCAAGAGGAAAAGGTGAACCGGGGTAATGGGGGGAGAGGGAGAAACGTGGTCTAGAATGGAAGCCCTCTGCTGGTCCGATCGAGCATTAATCGCTACGGATAACGTTCCTGGGACGTTTCCCTCTCGGCAAGATTGATGTTCGCTCCGATCGGTTGAGTGAGAACCACCCCAATGTTCTTTCTATCTCATTCTCCCGTTCTCTCTCTCTCTCTCTCTCTCTTTCTCTCTTCTTTCCCTATCTATTTGTGTACAACAGTTACGACCATGCCATTACTTACACATAGCCTCACACCGCATTCAACTGATGTTTTGCAGTTTTCCTTGGTTATGTTACCACCTATACTTCGTTTCTTAGATGGCCTTGTCGCATATACAACGCCTTCTGAATAGCTCGAATCCATCGGGATATAAAACGTTTCTCCTTTTCAAACCGCAGCGCATACAACCACATCACAAGCCGTATATACTTATTCAACCATTTCTTCCAGCTATCACACTCGTCTCGCACCATCTTGTTTCCAAGGACGTGAAACTTCTTATCACGATCATACCGCGATGTAGGAACGCACACGGAGAAATGGATACGATGTACCGTTATCTGCGCGAACTGTCGTTGCCTCAAACTTTCTCCACCTCGTCCTTTTCTCCATATTCTCGCTATTCCTCCCTGCTGCCTATCTATCTACATTCTTCTTAACTTCATTCGACGTTTGCTTCAAAAGCCCTAAGACCGATGACCTTCATTCCTCATTTGCCACTTTCCTTCATCTCTTTATTATTCATCGGTATTCATGCCTCGGATAAAATGACGCATTTCTGCTATACGTATATAAATTTATTAAAAACTCCAACGAAATAGGAATGATACGAAAAGCTACTGATCGAACAAATTCCACGATTGATACGTTCATCTATTCGATCGTCAAATTATTTTCATTATTTTAGCATGACAAGCCATTGAAACTTCATTCACAAAGGGGTTACAATTTCTGATGTAGTCCGTTGATACAGTACACTTCTTACTTTGACATATCATGTAGCAAATTCGATTGAGATTGAACAAGACCGATGCAGAATATCCAAAACGTGTCACAGACGAGACAAGAACATAAAGGGATATCTCGGCTTCGCTTTTCGTACTGTTGGTAAACCAAACTCCTGTCCCTTATCAACGTTCGTGTTTCTGTATACACCTGTGCCGGATTGAGTCACAAACGCTCGTCGAGTAAAGGTAACGTTTGCCATACACGCACCACTACGCTCCTGACTACCTTGTCGTCGTCGTCGTCGTCGTCGTCGTCGTCACCGTTGTCGTTGGTCGACGTCGTCATCGTCGGTAACCTAGTCGGCGTCGTATCCCTAGTCACGGTACGAGGATGAGCTCATTGGCTCAAGCACATCACGTCAGCACACAGCCTGCGAACCGTATTCAATTATGGCTAATTGCATTGGCGTATAAACGCCTAGGCGTGATGCGCTAAGGATCGTTTATACCTCAACATCATGCGCTTCGAACGCAACTCTTCACACCAGTTTCATTTAACTCACACTTTTTATATCGATCATTTGCATTTTTGTGTCTCTGTATATGACGCTCGAAGAAATATGAATATGAAAAATAAACGTTTATCGAATATACTCCCGATCGTTCGGATATTAAATGATGATTCAATTTTCAATTGCGCTTTTACATGAAAAGATCAAAGGCAGGATAATTCCGATGAAAATACATCATGCCAGTATTCATTTTTTTTTTCTATCTTTTATTTCTTTTCATTTGTATTTTACGAGAAAAATTCTTATTCGATCACACCAGAACGAATAATTGAGCTGACAAAGTGGCCATGGAATGGAAAATGCATTTTTCATACAATGGTTAGTTAAATATGCATCGTTGCTTCCCGGGGTCATTGCGCTCAGGCACCTCTATATTTATTCAACATTCTATACCGTGGCTGTGTCATATATACACATTATGCTCAGGTTATACAGGTGTGTATACATGCTTTATAGATGTGATATTGGAGATTCGACAGTTTTATCGTTTACAGACTATTGCTATAGCTATCGCTCGAAAATACCTGACGTACGGTATAAATTCACGACGCTCATCAAATAAAGTGGCAATACCAGTATGAATAACGCCGATCCGCTACCTCCTTTTTCCGCTCCGATCTCACATTATCACTTTTGCACTTGCCACTGTCACACCAACGTATATTCCATCGTATAACGACCAACACACTGACCGATAAATCAATAAGGTTTTTTAATATATATATTCAAGGTTCGAATGTTTGTATCCATAAACGTATTGATTCGCATAAAGTACTGCATGTATGAAGTATTTTATTAATTTTTTAAATAAATTACTACGAGTATATATTAATAGGACACTGATTCTCCGTGAGTCTGGTCGATTGGGACAGTACTTTTGCCCATGGTTGATCGAGAACATTTTGTCAATATTTGTTCATTTATGAGATTATAATCAGAGATTATTTTCTACAACGATTTTAATTAATGTCACATACTCTCGGCAGCATTCATCAATTTCATAGCGATATCACATATATTTTTTTAATGAAAGTTTTTCGATCAAGCTCATTCTCGGTTTGAGACTATTCGACGTTATAGGTAATCGAGGCTCCGTCGTCTCGACTAAAAGTTTTCCCTCGCGTGTACGTTAATTCACGTTCAATCTCAGTGTGAATCAAAGAGAATTTCTGCACACAAGCAGAATGAATTTTCGAGTCAGACCAAAACGAGAATAAAAGACGAAGGAATTCACGCGAGAATCAGTAGCAAGATTTGCTGTGGTGCGAGTGGGCTCCGAGAGTCCGGAACAAATTGGACTTTCCCACGGGGTAGAAGTAACACCTCCCTCAGGAAAAGTCCTTTTCGAACCTACGCGAACGGTGTCTTTTGTAACTTATCCACGGCCCCAGCTCTATACTCACTGTGACCTCAGTCTGTACAAAAAAATAGCACAGACAGGTTTTTCGTCTCTACGGGGAGTCGTGCAACTCGCTATCACACACGCGCAAATATAAAACTCCGCAACGAAAGAGTTTGCTTTAGAAATGAGCCCTTTCGATCGTGAATTCCAACAGTCCTGAACATCGTGAACCTCGTTGAATATATACGATGAATTGAGAAATCGTGGAGTGAGAATCACCGGAATGATCTAAATTCGTCTTGAGTAATACGATGGATAACAACATATTTGAGTTTATGTGTACACTGCTAGGAAACTGTTTTGTACTAAAAAAAAAAGCATTATCTTGCAATAAATTTTCATGAAATTTCTTCATCCCTAGATGATGAGTTTTCCTCATACAAAATCAGAAACGCCATTTTCTTGTATTTAAATTCTGTTCAATATTTATAACCAGAACGAAAAAGCTCATTACAATTTTGTCTCGTGGTCAATTGTTAAACATTTTTCAAAGAATTTCAGTATTATCTCACGAAAATGTTTACTCCACTCCCTGTGGCTTTCATCATTCTCGTACCAGAGAAGAAAACTAAGGTGTCTTTATTTTTTAGAAAAATTTTCTATAACGAGAAGGTAAACAGTTGCGTTTACCCTTGGACCTTTTTTTTCTTTCTCTTCTTTAGATGAACCAAAGGTAAACTCTGGTTGACTGTATTAACATACTTTTGGCTTTTGGTAGAGAAAGCTGCCATAAAGCAATCTGGTAGAGGGTGCATTTGTAAAAACTCTGCTTCTGTGGACATCGAGTTTATTTAGGTGAACCGTAAGCCACGAAGGCAACTGAAAAACGATAATACAAACAGAAGCGAAGTTGCTATGGTTCCGATAAGCCCTCAGGACGACCCACATACATGTGGGCATCAGAATTATTCACTTCTTCTCTTATATATACGCTGCTTTGTTTCTATATGAAACGTCAACGTTTCTACATCATGCCAACGGCTATTTTCGCAATAAACACTCGCTCTTTCTCTTCTCCATATCTTCACATGTTTATTCTACTTTCTATTTTCCACATCTCAAATGATAAGTAGTCTCCTACTTCAATTCATTATATCCATACAAATTATTTTATACGCGTCTTTCGTAAGCAACATTTTTCACGGTGTTTTCAGTCAATTTATACGTCATGAACTAATTAAAATTCAATATTTTAATTCTTAACATTCCACCTTCAGTTCATATTCACACCCAGAGGTAATGGGAATTATTCAACACGCACACTGGCACAAGACCTCAAGGCTGAAACATCTTTAATTCAGTATTCAATATTTACTTTTAGAAAATATATCTACATTTCTTCGAATTTCAGAAGGAATATTTAAAGCCAACATAAACACGGTTAAATCAAGACGAAATCAGATAAAATTATTATCCAGGCAAATAGAAAAACGGAAGTAACCGCGATAAGTGATATACTCGTATAACCCTGATGATTTTTATTTAATTGTACATTTCTCAATTTCATCACAAGAGGTTTCTCTAGCATTGGGGGGATAGAAAAATGTCTCGTCGCCGTAGTTCGGTCCACCTCGGAGCCGAATTTCCATCGGATCGAAACGTTAATAGTTGAATTAGAGTTTCCGGTGTTTCGGAGTGAACCGTATTGGTCGCGATGCTGGTACTGTGTAGCGAAAGGCGCATGCAGCAAGAGAGCATAGTGTTCTGTTGGATCGACGTTTTCCAACGTACACACAAAACGGCTACAGTCTGGCCCAAGGGCGCTTTCACACAGGACGAAACAGCAAGAGCTTTCTCTCTCCCTCTCTCTCTCTCTCTCTCTCTCTGTCTTTCTCCCTCGCTGCCGTTCGCGCTACGTGCCGGGATCCAAATTGCCAATTTGCCGCAGGTTCAACCGTCTCTTCCCCTGCCCGTATGTGCTTCGTCCAAAGGCTGTGGACAACCCTCCCAATGCTTCACCCATATGTACCGAGTGAATGACCAGCAAGGGAGAAAGAGAAAGAGGACAAAAAATAAAGGTGGAATAAGAGGAATGAGAACTCGGAGCGTAGAACCATATGGCTTTGGTGCACTTTCTATATATATAGCTATGTCCAATAAAATAATACGTATGTGAAAGCCACCGAGCACACATCCCAACGATAATGAAGCTTGGGAATTCCGGAAGGCCAGGAATAAAAAAATCGTCACGTTGAAATGTTCGTTGACTATTGGACGACTATTTTTGCCGATAGTAATTCAGGCGTTATAGAAGAAAACAATAAATTTGTTAGTTTCTTATATTGTATGAAAGCGTTGTTTAGTGGCAGTGAAACAATATTAAAAGAGGCAATCGAGACTTTTTTTGCAGGATGCTTTGTGAATTGAATAATAAGACGTCAGTGATAACTCGTAAAAATGAATTTTTGTTTTTATCTGCTTCCACGAACCGGAAATAAAAGGGTAACGTACCATGGACGATTCGGGATTCTTCGAGTATGGTCACACCAGTCTTCCGACGTCGACAGATTTTTGGTGAGATATTTGTGCTGCGATGTCGGGACGAAGGAGCGAAAGTGACGAAGCGTGTAATAAGCGTCGATGGCTCGAGGATCATTTTCGTCCTTGGACGGCAGACACGGAACATTGATTCCCCGTCATCGTAATTTATATCCTGCGAACTCTGGACCACTGTGAACATTGCTTCCATCTTTCTTACTCACTGAGAGACTCTTCTCTCTCTGTCTCTCTCTCTCTTTCTTTCTTTCTCGCTCCTTTCCTGTTCGTAACTCTCTCTTTTTGCCCGGCTATCAAGTGGAATAGTTGAATGCCCTCATTGACGCCGGCAAAGGCGTTGGATTCTGAAAATTTTCGTTCAAGGGTCTTCCTTCACCCGAAAACGATCCTAGTCCCTTCCCATTCTCCCTGTTATAAGCCAAACAACGGACCCTCCGAGCTTAACCTTACGTAAGAGGCTACCCTTCCCCAAATTCTATGGCGTCAAACGATAAATCTTCGAGCGAGAAAATCAGTGGCTCTCTCCATCTTGTTCTGCGAGAGGGTTAGATCGCACTACCTTACAGCTCCTTCGTATCTTACTTTACCTACTTCTCGACCACACCATCCACTGGACCCTCGAAGCTTTGATTCATAAACACGTATACGTGTTTTATACAATATTTTTCAATTGTTCTGGGTCGTAAAATATTTTGGAACAGTAATATTTCGTCATTGATTTTTTTAAAATATTTCATCTCGACTGCTTTTCCAACTTGAGTCGTCTGCTTAGATCTAAATATTGAATATTCAATTATCATCCCTTTTAGTCAATATCGCATACACAAGGAGAATAGTAGATGATCAAATGACATGTAGGATCCACGCAGCTTATCATTCGGTGGCTTTTGGAGATTTCACATAGACAGAACGAGTCGGTACAATCCTGGTTTGACATGGTGTGGTCCCTTCGTTCCCATAGTGACAAATCCGTTCATTAACCCTCTAGAGACGCCGACATAGTAATTCGGTTGTTAACTATGGTACTATCCTCCAGTTTCCCGACGATGATCATTGGCCAAAATGACAAGTCCTTCCATCAGTGTGCTTAAGCTTCGTACTTGGTCTTCACAACGACATCAAAGCAGAACGGTTCTTTTCAAATCCTCGATGAAATCGGTAGGGAATTGACATCACGTTATTCCGGATTATGACTAAGGGAAATATCAAAGAGCTTCTCAATTGGCCAAATCTCTCGGCATAGAATTGATATTTTCGTCGTCCACACTCCCTTTGAAAGGATGGTGCTTATCATTGCGTATTATCTTCGTCGAAAGTGGAACGAATATTGATAGATATTATCGTTACGAACCATTCTTGCTTCATTCGACATAAGAAAATGGTGTTAGTGTTCCACGCTCCAGTCTTCATTTATTTCCTCTCCAATGCCTTTATTTTTCAATTATTCCCAATTTTTTTTTTTCATTTTTTTCCCCCTTGTCTCTTTACGGGCTTTTTCTGTAGCAGCTTTTTCTTTTCACTTGACAATTTTGGCTGGCAGCCATCCACGCTGTACTGACCAACGGTCACCACATTTGGTGACTTGGGATGCTTTTTTTTTATTCGCCATCTCGCTACCTCGATTAGTTCATCGACACGGTTCTCCCCTCACTCTTTGTTCGTCAGTTACAGACGCTGGGTACATAATTATTTTATATACTTTGTCGATAATGATTTGTGCACATGAGCATGTCCATGACTCATTGAACTTTAGAAAAAAAATGGATGCTGTGTCAAACTCTATCAGAACTGCAGGTGCTCTCTGGAAGGACTGTCGAACATTATTCACTTGACATAAACAAAGGATTACTGAATCCTGAGGAGACAATCCATATTCAAAGCTGGACAAAAGATTGATTATGATTGTTCAAGGGCTAATCATAAAATTTGTTGTCAGTTAATATTTTTCATTTTTGACCAAAAAGACGGAATATGTTTTCGTTACTGCTGAAAATACCAATACGATGAAGCAAGCAGTTGCTGGTCCTTCGTTTTCGTCTTTCTTCGCATCGCTCTTTTATCTCGCTACATTTCTTTCAGATGATCAATAACGAGTGCTAAAAATTGGAGGCACGAACCTCCTCGTCGTTCATCCGAACTCTTTCATCTGCTTTATAGCGTCTTTTCGTGAAGACACAAGGCAGCTCCTGTGCTATCTCTACCTTGGTACGATGCGGAAACGACGCTCTCTGATACTTCCGCATCTACAGCCGTCGTCCGTTGAACTGTTCCCAGTGTCCTCGGAACGATAATTGAATTGAACCTCTCGAATCTCCTCCAGAGTCATTGTAGCGTACCTTGGAAAAGAAAACCAGTGAAATGGACAAAAGGCGAAGAAAGACAAAGAGGAAAAGAAACGAAGAAAGAAGAAAGAAATAGAAGGAGCGGAGTGGCAAGAAGAGGGTTTTGTTGAAAGAATTACGGAATGGTTGAACGTTCGATTGGCGTTATGCTTCTGCTTTCGAGTGTTCTCATTGCGAATGAACTACTTTTATGTAGCTACTGTCACAGCTCATACTTTGTCCTTTCCACTTATTCTTACAAAGCCATATATTTTAAGTGCTCCATCGAACAAAGCCTTAGCTTTTTGTCATTTCAAAATTCGATGTAACTGGATAAGCTGCCAAATGGTTGGAAGTATTATTTCGTTATTCATTTTTACATCAAAGAATCGTTCATTTTTCTAAAATGATGAATTATTATTTATCGCATTAGAATACTTCTATAATCTCCTTTCTGACAATAGAGAAACCTGGTGTGAATCTAAACCGAGTAGGTCACAGCTCCTCTTTGGCATTGGTGGTCCGAAATGTGCATGAGCATTACGGGGGAAGTTAAAAACGATAGCCTGAAGGCAATCACTTACTACGACAAGCGAACTTCGCCCTGAAGAAATCTACACACACGGATATAAAGACTACCCAAGGCGTTAGTACAATATATACATCGAGAGCCTCTCAGGCAGCCTGACCAAGTAACGACTCCAAACTGAGACAACATAGCTCGAAGCTGCTCAAGTTTCAGAAGGGGTCCAAGCTTCTTCCTTCTAGAAATCGTATTGGTTGGTCAACCTTCTCCGAAGGGTCCATCATCAACCACTATTTCGTGTACCAAGTCTTGCTCAAATTCAAATCCTAACCCAGTTTCCCCAAGCATGCAGTATACGTGGGAGCCTTAACTGTACCAGTTCCCTCGTTGCTGAAGAAAGCTTGCTTGGTAAACAAATAGATTGGAATATTCGGACAGATGGTATGTTCGCACGGTGTATCTTAGAAGCTGAGCAAGTAGCTCGCAATTCGCAAGACATCAGTCCTACGCTTTACCGTATACTGTGTCTATGGATTACAAGAATACAAGACACAATTCATCGCGTAGATAATTTTTTTTTCATTTGACCTATGCCTGTAATGGAACTTCATTGGCGAGAATATTCTATTCACTTTGACGTTTTCTTCAATGATGGATCTCATCTGCTCTCTAAACGCTTTATAAGGTTTGCCAGGATTACACAAGCAGCAAGCGGTTTTCTTTTTTCCTTTTCAGTTTACTGGCTATGTTCCGTGCGCTCAAACTAGAGAGAAGACTCTTCAGGGTCTGTTGACACGCGAGACTTTCTAAAGCCAAGAGTGTGCTAGTTGGCCTTTTGCTCAGTGACCTTTTAAGCTCTGTCAACGCTGGCTGCACGTTTCTTTCGCATTTCCGTCTGGCACTCCTTCCTCTCTCTCTCTCTCTCTCTCTTTCTGTCTATTGCTCTCTGTATCGTCCTCCTTATCCCACCTATTGCCTTCCTCGTTTCTCTCACATTTACCGATAATTAGAAAAGAAGCCTTAAGAAAATTCCAACGCGAAAGTACCTCGTAATAAGTTTTGGCACACAAAAGCATACCACCAATATCCGCTCGGATTCATGTTCATTGAAATTGCCTTGTTCCGTTGAAGGCCTGATTTACCCTAATTGAACAGTATTTTTTGCATAATATTACTTACATGATAAATATCTTAGAGAGCTTAATGAAATTTAATGGGGGGAAAAAACCAATTTGAAATTGAATAAATGCTCCATTCGTTCCAGATACGTTCTGACTACTGGTAAACGAGCTGCTATAAATGAATAAATGCTTTCAGTATAAAATAAAATTATTTTCACCTTTTTTCACTAAATAAAAATAATAAATGCATTCATACATTTGGATGGATAAAACTTCAGGGTATGCTCTTGTGAAATGTTCACGCTGAGAAGAGTTAATCGCTGGTGGGCAATTGACGAATCAAATTTCACGGTACTACCAACGAGGTGAAAGTCGTTCAGAACGAAATTGAGAATATCGGAGTGGTGAGTTGAAGCACGGTGAATGAATCGGAGATCAAGTAGAAAAATGAAAGTAGGGAGAGGGAGAGTGTGATAGAAAGGGATGAGTAGAAGAGTTCATGGCATGATGATGGTGATAGCGGAAAGCTGCTGCCGACCTAGCAACTCGCCGGCTCACCCCGTGACGGATCCTCCACGAGAGTTCGAGCTCAATTTTCCAATTTCCACGACTGTCACTCTGGTTGTAGTCACCAACTTTTTCTGATCCATCCAGCGAGCATTCGTGGTGACGCGATCATCCAGAATATTTCTTCATCTGTACATAACCTAATCTATATGTATATGTATATGTATATAATGATGTCTATATATGTATACAGAATAACAGTATTGGTCGCATCAAAATCCCTCCAGAAATCTTTCGTCCACGAACACCAATTCTTGCCACCAGCTTTTTCCTTTTGTTCAACTTCTTGTTTTTTTCGTTCCTAGACAATTCCATTTTTCTTTTTCGTCACCAACCATTTGGCTTTTTATTTCTGGCCTCAAACTCCTGTAAGCTTGAGTTTTTTCTCGAAAATATTTTGTTCTTATCAATTTCATTGTCATTTTTTTTCGTGCCGAATTCGTACGAATATTCTGCATTCGCTCAACTTTACTGTGATTGTTCTTTCCTCTGCTTCGCACTTTTTATATTTCTAAAAAGCAGAAGAATTCTTTTCATCGATTTTTCTTTTCTCGTCGTTTCCTAATTTTTATAGTTTAGTTTTGATATCTATTTCGTTTTTTTTTTTGCTGCTGAAGATTGGCGCAACAAACTGTGTGGAGATTATTCAATTTGTCACTCAGTTAAGTTGCTCGAGCACCATTTCGGTCCATCAGGTTTTTTATTTCAATTTATATATGTTACCCTTTTACTTCAAGAATCCGTACACATTTTGTATATCCATGTATATACATCGGTGATTTTTCTCCCAAAGTTGAACTTCAATTACGTGACAAAAGTCCGTCCAGTCTTCTTCGTCGCCGTAGCCAGTCTTTTTTCCGCAAGCCAATTTTCCCACCCTCGTCATGCCCTCCCCGGGACTAGTCGGTCTCATTCCTTCAAGAGGACATGAAGTAATTTAGCTAATGGCGAAAGTTCATGGACCCCTATGTGGTACAAAGCCCGTCTCTTGTCCCCATTCGGCTTTTTCTTGGTGAATAAAAGAAAGACAAAGGCAAAAACAGATGAAAAAAAAAGAAATAAAAAACACGAAACAGAGTGCGATAAATAACAGTTAGTATCTGGACATCCGCATAGTTGGTCTCTTGCCTTTTTCTTGACTTTTCGGTTTAGAAGTAAAGCTGCAGTGAAATGAGACTGGGGTGAGAAAAAACAAACTTGGGTATGAATCATCAGGGGTGAATTCTGAAGGAGTATAAACGTGAATTGAATTTCCTTTGATCCAGTGAACGTTTATTTCGATTGAGTGACGACTTATGAGATCAGCGGAGAACCCATTTGCATTATTGTACGCAACCATTTATCAATCGATTCCGAAAACTTAATTGTGATGTTAACGGTTGTCTGTTTTCTTTTTTTTTTTGTTTCTTTTAATACGTATAAACGTCAATGTTAATTTTAAAAAAATGCAATAAACCTTTTTGTTGAGTCCTGTGGAACACGAGACTGTGCAGAAAAAAAAACTGAACTTTCCATTATATGCAGAAAAAGAATCCTAAGACCGGTGACTGGTTCGCGGTAAACAGAGTAGATTGTGAGCGAGGAGAAAAATTCAAGATGATAAAGAGTGTACGAGTGGTAAAAATAGAGGTGGCGGAGAAGGGAAGGAGGGAAGAAAAATAGCGAATGTGAACCCGGTTACAGGCACTACAAGAGGCTCATTATTTTCTGGAGAGCTCCGGGCGAGTACCGGATATGTGTTCATGGCCCCTTCCTTCGTAAGGGACTAGTAGCGAGACAACAGACAGAGTAGGCAATGGGACACATCATAGCCTCGCCGGGATAAACGATGAAAGATTTTTTTATTCCAACTTTTTCTTCCTCTTCTACTCTCTTCCTCTATGACTTTCTTTTGTGTCATTCTAGAATCCGGAGACAAGAAACTCATGGAACAACGTTTACTGTGTTTAAAAAAAAAAAATTAAAAAAATTAAAATACTGATCACGTCCTACAATCTCGACGAATCACAACAATTATTGAGTTTTCCAACAATTACGTCTTCATGAAAAAAAAAAAAAGCAAGCAGTTACTCGGTTCTCCATGATAGTAATTCGCGTCTGAATTCTCGTCAGCTTATATGAACTTGGACCAAAATTTTCGAGACATCCTCTAGACGCGAGAACGTGTCTTTGGATCTTTGCGAATACATGCTCGCCTGTCACGAGTTCAATGTAAATAATGCTAGTGAGTTCATATATATTTATATATTTATATATATATAAATATATATATATTGCATGCACATACGTATGATACATATCCAGTGTTCCACTCGGGAGTTACAAACTTCGTAACTCTGTGCTATGTGCCAGGTGAATAAGTATAACAACTAAAATTCATCCTTCCAGATGTGACGTCATGTCGGCACGCCCTTTCGTTCGAAACTTTTCTGAAATAGCTATAGTTGTATATTTTAATACACGTTGTATACCTCGCATCTATCCTTACTTCCTGTATATAACAGCGTTAAGCTCTCTGTGTGTGGGAACTTGAAATTCACCGGAAGTTTAGCCTGCTGCTCTCCGGTGTTCCGTATAGAGTGTCTTATGACTGTGCGTCATCGTGATGTTCAAGAACTTGGTGGATTATTGTTTAGATATATATTTTATAATATGCTTCCCATTCGTACACCATAAAATTTCATAGTTTCGATGTTAATTCCTCTCGAACTTGCCAAAGTCCAACGTTCGTGTGCTTGTGTGTTTGTATGTGTGTGTGTCTATGTTTGTTCCTACATCTCGTGGAGAAAATGGAGGTGTGTCATTTGATTATTATATATAATACTCGAAAGCGGATCACATGCTGTCGAAACAAAGCGCAACCCGAATGTATGGGGTGTGAGAGACCCTGAGGTAGTATTATGGTCGCACAGGATATACAGATATCGTTGCTTGCGTGCAGAGAGACCCCTCCTCAGACCGTTGGAACGCTGCAACGAGCTTTGCAAGCTGCGTACTCGCGACACCTGCCTATTCCATTATATTATGATGAATTATAGTATGTGTCAGTATTATAATAACTCTGCGTATAATAGCTACGTACCAGTGTACACACACAAAAGCTGTTTCGATTCACGTACGTTGGATGTATATACGTTTCATACATTTCGACATCTTTCACTAATTTTATGAGTCTCTATCGAGTTGGTGGTGGAGCAGCCGGAACAGTCTCTGGAGAAAACGATTAACAGATTCGATGGAATGTGCTTCATTTTCGATAATAGCATGTTCTTGCATCAACTTTTTTTTTCTATCAATTTTAAAAATCAAACAAAAGAAGATATCAATGAGCTGTTACTCGCTGTCAGGATTGCATGATTAGTTGTAGATTGTAAATCGTCGGCTAGAATAGGCAGGAAAAAAATGTGAGTTCGTATCTACTAATCGGTGAGTTTTCATGCACTAGCTCAGCATACATAGGTCAAAATAATGAAATCTCAATGTGAAACTGTAAGTTTTCATTTAAAATCATCAAAATTGAGAAAAATTACTTTTGTAAAAAAATAATTTCGTTATAAATCAAAAGAATTGTAATAAAATGATTTTATAAAATCAGAAGATTTATGATAAAATGATTTTATAAAATCAGAAGATTTATGATAAAATGATTTTATAAAATCAGAAGATTTATCACGAAATGATCTCTTTTACGAAGATTTTTTGTTCGTATTTTTAAAAGTGATGTCAGTTTGTCAAAAATTTAACAGAAAAATTTTGCTCTGATATTTCATTATCTTTGCGGAAGATATTAACAAAAAATTGAACTGTTCAACCGATCATTATGATGGTGTTGAATAAATACCTAATTAGCTGGTTTTTTAATAACATTTAAACGAAACATTCTGTTGAACAGGAATACAATATTTCCGGTTTGCTTTTCAATCAGAATGTAATGAGAATTTCAAATACGTCCGAGCATTAACTTTTCATTATATTTGTGAGTTCCTACGTGTATCTCGTGTCATGAACGGTAAATTTCGGGTCGAATCTTACAAAAGATTGAACAATTTATCTACGTTTACGTACACACGTTAACGTGAATATTTCAGGTTGTGCACATAGCCTCCCGCTGTCCCATGCACGATGTTAACGCTCAACTAACCCTGGAACGAAAGGACAATTCGAGCGTCAAAAATATCTGCACGCTTTTTTCTGGCCATTCTTTTCAACATGCGTTTTCAACCGATATTTTTTACGATGAATGTGTTTATACGAATATTGTCTATATTTATAAAAGTTATATATTGAGAATTACGAGACGAGATGAGTATCGATCGATGATAAACATTCGAACGAAATTCGAGCTTCTCTGTGCACTTTCTTTCATCGGAGATCCTCCAACAAGCAATAATTCATTCATCGAAAGTGTGAACAGTTCAACCAAGTCATTATTTCTTTATTCTCCGAGCTAGCACAAGACTTTTGCGTTTTTCCATTGGCAGTTAGATCGATCATTGATCAAAACAATTTATCAAATTAATATAATTTATGTACAAGCCTAAAAACACTAATTTCGGAAAACGAATATTTCGCTATCAAACGAAATTCAACCGCGATCGATCAACGTGAATTTTTTTATATTTTTTTTTTTTTCAATTTTTTTTTGGAAATCGAGTTTCAAACAATTTGCGCTAATTCGAGATTGAATCTTCAAACACGTTCAGTCATTTCGTTACTAATTGTTTTTTAATTCTCCTCAGCGTTAAATTAAAAATATTAAACTCGTTGCTTATTTACAAATGAACGTTTCACACAAAGTTTTTGTCTCGCACAAACATTGGCGGCCAATTTGGTCAAGATCGAAATGTTCCTCGATTGAAATTCTCCGTATCGTCTAATTTTACTGTGCTGCTCGAGAGGAAATTAATATCCTGGGCTATAACTGAGAGAGACAGAGAGAGAGAGAGGGGGGGGGGGGCATGGTGGTTATATCGCTGTTGCACACACAAATTTCCGGACCAGTGACCGTATGATGGGTGTTTAACGTTGATCGATCGATCAGTCTCGAGGATGTTCGATTCCCGTCGATATTCCACCGTCGCCCGTTTATATAGTCCCAACGTCACCATCCCCTAAGCGCTCCCTGCCCATCCCGTATTCATTGTTCCGTTTCTCAATTCTCTAGTCGATTGCGAAAATGAAACGCTGTATACAGACAATAGAATGAGAACAACGAATATGAAAAATCAGTACAAAAAAAATTTTTTTTATGTAAACTGATGCACGAAAGACAAGAACAAAAGCTCGTTTTGAATGTAAATCAATATTCAAAAGAAGAAAAAGAAAAAAAAAACAATGCTATACACATTTTCATTCGTATCATGGAATAATAAAGTTTATCAACGATTCGAAATGATTAACAAGCACGAACATCTTTGTTCGTGCTTGTTCACAGGAACAACAACATGAAATGTTGTTGTTCCTGTGAATTTTCCTTTCAGATTTTAACGAGCCCTTCCTATCACTTTGACCTCACATTTTTTCCCACTTAATTTTTCCTGTTTCTGTTCTACCTGCATACTCCCTACCCCCTCCCCCTTTTCCCGGGAATTCGAAATGATGAAGCACGAACATTTTTTATTTCATGTTATTGCTCCTGCGGATACGCTTTCGGATTTTAACGAGCCCTTCCTATTATTTTAATCTTCTGTCTTTTTTTGTACTTCACTTTTTCTGGTCTCGTACCTGCCTAACCCCCTCCCCCCCCAACTTTTACCGATGTGTTATCCGAAGCTCCTTTTTTTCCAATGCACCACCGTATAGCATTTGCACGAGGGCCGAGGGAAACTGCGAAAAACGAGGCCATTACGAGCAGCAATATTTTCACTAATTTTCAGTCGATTGGGACCATCAGAAACTTGTAAAAACTGCTCCCTGCTCAGTGATTAATGCGCGAGCCGGTGCATGGTTAAGCGGTGACTCATCCAATTATTGGCCTCGCCGGAGGCTGCTTAATTCGGGAGATCACCGAAGCCATACATCGACCGTACACCCGTGCACCCATCGCTGCTGGTTTTGATCATGCTTTAAAATTTATTCGAAATGTTAAGGTAACTATACCGTATTGCACACTGATCAAATGAACGCTAAATTTTCACAAAGCTTATGGGTCAAGCTTAACGTGACAATTGAACAAATTGTTGGTGGATTTGTCCAACAGCATATCTTATTGACGTGAAAAAAAAATAAAAAACTATAGTTTTGCGAAACTATCAAGTGATGAGTACAAATTTCCATGATGACAGATTTTCACTGGGATCTTTTAAAGAATAACCTGGATTTTTCAACTGATTTTCATTCACCTCGTCTCATTTTGTTCCTTTACTGATCCTCAACGAACCCACCACGTGGATTTTATTTTGAAGTTCATTCGTTCGAAATGATTTATGAAAAAGGTTTTTCGCTTGATAAACAATTGGCTGTGTCACTTAAACGATTATGCTTTAGAAAAAAGTGGTGGTTTCGTAGAGAATCAGTTAAGGAACAAAATTAGACGTGGTGGATGAAAATCGGTTCAAAGATACAGATGGATTCATTGAAAAATTCTAGTGAAAATTTGTCATCGTGGAAATCTGCGTTTGTCGGTTGATGATTTTACAAAACTATCGTTTTTAACATTTTTTCACGTTAATACGACACGCTGTAATACAAGTCTACTAACAATACTTTTATTTAGTACGTTAAGCTTGGTCTGAAAGCGTTTTGAAAATTTAGCACTTATTTGACTAGTATATATACGCAGTACAGTAGTTACGAATGAAAAGGTTTTGAATTTCTTGTATAAAATACCGGTTTTTTCACATCGGTTACGAGAGAGAATGATAAAATTATCGACATTGAATTTTCATTGTTTGCATGGATTCATAAATGCAATGCTCGGATCGTTAATTTAATAAAAAATATGAAATTATAATACAAACACAAAAGGAATCGATCGCAAGTTTTGTTTTTATTTTAATTTTTTTTTTTTAATATTTTCCATCACGCTATTTTCACTGGGAGAAGGTTTGTTAAAAATAAAATATCTCGTGAAGTAAACGAGTAAAAGAACAGTGAACTGTATTTCGCGTCCATTTTTTTTCTGCATTCAATTTCCGCTGTTTATTCATTTAGCATGTAAATGAAATATTTACGTTCGACGACGTTAACTCGCAAACGAAAAATAACTGAAATGTGTGTTGAAAAACATCTGAAAATGTTTAAAAACATTTCGCAGCGAGTCACGTTCGAAACGGAACGAATATTTTTTCACCCAGTGGATTATTACACTGTTTCTATTTCAGTCATAATGGGTTTTAATCCATTGCACGGTATACAGCTCGATCGTTCCGTTGTTATATTCGTTATTGAATTTAGCTTACTATATAATTATGTTTCCATCTTTATTTCTTTCTGTCTTTTTTCGCTCTCGCATTGATTTCATTTTAAAAAAAATGTTTTTTATACAAATCAATATTTTTGGCACATCAGCCTGGAGCAAGATTTTCCCGGGATCACACGTTTCGTATATTTCATTTAGTACGGTCCTAGCCGTTGTTTTTTTTCCCAATAGTCTCCCTTTTCTGTATCGTTACCGCATCCTCTAACGGGGTACATCGAAATAACAACGAAATACTTGTTTTTTTTTGTTTTCCAATGTAAATCTTTTTGAATCTATGACAAACGTAAATTGATTATGACTTTTTTTGTCAGTGATTTTTTTCTTGCCCCTAATTGGCTGTAAAGCTTCCGAATTTTTTTTTTTCCTTCTCTTCTCCGCCACAATCGACGAGTCAACTCTGGCGTCGTTATTTTTCATTCATCTCGTACGCCTCGAGTGATAATATATATTTTTATCAATAATTTATATACCTATATACATGGACATAGAGGGGTAAAAATAATCGACGTACGTGCTTGGTTCATCGACTCTGATGCAGGGTGAAAGAGAAGTTAGCTCGTCCAATGAACCAGACTCCATCACCTCCCGCTTCTTTCTTGTCGCGGTTGTCGCTGTTTGTCGCATCCTCTTATACCGAGTACATAATAATGTGCACGTAGCTGCAACATGTATATGAATAGATCGAAGACGCTGGGCGGAGTTTATGCTTCGTGATAAAATGCTTTTCTTGTCATAGAAAAAGTGTTTGTGTGTGTGTGTGTGTGTGTGTGTGTGTGTTTGCGTTTGTGTGTGAGAGAGAGAGAGAGAAAAAAAGAGAGAAGAAAGCAGAGGGAAGAGGGTGAGTTTTGCATCGGGAACGTGGGGTCGATGGACTTGATCCGATGCAGTATTCCCTGTATCCATAGAGCACGTTGCTTCATCTCTTTTCCGCTTATTCGAATAACTAATAAACAAGACGAAGAAGAAAGAAAGGAAAAAAAAAGAATAGAAAAAGGGAACGTGATGAGGAAAGAGAAATTTTGTTCAAGCGAATGTCGAAAGTCTCGAGAGTGTAATCGATTGAGAGGTGAATACCGAGAGATATGTATATTCTTAGTGCGCGCGTCTGTTTCTTCAAGAAGGTGGTTACGTGTTGTAGAGCCATTCATACGAAATCGTGTTGAACAACTAGACTCTCCACCTGCTACGTATATATAGTATTGATCATCTGGTGAAGAAGAAAAAGGCGTATTCTCTCTGTTGATTGTTACATCAGGAGAATGCAGGCGGGCTCGTTGTCTCCAATAAGAAGATGAGGAAGTATTGTGTCTCGTGGTCTTAGAAACGAGTGGATTGCACACAAAGTCTATTCTCTTACGAGTCTTATAGACACAAGAAACTGTGGTTTCTTCGTCAAAGTTTCCTCAGCATCTTCGATACAGCACTTATTCATTTTCGCTTTTTGTTTCAATCTAGTCATCAGCATTTCTCTATCTCATTTCACCGAGAACGAATATTATAATCAATGGAGATCGTTGTTACTTTTATCGAAGGATACAGAGCATATTGTTTTTACTGTTTTCTGACAGATTTCTCGAAATCTTGTTACTCGTAACGATGGAAAATAATTGATCGGTAATCGTCTTCTAATTATCTTTGATCTCTATTGTTTTTTTTTTTAGATTTTATGAAATCGAAAAAAAATGCTGCCTCGTAGAATCAAGCAAGGTTTTCACTGTAACGACCGTGCGAAGAGAGATGAAGAAACGCGTTTTCAGCCAGCGGAAAATCCCACGGGCTTTCCTCGTATGGCTAGGATGAAAATACGCATCACCATCTTCAGGCTCGTTCTCCAAGGAACGAACTTATATCCATGTGTTATATCGTAGAGCTCACTAGGTCGAGGGAAACGAGGAGAACTCACGAAGCTTTGCATTACAAACGCTTTTATTACTCGAAAAGGACGAAAGGGCAAGAAAGAATCGTTCAAGTATGAGGAAGTGGAGAAAAAAGGGGGTGAGAGAGAGAGAGAGGACATCATGTTGACAGAAAATAAAAAGCAGATCATAATGGATAGAAGCAGTGGAGAAGAGTGCTTTTGAAAAAATGGCGCATACATCAAAATTCCCATTGGCCTTTTTCAAATTTGACTCTTATAAATCTGCAAAGACACCAGGATGATTCTCGAAGGTGAACTCATATTTTTCCCGGAGCTTAAGGAGGTTGGCTACACACAACAATGTTGGCATGTTAAAAGCATAGGAAAATTCGAAATGATTAGAACTTAATGAAATTTGATGAGCATATTCTTTTGGATTAAATATGAATATACAAATTTTTTAAGATTTTTCTTCTACATAGTTTTCGAGTAATTTAACACTAGAGTTTACATCCGTGAGCATAGGATTCTGATATATATAGGTATATCTTTTGCATATTGTAAACTCCATCTATTCGACAACTATGTAGACGATAAATTTGAAAAAATTTGTGTCATTGCATTTGATGCTAAAGAATGATTTATCACTAAATTTTATTCAATTCTTATCATATTGTCGTATGTAGCCACCCTCCTTAAGAAATCGTCATCAAGATCTCTGATTGTCAAAAATATTTCTTTCTTTTTCACTTCTTTGTTTCGCAACAGCATCAAAATTCTCGTTAATATAACAACACTTCCTGAATGATTTTTTTCTTTTTTTTCTGTACGGCCAGTTGGTTCCATCGTTTCTCCTCTTTCGTTTAGTTCAGCATCAGCGTTATTACACCCACAATATACGTACGTTTTTCTTATTCCTCTTTTTTTTTCTTCACTCTTCATTCAAGATTCGAGTTTCCTCGCATCAAGAATTCCGCGTCCGCAAAACTTTCATAATTACAAAGTTTCCGATGGCTCGGGATGCAAAGATGGCGAGGGGGTGGGGAAAGATGGATTCGCCAGTCGCTGATACTCCCAACACATTGCTTTCTCTATAATTTCCTCATGCACGTAAGAAGATACGCGTCTAACAGGCAGAATACTGTCTTTTATAACGAGCTTTACCAATTATTTTAATAAGCACGTGTAAATACGTGCATCAACCTTTACTTACGATAAAAATCTCATCCGATTATAAATATTGATTATCAAATTTCATATCCAAACTTCGATCCAATCGATCGATCGAAAAATCGATTACTATAGAGAGTGAAAAATATCATTTTCGTTTCGAATTTCATAAACGCTTACTTCATTTGGTAAATAAATAACAAGATTTTAATGAGAATATTCGAAATTACTGAATAAAATTGCAAAACTTCGTTCAACTAAAAGTCCAATTAACTCTCTCGAACTTTCTCTAATAAGATCGTTTGAATAATTGTGATTTCCTACTTTAGCTAACGAAACGTTGAAATGTCTATGCTCTAATTTTTCATAAAAAAAAAAAAAACAACAGTCGAATAGATCGAAAATTATTATTGGTTAATTCGACGTTGAAAAAGTTTTTGAACATTTTTTGTTTTTCGACATCAAACATCAATGAAAGAGACGCGATATAACACAGATTAAAATTTTTCATTTCTAATATGTTTGTCGACACACATGTCTATGTTTTTACCGAGTTCAATTGTTCAGCAGCATATCGGGAACTGAGAAAAACTGTTTTTCGTTTAACGATTGCCGGAGAACCTGGCAAATTGGTTAGCCAACAAAGTATCAACCTCGACCGCGAAGCCGCTTAACTCGAAAAGGTCACCGGATCCATACTCCGAGCCATCGCTGTCGCTCGACGTATTATACATCGAAGAAGATGAAAAACTGTGTTAAGAGATTCGAGAGTATTTTTAAAAAGTTTTATCATTTCGGAAAGGATGTTGAGTGAGAAATGAAGAGCACGTCGATTTCCGCTATTGTTTGTCCGTTTCGTCTTCAGCTCACTTCTCGCTACTTCTGTCGCTTTTCAACGATTCGATATCCCGTGAGAGAATAAGATATAGCTAAGGGAAGAAGCTATTGAAACGCAATTTCAACTTGACTGAAGACGACGCACTCTATCTGTATTTAACTTCCTCTTTTTGTTTTTGTTCTTCGTATATATATATATATATAATATAAAGATCTCGAGAATTTAGCAGTTTTTTCACTCATGGCAGGACGTTAGTCCGATGAAAATTTTGCAGCCGAAGTTGTTGGCTTCGTGGAAGCAAAAACGTTGCTCAGTGGTTGTTCGAGTTTGAGAACATTGATTCGTGCATCCACTGGACATTTTTCTTTTCCACCGAATTACAAATCATTTCATTGAAATCTATATAGCTAATTCATAGAAAAATTTTACTTCGTTAATTAATTTCGTGACAATCGTGGCTTTCCTTGTAAAATCGTAATGAAAATTTGTTGTAATTAGATACGTTAAGAGGGAAACGTTTGAAAGAAGAATAAAAAAAAAAAAAAAAAAAAAAAAAAAAGCTGCGTTCCGTGCATGATAGGAAAATCAATGACAGCGATGAAATGTTCTCTCTCTCTCTCTCCCCCTCACTTATTTTTCCCGTCCACCGTGTTCTCACTCGTTCTCTCCAACTTTTTACGCTCTGGTCCATTTAGAGAGATGCTGGTTCGCACGAAAGGGTGACGCTGCGGAATGTGTCGAGCGGGTGAGGTAAAAAGAATGAGAAGAAGCGAGCGAATTGAGAGGGAGTGAGATAGAAAGTTAAAAAAAAAATAAAAAGAGAGAAGTAAGGGGGAGGGGGCGAGGAGAGGAAAGAAGAAAAAGAAACGAGAGACGAAAACTCTTCGGGTCTCTTGGAGAACATTTTTCATCCGCAGTTTGGTACTCGAAGCACGTATTGGCTATCCGGAATCGAACGCAGTCGCGTTTTCGCTCTATACTCGTCTTTCCTTCGATTCACCTGACTGGCTATCCAAGCGGCAACTCTTCAAGCCATCCTTCCCGTTTACGTTTACACGCACATACTTTTATATACACATGGACATTTATCCATCGATCTGTAATCGAAGAATGGCCACGTGAGGGCTTCTCGTCTAGCTCGAACTTTTGTTCGTCGAAGAAAACTCACTCCTACTATCAAACACAACACTAGAAACTTTTATCGAATATTTAAAAATACATGTCCTTAAACTAATTCAATTTCAAATGTTCCTACTTTCATTCTTTTTCTTCAACCGAAATCAGCCAGTTTTTTTTCTTTCTTTTTTATTAGTTTTCACTGTAGCTATTTGCCATGATTGAAACCGAAATTCACTCATCATTTTCAGTTGTAAATCAACCCCGGAAACTTCGACACTAGCCAACATCGAATTTATAGTTGGAAAGCAGGCAGACGTTTTTTCATTGATTCCATTCAGTGTGGAACACGAGTTCGATCTCTAGAATCATCCATCATGTAAGATTTTGCCGAAAAATGAGATCAAGATTCAGGGAAAAATGTTTCAGGATATTTTTGAACACTTTTTTAAAGAAGTGTCGACACTGCTTGCACGTGGCACGAAATTTATGAGAATTTATCTCAAAAAAAAATATGGGAGCTTCGATGTTCATGACTGGAACGTCATGAACAATTTCAGCAACCAGATTCGTGTTCGGAGCCAAAAAAAATCGACCAGCGAAGAAAAGTGAATCTACATGGCCGATACCAAAACGCCAAGCGATCAAACGCCGACGACGATGGATCTCAATTGAAATTTCATTGATTTACGGAGATTGAAATTTAATAAGTATGTAAAAAGATTTATTAATAAATTAGTATTTATTCCGTGCATAATTTATTCAACGAAATAAAATAATTTCTCAAACGGGTTTGAGAAAGTTGACGAATTTTACTTGAACTAATATTTGAGCTCGGCTGGGTCCAATCGCTGTTCTTTACATTTCGAATATGAAACGTATCTGGAAGACACTTTGCCAAAAAATAAAAAAATCAGCCTATTTCATATCCCTCGTTTCAGCTTTGTCGCATCGATTCATGTACATGCATTAATTATAGCTGGCAAAGAATCATACAGTCAAAACGAAATGCTCCCACGTGTCCTTTTTCCTTTGAGCTTCGGTTTTGTTTTTTCTGCACGAACCTTTTTACGAGAAGCCATCAGATCGTGGATAATTCCACCGCACATACAGCACTCAAGGTGCAACGTGACGAGTGAGAATCCTTTGACGAAGGAACGAAGAGAAATGAAAACGACCCCATCTGGCGCGAAATTAAAAAAAGAAGAAAAAAAAAACAACGACGTACTATGACACTGCGCGTTTGTGCAGTTTTTCGAGGAAAAAAATGTTCGTTTAATTAAAAGAACGGATTACTTCAAACTTTCATTTTTCAACTTCTAATCTCGTGATATTCGTTTATTTCTATGTTATCAAATTCGATTAAAAGACTTGAAAAAAAAAAAAAAAAAATTTCATTTCATCAAATAAATGTTTCATAGCATGAAAACGAAGTTGAAAATATGTGATTCATGATAAATTCTTGGATTTCAAAAATCTTCGTGAATACTATACAACCAAAGATCATCAATGATCGTCACTCTTAGCACATAACGTTATCAGTTTCTTCCACTCTCTCGAATCGAGAACTCCTTTTGTTATAAAATATATATCTTTTATCCGTATGAGAGGATGCCAAACGAGAAACAAAACGAGAACGAAGAGAATTTCATTCTCCTTCAAATCTCGTTTCGCAAAATCGTTTTCTCATTTCCCGAGGTGGTGTACATTCGCCCGATCGAGTTGAGGCTCTTATATACATAGATACATGTGTGAGATACAGATTTCAACGTACCAATCTCCGATAGGTATATAGGATAATTATATATACAGAGGTATACATCGAAGCGTGCAAAGGTCGTATGCTACGAGGGATTGTTTTTTTTTTCTTCTCTCGATTATGACACTACAATAATGGCATTTCGAGAAGTAAAACGAGGCCAATCAAATTATCTGATCGAGATAATCGTTTTTGTTTTTTTCCTTTTTCCAAACGAGCGTGTCATCGATTTTTACGATAATTGACAAGAAAACCGATCGTACTGAATTAGATTTTAAATTGAGGGTAAAGCGTATAAATTGACAGAAGAATTACGTTTCGAAAGACGATGAGCGGATAAGAGAAAAATATATATGTCAAGTAAGATTACGTTTTATCGGCAAAAAATATGTCAAGTTATAAGGACTAATCCAAAATGATTCGGTGAAACAATTTTTCTTATTACATCGCTGTCTCTATCCAGTGACAATCCGCAAGTAAGGCAACAGAAAGAAAAAAAAAAAATTTTTTCCACTCGTTACATAATTCATGGTGAATCTTATTGGAACTGAAGAGGGTTGTTGGTTTATTTCGAAGCTATAGAGGCACCCTTGTCAAGGGCCTTCAACATGCAGAAACCTCTATCTGTTCTTCCACGTCTTTCGCTCTGACTCGCCTTATTCTTCTCCTTTGGAGACCACTTTTTCCTCTTTTTTTTTTGTCATTCTCGTCTTATTGCCTCTTACGTGGTCCACCGAGAGCGCAGCCTCCTTTACGCTTGACACGTTCTATCCGTCTTTTTTTTTTCTTTCTTGCTTGAATTCTACAAGGCTCAGGGGCAAATCCTACCCTGGAACGCCATCAGTCACTTTCGGGGCTCAAGTTTTTGTCCTCGGCTAATTTTCTCAGCGTATCGCAAATATATATATATTATATATGTAGAATTTCAGTGGAAACGAATAACTTTTTTTACACTTTTTTTTACAATACGTGGGTGTAAACACGAACGATATAATAATTATTCAAACGAAATGGGTTTTAACGACAATTTAATAAAATTTAATGACCACTCGTAGCTTCTATTTGTCAAAATATTTTCATATTTTTCATCAATTTCATCGTCGTCGAATCCCCCCTAAGCAAAAAACTCTTCAACGCCCTAATTATTTATTTTATTCATTGTTAAATAGAAAAACGAATTTTAAATATGTTGACAAGAATATACAGTCTTTGTATATATAATCATTCCTCGTATCGTCTGGACGCGCCGCCTTCTTAAGGGAAGAGTTGAAGGAGGCCTGGATAGCTTTTGCTTCCGGTAAAGCTGTGTGTTACCTGGGCACGTATACACGCCTCGCCCACTCTTTTTTCAATGCCTGCTCCCGAGAGCCACTCGTAACATCCCTCTTTCTCACACACCTTCTCACCGCCTTTCTCGACAACCTGTCGTCGTCGCTTTTCAACTTTCTGTCTGACGATCCCGGTTTCCCCTTCGACCATCCCTGCCCCTGAGCCCGCAACTCGACACTAACCCCTTCACCCTTTTCTCTCCTTCCTCCTGTTCGCCACGGAGGTTGAGAAGCGAGCCGCAGTCGACCGTTCCAGCCGAGAAAAACACACACTAACGACCCACGGGGTTAATGATTCTTCTCCTATCCTCCTCCCCCTCGCCACCAGCTCTCTTCCCCTTTCTCTCGCCTTCCTCAGATTCTTTTTTCTTTTCATAACCAACATCCGCTGCGCGTGAAACCGGAAGCCCGCGAGCACCCCCCGTGGTCTCCTCCGCCTTGTCTCCGGGCTTTCTCGCGCGTTTGTGTTTTATCGTGACCTCGCGGAATCTGAAATACTGAAATATGAAAGTTAAGAGAACGGGATCGAGAAAGATTCTTGAAAATCGTTGCAAGAGGAATGGGCTTTTTAAATAAGGGATGAAAAAAAAAAAAAAGAAAAACACAATAACGGTGACGATGAAAATGTTTTTCGTGTAAAACGTTGGGATGAATGAAATACCGGGGTAACGTGCGTGGAAAAAAAATGTCTTCAGGCATTTTAAAAACTGTCATTGAAATGGAGGCACGAAATGAAAACGTATAATACTTGAATTTATTGTTTAATATTAAATATTTGAAATTTATTCTTATGACATATACTTTGCGAGAAAAAGTCACTCGCTCGGCATAAAATATCTTCTCATGTAGGAATTTTTTGCTTCGAGTAGAACGTTATAATCGTGGATTCAATAATAGCGCGTTGTTCGATCAAAATTCACCGAGTAGGTCGTTACTTCAGCCTGTAAACAGTTCAAGTTTCCAATATCGTATTTTCAATAAAGAAAAAAAAAAATAAAAAAATTCAATATGCGTTTTAATTTTTATGGATCTTCTCGTTATTTTATCCGTCGAGGTGAAAGCTCTTGTGCGCACTCGCATTTCGCAGGCCTCTGTCGAAATTTGCATGTACGTAAATTTAAATTTTTACATTGGACTTGCTCACCCCATCGCTTGAGCTTATAAACGTCGTTGTAATTTCGCACGCAAAATATTTACATTATAATTCTTCGAACATAAAACTGGGGAGAGAAAAAAAAATCGATTGATTTAATGAAAAATTACTTTTATCTCGATCGTTATTGAAATCTGTCACGATGATAAAAAAAAAAAAACAGAAAAAAAAAATTGTGAGGTGGAAGTTGGCGAAGAAACGATAATGGAATGGTGGAGGAGGAGTAGGCGAAAAAAGCGAAGCTGCACGAGTTATTGAGACAAGAAAAGGATAAAGCGGGAATATAGAATAAAATTGGACTGAAGTCAGCCAGTTGAGTCTCCGCCAATCGCGTGAGTCTATTAAGGGCGTTCGCCAAGAAATAAAAAAAAATATCGCGATAATTGAGATGTGAGTATCAAATTTGTGAAATAATAAAAAATTCAAAAACTAGTAACGCGTAAAATATGAAAGTAAGTAAAGGACGTATGAAATGAATGACGCATACAAAAAAATCGTGAGAAAATCTTAAGGATGAAGATGAATGACGAAAGATTTTAAATTAACAATAAAAATGTTGTTTCACATTATAAATGTGAATGAATCTAGTCTCGTCGTAATAGAAATCCATTCGAATGAACGAAACTCATTTTCGTGAGAAGGGTTAAAGGATTTTTCTTTCATTGGGCAGAATAATAAAAAAAAAGAGATAGAGAGAGAGAGAGCAAAAAAAAAATTCATTCATCGACCGTACCGTGAATAAATCTCGCAGACGTTCGTAGACGTTTATTAAAAAATTTCAATTGTATCTTGGTCGTTATAATTGTAAAGAACTCAAGATAGAAATAATAATAACGGAGGAAAAAAAAAACAATCTGGCCACAACTATAACGAGACAAGCTTGAAAGAGAAAATATTCTATAGCTGCTTTACAACTTTTCGTGACAAAACATTCTATTGTATATGATTATTATTTTTTTTGTTCGTAACATGCAGAGATAAATCTGTACCGGAGCATTAAGGTATGACGATTCAGTGCCTATACGTGCGATGTTACACGAGTGTGGTATTTCTGCCACGTCGAGTCAGACTGCTGTGCAATGCTTCAAAGGATATTAGTGAATCCCCGAACGCTGATAAGATTCCCATTTAGATTACGAATTCCCGAAGCCACGTTGCCCGAGGCCTTGGTCTCATCGGGATCGCAACGAGGCTTTTCGAGACCAAGACAAGATTCAACGTCATCCAAAACCGGTACACTTTTCATATAAATTCTGCATCTGAACTTTCTCACGATTTTCACGCTCTTACTCAAATTTTTCACGATTCAAGAAATTTCAACGAAATTCATCACACCTCACGAAACAATGATGAAAAGTTCAATAAAACGAGCGCACATTTCTCAGAGAATGAAAGAGTGACCGAAGAACTACCCGAACTATATTTACACAACGATGAGAATAATCAATTTGATTGTTCCAGCCATAAAACCTCGATAAATAGAACGTTGTCCACCAGGTAAATGAATTTGAATGAAAAAGATATAGAAAAAAGAAGAAAATAAACGTTTCATTTAATCAACGTTAATCGTGCATCGCCCATTGATTTTTAGGGGATACAAAATAAGGGAAGTAGAAACCCAGTCTCACCAGGGGAACGATCATATGAATGGGCTTGGAGGTTGGGATATATAGGATTCCTTCCTTCCTTCCTTCCCGATCAAATTATCGACGGTTTCATCCATATACCTTCCAAGTTATAAGACAATGAGTATATACATCTATCTATATATATATATATATATGATCTGCACACGTAAACTATTAACTTCCATGACTTGCCACCAGAATTTAGAAAGGAACAAAGATCGATAAAACGTGTTGGTTTTACTTGGATAAGAGAAAGAAAACTTATGTATACGTATGTGTATAAATAATCGAGCGACGATGTATCTATATAGATAAACAGATGGACGAGCCATTACTTATATCGGTGCTTCACGATCGAACGCTTATTGTGGATAGCACGGTTGGGGCGTGACCGGAATTTCCTCGCAGCGCCCTCTCTCATCTCCTCTTCTCCCTCGCATCCCCTCCCCTCCCCTCTTCACCCATTGCCTCGTTTTCCCAGATATAATACCCCCACGACACCTCTCTCACTCGTATTTATCACACTACGCCAATTGATATGGATTCGAGTGGGGTCAATTCGTTTACCGCGATTCCGTTAACCTCCCACGATTCTATATTGTCACGTCTCTATATATGTATAAAATCCTTGGTATCGTCACCCCTATATTCATTAATAATATTAGTCGAACACGTATCATACAAATGTCACTTTAAACATTTCAATGCTATAGAATTTCAAAGTACATATTTGTCGGTTAATTTTTTCGTTCGAGTATACCAGGGTGGAAAAAAAAAATTGATCACGTATTCGTAGGATTGAAAAATAGGATGGAGAAATGGAGAAACGTGTCGAGGGGTCGTTGGAAGATAGTAGGGAGTCAAGGAATTGTGTGATTATTGAAAATTATGTGCGAAGCCGAAGAGTATATGATTTTCACTCGTTAATTATTTTGTGGATGCAATATTTATGTGTTTGCATTCATCAAAATATATGTGTTTCTAGGTGTATAGGATTGCGAATAATAATTTATCTTGAAACAAAAAGCCATTGTTTCTCGGGAGGGGTAGGAGGGGGGGGGGGGAGAGGGGGCATCGTAATGGACCAATTTTTATGCGATTCTCTCACATCCCTTCGGTAGTTAACACCCCACAGAGAGATCGAACGAAAAGAGAGTGCGAATTGAATTTTTATACTTCGCGAACCAACGAGAAAGCCACGCGTGATAAAAAAAAAAAGACAATGGATGCGAATGGGATTTCAAAATGGAGCGAAAATCTTTCCGGAGTAAAGTAAACTTTTTTCTTGTATAATTGGGCACGTATTGAGACTCGTTAGAAGAAAAAGAAACATTAATGTTTCGCTGAACAGTTTTTCATGATTATATTTCATCGGTAAATATGATTTCACGTATTTTTGAGCTTTTTGAATTCTTTTTAATACCTTAATCGACAGAGTTTTCAACTTTTCATACGTGCGAACATCTTTCAGGGAATAATCATCCAAACATTGCGGAATTTTTTTTTTTATACATATTTTTTTCTTCTTTTCACTGCTTCATCACATCATGGTTGCCCTTTTTCTTATCGTACGTAAAATATTTTTGCTCCATATTCGTTTTTCTATCGCATCACTATAGTTGGCTCGTGCTGTAGTAAAAGCAACCACCGATCAGGTTTTCCAGCGATAATAAAATCCATCCACTCCGGGATAACGTGTACCTACTCTTTTTATATCCACGTACGTGAGAACGTACTTGGAAAACCAGCGTTACGACGTGGTTACTGTTCGTCGAAAATTCCATAAATACAAAAGTGTTCTATAGCTTTTTTTTCTTTTTCTTCTTTCAAACAATCAATTTATCATTATTAATGAAAGTTTTATTCGAATTATAATCATATAAACTTCCACTGGACGTTGCCTGGGTGAATAAATAAATATGAATGCATAAATATTTTTTCATAAGTTTTTAGTCAAAGTTTTGGCCTGAGATTATTATCAATTAATCAATGAAAAGCTCTTGATTGGTCAGGGCTGCGTCGAATTGTCAACGATTGTACATCAATCGTCTGAAGTCGTTCCCAAATACTATTGAACCACATTATTTTACCGATGCTGCACGTATATATATATATATATAAGCATATTATTGAAAGTATAATGTCCTGTCGGTGTTCCTGAAATGCCAAATAAGGTTCACAGGCAGGTACTCTCGATTAACACGAGTACTCACAAAGAGCCCTTCATCTCTCTAAGGCACATAAGCTCGACGAGCATCACTAATACACTCCTTCACTACGGGTACTTGATCGCGTACCACCAATCGCGATAATGCTGCCTGGCACGTTAAGTGAAATGACGACCACTGACTATACGAATATGTATAGCAAAGCGCGCGCACCATTTCCTCCATTACTTATCGATCCAAGCTAATTAATAAAACGAGCGTAAACGTATGTAACGAGGCCAATAACAATTACGAACAGGTGCAACAAACTCTTTCTGCCTCTCTCTCCCTCTCTCTTTCTCCTTCTTTTTTTATCTATCTCTCATTTAAAAGATATCTATGAAATACTGCGTCGATTAATTCGTTCAATAAAACAATGTATCATTCTTTGAATTCCGTATAAATTAGGAATTTTTTCAAATACCCATTTAACCGATAATAAAATGATTTATTTCCAGTAATTACATGGGTACATTTAATATTTTTTAAATTTATTTAATTTTAATTTAATAAATAAGTAACTATGAAAAATTTGTTCGCTAAAAAAATTTTTGGCCGCTTTTCAATCGAAAACCACTGAATCGATTACGATGAATCTTTTTGTAGAGATACAAAAATAAAAAAAAGGTTTAACGATTTCGTTCAATCTCCAATTTTCAAAAATCATCGGTGGTTGAATAATATCGATAAACGTATGAATCGATTAACCAATTTGAAGGAAATTGGAAAACGAGTGGAATGAACGATGACTGAATGCTTCATTCGATTCAAAAAAAAAGTTACAGCATTTTTAATGAAGTGATGAAAAATTGAGGAAAAAAAAGAAAATCTTTCGTCTGATTATTTTTCCTGCTAGATATGCAGCCAGCGAAGCTTGCAGGCACAGCTGGTATGAAATAAAATAAAAATAATAAACAAGTGTTGAAACAATTGACTTTGAAAAAAAAAAACAAAAAAATTAGTTAAAAAAAAAACCAATGGAAACATCTTTTAGCTTATTGATTATTCTGAAAATTCTTTCTCCCTTTCTACCAGCTCAAAAATCTATAAATAAAGTATACAACCAAAAAGCTTAGCCTATCTATTTTTCAGAGACACGCCAACATCCCACCTCGCTCATAAATATATCCATACGCGTATTACCTCTTGCCCACAACCCTCTTTCACCCCCCCCTTCCCCCCTCCATCAGCCCAAACTATTTTAATAGAGCGTCGACGGTATTCGGAATTCACAACGATCCTCGACACCCTTATTATTATCATTTTTTTTTACTCTCTTTTTCTTCTTTCAAATTTTCCCAAGAGACAGGTCCGGCTGTGAATTTATCCTGACATCACTCTTCGAAATCCAGAGAAATTTTTACTGCAGAGAAAATTTTACTCCCACGCGTGTTTTTTTTTTTTTTTTTTTCTTTTTTTTCTGACAGGCAACGAAGGAACGTCGTCTGCACCCTTCTGTTCACCCTTTTGATCTCGTGCCATGTAAATTATGTCAAAGCCAGGTAATTCAATGAGACGCTTCGCCCAAGAGCCAAGAATTGCTCATGAACAAAAACCTCCCGAGGAATGAGACTCGAAGGGACATTCAAGATCGATCGTGAAAAAAAAAATGAAGAATTTAAAAAAATCCTCAAAATTATTAATCGGAACGATTGCAGTTACACCGTGAATATAACCTCGTCATTCTCATGACTTCCTTCTCGACAGTGGTGTATCCTCGAAATAACGAAATTGAAGTTTCCGAGTGGTGTTAATTGAGTCTCTGAAAATTTCATCCGGAATGACCCATGCACAGAACCCCCGCATATATGTGAGCACGTTCAACATTTAATACCGAAGGAAATGGCCGACGACCACATTTATACCCTCTTTTCCAACATTTTTTTATTTTTATTTATTTTTTTTTTTTTTTTTATTCTCGCCCGATTCGCGCTTGAGCGAGGGTTTTAAAGTTTAACGTCGCTCGTCTGAATTAAAGTGGAAGAGTCGTTTTTAGTCGGACCCTGGAAACGTTTACGATAGAGACGGTCGAACGACTACGACGACGACGAAAACGGAAACTCGGCCGTAAAGCTTTCTCGTCCTTTCTCCGTATAAGCACACGCCATGATTCTTTTTTTCCCTATTTTTTTTCTTTTTCTTTTTTTTTATTCTACTTTATTTTTTTTCTCAAAGAATGATCTCTGTGTCATACGCTGCATGAGGAAAACTTGTAGATGCGTCGACACGCCGGTTCGGCATACACTGCATCCCGCACGCTCTATAAGAAACTTTTTCTACTTCGGATTTATCATCCCCGACCACCATGTTCCTCTCGTAAAAGCTTATCACAGCGACTGACAACGCGCAGGGCTTCCCGTATAACCCCGAGTACATGCACCCTTCTATACGTGAATATGAAGATACGAGACTTGTAAGGAAAACTACAGCTATTTTCCTAGTCAAATCAGTCTCAAGTAAAAATACGTGCGCATAAACATTTTATAAGACTTTGAACATCACGATGTCACATTTTTTTTTTCTTTTTTTTTCATTCGGTTCACTTGCCTGACATGACTGAAAGTTTTTCAATGCGGTGTGTATCGAGGATACACATGATATGTGCGAAGTGAAAATATACTTTGAAAATGACAGGCGCATTTACCGAATACTTCATTTTTCAATCAGTACGAACAAAGATATGTTTCTCATTTTTCTCGACGAATATTTTTCTACATATTTCTTTGGCAGAAATTGCAATGTGACGCGGTGTGAATGAAATTGTGATTTTTCTCTTTTTTTTTCCTCCTCTGGGTCGTGAAAATTAATAGAATTCTTTTGGTTGAAAAATTTTCTACTTGTTCGGAGTAAAATAAATTCTACGTGAATCGTGTCGAAAATATGTGAAATACCAAATGTAACTGAATTCATTTTGATATGGTTCACGGTATATCAGTGGAATTCTTTACATTTCGTAATTCGTTTTAAATTCACCGTGTTGAAGGGTTCAACCATCGTTTCTGGTGAGGAACGATTTACGTATAATCCATTCGAAAAGTCCTCTTAAAAAGAAGCGCAACGACGAAAAATGATTGTAGAAAAATTCTGCTCATATTTAATGTCTCAAGAACTTTCTGCATCAGCAGGGATCTCACGGAGCCGATACATACCGTGGTTATAGCTTCGTTTTTCAAGTCAATCGCAATCAATATCGATTTTTAAGATTATGACTTTTCGTACAAATTTAATCGAATTTTTTCACGCGTGTCGAACGATACGCGTTTACCTTTTTTCATTTAATCCTTCGACCGTCGAATGAATACAAAAAGAGCAGAAGAAACAAAAACACGTGAAATTTCGACTGCGAACACACAGATTTTTCGTTGCTCGGTCAGCGAGATTGTGAGAGTAGGAAAAATAGAGGGATAGAGAGAATAGCGAGCTCGGCAATGGAGAGAGTCAGATTTGTATACGAATTTTGTACAATCGTAGCTATCACAACGGGCAGGATTATTGCAAAGGAGAGAGAGAGAGAGAGGGGGTGAGAGAAAAAGAGAAAATGAGAGCGAGAGAGAACGAGAGCCAGGGAGAAAGAGAACGAGAGGGGTAAAGGGCTAAAATGCAAAGTAGACGAGCTTTATGCAAAAGGTCTTCTGCTACCAATTCACTCTCTGCACTCTCGGGCAAGTGACCGCGCTTATCACTATGCCTGGGTGGTCCACCCTCTCGACATTCACGCACTCCCATATTTTCCGTCTCTCCTTCTCTCCTTCGTTCTC
Source organism: Campoplex capitator (assembly GCA_037576405.1). Lineage (NCBI taxonomy): Eukaryota > Metazoa > Arthropoda > Insecta > Hymenoptera > Ichneumonidae > Campoplex > Campoplex capitator. The sequence goes on along the minus strand of JARBWI010000004.1, from coordinate 12,014,286 downwards.
TCGTCCTCTTTTATTTCTGACTTTCTTTTTATTTATTTGAATTACAGCTCGTGTCGTACGCAAATGTGGGACAGAGGAAAGCGAAAAAAACAAAAAAAAAAAAAAAACTCAACAAAGCCTTTCTCTTTTCATTTTTTTCCGGAGAGCCTGCTCGAGGGATGGAATAATCCAGGGGTTGTCCGCGAGATAAATTCACCGGAATATCGCGTCCAGTGTTATTGTCGACGGTTAAAAATATAGTTTTCCGTTATATCATCGTGAATTAGCGGTGAAAAATTTTTTACTTCGCATTTCATGACAGCCTCGAACGTTCTGAATTCACGAATAGAAATAAGTGAATTTCGTTCGTAGCAACGTTTCAATCGAGGAATATTAACAGCTTTATTCTATGGCGCACATAATCGGAAAAAAATGAGCGTAACTTCGAGTCCACCGTTAGAAATATTCATCAAATACGACCTACTTATAAATCCAACGATTTCATTTCATTCGTATGCCAATATGCCGATCGAAATTTTCTCAAATTTTGAGCAAAACCCATGAAAATACATTTTTTTTCCAATTTTCCAATTAATCGTTTTATTTTTTTTTATTTTTTTTACTTTTCGGTTGTATTTTGACGAAAAAAATTCTCTCGACGCAGCTTTGCTGTTGAAGTAGTTTAGTCAAAATTTCCTAATATTTGGCCATGTAGATGCCGAGGACCTGACAAAAGGGTCACGTATCTCGTAATCTGTGAGAATGGAATGAATGACGAATGGGAGTAGCACCTGCAGCATAATCTCAGTTGCATCAACGCATACACAGATGTATTCATACATACACATATGGACATAGATATGAAGAGCTAGATGTATACCAGTACGTTTTGGGTAGCATGTAATTCTGAACAAAGACAAGGATGACCAAGAGGAAGCAGCTTGGACCAAATACTGCTGTGAATTATGACGTATTTGAGCGTCAGAAAAGCTTTCAGCTGTGCTCTGTGAATCATCTCCTGTCTACCTAACAGACCTTGTGCAAAGGATCAGTGAAAAGAGTTATCTCAAACGGCGATCTATCTTCTAAATTCTCCAATAAAATGACCAATCGAAATGTCCAAAGAATAAGGTCATAAAATACTGAGCAGATATGACTTCATAATTTATTAAACGCAAATTGAATAATTTACAATATTACATTCACCAACAAACGCCAAGATCAAACTTACAAATATTAACATACAAATAACTTTCGTTTCGAAGAAAAATCGTAACGAAAATTAATATGAAAAATAGGAATGAGTCGAAACGTGCATCGCTGCCATGCGCTGGTGACAAAAAAAAACGATAGTCTCGAGACGTGAGTGAGGTGAGCAAAAGTCACGAGTGTAAAAAAACCAGAGACCATCACAGCCAAGTGGGCAGAGTTTGAACAAGGGAATTGCGAGTCGTCTATTTTTTTTTTTCAGTTTTTTTTTTTTCTATCGCGTCGTCTAGCGGTATAACAAGTTGCTGGCTGGCCACTTGTCCACTGGTCGTATACGAGCGTCACCCTCGTACATTTTTCGTAGCTCATTAGGTATCCCACAAGCTTTTCGGTGTGTATGACAACGACGACAACTACTCATCTCTTTCTCTCGCATTCAAGAGAGCTCACCAAGAGAAAATGAGCGTAGTCTTGAGTCACGTACGTTCAGATCTTTCTGACTTGTAGAAAATGAGACGAGAAAACAAGACGAAGCTGGTAAAGTTGATGAGAAAAATAAAATCATTATTTTCTTGCCTTTATGGAAAAAGAAATGGTCGATTTTCAGAATTTTCATTCGGTTGATCAATAATTGCAAACTATTCGTTACATTTCGTATATAGCGGAGGGTCAAAGAGATAAAAAATAAGCAAGAAATTGAATTACTACGTAATTTATGACTAAACATCTGAATGTTTGTATGTTTTTTTTTTTTTTTTTTTCATTTATCCAATCTCACCCCTCATAGGGGAAGAATTCGATGAAAAAAAAAGAGAATCCTGCAAGAAAGAATCACGGGCTAATGAGTCCATGAAGTATAGCTTTAGGAGTTTACCCTTATTATTATAAATCACCCCTCCAAATCACTCGGCATCGATCTCCTGGTGTTTTTATGGAGTTGGAATCTCTGCGTTCGAGGGGTAGCTGGATAAACATAAATAAGACAAAATTCAATCGAGTTCGTTAATGATTTAATGGCATGTAAAATGAAGAGAAAACACTGTCGAACGAGGTCATTCGAAACGGAGAATTTTTTGTTTTTTCGTTCTACCAAACCGATTCCTGTGCTTCCACTCGCTCAATACTGTGCTTCAGGAGCAAAAAATAAAAAAGCCAACGTCGTTGAATAATTTCTGATAATAAAATAACTAGACTATTCGTGTCTCCGTACAGTAGCTTGTAATTCATTTAGTAAAACCAAGAGGGTTGCTTTTTTTTTTCTTTCTGCGCACAGCATCCCTAGAAAAGCTGGTGCAGAGGAGCTCGGAGATTTTATAGGATAAGGTACGGATGGAGTTCGTGGTGAATGCCATGTATATTATGCAACGTTGCGGCGTTGCGAGCCGATCGTTTTGTTTTCCCGGGTTATACGTACTCATGGTAACAACCCCCTTACCGATGGTCAAACCTTCTGCTTTCCCGTCGCTTTTCCTAGTGCCCTGAGACAATAGTTGCGCGTTCGATAAATCAGCGGATTATGGAAGCGCGGTTACGCCCGTGGCTTTTGCACAGTCCAGGACATGTTCACCCTTGGACCGCGTTTCGAGCCTCCACCCCCTTGTACATACACTCTGTGTACATTTTTATACCGAGCAATCCTCCCGCTTTTTTTTTCCTCTCTAGTCTTCCTTCTCACCCCTATTTTTTGACCCCCCTCGGATTTAATGAAAACAGCTAATTTAACGAGAAATAAAATCGATTCACTGCGAAGGGAGTTTAAGAGAAGGAGAGAAAATGTATTCGCGATGCTGAGTTTTGCCACTTTTTTTTTGCCACGAATTATCGCGTACGCCTCGCCCGGCATACAATCTCACCCCGAACTCGTCGCATGCTCCTGCCCTAGCCATTGGGAACTTTTTATATCGACGCTATTTTCACCCCTTCAAAAAAACCTTTGCGCCCCTTCGAACCAGCGTTTTTTTTTTTTTGCTTTTTTAAAATGTTTTATTTTTTTTTATTTTTTATTTTTACAAAACCCTCTTTCTCTCCGGTAAACGTTACTTATTACAACTCTCTCGATAAATTGTCACGTTCTGTTCCTAGTGTATATAACCTCGCGCATTTTATCACCAGCAACCTTGTCGCTATATCCCTATCTATTTACTCACTCGTTTCACAACGTTTTAGTCCTTTTTGTTCACCATCCAACGAACACGATAATTTGTGCGAATAAATTTAAACGTTATACCCGTGCTTTCAGAGTCATAAAAAAAAATCGAAGCTTCTCCACTTTTTTTTTTTTTTTCTATACAAGTTTGAATGTGTTGGAGAAATAAATAATGATTGAAAGCACATAAAAGCGTAGTGAATTTTCGAGAGAAAAAAAAAACAAATATGCTGGCCCATATTTTTCACTCCGTCATTTTGTAGTCTCATGAATTATTATAATTGACTATTAATCAATGGAAAGTTTCGAGTCTACAGGAGAGCTTTCTTTTCGTGTTGTGAATTCATTATACAAATAATTACAATCTTCGTAGGCGTATATCGACAAATATGACAACACATTCTTCTTTGAAGAACCCATAATTTATTCCCTTAACGAACTGTGCCAGAGGTATAATAATTGCAACGACATACGAGAAGAGAGCGAGAGGGTGGAAGAGGGAGGGAGGGAGGGAGGACGAAAACTCGTAAATCTCCGACAGCCGACACTCAACGTGCCTTCTCGCATAATTTTCGTTCTCGTGTAGCTGCGACAAAGTGTCGCAGATCGGGTCACCGACACCGTCTGCCTCCACTTCCCTTGCGCCTCGGATCGTCACTCCAGTAACAACAACCCTGTTTAATTAGTTCGTTAAAACTTATTCGAAAGTCAATAATAGGGATGAATCGACAAAAATTTTTAGATTTAGGTTAATTTTTTAATTTTTTTAATCTTAAATTATTATTTTCAATTATTTATTAATTTCAATTATTATTCTTAGATTTTTTTTTTTACTACAATACATGAGATCCATGAAGATTCATCATTTTACAATAAAATTCATGAATATACCGTTGAATTCAGATAATGTTCGTCATGCAATCAATTATTCCACACAATAATAATGCTCTGAGCAATTTTCAACAGTTCAAAACTTTCAATCAATTTCTACTTGGTTGTTTCAATTGAAAAATAATCGTTTTTGTATATAAACTGTCTACATATACCTCGAATATTGAATATCTATCCTTAAACGTTAATTAATCACCGGAGTTTTCTCGACTCGATTCATTTTTCCATTATCCATCTGCTGTCAGAAAATCTACCGACTGGCTCATCGTGATATGCAAGAGAAAACTTGAAGCGGTTGATGAAGTGAGGGATGCCTGCGTATTCATTTCATCATTCACGAAGAAAATCCCAGGTGCACAAAATTCTCCTTCAGTTACGTTCCTTCGAACCTCTCTCTGGCAGGGAGTCGTGATGAAGTTTGAAAAAAAAAAAAAAAGAAACATGTTAAATGGGTTAATTGAATATACTCTCTCTTCGCTCTGAGCGTTCTATGCCTGCCGAATGCTCAATCAAATTTTTCAATAAAGTGCCATCATTAATTATGCAAACTGATGGAAGAATAAATGCATCGCACCAAGCTTTCATTTCGTGTTATCATTTTTTTCGTATACAATTTATATGTGCAGCGAAATTTTTTTTTGAACTTCATTATTCTATTAACGTTGAATAACGTAACGGTGAAAGTCGAAAGCTATTTTCATCAATCTGCATTTCAAATGAAAATTTTTTTTTAGCATTTCATTACCGTTAATTTTCATTCTGTACTGAATATACAACCTCCGATGCGCGGCATTGTAAAATGAAACAAAGAAAATTTACGGTCGAAACTATTTTCCATGAAAAGTGTGTACGACCAGAGGAGAAATATATTATTTTACGCTTGTGCTCAAACTCGATATAAGAATATACAGTTTTGCAGAAAGTGTGCGATTACGAAGAAATATGCTGATACAACGAGAACTCTTTATATTGTTTAAAGCTTGAGATGAAAAAGGTTCTTTGTGTTATGATGAACAACAAAAATAGCATTGAAACGAGGTATAGTTTCGTAGATAAATTACTTGATTTAGTCTTCTCGATGGGAAGTTGATGAAGAGTAACAACGAGAAAAAAATTACCAGAATATCAAGTCTCGGTTCGCATCTCTTTTACGTCAGAAAATTAAATAAACCAACAGCTGTCTACTCTCAGCAAATCCGTTCCAACGTCTGATCTCCGAACTTTTTTTTTTTCTCCTATATTTTCTGCCTCTCTTCATCTCTTTCCATATATATACTCTCGAATAACGAAACGAAGGGAATCGACATTATTTACAGAGCATTCTAGGTGAAGATGTTTCGCTTCAAGAAACGTCGACGACTGTCATATACTGGGTCTGTATCCATATTCTGAAAGCATTTGATACTATATATTCAGGACTATGCAACGAATTTCATTTACAAAATGGATTAAGAGTTTAAGAAATCTCTAACTGGGAAAGTACTCCGGAAGTAACTAATGTACATTCAATTTGTAATAGTTTCGATGGTAGAGATAAGTGTCTGGAATCGAGACGTATTGCAAAACGTTTTTTTATTTTTTTTTTTTATTATCAAAAAGTTGTAGCGCTCTGTGAAAATTGGTAAAATTTTTCTCATACATTTGAAGGTTCAATTAGCAAAAGATATGTATATATTTCCAGCACATTTGCAGAGGAAAATGATAATAAAAGATACTGAAATGTAATGAGAATTATTCGTATTTCCAGAAGCTCCCTTTGTCTACCATCTACTTACCCATCTCGAAAGCATTGCGTAAATCAGAGAAAAATATGAATTGAAAACTCGTCGGTTTAACTTGCATTTTTATGAGCTTGGAATATAAATTATTTGCAAATTGAATGAAGAGATTGCTACTTGAAAATAATCGGAAAAATAATGTTTAATGTTAATGGAAAAATAATAATATTATTTGCAAATTGAATGAAGAGATTGCTACTTGAAAATAATCGGAAAAATAATGTTTAATGTTAATGGAAAAATAATAATATTCTGATTTCTGTTGACATTTTTGTTCCACAGAGTTGTAAATATGCATATGGAAAATGATAAATTTACGTTTTACAGACATTTTTCCCTACGAATAAAAAAATGTTCTCTCATGCCGGATCAATATGATTGCGTGTTATTTGTCTGTCCAATTGTGCACCCTTCAACCTCAGTACAACAACAGTGGAAATATACAAGGGCTGTTTTGTTTGTTCCGAAACCATTCGAAGATACACTGAGATTTTTACAATTTTCTGTGAATTCACTTCTCTCCCTATATTTTTATGCTCGAGCGAAAGTTATAAGAATCTAATATCAATCGCTTCCAGCGATTCTGTTTTCTTTGATTATTGAATTTACACTAACTCATAGTTATATTGTCTTTGTCCTGGATGTCAGAACAGTTTGAATAGAAATGATACAACGAAGAGAAACTTTTGAGCGTTTCCTTGTAAAAAAAAAAACAAACAAACAAAAAAGCCGAATACTTATCAGCTCCGTTCGGATGCCTTCGATATATTTTGGCTCGATTGTCAACCCGTCAGTGGGTACGACGACGGAACCTGTGAAGTTACATGATCCAATCGTTATCATGATTATTATTGACTGGATGGATACGTTGTTGCGAAGCTCTCCATCAATGGGCTCACGAGTTTGTGGCTTTAAAGAAGTTCTGCTGGTGCTACAAGTAGTATCTGCTGAAAGTTTTAACCACACAGCGTTACAATGGAAGCTAATCTCTCCGATGCTGTCAAATGGAAACTTTTGTTAGCACTCGTACACTCCATCTGAAAGACCTGTCAAACTGTCACACTATTTTCAATCTGCTTATGCATGTTGATCTTTATCGATTGTTCTAATTATGGGACATATATGCACTGGTTCGACTTCGGCAATACGCTCGTCAGTTATTCAAATGAAAAATAATCTCGTGTACAGATCAATGGAAATAATAATCTCTTTATTGGATTAGAATTTAGAGCACAGTAAGTCTTTTTTTCTTTCCTCTTCCCGCTGCGGCAGGACGACGTCAATATTGAGATTTACTTTCAAATCCATGTAGTTGCACATATTTCAAGCTACAAAAATGATAATAAAAAATATGACGATATTTTGATATTATATTTAAATATGAAAATACCATAGAGAGCCATCACATTAATTAGCTGCCTCATGAAGTCAAATCGTTTGATTAGCGATGCGAAGGGCTTGAGGTAGAGTTAACTATACCTCGCAGCTTCAAGTTTATCGCCGTTGCTATAACTATGAGAGGGTGTCTCACGTTCACATTGCATTACGTATTAATCAAGCTGCGTTTCGGCATGTCATACCGGAGAGGTCAGGGGAAGAGAGAGAGAGAGAGAGAGTCCATGAGTTTGGACGAGCCGAGAACGACGAAAGCGGATAAATGGGTGGCGGATAGATAGTCGCCATAGAATCTCATGCTGGGGGCGATTTTCGAAAAGGGTGGTATAGGCCACCCTCTTCCGATGGTTTATAGCCGCGCTATATTCAAACTTGCGCTTTATCGATAATACACCTTCTCTCTTGATCACGAAGCGGCCACCAACCCACCACCGTGTCACCCTCCTACCAATCCGCTTCTCATACCATAAATATATATATAACCATTTGGTTCGACGCCTCGAGCGCGTAATTTATATTCCTCGGTCCAGAATCGTTTGACCCCGGTTACAGAAAAATCAAGGGAACATTGAACTTGTATGAAAAAAAAAACAAAATAAAAAAACTAAGAAATTTATTCAAATACGCTCCAATGAGAATCCTGACGCAGACGATGATTCCAACTTGATTCAAGCCGGCATCTCAATTCTGATTTTCTCCCAATTATCAAAGTGACACTGTACTGACTCGATTTTAAATGACAACCTAAATTTTTTATCATCGGTTCGGAAGACCCGAAATCATAGAAACGTTTCGGCCAGGAACGGTTTCGCATACCGCAATAAATCGGCTCGTGGTTTTGGGAAAGGCTCTTACGCACTATATGTAGAATATTTATAGTGTGCGCGGTATACGTACGTACCACATGGCATCGGGAGGGAAAGAGGAAGCCAGTGTATACGAGAGATTCAGAGAAACTTCGCTGATTAGTGGTATTGTTCCGTAAACGGTGCGAGAGTTCGGCGCATTGTGGCGACCCACGGATAGCCGTTCATTGTCGGACTGCGGTAGGGAAGGGGAAGCTATTGCAATCTGGTTTGGCCAGTCGAGAATCAGGCACCGAGCCTGCCAGAGTCTAGCTTTCCCCTGAACCATCCCTTTAACCTACTGCGCTTACGTCCATATATGTCTGTATATAAATATATATGGATATTGTACTGTTTATGTATAGATATATATATATATATATATATATATGCGCATATATATGGGCGCAGTTTGCTTCTAGGTATGGCTATCAAAGCGGCAAATTGCGTTTGCGCGACGATATAGCTTCCTCCTACAGTTTTCTATGAATGTCGCCAGTCCACCAATTTACCGTATCAGTTTAACTCTATATACGTTAGTATTCCGATCATATCAGCCTCAACTTTATCGTCACGTATTTTCAAAGTACGAAGATAGAGATGGAAACCTATAAAAAATTGTTCAATTGCTATATACACATGAGTAAACTCGCTTCAGTCTGAACCCACGATTATTTCAATTATTTACTGTGAAATTTTATTTTATTTTATTTTTTTCAAAGAAATGTTCACTTCACCTGTGTTGTGACGATTTTTTGATGTCAAACGTCTCTTGTTTTAGTTATAGTTAAATTTGACAAACAATCAAAAAAAAAAAAAACATATAGAAATTCGATCTTTCAATTGCCTCGGTCTTGGCCACACTAATCACATGTACACACCGATAAAGATTTTTATTTCGAATAAGCGAATCACGTATAATAATTTTGTGTGGATTACAAGCAACAGACGAATGAGAATGATGAGATCAAAAATCGTAACACTCAATGTCTTTAACTTTCTTTTTTGTTAACGCGAAGTCACTCATCTGGCTCTCTGAGTCGTGAGAATTGCCTTGTAGTTTTGTTGATTACGAGATGAAATTGGAGATTTTCTTGTAAACGTGTGTATCGTGGCGAGAGACGTGGATCCCTCGGAAGACAAAGTGTAACTTGATTGATCGTGAATCACGATGAGTTTGCTTTGACCGTATGTGGCGAGCTCGCCGGTATGAAACAGAGTGTCCCGTACCGTCCTTCTATCTCATCCCATTGCTGTTTTCGGGGTAGGCACGTGATAAGCGACATGACAGTAGGGAGATATCGATGGAACCTCATTGATAGATTGTCCCGCGGTCACGGATCTTTCAAAGTATTTGACGGTGGTCACACTAAAGATATTCCAAAAATAATTTAATCCGTTGCAGGAATAAGGAATTATGATATGAAAGCTTCTTTTTTTTTAGCTGAGGTCAAAGAGCACTCACATTCTTCAGTAATGATGAAAATAGTAATAGGCGTCCGTCGACTGGGTGAACCATCCAATATCCGTTATCCATTCTATTAAAGCTAATCGTTAGATTGTTCGCTCGTGTGGTATCGATTCGCTATACGACACGAAGGTCTGTGAAAAAGTTTTCTCCTGAAATTCCGTCCGCAAATTCTCTCACCTATAGATTTATATGTATCTACATATATAGATGTGTGTGTGTGTGCAATGGATTTGCGATATAGCGATAGAAAGATTCGATCGTTGATAGATTGCGAAGCCGAGCTCGCAGCTGATTCACGAGGACCAAAAGGACAAAACTTTCCTGTCCTCACCGCAAACTCTCTCCGCTCTCTCGTATATATCCATCGTTCGTTGCAGAGGCTAAATTGCAACCGCGAAGCTTTTCCCACGGACCCCTATGGACAGAGTGATCTATGATCTCCTTCTCCTGTATATTTCAAAGAAACTAGCTTTTTTTTTCTTTGTTATCAAATTTTTATATCGACACCAGCACTATGTGCACTTTGCAGCAGACCATATTCGCGCCACTCTCTAGAGTGACGAGATAAAAAGCGCGTCAATGGAGCGACGTGTCTCGTCATTGAGAGATGATTATTCTCAGTACGTTTTTACCAATGTCCAATGTGGCTTTTGTTGATGAAATTATTTCTTTAGTAAGAAAATATTCGAATACCGTTTTTTAACAAAGCCCATTCTTGTCGTTAAAATTCGCAAAAAAAAAAGCATGTATATAGCATGGAAAATTTTAACGATCTTTGGTGGAATATATTCCTACAAGAATTCATGAAAGCTTCCGGTTCTTCAATCGGAAATAATTTTCCGAGAACTTGATACGTTCGAAAAGAGAGTGCAGGAATCACGGAACGATACGTCTCTCATAATGGTTTCACGATTTCGTTGGAATAATCGGGAACGCGTATATCCCATCTCGGGAATCTGATACCGTTGAGGATCCTTCAAGCCTTGTGCAATCCGTATTGAAATCGATCTAAAGAAATATACATAAATCTGCTACACCGAAATTTCACGTAGAACGAGAAAAAAAAATTCACGATTTCACGAGACATCATTTCGAACGTGTTCTTCAATCCTTTTTTTTTTTTCTTCTTTTCTCTCTAAAAGTAGAGAATACGAGAAGAATAAGAATTGTACGTACTTTCTGAAATATGGATGTAGTTCATGCATCACGCGAGTTTCTACTTCCATATTCGAGGAGCTCTTCCTTTTTTATATCTACGTACTTTTTTTTCGAACAATGCTCGTCGAGATTGACTACGCAATCGAAACTCTGTTCTTGACTGTTCCATTTTTCGACGAGCACACATCCGAGACATTTAATGGTGCGCTACTTTTTTTGCTGCCTCGTTCATACGTCTCAATCGAACTGACGTTATTAAAAGAGCCAAGCAATTTGTCAAGATCTCCTAATAGTACCTGATTCCCTGATGCTCGATCAATTTCCCATCGCAATTAATTGGCTTGTTTATCAAGAGCATTCCGTACTAATCCCAAACATCGTGGGAGGAGGAAATTCTGAGTAATTAATGGATTCTCGAGTACGAGAAATGGAGAAGAATACTCGAAAAAGGTTTCATCCAATTGTCATTATTCGCTTTCGCAGATTCACAATGTTCGACGGATTTTTCTATCGAGATAATAATTCGACACGATCATGACAATGATACGAATTTAGTATATTGCCAGGAAGTTCTTTCATCGTTGCTTACCAAGCTGCCAACTATCAGAAACAACCGAAACAATTATTACTACTTGGCAAACTCAAACATAACGCTTCACCGCCCCTTAGACTATGGATACTACTTGGACAACTTGCTATACCGGAGCTTCTCTCTCTCTCTGTTAGAATCAGTAGCACGGTAAACACAAATATATCCTCCGGAATAACGGAAACAGGGAGGTACCCGATACACGTGCACTAGCAGCTCCCGATGAGCGTAGACGTAACGCTAAATCATGCGCATGGAACCCCAACTGTCCTAATAGTCGAAGGGAATGTCGTACGGATTTAGGGGATACTCCAGGATGGATATGCACATCCGAAGCAATACCTTCACACCCGGGAGAGCCTGTCGACATTGTAAACCTGGAAATCTATGTTATATCATCGATTAAACATAGTAGAATTTGCCATTCAAGTTGATTCACTAATGATTTACATTCGAAAAATATAACCGGTTCTGTTATTCAATTATTCTCTTCCGTTTTAAGAGAAGAACAACCCATGAATGATCTCATCGGATTTATGCAGTTATAAGTACAAAAAAACTTTTGATTACTTCCTTATTTTCAACTTATCAGTGACTCTGCTTCGTCGGATAGCCTTAAAAAACATACCAACGGCAAGGAAGCTCAAAATACACTATTATCCAAGTGAGCTAACGAACAATCTATTCAGAGCTGAAACAAATGTATAAAATTGATCGAAAATTCATCAAACGTTCGAAACAGCTCGAAAGAATTCCTAGTGGATTTTCTCGTTCGATAAAGTGTAACTTGTATGCCCGGCGACTTAGATCAATCATCTAAGAGACTCACTTATTTACTCTTCGATAGTGCCTCCCATCTACATCCCACGTAGACTAACAGGGTGAAACTTTGACGCGATTCTCTATTCCGATCAAAGTCCATACAAATTGAATTAGTGTCTTCTCGTTGAACATGGAGGAGGTATATAATAGGGGACGCCTTGAAGCCAGTTGGTTAGCAATCTTGGCCCTTTAGATTCCAGCCCATGTAGCAAAATACATAACATTCAAGGAGAAAGGGAAGCGGGAAGAATGGAGTTCGGAACGTCACTCTCATCAATTAGAATTTCAAGTGTGCTCGAATGATTGTACTTGGACTCTGCAGCTAAACGTGAACTGCATCCAATATACATTGTAAGTCATAGAAAGGCAAAGACAGCGGCGGTGTTTCGGTGAAGCAATACCGTAGTCTGTATTTATGTTGTATATGAAGCATAGTGGCTAGTTGCTTGATCTTGAAGCGGGCCTCTTCAGAGACTCCAGGATAAAAGGGATAGAGGGAAGTGAACATACAAAGATATAACGGAGGCAAGAAGTTGTGGTTTCCATCCTTTCTCTTCTTCTATCTCCCTTTCTTTGGTTCAACAACGTGGACGAGTGGTTCGAATACAAGATAGACGGAGGCTCTCCAGTCGCTAGCTTTTCCTCGATGAACTCGCGGCCGAGTGGTCAAGATGGACGAGACACGGTTGAGCAGACGAAGATGGAGACCTCTAGTGGTAGTAGTAGTAGTTGTTCGCATCCCACATCTAATATCGTAGAGTGGTACGGGTCAAGTAAAAAGAGAGTTGGAACAGGACGAACCGGTACTTGATCACTGCTGCTATACTTCCCTGACTAGATTTCTTTTGTCTATCCTTATCCTCTCTATCGCGAAGTCACGTGTCTTCTTCCTTCTCAATACACATGTTTCAGAGCTCCTTACCCTCCACGTATCGTCCCCTCCTCATTATGTTCTGATCATGTTACGATATCACAAAACATGAATGACTCGATCATGTCGTTGATTAATAATCATATTTTTGAAACTTATCTTTCCAACGTTCCCTTTCAAAGGTAGAAACACAGTTTCGATCGACTCAATCATCGTACGAGACGTAAGTTTCTTGTAAGCCAAGCCTCAGCTGAAGTTTTTTCATTAATGAAGACTCCTGCATAAAAGAATTTAATTACTGCTCGGATAGAGGTTATATGACAGACGGTCATAGCGTAGCCATAAGAAGGACACTTGAACTGAATCAAAGGAAAATCGAGGTAGGGCGTAAACACACGGGTAATCGAGGTCATAGGAACGATGATGCTGCAGATACAAGGGCCATGGAGAATATAGTCGATTAGAGCCAGGGCAAGGCACTTTACCGCGTACTCCAGATACTCTAGTTCCAAGCCCAGTACCAATAACGAGCGCAACGAACTTCACGTCCTTGATAGAAACGGCCGTAGACTATACGGATAGGTTAAATTTCATATTTGATGAAGCTCAAAATGGTATTTCCGTCATCGTAACATAATTCTCGACCTGCAAAATAGAGAGACTCGACTAGGTTGAATTTAAGTCTCGAGTTTGTGCGATTTGAAGCGTAGAGACGATGACGCGAACGTGATGTCGGTCGGTCGGTCCCTCCCTCTCGTACCAAACATTGAGCTTGAATTTTATCCGTTCGCTCGCTTCTTTCCAGGTCGATAAGTACTGATTTCCATAATGGTGCCACGTACGAATACTCTCGAGTCCAACCCTGTGCTATTTTCATCTCAACATTCACCACCACATCCGTGAAATACTCTTCCTTTTCTCTCACTCATACACATACGTATCCTCATTTCTGTACCAACTCGTTCAAATGGTCTTGGCTAGGACCACAACCCAGTGAAAGAGCATACATACACCTCTCTCCCTCCCCCCCCCACCTCCCTCGCTTCTCTTTCTACGAGCCACGATATCTCAACGAATATGGCCAGAATAATGCTAAAGAATCGAATTTTTATAGCTAGGTAAAGAATCGTGAGAAATTTTCTTACGCTAGAATAACATTGAATCACCGATGATATATACAGTGAAAATAATAAGTGAGCAAGGGAAAGAGATGGTTTCGACTCATTCATACCGATTTTATCACTTTGTATCCTTTACTTTCTTCTTTTTAATTCATGGTATGAAAGACAGGAGAAAAACGAAAAAAAAAACAACTTGACGATGTGCTTTATTTACTTTTCCACCATAGAAACTAAATTCTTCGATAAAATGTTTCAATTATACAGTGAATTTCGCTTTCAAGCGCACGAGATATCGATATTTTTTTCCTTTTTTTATTACAAAATTGATCACCCGTCAAATGGATAAAATACACGTGGAAAAACGTGGAAACGGTATCGATTATATTTCCACCATTCAATATCAGACAAAGGGAAATTGAGTAACAAAAATTATTGTCCTTTGGATAGGGAGCATTAAATCGTATTGAAGAACGTGGAATGATTTGTTGTTATTTTGATTGATTTACAGATGAGGGGTATGAAGAACCTTGAAATTCGTCGATGGTGCCACAGGCTCGACCGCAATGACGCTGCTACGTTCCGGGTGCTGGAGGAAATTGCTTAAATGAGAAGATTTATGGGAAGACCACCCGATCCGATATATGCATATATCGAAGCGAGATAAAACTACGATAAAAAAAAAAGTCCATCACCTTTGATTCGCCATTAAAGATATCTTGATCATTACTTCGCCTCGTGGATTTGGTTGGCTCGTCGAGACATTAGGTGCCATCGATAAAAGCGCACAAATAACATCCTTCCAACATCCGCATAAAGCTTTCTTGTTCTTTACTCGGCAAAATGGAATTTTTCGTGATATTCATGAGTCTGGTGATCGGCGTCTCGTCAACAAAACCCACTGCCTCCATGTCCATTAAATCACAAATCAATCCTCGAATAGTTCAAACCCGTTATGGCAAGATACAAGGCCTGACGCAAACTTTCGAAAATTCAAAATACTTACAATCTATCGACGTTTATCTCGGTATTCCATATGCCACACCACCCATTTTGAGCAACAGATTTTCACCCACCAGAGCACCCAGTCCGTGGAATGAAATCAAGTAATGATATTTTTTTTTTCACTACCAGTTCACTGTTCATTTCAATTTTATTTTTATTTACGATTTGCCAGACTATAAAGTACCACCAAAAAAGTTCAATTCGAAAAATTAAATTTTAAAACCATTTGCTTAACATTAAATTTATTTTTTCAATTGTTTGAGAGAAATAACAATACGAAATCATTGTTCAAATCTGAAATTATGCAATAACTCAATCACTTCAGAACTCTAATTAAAAATAAAACTATTTTCTAAAGATTTCGATGATTCTCATTTTCGAATTTCATCAAGCAGAACAAAACGATTAATTGTAATATCAGGAAACTGAAATTATTCACGTGGTTACTTGACAGATTGACGAATTCCGTTGGTCCTGTCTGTCCGCAAAAGCTACCCGACATCACGAACGAGCAGGAAGCACTAGAGCGAATGCCCAAGGGCCGTTACGAGTACCTGAGGAGACTCCTGCCATATCTGCAAAATCAGAGCGAAGACTGTCTCTACTTGAATATATACGGTCCAGCAATGGGTGAGTGCTCTTACCTCTATATACATGCATATACCATGTACATGAAAGAGAAGGTCGTTTGCCCTTCTCACATCCATATTTCTTGATGAGCAGTTTCGTCGCTATTCTCTGCTCCTAACAAAGTATATAGTTTCACCCAAAATATTACGACGCCTGCACCCAAGATATTGAACATCGAGTGAACAATGAAGCTCTGAGAACATTTGAAAAAATTGTTGACGTTCTTGTTTCTTTATGGGAAACTTTTCTCTGCACTTCGTGTAGCATTAGCTATTACACAAAAGCGACTGAGACGAACTGGACTACCGAAAAAATCTTTTTTTCAATATTTACAATGGCCTTTTCTGAGTTTTCATAAAAATCTTAAATTTGACCTGCACTCGAGAAGAGTTTCTATTCATCGATCTTTAATTGTTCATATACAAGATTTTCTTTCTCATTTCGGGCGTTTTGTTACATAGGAACGTTCATAAATTTTATATCTTTTGGAAAGTTTCCATACACTACCGGAATTCAGACAGCTGTGGATGCATGCACGTCGTTCGAATACGCCTTTTCTCAAAGATCGTAGCATTTGGGCCTTGAGTACGCACGTACTCGGACACGTACAAGAAAAGTGTACCGAAGCACGATGTCTAAACCGATCCGCGTAAACGGAACACGTTTTCAATCGTCCAACATCGACACTACAATTCTATGGATATACGAGCTTGTGCACACATATATAAGATAGATACAAAATAGAAACAGCACACTCGTGATATTGAGAGAGGATTCTTTCATTCTTCTATTTCGACCTCGCATGAGCGTTTATATTGCCTACGTGTCTTACGCTCGAAGCAATATTTCCCTATCCACAAGAAATTTCGACGTTCCCATTCAGCGAAATCGTTGAAATTAGTTTTCAAATATTTCGCTAACGCATTTCGTTGAAATCGTTGAAAAAAAAAGTGGATCGAGTTAAATTTGGGAGAATCAAGTGAATTTGGCTTGAAGCTGAATGCACAAAATTCTTCCGCAGAATAAATTCATTTGAATAATGAACATGACAGTTGCAACTGTATCAATTGTTACTTTATTTTTTTTCAATGGAGATATCATCCGATGGAAAACAGTTTTTTTTCCTTGATACACATGAAACAAAACACACGAATGAAACAAATACGTTTTCCTTGTCCGGAAGGAAGTAACAGAAGAGAGTATTTTCGGCTGTACACTCTTTTCGTTTTTGTCATTCGGCTGAAAATATATATTGATAACACGCATGGATTACAAGAGTAGGAAAATTTGTGGATTTAAAGGATTAAGAGAGACGAAAAATAACGACGAGTTTGAATTCGAATGTTAAATCCGAGAGAGATACATTATCTCGGATTTCTCTTATTCAAACAGTGAGCTGAACAACGTTATGAGACTATGTTGGTCACACTTTTCAACCCCTTGTGAAAAAAAAAATAAAATAAAGTGAATAAAACAGGAAAAACAAAGGATATAGTGGAACGAGGACGGGTTAGTTACACCATGCAGCGTACCGTGACAGACGAAACATGGTGTCGAATTTCGTAGCATGCCCACGCGATATTTTACACCCTCGAGCCCCGAACACGCTGCATTGTTTCTTCTGTGTATGAGAGAATCTTTTTTTTTGTCAATGTACCACGCCCTCGCACTCTCATTCAAAAAACATCTCTCTTCACCCCCTTTTGTCCGCCTCTTCGTTGTCGTGAATTTTCGGGGTGCATTCCCTGGATTTCATGTTATTTCTTTTCATCCTCGAGGATTTTATTTATTCCCTTTCGTAACGCTCATCCCAGAGTCGTCGTGGTGGTGGTGGTCGTCGTCGTCGGCCCTGTCGTCGTTGTCGCCCGAGAACAACAGAGGTTAGGAAAAAAGCAGGACTGGTGAGCACGTAGTAAACACTGATGCAGGTCGAGAACAGCTTTCACATGGGGAGGAAACAGCCAGAGCCTAGAATATCCCAAACGCATAGACACTAGTTTCATTTATTGAATTTCCAAGAAAAATGCAAATGCACTCTCGTCAAAACAAAGCCTGAAAGCTTCGAGTATATTTTTTTTATCTGACTTAACAGGCAGAAAAATTCCATTACGAAATTCTGGTTATTTTGCTTTACGATTTCTCGGGTCAGGTTTGATCGATGGAAAATCAATGCCCGTTTTCGTCAACCATCAGAATAGTCTGGTTTTATTTCTCCTTTTTTTTTCTTTCTCTCTATACTTTTGTACAAATGATAGGACAACGGAGAAACGTAATACAGAGGTAGGAACGTCGTGGCACCAAAATTACGAAGTAGTAGCCACGTTTGTACTCAACAAATATACGCAAGAACGACTGGCACAAGAGAAATAAAAGTGGTTCCTTGAACTCTGGTCGTTTTGTCACTTCCGCACGTCCACATTATACATCACCCATGTACAGGATAATTCAAGAAAGCTATTGGTACCAGAATGTAATTCTGACGAATGAACTGGGGAAAAATGACTCAGTCCTTGTTTTTATTTGACATATTTTTTGCACTGTCAACGTTGAAGAATTTTTGGATTATTGTCTCATCAGAATTCTTGGGAATCTAGCATAGTATCTCTGCGTATTCGATTTATAATCTAAGAAAAGAGTTACTCTTCGTTTCAGATCCGTTGATATACTATCGATCATTGCCCTTGAGTTACCCAGTTGTATAATACTCATTGAATAATAATCTCTTCGGATTACAAGCCGCCTGTAGTGACAGGAGTCACTCGATCAAAGTAGGAAAATGTCAAACTCGAAAAAGCACCGCGGAATAACGAATTCGGAGGACCCAGCAGCACCCACCGATAGTAATCAATTTTTACTCCGTTTTTCCACTTTCTTCTTTTTATTCCTCGCATGCACTCGCATCCCTCCAATAAGTTAACTCGTCGGATCTTTCTCTTCTTCCTTCCTGATTCAGTTTTCTATTTTCTTCTCATTGCCTTCTTACATTTTTGTCTCGTTCGTTTTTCTTTGGATCTGCGCAAGTCAATGAACCGTACGAGGCCATTCCCTTTAAATGATTTTAGTTGGACGAGGAGTTCCCGCGAGCTATTCTCACCCTTCAATGAAGGGCTCTCTCGTGGGTACTCTCTGCTCTTCTCTCTTATCGATGAATAATTTATCGAGGCTCCAGATACGATTGACGTGCCTCGTTGATTAAACTCGATTTATCCTTCAAACTTTCTCTGCGAATGCACGAGCTTGGACATATTTTTTTTTTAATGATCGTTTTTGACTAATTTCAACCTTTGTCGATTTTCTTATTTCACACGGAGCCGAAAATCACTTTGTGTCTGAAGCGTTATGAATTTAAAATTAATTCGTTGATGCCAGGTGAAGCAAAATGACTAAGCGATACTTAATTCGTGCAATATAGAGTCAAAGTATGTCAGACGTGATGAGCAATTCTGCTAAACCAGTGATTTGGAAACGTCTCGAGTGCTTCTAATATACCCGATTGTTTCAACTCAGTGTAGAATTAACTCGAATGCACATTTTTGTATTTTATCATTTGGAGGATAATTTGAATATATGTCGTTGATTTTATCATGCAAATGGGACTAGTAACTCACCGTTGTCCCTGTTACAACTCTACTGATCCGATGGCGTTACAATGTGAATAAAATTAAAGCTGCGATAATATTTGGTTAAAGTTATCAGCAACACGCGAGAAGGTGTTACGTTTAAAATAGCGAGCGTTAATTCACGCTGGAGAAGAGGGAGGATATCTGTGTGAAATTAACATACGGTGAGCGAAGTTGAGAGAGGCCGTTGGTGTGAAATTGTGTAGAAATTCAAATGGCTCGAGAGTAGAGTTACCAAATATTCTCATTAACGGCGTTTAGCACAATGCAGAGTCTTTGACCTTTTTGCCAAACTTGAGCATACACCTGGATAACCTTTTGTCTCAGATCCAGCAGTGAAATCTTCATTAAACCCGAAAATCACGAAATGCTTCTATAGTTCCTCTTGAACCACATTCGATACTCTCGCCACTTTCTCATCCAGGGTTTCATCACTATGTTTCTTTCTATCTGAGTTTTGTAGCGTTTCATCCCTTCGCTAAAATCCCTCTCACCCTACGATTGCCACGCTTCATCGCATCTGGGTCAAATGTTTTCATCTCTTTCGTACATCCTGCATGCGCACGTTTGCCTTTCGACAATGAAACGTCCAGACGTAAAATGTAAGCCGGAAGCGGAAACCAGAACACTCGCGCATTTTCCTCTCTTCCTCCTCTCTGCCCCCTCCTCCCTCCCTCCCTCCCTCCGCCGTCAAACTCACCTCGGCAACGATCCAGAATACAAAACCAGGCATATCCCATCCACCGGTGCGATCTTTGGCCCCACTGGGGATTGATGTGTACTGGGAAATATTGTAGGTATGCAAACCTTTCCCGTTTCGTGCGCGAGCTACGTAGAGAAATAAACGGAAAACGAGAAAGCACTCTCGGTGGGTGTCTCCGTGGTCACGGGTCAGCACACTGCGTTCTGTTCTCGTATATCTGCTACTCTAAAAATATTTGCGACTCGTTTCGTCATACTTTTCCAACCACGTTTGCATTCCCCGTGTGTTTATCTTTCTTCTTTAACTCATATTGTTCGGAAGACCTGATCTGAAAACTAAGCTATAGAAAGAAGAGAAAGGAACATAAGATGAGACAGGTAATGAAACGAACGGAAAGTGGCATACCTGTCGTAATCGAGTATTTCAATTTTACGCTTTACATATATTCCGTGATGTGCCTACGGTAAGTAACCGTTTGTAAGCCAAAATGCTCTTCCATCGTTGTATTTTGATGAGATATTGATAGACGTGGACAACTTCAGCCTACGAAACCTTCGATGTACGGTGGATGATGCTTTTACATGCTTTATTCATGACAATGGGATATTGTTGGGTCAAGCGTTGCCTTAACCAGCTCATAAATCTTCTATCGTTTGAGATTCGACCGGGCTTTACGCAGATAAGCGAAATTGATACATCGCACCGAATATACTTTGAAATTCCGGTGTAACCAATTCAAAGAACGACGAAAAAAAGAAAAAAAAACGTATTTATCAATTTATTAAACAGCTACGAAAAGAACTATTCGGCCAGAGTATCGTCACTATGCAACTATCGTCGTTGAAAGAGCTCTCCACATTTTATACTTTCTGATAGAATTTTATGAAGAAAAATACAGATAGAGCAGAAAGGAGGAATATCGTTTCGTGTGATTCTCTGGGATATGCTACCTATGGGGATTGAGATGTTATACAGTCGATTTTCCGTTGGCCGCAAAAATTCAATGCGAACGAATCAAGAGGTACTGCAAGAATCGACATCAAGAAAACGAAAGACGGAATAGCGTTTGGCCAAAGATCGTTGGCTTTTGCGGGATGAATATCTCTCTTGAGTCTCGTTTATTCTCAGATCAATAAGATATTTCCATCTTCCTTCTCCATTTTGCTTCGCAATTCTTTCGCGTCTCTTGCATTCCAATCCCCCCCCCCCCCCTCTCTTCCGCCTACACAGTCTCGCCACCCTCTTTCCTACACACAATGCAATGTGCCACCGACTTCTTTCGATAGGTGCACTTTCACACGAACCACGCAGAATTCAATCCCAGAGTTTACATGACTCACGAAAACACACCGAGTTGATTTCATCGTCACGGCCGAAGGCGATGAGGCTGTGATCCTATATATATCCTAAAGTCAAGGAGAGTGATAGACTCTTATTCCAAATCGCATTGCCGCAGTGCAATATATGATGCTGGTCTCCAATCCGTAAAACTTCATCCTCTTTCACTGCGACTCAATTGGCTAAAGGGGTCTTAAAGCCTCAGTCATTCACTTCGGTAAAGGTGAAGGCTTTTTCAAACTTCGTATATATCCGGGGTACTTGAATTGAACCTCAACCCAATACGGAAGAAGCTGTAATTCGTATCGTATGTGATGGTGTCCCTGATGTTGGATATATAACTGATGGACGCGGCAAGTTGAATCTGTAGAGTAAAAATGTTAGTAGTAATGGTAGAAAAAAAAGGAAAAGAATGGTCTTAAATTTTTCCATTTGTTATCGAATCCGGTGGCACGTTAGATGTTGGAATTATAGTCTGGGTGATCGGACTAAATCGCTTGTATCCTAATGAAAAAGTTAAGGTATTCGAATCTGAGGTAATCTCGTAAAGGCTAATGAAACCGAACAGTTGGAGCATCGACTTAAAAGTTCTGAATCCAAGGGCCCAGCTCTTCGGAAGATCACGTTCGAGATCAGTTAGAATCAAAATCATCGGAGTCTGCGTTATTCCTTCATGCAAATGTCACACGAACTTTGTCGAGCGACGTAGAAGGCAAATTCGGCTTTAACAGCGTTTCTAAAATATTCATGCAGCTTTTGCTTGAACGTTATAAAGTTATGTCCACCCAGCACTGGATCGATTTACTATGTAGATGATCTAGTATTCTCTGCTTCGCATGTTTTATCAGGCATGCTTTTTGATTCCCAGCTAGTAAGCAGGCTCAACTTGAGTAGCTTTTACCGAATGAAGACTGGATGTATATTCAGTAAACCGTGTAGAGAACCAGCTGAAAGTGTTTTCAATATTCCATGACGGTTGTTTCAATTTTTCCACTTCCTATCTTTTGTCAACGCCCGAGTATGTCCCTGCTGTTCTCTTCCATCTGGAATAGGATTTCACTCCTCTCCGAGCACCATTATCTTTGGCGTATCGTTTTTTTTTTCTACATAAGAACTGGAAAAGCGAGCGCTTAAGTTCTTTGAATGAAGAACACAAAAAAAGGGATATGAAAGAGAACGTAAACGAAGTACCAGCTGCCCCGAGCATTGAAAAACAAAAATCAGAGCAAGATCAAATAAGTTTGTAGCGGTAAATTTTATGTGCATCCAAGGAAACGAACGTATCATGCAGACTTGACAGAATATTTTTGTTTTGACATTTGTTAAGAGGTCACAAAGTTTCAACAGTTTTACCATACCTCGCTTCATCATTGTGTACCATCATTATCATTGATCATAGCTCAGTGATAATTCTGTGAAGTCAAATGACACAGCTTAAAACGTGTAACTATTTCCAGCAATGCTTGCAATTATATTTAGATTCTTCTGGTAAAATCTCAAGTGCTTTCGTCATTACCAACCAGCCCTTACATAATCCTCTCGTTAAAAGGGAATGAACGAAATGCCAGAAAAGGATTCGAATAGGGAAAAGAATCAGAAACGAAAAAGGAAGTTTTTATAAGTATGCTCATTGATTTTTTAAGGATCAAACGCATGTAAAGAGATTGTTCAAGTATTCGTAGAGATTTATATGCCCCAAGAAAAGAATGAGAAAAGGACTGATTTTTATTTCTCTTTTCATCCTTTCTTTCGATGATGAAGAGAAAAAAAAAGAAGTAAAGTAGAATGCGGGATAAGGACGATGTCACGAGAGAAAAATGTCGCATTACTAACGTCCCTGAATGCTCCTCTGCTCTCGTTCGTTCCCGTTTCGAAAAGGTAAAAGTATATACAGAACTAACACGTGCCGTTTCTGGCAAAGCTGGTGATGGCGCTTACCAACAGTCTGGAAAAGAGCTCTTTTCTCCTCAACCTTCTTCTCGCCCATCGTTTCAAACATACACGCACAAGCACATAGGTCGGTAATTAATGGACGACAAAGGTAGCTTCATTTAATCATTTTATTAATTACGGAGGAACGCGGCATGGCTTCAGTAACGTATAACGACCAACCAAAGCTGACTCCATGGATTGTAAATCATTCCCAAGGCAGCGTGTATAACCTGAAACGTTCACCAACA
Source organism: Campoplex capitator (assembly GCA_037576405.1). Lineage (NCBI taxonomy): Eukaryota > Metazoa > Arthropoda > Insecta > Hymenoptera > Ichneumonidae > Campoplex > Campoplex capitator. The sequence continues at coordinate 11,990,538 of JARBWI010000004.1, read as the reverse complement.
CTTTTGCACGGTATCCTCGTTTTTACCGTTCTTTTTGTTTTTTCCTTATATTCAAAGTGAATGAGACGTAGGCAGATGGATGAAAGGAGAAAGAAAAAACCCAAGGGTCAGTATAAAGAGAGCGAATGGAAAATTGAAAAATAAAATGGGGGCTGCGAAAGATTAAAGAATGGCTGATATAAATCATTGGTTTTGTGACGTCAATCTCGTAGCGCCTCTTGGACTAAGAACTCCAACCGGTAAAATTGATGGCCCTCTGGAGAGGTTTCAAATCCTGCATTGTTTTCCTTTTTATTTTTTATTTTTTTTTTGTTTGTTTTATTTTTTCCACGATAAACAAATGTATTACCCAGAATACGCCCTCGTGCTCCTGATCGTGACTACGTGTTCCTGCGCAGGGTCACAACGTTCTCGCGTTACAGGACAAACGCGTTCGATATTTCTTCACTGCCAACAGTTTCGTTCGAGCATCGAGAAGAGGTCGGACTGATTGTTACGAATCGTGTGGCTTCGGCGATTTGTATTATACGATGGAAAAGTGCGCAAGAGCAGCTTATCTTTACGTATTCTCTTTCTTCTCCTTCATCTTCTCCGCTCTTTCCTTGAATCGTGCATTAGTCTCTGTTCACAAATGGCGGCGATTTATGTATCGCCGGAGGCTTCGATTTTTACGGTTTTGTACATAAGTGCAGGTCGACGAGGCGTAGGCAGAAGGTCTGAAACAACAGCGGACCAGAGAAAAAAAAAGAGGGGAATGCAAGTAGAGCACGAAGAAAGGCGTTGCGAACTGAAAAGCCAGAAGAATGAATCTTCCAGAGGATGCAACTGGAAAAGGATGCATTTTCACCGCATTCACAAAAGCTTTGGAGCTGAATGCCAGACGCGACTCTAACATCGAGTTTTCGTCTTACCCAACGTTTTCTTTTTTTTATTTTATTCCTTTTTCTTGTATTTTTCTACATCGTATTCGCACCCTCGAGATAAACTATTCTTACGTGAAGCAGATGCGCCTTACCGAGCGATGCTGCATAATCGAAATTTCCTCAGCATCTTCCTCCGCTACGAAAACTCAATGATGGAATATTCTATGGAAAAATTGGTCTCCATAGATTCTTGTAACTATATAAATATTATATAAACTAAATTTAACAGAACTAACTGATCAACGAAGCTCCATTTTCTTTTAGCAATTCATTTTTATTCGTTTGAAAATTATTCGAGTTCTGATTTCTTCTTGAGAACTCTGTGATCATGATTCTTAAAAATCAGCGTAAATTTTACTTTCTTTTTTCTACTTTTTTGAATTTGGCGCAGAGCACATTTGCATTTATTCTTGCACATCACGCATTCGCTGGTAGAGTGACATGCTAGGTTCGTTAAGCACCGGTACCGGATGAAGGGATGCGTTGGTATAGTATTATCATGCTCGAAACGAGCGCGACGGGAACACTGATAGGGGAAAAGAGAGTGGGAAGGGTTCCGGGGAGGATGACTAGAGAGGACTCGGCATACAACGAATCCCAAATGACCCAGAGTGCCCTGAGGCAAAAGCTCGAGTAGCGCATAGGGCAGAAAAGGAGAGGGAGAACAGGAGAGAAGGAGGGAGGGAGAGCGACAGACCCCTCGGAGCTGGTGGGGCATACGAATGAGCACAGATTATCTTTCACTGGATAGAAAAAGTGCATGCCCGAGAGAGAAGAGTGAAAGAGAGTAAAAGAAAGAGAGTGCGTGGAGAGAAACTCTCGGGCAATGGGGTCGCGAGTGTTCCACATAGTACCGTCCGTTCATCAGCTTTTGGTCGAGCGCAGAGAACGTTTCCTTTTTTTTTTTCCCCGAACGTGTACGAAGCACTGTTTGTTTTTTGCTGTCTAGGCTGCGAGACCCAACATTTGACAAATAATTAATTCGCCAACGAGACGAAGATAAAAAGTAACAAAAGAAGACAAAGCGTGACCGATGATGACAAAATGAAGGCTGCAAATAAACATTGCTGGATCGTTTATGACTTTGGGAATTGGATATAGGTCAGGATGATTTAACGATTACAGCTATGAGTAAATGAAGATTCAGTCTCACATGGCAAAGATAAATTCATGAGGAAGATCTTGATGATGGATCCTATCGACTCATCGAAATATTGAAAGATAATAAAAAGTTGAAAACACGCGAATAGAGATGCATCGATCCCATCAAAAAACTATGCTTTATCACGCGAGTGATTTATCGCCTACCTAAATTGAATCGCTAATCTAAGTTTGAGAAGTTTCGGAGCATAGGAAGAAAGAGAGAGGGAGAGAGAGAAGAAGAGTTTTGAGATCGCGTAGGATCGAACCAGGATGTGCTGGAAGGTTGAATTATAGTGTGGAGGAAAATAAATGCCATCGACCGAGAGGAATCGACCAAGCATAATAGAAGCTTATTCCATATGCTTTCAATGCCGGTGAACTTTCCCGCTGTGTTTCTGGTCTCCCAGAGAAACGATGAGTGAATACGGATGAATTGGAAGGTGAGAGTTACCGTTCCAACAAGTCCCAACGAAGCTTTCACTCGGCAAGATTACATTTCCGAACTACGATTTTCTCGCTAGCTCACTTTATTTCACTTCCTCTTCGAATAATCCGAAAACGAAAATAAAAAATGCACTTTTAATTCAACGAAAGCCGGTTAAATGATTTTTCAACTCCTCGGATGAACTGAGAAAGGATCTCAAAGTTGGCCGAGAGGATGGAACTTTTATAAACTATCAACAGCTCATCAACTGGATGGTATAAACTCTCAAGGTCATAATACTTTATTGAGCAGTGAAATGCGATTGATACGAACGATGTATGATCGATAAAAAGTAGATCAAATTTCTATGTGTCTATTGATCATTTTATGTGTACCTCAATCTTTTCAAGTCATTGGTCCGATGCTAGTAGCAATGGTCCAATCTCTGTACACCTCTAAAATTGAAGAAAAAAAAAATATTAAGCGATATCTCAAGTATCCTAGTGCTATTCTAGCAAAGAAGTAAAACCCCATACAGAGAGAATACGAGCGTGAGGAATGAGTGAAACGTACAGTAAAGGAGTGAGTGGGTAGATAAAAAAATTAATTACATCTCCGGTAATGCTAGAGAGCTCCGGCAGATAGGGCGACTCCTAAACGCTGGTGAAAAGTAATTTTCAATGAAACGCTGCCTTACGGAGCGACCAGGAACTTTGCTGCCCCAGTCTGTAGGATTTCTCTCCACCCCAAGGAGAAATAAAGGGGTTGGAAAGGAGAAAATCGGGGGTCGAAAGAGACCACTGGAGCCCGGGGGGGGTTACCGAGTTAAAACTTAAAAATTCATTAGCGTAGACTCTTAGCCAAGAGAAAAAGAAAGGAACAATCTCGTAGCCTTTCTGGAACGAGTCCTTTTTCCTCTCTTCCTTCTCGCTGCCTCGTTCTTCGACGATCGCGAGATATATACACAAGTCTCCGTTACAAAGTACTTGAAAGTAGCAACTTGTGATCTAGTTATGTTAGCACATCTAAAATCTTTCTGCAACTCTCCTTTTTCGAATTAACGAATAATTATTTATAAATTGGTATGAGATTCTGATAAATAAAAAGCGTTTTATGCACTGTTAAAAAAAATTTTTTGAACCAAATAAAATTTATTCAAAGCAAATAAGTCAATTACTTGTATATTATCCAGTAATTCATGATTGGTATATAGCAAATATGTTTTCGACACAAATGTAAGTTTTCATGAAAGCTAATATCAAATCATTAGACACAATGGACTTTTAATAGACTCGATTGCACGATTACTACAAACAATCGGTCGATTTCATTCAGTTGAATAAATGAATAATTGGATAAAGATTTTGACTATATAGTTCCATAAATTGAACTGTTTCATCGATCTCAATAACTATTTGAACTGACACAGGTCATTTACTATTATTTTTATTATTTCGATCGAAAGACTAATCATTTCGATTAATAGTTTTATTTTTGTATCAAAGAGAAACACACTGAATGTAATAAATGAAAATTATTTGTTTCCAAAGCGTTGGGCTTTTCCAAAAAAAAATATTACAAATTTCTCGCGAATAACTTTTATTCGTGTTGTTTAAATAAACTATTCCGACCATAAATATTAATTATCTGCAATTAAAATTTTTGGTTTGTTTTTCGTAAGAAAACTGTATTTAATTCAAATATCGATAATTAGTTTCAAAGATCTCGATTATAACGACCAATCAATGGCTACCAAGAAAACAACTTACTAAATCCAACGTGTGATTTTATTCAATCCAAATCAATATAGCTTAGTCTCCAGTAAATTCGATTCAAATAATTTGAATTACTTGAGTCGAGAAATTTTTTCTAACAGTGTGACTAAACGCTCCATTCGTCTTTGGTTTCACAAACGCATCTATCAATTTTTGTATCCCCGAGAATCTAATCAATTTCTATGAAATGGTACGGATATAAAAAAAAAAAATCAGTTTCATTTCTATTAAGACTTCCACTAGCCGCACACTAAATTTGAGGCTTACCGGAACACAGTTTTCATTTTTTTTGTTCAAAAAAAGGGATGGTTCTCGAGTTGCAAGGATCCGCAGAACGAAAACTTTCCGGTTCGGTAAAACATACTGGGCCACAGTAACTCGCTTTTAAACGTCGTATTTCGCAGGGTATCGTTCTCTCCACCTATACCACGAAGAAAACTTTTCTACGGTCTAAATGTGAAACTCCGTTGAACGTCTTTTCGTCTCTTCGTTATACATATATGTATGTATATATATATTACACGGTGCTAAACTCACGTCATGATTGGAGAAATGTCTGTAAGGCTTGGTGAAAACTCTTGGAGAAAAATAACCATTTCCACGCTACCACCAATTAGCAATTAGTGAAGGAACGAAAAGTTTTTTTTTCTAGCTTCGTCGTGTTATACATTCTTGAGAAACGGTCACAGCCTCCTTGGAAAACTGGAAGAATTGATGCTACCCAAAATAAGAGTATCTTTTTCCTTAATTTGTATTTCCTTCCTCTTGCACATTTTTATTCAATCTCATCACAGTGATGATAAAGCAGCTTGAATTTGAGGCTCGATTGCCAAATGCTATAACACATCGTGTCATTATCAAAAGCGTCAAAGTGTCGCCGTTATGAAACGGATGCTGGAAGATTTAATTACGATATTATCCCTTCGGAAGATATAAGCCGAAACTCGTCAGAGGCATGCAAAATGATCGGACATGACGCACGTGTATTATACGCAATTCGGTAGGTGGCGCAACTCTCATGAGTCCTGACCGTTATCGGCGCTAAGTGCCATGATTCGACTAATGGCTGTTCTCGAGGCTAGATTAAAGGGTTGACCGGGTCAACCATCGCAGAGTCGAGAGCAACGTGCGCGAGTGGGTAGACGACCACATGCTCGTTACTCCATCGGCTTATCGTCGTGTACGATTATCGAACCTACACGTCCAACAGACAGCAGGATACCGGATTCTACCACCACTCTCGTTATAACAGCCACTAATCTCGCCGATCACTCGCTGTGCTCTTCATTGATCCTCCGCTCTCTAGCTATCAAACATTTTTTACGTTAGCAAACCTTCAGGGTATTTAAAAACAAAGAATCGATGATGAATATTTCACGCGTGCGTGGAATATATTTCGAAACAGTCACCTTTGAGATTAGAAGTGTCGTCGATGTTATTCGTTGTTTTTTTTTTTTTTTGGAAATTCAAAATACGAGACCCCGAAGCATGAACTGACCTAAATCCTGCGATAGAAATTTTGAAACACACTGCGCCTTTTTTTTAAATTTAATTCCATCTGTAATACTGGAATGAAAAAGAAAAGATCTTTAGCAATAAAAAGATACGACATAGGAATGAAGAATGAGAACAAATAATGGAAGTTGAAAAAAAAAGCCCGCAGTCGCCACATTCTCTCGCAGTGAAGAGAAAAAAAATTGAAGAAATGAGGGGAAAAAGAAAGAAAAAAAAGAACAATCCGTACATTTTCTGTCTTTGAAAGGAGCCTGCGAGAAACGGTGAGACGAAAGTCTTCCAGCAAGCTAGGTCGTCACCAGTTTCCGTCCAACCCTTTTTTCACAGCTGCAGCCGGAAGTCTGTTCTCTCGTACTGTAACCACTAGGCGAGGAGGTTGTTAAAGAAAGAAAATGCTTATATACGTATATGTGTGAGTTTATATACAGATATACACATAATTATTATATAAAATATAGAGCTGAAGATGAAGCGAGAGCAGTTCACGCCCTGCATGCACGAGAAAGATAGAAGGATCTAAATTCGCGGCTGAATGGTTACCCACCCATATACTATATATATGTGCCTGCGCGCGTATATTTGGCATGACTCCTAGCTCACGTTTTCACCCAACAATGGAGAGATCTTGGTTTCGTAGTGGATTGCAGAGTCGAGAGGATGTTAGAAGTGTGCCAGGAAACACTGGTGAATGTCGAGGGAAGTTTCGGATGCAGGCAAAAGAGCTGTGGGTATGCGGACGTGTACATTGAAGAACTTGAAGAGTTTTCTCTTTTGCTGAAACGGATAACGCGAGCCTTCAGTTTTGCCTATTTCATAGAATTTTCATTTCAAAAGCTTCTCGAGATTATCATTATATTTCATAACAGAATTATTGTAATTCTGTTACCTTTCATCCTGCCTAATGAATACATACAATTTTATTTACACAGCTACAAAACATTGTTCGTTAATATATATATATATATGTATATTTTTAGAGAGTTGAAATTCATTTTGAAGAGTTACGTTTGTTTTCTGCAAGAAATATTCAAATTGTATCTCTTCAAGTTTGTTTCATTTTCTCGAAATAAATTTTTATCCGTAAATTTCTGTGTCAGGCAGGATTCACTTTAAATTTCTCTCCTCCCTTGTTTCTCTTCATGATAAAGGTTAATCTACCGAGGTGTCTCTTCATTACTGTAGCAACGTTATTTAACGGAGCTACCGAAGGGACAAAAGTTGGCGACGATGAGGATGAAACCATACCCTTACCATGCTACCTGGCATTAATATACAAAGAAACAAGAAGGATGTAAGCTTGCCGATTTAACGATTCAATTCACGTGGATTACGCTTTTTTAGCTACAGACGATCGATTTATTTACCAACCCGAATTGCCGCTTCGTTAGCAGGGGATATGCGAGTGCGGACATACAGAATACTGGTTATCCTGTAACGCGAATACACCGATCATGTTAACGTGGCGCAAAATCAAAGAAGAAGAAGCTCTCAAGTTAGCTAAAATCAGAAAAAGTAAAAATTATCTCGGTATTTTACAATTGCAAAAATCAGTTGATTTTTTATTTAAAAAAAATAACATTTCGCAAACTATTATAAAAAGAAATTCTCAAATACTACATATTCGAATCTTTGGAATTTTCCAAAATTATCATGAATCATATATTTTTGACATTCAAGTATGTTTTGCTTTGGACTCAAAAACACTGCAGACATTAAACCTGGTTGCGCCTTCAAGTTTTCCTGAGAAAACACCAAAAAAACTTTATCGCAATTCTTTTACATTATCTTTTAAAATGATCCATGGAAAAAATAATTATTTTTAACGATTTCCTGCGAGACTGATCAACGGACTAGAACCGTTGTGTCTCCATTAAATCCCGATATCTTAATTCTGAAAAAATAGCAGGACTTTGGATGTCAACTTTCTTCTTCCAAAGCATCTTCGAGCCCAAATTTAAAAAATGCAAACGCTCATTCAATGGCCGTACGTTGTAAAAATTACGTGCTTGTGGGCATAGGTATACGGCTGGTACACATATCTACATATATATGAACAGCTCTGTGGTATCCAGTCGATACATATGGAGTTGAAGAGAAGTCTCGAGGGAGATGTGCTACAATATCCTGTTCTCAGCTCATACAGCGTAGCATCGAATACCGGAGAGAAGCTAAGCAGCGCGTGTGCAAATGCATTGACAGGTTGCACGTGAGAGAATCCGCGCATTCGAATATTGTATATCTCCTAGCATTTCATGTAATTCGACAATGATCTTGGCAGGATGAATTTAATGTAGGAGGAAAATTAGGACAACTTTGAAACTTGCAGAAACGAATTTTTCAGTTTTCAGAAACGTTCGATACTCATAATTGAGTTGAAATGATCTTCGTCGTAACTTGTTCAATGTAGACAAGTATTCGATTATTCAATTCAATGATTTTTCAACAAGAAACATTTTTCACAGCATTCTCCGACTAATTATGAATGAAATTTTTATTTTTTTTATTTTTGTTTTGTTTAATTCTGATAATGATTCAAAGTTTCTGTTATTTGGACACGATCCAATTGATTTTGATTTAAAGTCACGTGACACTTATGGCTCCGAAGTAGTAGAAAAAACGATAGAAACGAAAAAGTATTCAATCATTCTCCACCTTACAGATAACATCCAGGCCAGCCGCATATTAGACGACAGAACATGAATCCATTGTCCCAGGACTCAAAGTCACTGAATATCCGGTGGAAATCGCGTGCAGGAAACAATTGCTGGTTAATCCGTTCACTTCTCCAGCAGACAGATTGCTGAACGTACAGTCTCTAAAGTAGTCGACTATCGCGTGACTCGCCTCTACAAATCAAGTTTCATTGACAAAATTTTCTTTTTTTACTTGCTTTACGAAATCCCAAGAAATTGGTATTGAGGCAAACCGGTTTTTTATGCTGCTTCATAAATTTGTTACTGCCTTTTTTTGTTTCGTCGAAAAGTTTTTTTCGACGAATGACGAAAAATCCTATTGCTAATTTCGTTCGAAGCTCGTTCCATTACTCCCTGACAGAAATCAAGAGATTAGGTGTCTGCACATCTGTCAAGTCGTGAATCTTCGGGTCGTTAAATTTTTTTCGATCAACTACGTTGCCGGGTTTCCATCCGATTAAATTTTATAAGTGTTTTTCTTTTTAAAAGCTTAACAGACCTGAATGAGCCATCCTGAACTTGAAATGTCACATTTTAAGCACTCTTCTCTTTCTTTTCACGAGAATTCAACGTTTTCCTAATGTCATAACAATAATGATAAAATCTCGTAGAGTCTTCGCGTTTCATCGCTACTTCCATTAATTTTCTCTTTTCTTTTTTCTTCTCCTTTTGTTTTTTTTTTTTTTAATTTTATTTTGGTAACTATTTTCGCATCTTTTTTGAGACCGTATAAAGCGTCATTCCACTAGATAGTGTATTACGAGAGACGCCGTTTAACGGTCTCTCATAGCAGTTACAGTCCGCTAACGATCAGAAATAACAACAGAAACGCAGTATTCTCTTAAGCTTTAAAGTTTAACGATAAACACGAGTCTGTGTAGGATAAGAGGTAACTACTGTTTCGAGTATTTCAACTAATATAATCGAAGGCTTATGAAAATTAAATGAATCGCGTTTTTCATCAGTTTATAATCTCCATAAACCCGATATAATAACAACAATACTGATTCCAATATAATAATAATAAAATTCATTCGAATCTATGACAGATTTCGGAAAACAAAAAAAATGATTCGATCGGAACACATGGAGATAAAGGACAAGCTGTGAATATGAAATTCCGAGAGGCTGCGCAAAAAAAAATGGAGGGATCAAAAAATAGCCATAAAAATGAGAAAATGGCAACGAATAAAACAAGCATGTAGAATATGGCGAACGATTGAGTAAAAGAAAGGTTTTATCGGTAGATCGGCCATGACTTTTTGCTACGTTGTGCCATACGTATACATAACCTACAGAACTTTTTCTCTGTTATTCCACTGAGACGACCCATCTCTACAGTCTTTTCTTTTCTACCCTTCACACCAATTTCTCTTGCACCCTTTTTCCTCTCAATGGCTCTTTCTCCGTCTGCTTCTTTTCGTGCGGAACCATTTTTATTTCTCGTTCGATCGCTTCTCGCTATCTCGACTGTTTCGAGCTGCACTTAAGAGGGTTTTTCTCTTTGTAAAGTTGGTCGTGTCGTTCTTCTCGTTTCTCCAAAGAAAAGTTTTCTATTAATGTATATGTATATTATTGAAAAGACGGTAAGCATCAGTTTTCGCGTATCAGCTATTTCTAGGGCGTTGAAGGATGCACTTGTTCGATGACTGCACCTCCAATCTTTTATTTTCGGTCGATGAACCAAAGAGAAAAAGTCTATCAGTGGGTGGAATTTTTCTTTCACTACCCCGTTTTAAGATGGATTTTCGTTCAGGGCTTTTCAGCCGTTTTTTTTTCTTTTTCTTTTTTTTTTCTCTCTCCTTCTTTCTTCCTTCGCTCTATCTCTTTATTTATCTATGTATAGAGCTAGGCTTCCACACAGGATGTCGGACAATTTTTTGACCCTTCATGAGACGACCGAGCGCAGGACAATAGTTGTGCCGCTGTAAGGAGGTGTGGCCGACGACCATATTTTAAGTCAGACACAGGAACGACGGTACAAGTAGTATAGCCGCGAGAATAGGGGTCGCCGAGTCGGATGTCGAGGACACCAACAGGATCTAACTCTACCTCTGTACGTGTACATATATATATATATATATATATATATGTATATATAAATGTTCCTTCAACCATTGAAGCACTCAGTCTCTCGATCTCTATATATTTGCACTGTGTACTGTATTCGTGTACACAACTTTTCCGCACCCTCTGCCCCGTGGACCTGCCCCTATCTCTTATTTCTTGTAAGCTCGTCGGTGAGAAAATTTATCGAATTTAAAAGTGACAAAATAATAGAAACCGAGGTACTGCTGGATTATTCTTCTTGGCAAATGTGCACGTTTATATGAGTCGAATCGTAGCTTAATGTGATCGATTTGTTTGCTTTTTATCGTTGACTTATGAACGATATTGAGTGACGATTTTTGAAAATCGCTTTACTAACATTCGTGATCAGATAAATCATTCTCGATACTGTCGATATGTAATTTGAATTACATGATAATATTGAGGATAATAACGATAATAATATGCGAAGAAAAAACACAGTTTTGATAAAAAAAAAAGCAGTAATATATTAAAGGCTCTTTGCTCGGTGCAGCATATGCTGCAAATAATTTTATTTAAAAAAAAAAAAAAAGATTTTCGTGAAAGCAGCAGTCTGAGGTGGAAATGCGCGTTCTATTTTTACCTTTACACGTAACCGGGACCAAAGAGCATATTCACGGTACCTCAGAAGGGGTGTGGATGCTCCGACGGTTATTTCCGCGGAGTCGTACTGAATACTAAACACATTCAGTCGCGCGAGTTTTCGTACAAAAATGTTTAAAACGAGCAAAGATGAATGTATAAGAGGGGGGGGGGGGGGGAAAGAAAAATTGTGCCCGGAGGTCGGGAGAGAACGGGAAGATTGTGAAATTGGTAAAAACCTTCATGCGCCGTGCGTTTTCTATTTCAACTACGAAACGAAGGCTGGTAACCAATCTCTATATGCTTCAAAAGGCCCTCGGGAATATAATATGCTCGTAACATTTTATTCCGGTTCATAGATTTGTCTGTGCAGAGAGAATTTTCCATTGATACATTTGACACTGTCTCCGATACGGAGACAGCGTTAAATAAACAGGGAAAAAAGAAAGCGAACGACGCACATATCCTGTCCTGTGCGCAAGAAACTTTGAGGATGTTGTATCGGCGCTCAGGCAAAGGCTTCGAGAGATATTTTCGTTTTACACAGGATCTTTGTGAAGGGGATGAAAACACGGAATAGATCTCTCTTTCACCTTCTATTCCCTTTCCCTCTCTCTCTCTCGTTCTCTCTTTCCATCTCACTACGTTCCCCGTGTTTCGTTACCCGTTTCCCAACTGTTTTCGGCTTGCTTCGCCATGTTTTATGTATACAACGTACGCTCCTTTCGCACGCTACTTCTTTCTTCATGCTCTACACCCAACACACACACCCAGTATCTATCTCAAGTAAGGCCAACTTTTTTATTTATGTAACGCCGTCGTGCCAAAAGCTCTAAACAGATTTCATTGAAATTTACAGGAAAATACTGCTCGCACCTTGGAGATTGAAGATGAAGAGAAAATTCACTTGTATTTGTTGAAAAGTAGTCAGAAATTTCATAAACCAATGTGATATTAATAAATTTTATAAAATTCCTGTGAACACAAAGGATCGACAATTTATTTTAGGAGCTGAGATTGGAATTTTTTCATCGAGTATGATACGATTCGTTGATTTCAGTGTCATAGAGCGTTTATGAGCGTTCAACAGCTAAATTTCATCATTATTTCATCATAAACATGTGCGGAGAATATTTCATGAACTACTTAACACCACTTTTTCTATTTAGTTTGTTTTTTTTTCCTTCTTTTCCCAGGGACTGTTGTGCTCAGAAATTTATCTCGACGGTTATTGGATTTTTCAATATTGTGTAGATTTAACAAATTTTCAGCTCATTCTAGATGTGCTATGCTTTCTTGAGCCTGGATACCCCGGTACCAAGCTTGGATGATATTACCATTACTTTTTTCTCTTCGTATACCTGTGCATAAATTGAGTTTACCTTGCGGTATTCGTGTTAGTTCCATCCGCCCTCGCAGACGAGGCGTTTATTCATGGACGAGAACATAGATTGAAATTTTCGTTCTGTCCTTTTTACAGGTTCTCGTTGAGCACATCCTCTGTGCTTACAAAATTTCATACTCAGCATATATTGGTGATGTTCTACAAAATCGTTAATACAACGAATCCGTAGACACCTTTATAAATTTATTTTCCATTCACCGTTTTTTAACTGAAAAGAAAATAAAAAATAAAAAAGTCTCTCGCTCTGTCACTTATGCTTTTTACCGCTCAGACGCGCGCGATCTGACACTCCCTTTATCACTGCAAAACGTGCACCGCACTACGACTGAGAAAATGTCGTGCTTCGCTGCTCTCTAGTTTCTCGAATAACACACCGGCACTTTCCTGCATTTTACTGTCTGTATTCTGACGTTTTTCACGTTAATCCACGCTCCGGATTCTCATTTGTGTGGATGAACATGAAAAAAAAATAAAAATAAAAAAAAGCAACCGTTTGAAGGAATTGAAAAGGGCTGGCAGAAAAGTTCGTATATTTCAGGCCATGCGTAGCCATTGTTATTAGAGACCTATTTGAGTGTGTGTAACAACTTTTTTTTAGTAAAAGTATTGAAAATATTATCAGGTTGCAAAAAAAAAGTATAAATAACGATGCATGTGAATGAAAAGTTTGAACGAAAGTCGATGATTTCTGAAATATCAAAATCGTATCCATAAACGAAAGAGATCAAACAAATTACGTCTCTTGAGCTAACAACAAAATTGGCAATAAGAAAAGTGTTTGCAAGGTACATATTACCGAGATTATATCACTATGGAGAATCCCATATCGAGTTCTGCTCCATTAATTAATTCGTGATCCACTTATGCTTCTTCCGTTTGTACAGTCCCTTGACGATTAAATTACACAAGCGTATCCGAATGCGATCAAAGAGTGCTCTACAATTACTGTACTCTTTGCGATTTCCTTCCTCTGATTGAATCTGATAACTTTGTTTAAAGAGAGTCATACCAGAGAACAGAGTATCCAGATACGGTGAATATTCGTATAAAACGAAAGATACAGCAGGATCCAGAGCTTTTATTGCAATGAGAATTGATGGAGTGCATTTCAAGTGGAGTCAGAATTCAGTATGTAAACTAATTAAATTTACTTCGCAATGTAATTTGGGAAAGCAGCTCTATATATTGACTGCAAAAAAAGTACCAAGGGTCTACTCCAAAAGCAATACAAAAAATACCGATACCAATCAACGGGGCAGAAACACTGCGACGCTACATATCCAATATCCTTCGTAAATGGTTTTCCATGAAAATCCGCTCGATTAACACCCTTTGTGAATCTGTGAAAAAATTTTATTCACGTGTATAATCTCTCTTCGGTACATTTAAACGATTTTTTTAAAACTAAAACTTGATAAAAAAAATTGTAAAAAGAAATTGATAAAAAAAAGTTGTGAAAAAAAAATCATTGAAAAAAAAGTTATACCCAATACAAAAGTTATTTTGATATTTGCTTTTTTTTTTATTTTTTTAAATTGTTCCTGCGTGTACCGTTCCGGATTTCTATGCGAGCTCATTCCTTCATTTCATCGACATTTTTCCTCCATTTCACTGTTCCTGTCGCCGTGAGATCACCCCGTCCTTCCCCTGCCCAAGTTTTGTCCATCGTCACTGTTTTCTAATGCAAAGCTGTGGAAAACCGGGTTGATGCAAACGGCTATATTTTTACAGTGCTTCAGCTTATTTGTGTCATGAAAAAGTCAGAAAAACTGCCTTCCACTGAGTGGTTGATGCGCGAGCCAGTGCATGACTGAGCGGTCACCCATCCAGGTTTTGGCCTCATGCGAGGCTTTCAAACTTGGGAGATCATCGAAACCATACACTGACCGCACAGCCATCGCAGTCTGTGAGTTATTACAACTACCCAGTGTGCATAAAAACAGTGAAATCAATAATTACTGATAAAAAAATGATTCAAAAAAATATGAGTAAAGAACTCTTTTCATTTTTTTGCGATAGTTCTTCAACAGGACTTCCTTTTTGTTGGAATTCTATGCATCTGGAAGGGCAATGTTATACACGGTAAGTTAGTCACGGAACTACGACGGAAGCGTGTTATAACAATGTTACACTACGCTTCAACGATCCTAGGTATGTTGTATACGTAGCATGTTTGCACGAACGAAACGTCCACGACGTATACAGATATAGCTTTGCCTCTAATACCGACCAACTAACCAGACGAGACTCTTCGTCGTGTTGTCTCATTTCATCGATGAACGAGGCACTAGCACCTTGTCCGACGTTAGACTTTCCATCATAATTCAATTTCAAAACTATCCCATCATGCGGGGACCACAGAATATGGATCGAAGCAGGTCGATCATACCATGCAGGGGAACTGCTTCAACTTGGATAAAAAAGCTTCCTAAGTTGGTGAATCTAACGCTACGTAACAAGAAAAATTATTTTTAATGTGACGACATTGAAAAAGTAGACCAATATCGAAAGTGGTGGAAAATGTAATAAAAAGAGCTCAAAAGCGTAGAGCTTGTATTTCAGTGTCGTCGAGAACACCCGCAGAGCTCCTCATTTGAATTTCCAGCGCACTATATTTTCTATCTAAACGCCGGTTCGGGACAAGGCTGTCCTTGGCAACGATAGCCTGATTTTCCAGGTCGTCGCACGTTAACGATAAAGAAAAACTTTTGTTTTTCTCTATCTTCACAACCTCGTCAGACAGTCACGGATTACACAAGCCATAGAGTTCTCATGAAGAAACTCCAGGATTCCCATGAACTTGCTCGATTAGTAAAAAAAGAATAACTGTTACAGAAGGGTCGAGTTCGTGTCTTGGTCCTTTGCAGCCAACCCGAAGCAACCACAGCTCCGAAAGTCCGCCGGGATTGAAATAATTTTCATATTTCGTTGAATTAACTGGCAGGAAAATTCAATTAAAATAAAAGCTTATTCGAGACTGAAATCTCGGCCGAAATACCACTCCACTATCGAGACGGACGCCATACTCGGTTGGATAAAGTTTGAAACAGATACAACACCAGTAACCAGCTTGTTGGCGTTATAATGAAGAAATAGGAAGCAGGAGAAAAGTTGGCTTGCAATGTGGCGTTGTGCCTTCCTCAGTGGCTCCTCAACCACCAGTCGAGGTTTCGTCTGAAAGCATTTCGAATAATCCTGCGTTGGAATAAAGAAGAAAAAAGTCTGAAGTCGGAAATGAATAAGTACAGACAAACCGCAGCAGGAACGAGTCATTCAGGATTCGATGAATTATGAATTATCGAGCAACTTCAAGTCGATGATAATATCTGAAGTTTGATAACGCTACATTTGTCATTCAGACTTGCTGGGACCCTCGAGGTATAACAATTGTGATCGACTTTTTGCTCCACACAACATTTCACCATTCTTCTGGATGATGGACACCCTGATTGTCATTGCCCCAGCAGTCAGGTTCCCATTTTCTACACTAAACTAACAGGGGTCAATACAATTAACCGATGAGACATATGTCTAGTAACCGAGTAAAAAAATAACCAAGTGGAAGGAGTGATATAAAAGTAGCAAGTTGCACAAGCTTTAAGGAAGAGTCTGTACTCAAAAGACTATAGTCACGAAGTCGTTGATATGAAGATCCACCAACGAGTATAGCGAAATGGGTTCGTGGCTAAGAGCTTTAAAATAAAATATGAAGGAAAAATGTGCATTACGATCCTGCCGGAAGTTTTAAGAGGCTTCACGTACTAATTAGGTAGCATGACGAAGCTATTCTACTTCAGTTTTCCTCTTAGGGTCCACCTTTTTGTTCGAAAAATATGGCATAAAGGTACGCAAATCCGTGAACTGTAACACACTCATCTCTCTCTCTTCTAGTTAGCTTCATTCACTACGCCATCAATTGTCGGGTTCGTTAAGATATATTTACCCTTGAACTGATATATATCCAGAACCTGCCATTTTAAGTGAATAGTTCCATTTTGAGCGATAACTTTGACGAAAAATAATGAAGAAAGACTTGGCTCAATTATTTTAAAGGTAGCCACAATGTGGAAAATCGTAAAAACAGATCAAGTTTATTCGGGCCATTGGCTACAATGGGCAAAAAGTTCATCAGCTCAAAGTGGTGCGGCAAAATAGTAAAAAAAGAAAAAAAAACAGGCGAGACCATGAAAACAATGTGTGGCTCTGGACAAGGCCACGAATGTACCCGTTACTTCTGCCAGACTTTGTGGATAATTTTTTTGACAGACTGAAAGCTCTTTTCTCCCTCACTCTCTCTCTCTCTCTCTCTCTCTCTCTCTTCAGGAACAGTTTACTTGCTTTACCTGGTTCCCCTCTTTCTCACCCCATTCACCTTACCCTTCATCATCGCTGTCCACTCTCCAAGTGCATTAATCACGTCCAACGCAGGTTTGGACAAAGGAGCAGAGGAAACTGAACGGACTTCGCGAGGATGGGCATTGAGTTGTGAGAGAAGAAGAGGAAGAGAGAGTGAGAGACAAAGATAGAGGGAGAAAGACTTATTGTATATGAATATATGCGCATGCTGAAAGAAAGAGATGACGCGCAAATGAGAGGGAGAGAGAGAGAGAGGTGGAGAATCAACGCACGATCGAGTACACACGCGTTTTCCTCTTAGTGTGTCGGGTGTTAACCGGTGAAGGTTGGGTAGGTAGGCAAAAGGCGTAAGGACAAAGGAAAGCTCTGCATCGCCGTAGTTGGATGTTCATATATGTGGGCTAGAATAGGTAGTTCTCTTGTTGTTCCTGTTCGCTTGTGCTTATACCCTCCAGCGTACTTTGGGTTATAGGTATTTCCCGCATACCCCTTTTCCTCGGTGTTTCTGGGTATAGCTCTCCGTAGCTTCCTCATTCGCTCCTTTCCTATTCCCTTGTCTGTTCACTCTACGTGAATAGAGCAAACGAAAGGAATTGTGTCAACTGCGATACGCTTTGATATTTGTACAGGTTGGCCAATGCGGTAACTGGATATCACGACACGAAGATGTATATGGACCCAACCATGAAGAGGTCCTGCATTCGAGAGGATTACAATCGCAGCCGTGGCCCACAAAATCGGAGCCAACGGCTACGATTTTGAATGGAGTAGTAAGTGCACGCGAAGCTCTTTAAGCGTAATCATTTGCGAAGCAGTTAAGCAAAATGGACGATTAGGCAAATTTCCCATGCTCCCATTTCCAGCATGCTCCATCCAGATGCTTATACATTTTCACATTTGTAATCACTTGTTCTCTCTCTCTCTCTCTCTCTTTCTATGCTCAGGCCTTTCTTCATATTTATGTTTCAATTTGAAAAATTCTGTTCAACTTTTACGCTAGCGGGTCATCTGGGATCGCATCGGAATACTAATGAGACTGTACGCGATGATTCCGTCAAGACCATAACTCCTACTTTTATCTCTGATGACAATATCTTCAACGACACATCATCGACTGGTTTAGTTTTCTTTTCTATTCCCTTCGCCTTTGAAAGGGAGGGTTGCGAAGACACGTGTTCCTTGCTCTAGGGAGTTTGGCCCAAGAGAAAATCTCGTGTCCCCTTTTACCGCAGCATCTCAACCAATACTATCTAAGAACTGGAGAACTTTGGATACTTGATAGGTCTGCCAAAAGAGCAGGATATCTGTTGTCAAGGTCGAATGAGTTGGAGGTGCCTGGTCTAAGGCAGTGCACGTGTGTGTATCCGCGGTTATCATAAAGGTTGAGTGGAGGGTTAGAACTAACTAGAGGGAGAAAAGATAGGGGGTCACAAAAGAAGAAAGAGAGAGAGAGGGAGGGAGAGAGAGAGAAAGAGAAAGATACAGGAATAAAGATAGAGAATGAAGGGAAAATACGAAGGATGCTGCGAAGGATTCTCCGCTTTCATGAAGTGACTTCCTGTGTCAGATAACGAGGTTTTACCCCAGAGGCCTGATGACCCTATATATCTGGTTGTGGCTCATGTACCCGGACAATGTTACTCTTCTCATCGTCCTTTTCGTTTTCACATACTACCCATTTCCTTCACTATCACAATTCTCTAGTAGATGGAACACATCCTTATTGCGATGTTACAAGCGACGTATGCACCATGTACAATAGTATACACATCGCTGTGCGAGAAGTGTTACCGGCATTTGCTTTTGTTGCGCATATCTGCAGCTGTTGAGCTCAGTACGTGCAAGCGATTTCGGTATAACGAGAAATTCCGTTTCTAGTTACTTTGAGAACACGAATCCTGTTACTATGTTTCTTTCTATGCAGTTTATAACATGGGACTTGACAAATACTTGATAATATTCGCCCAAAAAATCGTTGGCATACTTTCGGAAATATTGTTCATAGATATGTATTTTTTCTCGCTGAGACGCCCTAAAAATATAATGATATTTGTATGTGAAATGTTGAAGTTCTTCCACATCATCATTTTCACGTTTCTGAACCGCTTTATTCTCCGATACCGTTTATCTCATCTGCGCTTGTGAATCCTTTCAACGCATCCTGTGAAAAACGAAATGACGAGAACTGTCTCGGTACAACGAGTATGTGCAACTTTTCATGGCTCCAAAAGCAGAAAACGCTGAAACGATGCAAGTCGCATGTTTCACTATTCTCCAGTCTCGGCTCTCATGCTTACCATGTGACTGGTCTATTTCACAAGTTCAACCATCAACTATGCGACCACTATGCCCTTTTATTCCCTTCACTCTCTTCCGGTAGCTACCTTTTTTTGCTACGTCCCATCTCCCTTCTCCAAAGGCTTCTTCCTCCCGTTTTCACCTTTATTCTCCCTCTTTTTTTTCTCTCTTTCTCTCTCCTACACACGCCGTCTCATTTTCCCTCTATCTTTGTCTTTCACTCTTCTCAATCTCAACTACCAGTTGGCGCCACCATAGAAAGCTAAAATTATTTTCCAGTTATGAGATACGTCAACGTGATGGGTTTTGTACTCGAGTATAACTTTTCCAAAGTGACGCCACTCCAACTTTGCCTATCGCCCAGATCTTTATTGTACATCTGAACACGTACTACGTGAATCATTTCATGGTCATTGAAATAATATTTACTCGAAAAGAACAAATTTGAACGTATACGCTTTGAAAATACAGTCTTTTGGTAATATTTACAAAAATGCGTGACAGAATGAAGAATCGCTACTGTAAAAAACCAATCTTCCTTCGAAAATTCGTAATTTTCTGTCGGAAATGACACAGTGAACCACCAGTGTAAAATTTTTTGAAAAATCGTACTATGGACTATTGATTGGAAATAATTTTAATGACTGAGAACTGGAAATTGAATGAAACGCTATTGTTAGTATGCGCGAAACGGAAGTATTGCAAATTACGTATTCCAATGCGTGTATATCGAAATATTTATTTTCATATATATATTTATGTATATGAAATGCATATTTTTGTAGTCCAGAATCGGAAACGACACCGAGGGGTGTCGTAAATTGTACCGCCATTGCATTTTGCGTGGGTTTTCATATTGCATACTTGTGTATTCTCTCTCTGAATTTTCCGTAGTTTCTGGCATTATATCTCCCTCTATCCTCTTGACGTCACATTGTGTTTGGTACAATTTCTCTCTTTCTCTATCTCCGACTCTCTCGTTCGGTGTTCCCTGTTAACGAAGCATCTCGTTTACTTCCGGTAAGCTAGAAATGAGCGAACCAGAGTGCTCTCTGCTATCTCTCACTATCGTTTTCTCAACGAGGCATTATCATACTCAGTCACGACGAGATGCCACTCGTTATAACGCCTCGACTCTCTCTCTCTCTCTCTCTCTCTCCCTCTCTTCTCCTCTACAGACACTTATACTCACATGTGTGTGAGTATACATGGACTCTCAAATTCTATACGTATGTGGTCAGAAGGAAATGATAGAATTATATCTTTATGGTTTTCATACAATATATGAGTGAGGGATGAAAATGGCGATGCCATGCTCAACCGTTTGGAATTTCATGAGCAATTCTTGGTTACCATGATCCCGGAACGATAAACCATCCCTCAAGGTCAAATCCACACGGGCGAACGAATGATCTTACTTAAAAACAATTAGAAAGAGGATTAAGAATAACAATGAAAGAAAAAGAAATAAAATCGTGAGGTATTGAATGGTATCAGCATGAAAAGGTTCGGTATACGAAACAGCCGATATTGGTTGAAACTTAAAAAAATATCATTGTTTACGTGAAATCGTTTCATCGATCGATACCATCGGCAAAGTCATCACGTTATTCCATGTCTGTCAATGTTCAATTGAACGGGATAAACGTCGAGTGAAATCATCCGTCAGTCTCATAAATATTTCTGTTCATTCGTGAAAGAATAATCTATGAAATCGAGCACAAACGTATTTTCAGCTGGAATGACTAGAGTGCGTAAATGTCTTTTTTTTTTTCAAATGTTATTGCAGGAGATTCATTCGCAACTAAACTTGACAGACTCAGCCCACACGACGAATCTGCATTTGACAGTTCGAAAAACAACACAATTACACGTTCGACATGGCCTAAACGATTCTCGTGAATACCGGGACTGATGGAGTTCGCCTCGGGCATTAGAAACTTCGAAGCACTTTCATCAATCTAAATTTCACCGAATGCAAATATTTTTCAACTATTTTTAATGTCATAGAGAAATATGATTATCAGAGTTATTTGTCGTGTCGATTTCAAAGCTGTTTTTTTTTTACTTGTCACAGAAAAATCAGTGTTCTCAGTCTAAAAAAAAAAAAAAGAAATTTTTCCCAATTCAGTAGCGAGATTCAGAAAGATTGAAGATATAGTATAAAGAACTTTCATGGTCGATAAAACACTTTATCCTTTATATCTTAGGATGTGACAGTAAGAAGTTTTTCTATAGAAATATTTTAGTTTCTCACGCATTCCTGTAAGTTCTTCAGGATTAGAAAAATCCGAAGCTGGACACACGAGCGGTCTATTCGTCGGACGTGCCGACGTGTCAGAGAAGCATTGTCGTCATAGAATACACGCTTTCTCCATTGTAGTTCTCGCCGCCTTTGTTCGACGCGATGGTAACGAAATCTCACAAGCGTCGAAAGAAATAGCAAAAGATACAGGGGTAGGTGTTTTTCACGCTCTGACAACCGCACGAAATATCTTTATCACGCACGGATTGAGGGGCCAAAGTTTTCTTCGATTGATCCGACCGTTAGGAGCTTGACTTATGAAAAAAATAAAAATAAAAAATAGAAATCATTGTTTCGATCAACCAATAAATTCAACAAGATATCAGAAGACACGACTAAGCTCATCAAGAGAATAACATTATAATACGATATCCGATAAGATTCCTAGATATCCCCCCCCCCCTTCTAACCATTGTATCTCAATAAATCAGATGTGTTTCGTTTCAAAACAAAATACCCTTGTCATTTGTATGCGCTGGACATTTGAGAGAAATAGCAATAATCCATATTAATGTTTTCTCATCCGAGTGACAATGTTCCGTGACATCAAAGTGCTATATTTTTCCTCGCTAAACGTGCGAGCCGAAGCAGCGAACGTTTTTGCCGGAAATTGGACGTGGGGCAACGTTTTTTTTTTCTCTCATAAGGGTTGCTTACGTCAAATAACGTTTGACTAGGCTGCGAAAAGCCTCGGCGGAATATCTGTGGTTGGGCAAAGCTGGAACAAGGGGATGAAACTGAGATGAGATGAAGAGAGAGAATGAGATGGAACTGAGAGATATAATACTGACGGGAGATAATAAGAGGGAGCAGACTCGACGTATCGCGAGAGTTAAGTCCACCCTGTGATACGGATATAATACGCTTATCGCGAACCCCGGATCACGTAGAAATTCGCACGGGGTCTATGAGTTTTTTTTTTTTTTTTTTTTTTGCTACCAAGCCTTACTTCTTCGTCTGGCTATCTCGTTTTTTTTTGTTTTTTTTTCCCTTACCTGAGTTAACTGTACCATCGATCAAGTTTTTCCATGGCTGACAAGAGAACGACGCAGTTTGCTCTCCTCGCGTTCGTTATAAATAAAAGCGAAACGAGACATCGGACACATCCACATACCCCGGAATAGATCGAGCTTCAGAACAGAGCCAGAAACTAAAACGACGGATCTAGAAGTATGAGACCACCCTCTCAATGCACTTCGACCCGGAATTGATATGCTAGTACAAATATTAAAACGTCTCTCGTTTTCTCTCTCTCTCTTTCTCCTTCTTCTGGCAATATATTTCATCCGGCGACGTTCAACTCCCAGCTCAAATAAACAGACGAGCAAGATCTACGACCTCCGAAATCGCTCAGTAAAGTTCAATAGACAGTTATCTTGAAATTCTAATTTACAGTTCTAATCACAAGTCGTTGTTTCAATCAATAGTAACTGTGTCTCCATAAATGTGTCTGGATCTTCAATCGATTTTCAATGAATGTGCGATGTCATGATTCAAATGAAAAATCACGATTCATCCAATTGGCTTGCTAAATCTCCTATATTATCCAATTAAAAATTGAATTAGTAGCTCGCTCGAAGACCATTTATCAACAGTTCGTCATTGAAGGTTCTCACGATTCCTTTGGAGATCCGTGCAGACATTTTTTTATTTTTTTTATTTTTATTTTTTTATCACACGCGAATTCAATGGATCTTAAGCGCCTTTAATTTATCATTATGCGAAGGCGAGATGTAGAAAAAAAAAGCGTGCAAAAACGCTCAGATGCACAATGACACAAGAGAAACTAGTGATGGAGGAATGTACATGAAAGCAAAGAAAAATATGTCAGAAAACGTATAATAAATCGTTGTTTGAGAGTGCCAGGTAGGAAAAATTTGGGTCACCTTTTTCTCCGGTTCTCGAAGCATCAGTAGCTTCGTATAAGCGGCATAGTACAAGCCTTTGGTCTTTTTAGCTCGTCGGTACAATCCATGCGCGAGGTGGCGTCGAACAGGTTTTGCGCAAACCCAAACCACCACCAACGACTCCTCTCTTTTTTTTTTTCACCGCTACGTCAACCTATGATTGACGTTCCTTTCAAGTAATGTGTAGGAAAAAATACCGAAAGGTATATCAGCAATTATTATTTCTTTTAGAGGCAAAAGATTTAAATGAATTGATCGAAGGGAAAACTATCAGTACTTTGTCTGAATCAAATAAGCTCTTAAATAAAACTAAACTATAATAGTTTAGAAACGTTCTCATCAACAACGATGTCAATTGATTTTCCTCCGATAAATTATTCCATACAACTATTCCTATTTGATCATCAAACGATATTAGAAGTTGATTCACTGAAAGAAATTACTGAAAATTGATTTCCAACTCTGTGAATGATTATTTCGAAGTTTGCTTTCAGGAAATCCGCAATCGTGTAATTTACACGAAAATCGTTGCCAATTAGTCTTACCATCAATTAAGACGCGATTTTTCTCTGAAAACTAAAATCAATCGACTCGACTAAAAGCGCGATAGTGACTATAGCGAATACCATTGTTGGTGCGCATGCTTTCATGTAGATGGTAGCAGTTGTGTAGTGTGGAGTATTCAACGTTGAGAACTCGCGTGACACCTTCAATCAATTAAGCCCTCGTAAACGAAGCGTGTGTGAACAAAAAAGTGGAAACGAACAAAACAGAACCATATTCAACGAGAGGGGGGGGGGGGGGGGAAAGCAATGTACGGTGCAACAATCTTTTACGACTTCATTTAACAGACGTAGAACAACGTATATGAGGTATTCCACGCCAAACCGGCGGACTTTTTCCACTGATCCCTGCCAATTTGGTTCTTTTTTTTTTATATATGATTACATCGGGTCTAAGACACTTTGATTTTTTTTGAAATTTTTTTAAACAATCCTCATTGGAAAAAAAAATTCTTTAAACACGCCCTGTGATAAAAATCTGCAAAAATTCCCAAAAATCTGTGTTTATAAATAATTATTGGTGAGATGAGAATTTTCAGTTCTGATGACAGAACAATTGCCTTTCTATTTATTGATTGGATCGTGTGTTTCTATGCAAATTTTTGAAAAAGTATATATATTTTAAGCGAGCGGTAATTAACTTTATGTAATGACTTGGCATTTGATAATGGAACTTTAATGAGGTCAAAAATGTTGAAATAAATAGAAAATAAATTGTTCAGTGCTTATAATCGTGAATACGACAATGTAGCCACTGAAATACAGCAAAGAACTATGAGTCGAGCGCGATACAGTAGTATTGGTCAAGGTTTGTTCTGGCCGTGGTGGTTGACTGCGGCGTACCACATTCCTCGGGTTTTCGTGCTGGACAATGACTCTCCCTTTCTCTTTTCCTCTCACTCCCTGTATCTGTGTCCGCCTCCTGTGACGTTGTATAGAATAGAAAGCTTATATTCCACGTCGGTTGGGGCAAAATGTGTGAGAAAGACGAGGAGAAAACCGAGAGTTTGTCGTACTCGGAAGCTCGGCTAAAGCTATTCTGCGTCCGCCGCCAGAACCAATTTACATTCCGTGTACGTTTCACCGTCTCCGTTTCACCGTTAGAGCTTCTTGCACTTCCGGTATTACGTTTCGTGTGGTTTAATGCGACGAAAAAAAAAAAACAGAAAAAAAAAATTACATCAACTCTCTGATTTCGATATGCTCAGAAAATAAATCGTAAATTTTTTGGTCTCGATAAATATACTGTTTTACGTTCAGCTAGCTCCCATCCATATGTGAAAAAAAGAAAAAAATATTCTTTACCTGCAAAACGACTACCGATCACAAGTTTGTATTCTTTTAGCTCAACTCGTTGACGAGGATATCAACTGTGGAACTCGGGAGAGTGGGATATGGTTCAAATGTGTGCGGCTGTATTTGAGTCGTCGGTGATGAAAAAAAAAATATTAAAAGAGCCAGTGGAAAGAATCGTATATGACGAGGTGTATGTGTACGTGAATTACTGCTGGAAGGAAAAAAAAACAAAAGTAAAGAAAAAGAACTGAGTTATATCCTCAAGAGGTTGACGGAAAGTGACGGCTCCCAGGCGCTCGTTATTTATATATAAGTACATTCTTACTTTTTCAGAGACGGTTTACGCCGTGTTTTTCTCACTTTGAAAAGGCAGAAAAGGGCAGCAGTGAATCGAGCATCGTTCTTCTTCCGTTCTTTTTTTTTTTCTTTCTCCATATAACAGCGAGACATGGGCCAGCAACTAGAATGGGTTCAAAATATAATTTCTCTTCGCACACGACTTATATACGAGATCTCTCTTTATATAACTCTCTTTCTCGTTTCTTTTCTGCTCTGGAGCCCTAAAAACTACCATCACCACGTTCAAATCCCTTCTCTTATTTTTTTTTTCTTTCTTTTTTTCCGTTAATTCTTTCTTTATTCTTTATCTTTTTCTTCATTCGCAAGGTTTTCTAGCGAGCGCGCGGTGTTTCAAGCATCGCAATCCCGCGAACGGACGTAACGATAAGTGAGGGATCATCCGAACATTTTTCATACTAAGCTCTTTGCTATCCTTTCACGTGGCCACCACATGGAATGCAGTATTGCGGGCATTTCTATCTGCCTCATTCTATTCCGTTGCCCTCTCTTTCTATCACCTCTCTTTACTCTTTACTGGCACGACTATTTGCCCGAAAGTGTGTAGGTGGGGATGGTTATATTCCGCAACAGCCGCATTTACCGTCACCTCTCTCTCTCTCTCTCTCCTCCCCCTTCTTCAACTCTCTGGCATTATTAAGCTTTCAACGCTGTTCTCTGTGACGCTTCAGGACTCCGTGAGGAAAAGAGACCGCGTGTGAGTGAGACAACGACAACGACTTTTCCCACTCGTCCAAATTGCGCGGAAAGGAATTACGAACTCGTAAAACGAGAGCGAGGCGCCCTCTCTTCGTGTTCGTTGATTGTACAGAGAATTCTATTGTTATTATGTTTTATTTAACTGCACGACAGACAGCTAAAAGACACCGACTTTATTCGCTTTTTCTTTTTTTTTCTTTTTTTTTTCTTTCAATTTTTTTCATACGCCAAATTCTCTTTGAAGATTATTTTTAAGTGGTCGAAATAAAATTGTTAAATATCACACTCGAAGGATAAATTGCATTTTCCATTTATGATAAAAGAGGAAAAAGAAAGAATTCTCGTTATGCTGTCTCGTAAATTCATAACACCGAGAGAGACTCAAATCTTTGTGAAAAAGTTCTTGACAAGAAAGCTTTTTTTTTTTCAGCTGACGAGTTTTTTTTTTCTTTTTTTCATGTTCCACCGCATCTAAAATATATTCGTATTTTACGAGAAACCGTAAAGCCTCTCGGAGCTTTTGCGCGAGGGTCTCATAAAACGCGAATGCAATGGCCACTTTCTGCGTTTTTAGACGAGAACGTTCTCTGTTATACTGCCCTACCGACGGAGATTGTAATAGCAACTATAGATTAACATTGTTGGAAACAAAAAAAATTCATATATTTATTTCTTCCACTTT
This sequence comes from Campoplex capitator, assembly GCA_037576405.1. Lineage (NCBI taxonomy): Eukaryota > Metazoa > Arthropoda > Insecta > Hymenoptera > Ichneumonidae > Campoplex > Campoplex capitator. The sequence goes on along the minus strand of JARBWI010000004.1, from coordinate 11,963,524 downwards.
GAAATTTTGCAAAAATTAATGGAAATATTGTTCGTGTTGGTAATCATATCTTATTTTTTCACAATGCAGCAGTTGAATATTTTCGAAATACCATTTTACATTCGAAAAACTCAACTGATGGATACCGGAACAGTTGATTTCTCAGAATACGATAAACCGTTTTTCATCGCTGAGATAGTGCACTATTTTTTAGACGCTTTTCGGCACTACAGTTAAATCAGGCTGAAGCTGTGAAAAATGTTGTACAATAGACCAAACGAGAGAATATAACAGTGATAAAAATGCTATTTCTATAAAAATTAAGCGAGAGAAATATAATCCTACCAGTTCATGATTTCTGTACCGTGCTATTTCACGATTCATATAACGAGAGAGAGAGATCGTCGAGAGTAATTTTCATTTTATTATCTCAGTGGGCACGTGCGGCTTGTACGAGTACCCGATGCCAACGGTAGCTCATCGAATAAACGGGTTGGCCAGGTATTTTGCAATTTTTTTTTTTTTTTTTTTTTTTTATTCAACATTGAGCCTCTCGGTACAAAGCGATAGCATCCAAGGTTTATTGCATACGGTGGAATGACCGAACGTGCACAGTACGAGGCAAATATGGCCAGGAAAGTAAAGGGATAAAAATCGGCAAAACCCTGTATAGTTTTGTACAACAATGAATTCTTTCTTGCTGCATGGATGCTCAAAATTACACGCACAATTAATTGAATGCGGGATTCGTCTGTATTCAATCGCAAAAAATATTTTTTTCATTGGTATTCCGAGTCTTTCGCTTCGAGTATCTCCATAAGAAAAGCATGGTAATTGAACAAACCGAATGAAATAGATATCGTTGTTAATTCCAATGGGTATTCATCGATAAGCTTCTTTATGAATATTTACCATTATCGACTGAACTTGAAAGCTTTTACAACCTGTCGCAGCAATTCCTCTTGGATTTTCCGCAGTCCGCAAGCTTTGTGCCAAATTTGGCTTTGTAGGAGAATTTATATTTCTGCATTCTCGTGTTATGTTCTCAAGACAATTCGCCGAATTTTTCGAGATAATCTTGACTATTCGGCTACTAAATATTTTACGACCTTTAATCATCTTGTTAATCAAGCGACAAAAACTGATTGATTCAAATTTTATATTTGTGAATAAAGATTAATCGAGCCAGAATTAAACAATCAATCGATAAAAGGGGATTATATAAATGTCTTTCAAGATTAATGCGAAAAATGTTCACCGATGCGAAAAGTATGCGGAGCTTTCAAAGCAAGGGTATGTGGCAGGGTTGAGCTGACGCGAAAAAAAAAAATCATGTCGTTCCGTCGATCCATCAAGGCGTGTGCGTCTGTGAAGTATGTTGAGATGCTACTGAATTCATTGCTCTATCTGGTCCAATGAACGGATGTAATTCCAGTACGAAGTATCGATAGTCGATTCCATTCCGTTTGAATGAACGTCGGTAGTCCGTGGAACGTGGAAGTCAGAAAATGCGCTATGAGGTGGTACGAGAAAGAATCAAGGGCAAAAAAAGAAGCAGAGGGTAGAAAAAAGAAATGGAAGTAGCAATGTACAAAACTACGTGGAAGGTAAAGAGAAAATCGTGAAAGAGTAAGAAGGAAGTCTCTGAAAATGGTAGAGATCGAGTGCCGAAGCGAGGTTTTCAACTTATTCCAGTCGCGTTTCTCTGAGATCTGCCTTTGAAGGGTTTTAGGAACGCAGCAAAACTCGGTACACATGGTGGGGGAAGAGACGGCAATGGAATATATACCCTGGTCGTTTGCAATCCTGTCTTTCTTGCGCAAATGTGTGATGTGTGTTGCGTTCTGGCCGAGAGTGGCCGTTCTACTAAACCTCTTTCGGTCCGACGACAGGATGAAAGATTGCTATACCGGCTGTTGAGCCATTGAAAAGAAGTTCCCTTTTTGGTCGTCCACACATATACAACCAGGTTTCCCCTGCTCTCTCTCTCTCTCTCTCTCTCTCTCTCTCTTTCTCGTCGATCTCTGAGGAAACGTGAGACGATGATGCGATGTAGAAGGTATGCCATGTTCACTCTATCCACGAGAGCTACCAGTCTGCACGAGAGGATCGCGTAATAAGAGACCCGTAGCACACTGGACAAAGGAGTCCATGCGGATAGAAGTTTTCCACGGACTTCGAGAAGGGTGAAACGATCGATTCCTTCCGGCTCGATGATCCGCTGTTTCAACCTGGGGTGAACGACGCACTACGAATTTTCAATTAAAACTTGAGGGACGCGATATCATGAAAACGGATACGTTAGGAGCCTCCCTAGCTGTGCTCACAGGAACGAAAAGAAAGGTGCGCAGGGGCTTGAGACTGTCTGGAGGCAAAATCTAAAGACTTTCCTTACTCTAGAAGGGTGCTTTTGGTATGAAGAACATCTATTTGTCGGTCGAACGACTTTCAAAGAGGGTGCCTCAAGCCAAAAATGAACTTTTGAAGATTTAGCAACTGCCACAATGACACTGTAAGCATAATTGATGAGAGCAACTGCATTATCATCTCTGTATCGAAATATCTTCAACCACAAATTATACAGAATTGCAATTATCCTGGAAGCTTTGTTCAACGAAACTCCAATTATTAGTTCAAGCAATGAGAATACCAAGCTGGCATTCGAGCGAAACGAAACCCTTAAGATTGTATAAAGCAGTAGAAAATAACTTGATGAAAATGAGAATGAGAGAGAGACTTGGTTGGTTGGTTACCGTAGAAACTGTCAGCATCACGAAATTTTTCTCATTTCGAGGTGAAAAGTGTTTCGTTCCAAAGATTTTCGGACCTGTTAGAGTTTCAGGCCACGTAACAAAAGGGAATTAAGAGCAATCAGGACTGATATGTAATATAGCGTATTCGTCTGATTTTTCGTTTACTTCGAGGTGTAAGTGGGTCAAAAACCAAGAAAGTTTCACCTCTGAGATTAAATGGTTGGGCCTCGGTTTGATACAAGGTGTCAATGCGCCGAAAATCGCTGGCCAACAACACCCAACACCTCGACTGGATCATTATTCCAAGCGCGTACTAGCAGTAAATCTTTATTACGAATCTGTTCCCACAAAATCCGTGAAACAACTGTGGCAACAAACACAAAGACCACACCTTTCAGGGCACTATCATTCTGAGATGCTCAGGTCACGAGCAACATTTACACCAAAAGGACGGAAGCGTGAAAAGCTTTGACGGGATTTAGGGGTTCTGACACGCTCTATTCACATCATATATATATATATTGAACATATGTAGAGAAAAGAAGATGTAGAGAGTGAGAGGTAAAGAGACGATAGGAACGATGGACCTACGACGTGACAGTGCGAAACGTGACAAATTTTTCCTTGCGTTTCGAAAGATTTGCTGAAACGTAGCTTTATCTTTGAGAAACCGAAAAATACCTCGATGAAACATTTCCAATTTAAAGATCAAGAATTCTGCACGTAACAACGGAATATATAAATTAGAAATAAGCGAAAACAAAAACCAACGATATGTGGCCAAGCCAGTCTTTGGGCATCATAAAAAAATGACGCTACTTTGGTATAAAAAGCCTGATGGAATGTGTCTCGTCCTGGTGATCATGAATGAACGTACTGGGAATCGAAGAGGCGCTGATGTTTCTTTTGCCCTATCTAGCCACACTTACAGGCTACTGTTACTTTTAGCCTCGTGAGACATAAACTTAAGATGTTTATGGGGAGGACGAAATATCGACTGCTCCAAAAGCATACACGCTACAGACTATTTCGCTGTCAAAGATCCCGAGCTATAGTGACGACGCTTCGAGCGTATAGCTCCGCTACTCTCTTTACTGTAAATATGCGGGTTCTTCACCATAATAATCCACATATGTATAGGTAGATACATAGCGACTACACTCTAAAGAAAATACATGTACAGTACGTTTTTCCTACTCCCACACTTTTTGGGGTGAAGTAACGTAACGTTTTTACGACCCCAGGATCCTTTCACATATTCCCTTTTTACCATACACTACTGTGCCAGTACATATGCTTCACGACGTACCAGTATCTCTCATATTTTATATCTCACTCATCGAAATTCTTCATGTTCCTTATGTTACTGTCAGGTTATTGCACTTTGGGTGCCTTGCGCCCTTCGAATTGCACACAATGAAGAAATCATTACGCTCTTGCTCCTCTTCTCTCTTCCAACTCTTCTACCACCTAAAAATACCGTAAATTTTTTAATCAACCAGTAGTTTTCGAGCACACACGTACTTGGATTGAACCGAAAGAATAATTGTTCTTTCATCAAATAAAGGCTTAAAGGAAACAAGTTTTTTTCAGCTATGCACCTCTTTTTTTATTTTTATCCTGTGAATTTCCGTGCTGGCAGCTCTAAAAATTTGGTTTTCTCGGTCAATGGTCCATCACGGTTGATGGGAACACTCATTTTTGAGCCCCAGGGTGACAGAAAGCGCGAGGCTTAATGTCAACCATGAATTTCATGTGCCAGACGTGTTCTCGTCGTGTAGTGTTTCCGACAACGAGCAAGAGGGAGATAGATATATCGATACACTATATAAAGGATGAATATTTGTCGAGTAAACGTTGGTAGAGCGGATGAAACCACTCAAAAAACTTTACAAGCATGAATAGTTTGCAGGGTTGCAACTAGCCTGGGGAGTGCTCTTCAACGAATTTAAATGGCACTGAAAGATCAAGTGCGTACGACCAAGAGGCTTTACTCGTTTTTCCAGTTAGCTTTACGCGGTAGTCACCAGCGAAAGTCCGTATAGAACCCAGATCGAATAGGAAAATAGGAAATAGAATAAACAAGGGGCTACATAAATAAAATGGAAGTGAAATAGGAAAGATCGATGTAAAGCAAAAATACGTCGATGGATTTGGTAATACCGTAGTACGTGGCATGTCCAAGGCAGTGATACTCAAACGTGTCGTTGATCCGGCTCAACCTACCGTATCGAACACAAACGAGATGAAAGAAGCGTATAGCGCACTGAAGAGCAGTCTGAGCCTAGCATGTTACGAGACACACGATGAAAAGAGAAAGAGGATGACGAGAGGTAGATCATGATCATGTCGTTACAGGACCGTTGAGCCGGCCAAGTGTATCAAGAATGAAACGAGAGGGAAAAAGAAAACGCAGGGAATCGACCGTGTTCAATCTCGTACGAGATATATATACTCGTTGCTCGCTTTACCCTACCATGAAAAGAAAACTTTTCGACGAGATCACGTTGAACGAGATGCTCCTGTCCACGAGAGCATGTTATTCTCCAGCAAACTTTTTTTTTTCTCCTATTTCGTATCGAAATCCGAATATACTAATAAGGTTAACGGACTTGAGCGATTCCTTCAATATTCGCAAGAACTGCTCGGGAAGTTAAAGTGAGAAAAACAGGATTAAGAGAGTTTCAAATTTCAACAAACAGTGCAGACTCATATTTTTATTTGTGTATACTTTTTAATGATGACTTCAAACACCTCCCTTCAAGAATTAAGTACAATAGTAGTTAAAAAAAGTTAAACATTCATTTTTTCTGTTCGAGAATTTTACTGCCGAGAATGAAGAGAAAAGTTGTCATTTAGCGTGACCGATTCAAGTCCAGTAACTGTAATAACTTTCATGGAATGTGAAACGGTGAATAGCACGAACTGACCAACCACGAGAACGAAGTGGCTCTGCACAGAACAAGTAACAAGAGACATTCAAGGAACGGGTTGTCGAGAGGTAAAATTTCCATCGTATCCGGAATTGGTCATTGTGAGAATACTAGAGATGAAACTGGAAGGAGTCACATGGACCTCAAGGAGAGTTACTGGCTTCTCGACCCTATTTTGCTTTCTCCGCTTTTCCAATTGTCCTTCCAAAGTCCTTAACTCTGTTTGAACAAATTTGGAATTGGAATATGTTATATTGATCGCTTTTTCACAGCGATACAAAAACAAAAATTTCATTCATTATTAAAACAAAAAGTGTCATTCAATTTTCAATATTTTTATTCAATCTTTGTTCCTTTCATATTTCTTTAGCTCGTTCATTGTTCCCACGTTGAAAGTACGAGACCTCTCTTCGGGAACAACGATCATGCCAGGCAGGTACGTGCCCATAAAGACAACGTTAGGATTTAAGAGAGTGTACTCTCCAGGAGGTATAGTACATAGAAGCATACGAAAGGGTAAGGAAAGTTGATCTTGAGGGTCCAGAATGTTAGATCGTTTGAGTTACGGATACGGCATGTATATATCACAGCGTCTCAGCTACTTTTATCCAGAATTTGGTGAAGGCACGGGTCATGTAACGTTTTTTTTTCACACACGCTGCCTTGACTCGATAAGGCAGTGCTTCGAACGTCCTTCTCTGAGTTATTGCGTAATATTGAATTTAAAGTAGAGAACATTTTATGCAGATAAGAAGTGAGATACATCCGCGATCGTCTCATACCGATGCAACGATCCACCAGTTGTATTTTGTTCTTTCTTCTCTGCCCATTTCTTCATCCTTTTCTCATTTCTGTTGCAAGAAGAGAAGAAGCGATTGCGAGATTCGGAAGATGTACGGTTCACGTAGTGCTGATTTGCAAATATATTCCGTTGACCTATGGACTTTTATAGCAAAACGTATAAGAAGCGATCAGAAAGTCGGGGGGGGGGGGGGGTCGGTTTATATTTTCAGATTCTGTCCGAAGCAGGTGCAATCGGTTAAAGAAAATAGGAGGGTTCCCACTGGGAATTTCAAGGCTGTGAATTCCGTATCGAAGCCAGTGTTCATACCGTTATATAACTCGATTCGACTGAGATTTATCCGGTGAGAATATTTTCCGACAACTCGATCGGTCATATTTTTCATTTCCCTGTCGTTGGTTATTTTTATTTTCATTTCTTTGCATACAGTTATATTCGTTTGTCCCAGAAGATCGACATGTACAATTGAATTATCAGTGGATTCGATGTTAATGCTTATTTGAAATGATCAATCCGCGAATTCGTAGTGCGGTTTAGTGTACATTCGGGAACCGATGCGAGGACAGAGAGAGAGAGAGAGAGAGAGAGAGAGAGAGAGAGAGAGAGAGAGAGAGAGAGATAGAGAGAGAGATAGAGAGAGTGAGAGAGAGAGAGAGTGACAAGTGAAGAGAAATGGGAACTTGGAGAACGCGTAATGTGGCCACAGCGGAACGCGATCCAAACTCCCGGATGGACAAGCCTGTAGACTAAAAGAGAAAACAGAAGAAGAGGAGAAGCGGACGCATGCTCGCACACACAGAGAAATCGATTAGAGCCAGGGGTTAAAGGCATAGCGTGTGGGAGAGAGAGAGAGAGAGAGAGAGAGAGAGGGAGTGTATTGGAACGACTCTCTGTGGGGTTATGGTCAGCCAATATACATACTTACTCGTGACTATACGTGTATATACATAAGCGAAACGCATGTATACGAGCGTGTACAGTTCACGCGGTACTCTGTGGCGGCGTCGTGGCGTCGAATCGACAGACCTCACCTTCTCCATATACGTAACGAACAAGCTCGACCAACATCATCCGGAACAGCACAACGTTAACTCTCTCTCTTTCTCTATTCCAGCATCCTTTTCTCCTTCCCTTTTCATCCCCTCCTCTAGAACGTTCATCAATCAATCAGATCGCCTCCAACATCCCTGATTCTGGTCCATTAGCGTTTTCTCCTTTGCTCATGCAACTATACCAACTCGTTCCACACAAAATTCTCCTCTACTCTTCCCAACTATCTCCATCCCACCCGCCCTCATACACACTCACATTCACTCATCTGTGTTTACACGTACATCTATATATGCACCGGCGGTTACAGATGTGAGCAATTTTCGGTGCTCTCGCGGTTCCGTTCGTCCTCGCTTCGTTACGCGCCAGCTCCAATTTTAATTAGAAGCCCGGAGAGACAGGGAGAAAGACCCCCGAGGGGGCTGCTACTGTATCACAAACCCCTGTGTGTCCGCTACCATTTGCTCTATAACGCTCGCGAGTGGTATAATTGCGGTCAAGCTGACGCGCTCCCGAGACCAGCCTCGTTTCAACATCGAATGCTAAAACCCTTTCTGAGCTCTCTTGTTCCGACAGAACCTTTCTCGTTACCTTTCTACCCCGTAGAGATTTCACTAATCGTTTCTATTATGATTTTTATTGTCGACGACCCTCGGAAAAAGAAAACAGATTCGAGGATTCGAAAATGTTTAATTTTACATCTTTTGTTTTCTGTGCCCAAGGCTTCTAAAGTCCTCGAGAAAATGCTCGTTTTTTTTTATACATTCCAAGTTAGCAAAACAAAAAGCTGCTTCTCTTGCCACCTCCGTTATTGGAGATTCTTCCCGAAATTCCCCTAGAAATCTACCAAGTTCAATCTCTTCCAAAGCAATTTATTTTTTACTCATATTCATTCGAGCGAGCATCACGAAGAAAAAAAAATGTGGATCACGCGTTGAAATATTCTGAATAATGAGATAAAGATGATAAAATTTTTACGCATTCAAGATAATGGCGCGAGGAGGTTCAGTCATACGATTCAGTCGTCTCTCGCTGTCTTTGCCTAAATACACTGAAAATGAATTTCTGGCGCGACCCATTTCTCGTGCCATTACCACGCGCCGCTTGAGGTCTCACACACCCTGGGGAATACGAATTATATATTCCCCAACCTCCTACGAAGACTACCAGTCCTCGTAGGTTGGTTTGGATTATATATATCCAAGATGAAATTACACCGGCATCTTAGAGCGATATAGTATTAGATATAGCCGTATAAGATTTAACTTAACATGGTAAGCACGTATTATCGTTGATACGTATACAGGTATAACGTACAGCTTTAGCTTTGTACAATACCATATAGGACGGCTATGAAGTGATACGGAGGATGAGAGTTGCGTGACGATATCGTAGAATCCTGATACCTCTGTGAAATCTCTGTACATCGAAAATACTGAGAAAACTGGAATAAAATCCTTTCATGTAGGAGTCGAATCACTTGTAGACTTCTGAGCTGAGCAGGTCCGATATTTTCAATAGTTCCAAATAACTGGACTCTAAGAATTGTTGAACTTTGATAAAAAGCATTTGCACGGTGCACGGTGCAATGAAATTCCAATTCCTGAACAGTTGAAATATATTCCATGAATGAGAAAAAATTGTGAACCAATGATGTGCTGCAGGCATGCTGCGTCCGAAAGAATCTAGATTGCACAAAGATTTTGCTCAGACTGGTCTATCGAGGAGGCATGGTTAATCACGGTTAAAACATTCTATCCGCGCAGAAGAATTTTATCCAACGAATATCCCTGTGGCGTTCTTAAGATGCGGCTTATCCGATGGAGCTTACTACATCGAAATACAACAAAGATAGGCACGCTTTTATAAAGAAATGCCGGAAGCAGTGAAGTGAAGAATATCGAGCGCACGCGCAAAAGTGAATGCAGTTGAAACGCGAGGGTGGAATTCTTGGATCGATCCGAACAGAAGGAGAAAGCAGGAGTTGGACAAAGGAAGGGTGAACGAATAGTGGGGCACGAGGGAGGGGGTAGGGAGGTTGTTGTATTGCGTATACCCTTGTGAATCAACTAGTGGCAATGGCACGAGTAACACGATCGTCACTGGCATCGGGCGACATAATCTTGTAAGCCTGGATCTTTGGATCTAGCTTTTCGAATAATCCAACGCATCTAAATGCATTTCCATTCTCATTCGGATAAACCTGAGACTTTTTACTTTTCTTTTTTTGTTTGTATATCAACGGAATTTACTATCATCCATCACTTTGCCATTGTGCATCACGACCATGACATTTTAAGAGATTCGACATCTGCGGATCTGCTCGATCAAGCGCGATTATGCTCGAGCCGATGGAAAAAACGAATATAAGTATCGGGTAAGGGTAATAAACGTAAAAGAGATGACGGTTATATGAGTTTACGTTCGAGAGAAAATCTACTATACCTATCTGTGTGGATTCCATGCCGCCAGTCTTTCGAACCAAAGCTCAAGACTTCTTTGAGCACTTTTACGCGAAGACGCAGCTGACTCAGCTCTCGATTATAGTTGCTCCGAGCGTTCGTGTGCTGGTATAGATGTGGGTATGTGAGACTGTGTATCGTCTGCAGGATGACTCCAGCACATTCGTGTGTTTCTCGAGAATTCTCAGAAATTATATATACATAGGTATACCCTCTATACCTACAGAGCTACGAACGTGGAATATATATTCCATTTGCATCGGTTGAAAAGGTAAAACGAGATCCTGACTCCGAACCCACGGAGCGTCGTTAAATTCAGCAAGGCTTCTCGCAGTAACGTTCAACACATAATGGATTAGATCGTATTTAGGATAATTCATTCTTGTTACAGAGGTTTCAATAGAATTTACAAATATTTCATTCAATGCATCTCGAATCCTGAAAGCGTTTTGGTTATTCCAGTTTTATAACAAATGTTCTCAATTATTTGCAAACAAGGATCACGTAATAAACGAGTATAATCGTAAAATGCGTATTCAGGTTATCGAATTATTTGCTCTCGTATGCACGATTCTAACCAACTACGTATTGGGTAACAAGAAATGGGATGAGAGAGAGAGAGGGGGGGGGGGGGAGAAAGAGAAACATAATATTCTGGAGTTCGAGAGTTCTGCATGTTCTGTGTTCAATCGAACAAAAGCACACATGGATCCATTGTACCCGAGGTCGAAAAGCACGGCCCTATGTTATATGTGCAAAGAGGAGCTGCACAATACGCAAATTGAAATTGATATGAAATTTCCTCGAGGCAAATCTCCTTTGACGAAGAGATACACATGTATTCTTGTGTGCGTTACGAGAGTTCGTAATGAGATTGATATTTATGTAGGGCTGAAATGAATTTTTTTATTTTTTATTTTTTCTTCTCAATTTGATAAATCCCTTTACAGTATAATTGGAAAGTCATAACTGATACGACTGAAAACATTGAATTCCAAATAAGAAGGAGTATAACCGTGGATTAAAAAATAGCGAGCTTTTTTAAATTGGCTCACACAGAGAATTGTAGATAACGATTGAACGGTGCATGATAAAAAGAAAACTAATAGTGTTTCAGCGAGAGACCAACTGGATGATTGAATGCCGGAAAAAAAAAGAGGCAACTGTAAAGGGACTGCGTTAATTAGCAGCGCGTTAGTTTCTATTCGGACAAATTGGCTGTTACCCGTTACTGAGATTGAGAAATTCTCTTGCAGGGAATAAAACGGAGAAAAAGGGAAGGTTGCCTTGGCAATACGGAGAAAAACTGCTGCATTTTTTCATCCTTCCTTTTTCCTATTCTCCTTATTCTTTAACTTTTTCTTCGCTGTATTTTTTTTTTTTTTTTTTTTTTTACCCCTCGGAAAGAATCCTCGGGGTATATGCATTGTGTCTACATCGTTCAGGAGGAAGTACAATCACCACGTAGCATCGAAGCTGGAGACTTAACTTTCTCAGCTCTACCACTTGCTTCTCTCATTCTCCCATCTTTGCCTTATCCTTACCGTTCACCTTCATCTTCTTCCTTTTCCTTCTTCCACTTCCTCTTATTCTTTTTCAGGACTTCCCGAGAGTATTCTATGAGCTTAGAACTGTACGTGCATCTCTTCCAATCCATACAAAAACCTCCGGACCACGAACCACTCTGAGCCCTGCAATAAACGTTGTATCGTGTCCCACCGGCTCGACGAGCCTTTCTGCATCCTTCTTTTCCTTGTCACCCCTCCCCCTCCCTCCCTCCCTCCCTTTTTTCTTCAATCCTTGCAATTTCAAGACTCCGCTAAAAACAAAACGAGCCAGAGGAAGACTCTCGCACTGTGATAAAACCGCGAAATTCCTACGATCTCGCTCGCATTCTAGAGATCGCATTCTTTCGACAAAAAAAAAGTTATTGTCTTTTTATGAACCTCCGAGAAGCTAACCCCCGGGATCATTTGAATTGTTGAACGACTACGTCGAAAGAAAAAAAAAAAAAAAAAAGAAAGAAAAAATTGGATGCAACTCACCAAATCGTTCGGGGCTGGCATTTCTCTTTTAATCAAAAGTGTTTCATCACCCCAATTTTTTCAAACATGCATTCTCTGTTAATTGAAACTCGCTGTAGATTTACTTTTCGCTTAACTGCTTATTTGACGTGATTGTTGGATGAAATTTCTGTTGAATGTATGTTTCATTCACTCGAGTTTATTTCGTCGGTTATTGTACGTTTTCATATCCGTACCACGTTGGAATAAATGAATTAATTTCTAACGAAAATCTAAATACGAAGTCCGCATTTTATAAATATTTTCCATTTTGTACGGTCCACTACTTTTTTGGCTTTTAAAACATTGTGCAAATGTCCAATCTATAACTATATGTGATTTCAATTTGGAACCATTAAAAAAAAAAACACGTATTAACTCCAATAACCAAATTCTCATTTATATACAAAACCTTTTTATCAAACTTTAATCAAAGCGATAGAATTTGAGTGAATATCCTCAGGTCTTTTAACAGCGTAGATATTTTCCGGGGATCCACATAGTTGATGGAATCTAAGTATCGATAATCCAGACTGATGAACACCCGCCACTGGAATATGGGATGAAGAAGAGACGCGATGGTATGAAGAATGATGAAACGAGGAGAGAGAAAAAAAGAGTTAAGGAGAACGGAGAGACGGGGGAAAGGGGAGAAAAGGGTGCGGAGCAGAGAACGAGCCGGGTGTGTAGTGCAGGAGGTAAAAGTATGGCGAATTGCCCAGGAGCTACTCTCGCAGTGGTCCAGTATCGGAAAGCGGAAGTTAAGTAAGACGCGCTGCATGGCACTGCACCGGAGAAAGGGAACAGTCCGAGCAATAAATCCAGAAGATAGCAAACGAAACTGGAGAGGGCTTGGTGCATGCTTTCGTTCTCTTCTCTATCTCATTCTCTCTACTTCATTTTCTTTCCGATGTCTTTTCTCTTTTCTCTTTCTCTCTCTTTCTCTGTCCCCCGGTGGGTTTCTGGGCGGTGGCCACTAGGATCACTTTGGCATATGTATACGTAACAGACGTATATATATATATATATATATATATATTTGGTAAAAGTGCATGTTGGAGTAGCGAAAAGAGAGATGAGCTCGGCAGGAGGTTGCAGTACTAGAGAGAAGAGCATACACGGAGTCCCTCTCCGGCTGCTCCTATATATTGTGTTTTACTTTATAATGCGAACGTCCGCCTCGATCTCCGCCGGTGAGCTTGCGGCTGAAGCCACTATATCCTTCAACAACCATCCTCTATACACGGCCCCGTTTTCCCTCAGATTTTCGTTATCTTTATCGACCACAGTCACGTACGACGAGCATACACACATGCAAACACACATCTTTCTATCTTGTCTCGATCGGGTGTAGTATTCGGGCTAAATTTACGAGAGTTTTAAGCAGAGATTTTTCGAGGCAACGTACATCGACGTTTGGAGGACTGACGAGGAAATTCTTCATCCTTTATTGCTTATAAATGGATATGTAAAGAATTCTTTCGTTCAATTTATACTATCCACGTTATTCGAACGCCATACGATTCCAATATTTCGCAGTTCTAAGTACTCTTATGGCTACTATTCGAAAAACGATGGAACGAATTTTTTCGATTATCTAGCACGCAATCGCGTTTACGAACAGGAAAATCTTTCGTCTACACTTTCTCTATTGCCCTCTCTCCGCCCTCTTGGAATTAAAGAATCATTGCGTTCCTTTCAAAGCTTCGTTTCCGCCTTTCATTTCGTGTTTTTTTTTTTTTTTTTTCTTATTCCCTTGGTGGCGAGGGGATAACTCGAACCTCCTTCTCCATTGTTGTCAATTTCTTTTCTCCCACACCTGGTTTTTTTCCCCCGAGAATAAAGAGATAAAAGTAAGTAAAGTTATCCCAAAAGGTTTCACGCCCGAAACTTCGAATCTTATCGAAATGTTTTTCTTTTTTTTGTGCATTTATTAGACCTTCCGGGAAAGAATCAGATCGCAGATAAATCGCTGGATTTTTTTTTTCACCCTCAAAGAATAATGGGAAACCACAAATCTGATTTTCTCGCTGATCTCTATCTCATGCGTTACAAACATTTTTCGTCTCCCAGCAAACCATCTTGCTTCTCCCTCTACGTTTCGTAAAGCAGTTCGAAAAAGTAAAAAAAATTAAAAAAAAAAACAGAAAACTCAATCGTGACTAACAATCTTCCATTTTTTTGAATTTTTTTCGAACAGTGAACGACGATAACGTTTTTTTGGCCACAAGCACGGAACTCGAGCGCAAGATTAAAATGTTTCCGAGTGCTCAAGTCGACGATGTCTGTTCGCAAAACCATCATCGAGCTAGCTCGTATCCAGTACACTCCACACACTTCGCGTTCACGTCCATAACTACTTTTGCCGCTACATACAAGGCCGCAACTACTAATTGCTATGTCGGAAGTTGGGCTACCGAGCGCGCAATAAGTAAGCCAACGAAGTGTATGGCCAAAGAGGCTCAGACTAAAAGAGAAGAGACTTTACCGAGACCTTGCCTCTCCTCTGCTTTTTCTCTTAATATCTCCCTTTCTTCATCTCTTCATATATATATATATGTGTATATATATTTCTCCGCGTTATGCCATATACACAGAGCTTGCACTCGAAACTCATATTTCCAAAGAAGTTGGAAACTACAATTTTCCTGCATCCCATCATCATCTCGTTTTCAAACGCGCCCGCGATGATAACTCGAGAAAAAAACTTTTTACAGAAGTCTACTTTTGATTCGTCGCTTCTTCAGCTTTGTCGAATGTTCTCTTTTGCAAATTGGATTATTCACGACGAATCGAATATCATTTCAAAGTTCAACCTTTACGCGAGTATACACAAGAGGACGGTAGTAGAGAAGAAAATTATTTAGAATCCGGCAAATTCGTATATTTACGATTCACCGAGCTTGAGTATTAATTCTTTGTAAAATGCCATTAAAAACTCTTCTCTATAATTCCAATTTCATGAATGTAACTTTTGTTCAATTTTTCTATTGTTTTTCGATAATTATTCTTCCGTAAATAAGTGATATTTTTCCTCGCGGTTTTTAATTCGTGTCTACATCCATTCGCATTAATGTGTGAACATATTGTGTACGTAGGAGAAATTCACTATGAGCTGATAACGCGACGAATATTCAACGAAAAGACGGAGTTGTGAATAAAAAAAAAAATCATTCAGACATCGGTGTGTGCTCATTCCGCAATTAATTAGTTCACCGAATTATTCTCTCTCGTGATTTTTTCAAATACCCAGATGCTTCATACGGAGTCACCGTGGGATATGGAACTGCCACACAAAAATAATGTATTCCTGCTCGTTCATATTTGCTCTCGACAAAACCGTCCGAGCATTTTTCCACGCGATTATTTATTCTTCTCCTCCCTCCCTCTCTCTCTCTCTCTTTCTCTCTGGTCCTGACATTGTTCCATGTGATTATGACAGAAAACACGCATTTGATCAATACGCGTTTATAATTCTGACGAAAATTAAAAGCTTTTCAATCAACGCTACATTCGTTAAGCCGAAAAATGCGTATATTCGGAATTATTTTAATTGATAAAACGACATCGATTATTGCCAAATTCCATCAAATCGGCGATCTGATAAAAATAAAATAAAATAAAAAAACAGTTTTTCCACCTTGTTTCATGTTCCAAATTTTTTATGAAGAACGCTGTCAAATATTAAAACGTTAATAGCAAAATCGCTATTTCCACACTCGAAAAGATTCGAATAAAAATGGTTTGTGACGGATTTACGAGAGAAAATATTGAATTCCCTTAAGGTAGCAGTGAACCGATATGAGTCTGACCACCCAGACCCACAAGTTTCAAAAACACAGTCCACCCACATATACGTTCACCAGTTAAACTCAATGTTTAGGTCAAACTAGTTCAGCCTTTCCAGGATGAATCAGCTTAGCCTAGGAAACATCAGTTCGTCCTAAAATCGCGTTTCCCTTTGGATATATATCTATATTCATGTGCGTCAGTTATGACGCGCCAAACTACAACTTCGGACTGACAGTCGTTATAGTTGAAATAGAAGTGAACGTTCTCCAGCTGGAACTATATATACACATACGCTCAATAACAATGTTATTAGGTTATATAGCATAACATCCTGATAGTTCAGTTTTGACGTTTCCTCACAGAACGGTCGACCATCGATCGTCCACTATGCTCTTTCGCGTTGTTTCGTAACGTCAAGTAAATTAATCACCTTTCACTACGAGAAACACGATGATTGGCAATCGATATTTGTTCGTCGAGCATGTAACGTCAATCCTAATGAAAACAGTTTTTTTTTTATTTTATTTTCAAAGATCAAAATTGTTGAGTAGATTTGAACAAAGAAACGTAGACACGATGAAGATTTCCAACTGTTTTAATGCAACTCGATTATTCGATGATCAATCAATTTTTATTCTGTAATCAATGTGCATGTTTTTCGAAATTATATAAATTCACTCCATGACTTTGAGCTTCCCATCACTTTTTTTTTTTTTTTTTTTTTTTAAATATTAGCCTGCACGCTATCTGATCGTGTCCCATTGCCAATTAAGGCGCTTCCTCGTCGACACGTGGTAATAACCGGCGGTTACAGTTACCGCGCTCACATCTCCCATGACTGCCTAAGTATAAAAGGGCTCTCATGGTTATGGGGATTGACCTCTACTCATCTTACTGCCAGTTACTGCATCCTGGCTCTGGTTCCATCACCCACATACTCACATTGAGTCTGTACGTGTTTGTAGTTATATGTTTCGTGTGTACACAAGTGTACGAAATATTTGGGTGTATCCAAACTGAACAGGATTAAATCTACACATTCATTGAATCAGACTAAAACGATGGATGAATGGATTTGTGTAGAATGGCATTTCATTTTTTTTTTTTTTTTGCTAATTGAATTTGAAAAATTTTATTTCACCGGGAGCTTGGCTCGTGGATTAAAAGCTTTGAGTTCGTGGTGTATGGAGGAAAGTTAAATTTACATAAGATTATTGAAAGTCTGAAGAGTCGGAGCGAGAAATGGGGGAATATAAAGTACACAGTTAATAGGGTTGGCTAAGGGGTTGAAGGATGAAGAGTTTTGGTATAACATAATTTCTTCAACGAACCCTTTTATATAAAAGTTTACATCCATCGGCTTATAATATTTTTACTTCGAATGTGCAACAGAGTATAAATAAGCCAACCAACTCGTTGGCCCCATTTTATAGGCACATTGAGACTTAGACTTTTGGTATAGCAACGAAGCTGAAACATCGAGAAATAGCAAGAAAACTATTTTATATAACCACCTCTACTCGACACGATATTCAAGCAGCCATAACCCACCTTAGGCGCGGATTAAACACCCTCGTTTTACGCATTTTCATTAGGAACACCTAATAGCCACTTTAGTTGGCATATTACCGCATTAAAAATAATCACTTCGAAGCATTTCGTCAGGATCCTTAAATTGACAGATGAAACTAAATGAATTTTCACTCCTTTTTAACTACCGGAGTAATCAAATCTTCATTTACGTGGATATTCATTTTTGCTTAAGCTTTATCTCAGTCAATATTCATCCGGAGTTCGATTGATCCCGAAAATGCAGCACCAAACGCTCGGAATATATCGTTATACAGGCTGCTAAAAAATACGAATGAATTTTTTCGTGTATTGGACGATGACAAATAAATAAGATTTTTAGTCAAACGTCTGACCAGCACTCGTTCTATCGCGTAATTTTTTTAATGGAATTCATTCAGTTAATGATTTTAAGTGATTCTTTCAATATTTTTACCTTCCAGCGAATCGATATCGTCAAACACCGATCGGATGGTTTCGGAAAAGTCGGAATTTACACTTTGCACTGTAAAAATTTCTAAACATTCAAACTTGTCCTCGATCTTATTGCTGTAACGGCACATTTCACCTTTTAGTTCTCTCCGTGTATAGTCAAATTGTGAAAAAGTAGAAAAACCTTAACCCGAATATTTCTTGGGTATCAATGCACTGTGTATGTGCACTGAAGCTCGTGATCCAGACAAATAGTCAGGATAATAACGTTCCCGGGATTCTTGAAAGTGTATATCAATACATGAGTGAGGGGCTGATTGCAAGAGTCGTGCGAACACGTCACTTGGTTCAAATTGCACGATGTTAATGTGCACAGCATACGGCTTTCAATTTATCCATTGAATGGTGAAAATCATAAGGATTTTGCTCAAGTATTGAAAAACAAAAACCTCTGAAGCATTTTTCTTTTCCTTTTAATTGGGTGTTTCGTCTGACGGAATTCTTCGGCTCGTAGGTCGAAGTGATTTTTTTATGATATTTATTTTCACTTAAGTCTCTCGGTATTTCTACCCCCGTCGGCCCGACCCTCCTCCCGCATGTTGGAATGCACATAGCATTTATAAAGCGTGCTTTGAGCCACTGCATTGCATAAACCATCCTGAAATAAAGTGAGTCAGAGTTGAATACAGTAAAAGAGGGAGAAGAGAAGAGAAATTGGTTGACCGAAGGAAGAAAGCGAGTGAAGAGGTTGATGAAAAGAGAAACGAGAGAGAAAGGAGAAAGTGGAAAGAGGATAAGAAAGGGTAGACTTTTGGGGATGCGATGAAAGAACGAACCCACACACCGACAATATCACAATTCCAGAGTTAGGATAGCACTCTCACCATACTATACAGGTCCCTTGAGCTCTATCTCGAGAATAACGGCATATCTCCTTAACTAAATAAATGAAGACTGTGGGTTTACGTGCCTCGCCTTGAAAATTTACCCACAACTAGCTTATGTATACACCTTACTTGTACACCTTAAAGCAGGTACCTCATTCTTATGCGATCTTGTTGCGATCTTATGGAAAAAAAAACCACAAGCATTATCCCATTTAAAAAAGCACCAAAAAAAGTTCTCTTACAGATTTGAATAACCTGAAAAAACGACGGAAGAGTCACTCGATTGAACAATCATCCTTAGTCGAGATTTCTTAATTGAGAGGTTATGTTTAGAATGCTTTTGATGATGGAATATCCACTTCAGAAATATTTGTTTTTTTTTTCCAAAGGCCACGACAAAATCGTTACATTTACCATTGGCAATAAGAAAAAAATCTCAAAAACGTACGGTTCCGTTGGTTTCTTTCCTGAAAGTGATCCTTTCGTTCGTGTACATCTTGTTCCATATCAATTTTCCTTTAGCGAATAATTCAACTCAATTTATCAAACGAAAAAAAGTATCCATTGATTTTCGTCCCACAGCAAAGTTGCCTCAATAGCAAAATAGTAAGAATATAAGCATGATGGAAAACTTTGAAATGGCAGTATGCACGAAGATAATGAAAACGAGAAAATAAAAATGTGCAACAAAAAAAAACAACAACATGGAATTTTTATCATCTTCGAGGGACGAGAAATATTGCGGAGAAAGTTGACACAACCAATTTGGTATTCCAGACGGAGACAAAATTATTCCTCAGTACCGCCTTCCTCGTATATATATTTTACTTTAAACAGTTTTTCATATCTCTATACACGTATATAATATAATCAGCAGCCGATCGAAAAGTTACGAAGCAGAAGTTGATCATCATCGATGCTTCAGGGCGAGGTGGAGCTATCTACCGAGAGATAACATGAAGCAGGAAAACAGAGGGAGAAAGTGGACGAGAAACTAACCCACCTCTGAAGATCGTTGTCAATTTTTATCCCAAAAAAGAAACTCGTAGATCAAACACGAAATAATGATCGAGCCGATCCCATTTTCAATACTAAAAAATTGAAATGACATATTCCGAGTTGCTGTACATGCTCCAAGGCGTGCAATGGACTTTTCTTCGTTGTAGATGTCTGATAAAAATATAACCAGATTAGAGAACAAGAATCAAAATATTAACCGAAATTGGAATAAACAGTAATATTTTGTGGGAATATTTCGTTTCATTCTGAAAGTTTGTTGGAACTTGTCAAACTTTAAATTTGCTAAAATTCTCATCCACTGAAAAAAATAAATTCGTAAATTCAACAAATTTTTTGTTGGTTCGACAAATTTTCTGTTGGTTCAACGAAACGTAGCGAACAAAATGAAATTTGTTAACCCAAACGAAATTTGGTTCATTCAAATACTTAATTTCTCACCCGACAAAAATATCGTTGAATCAACAAAAGTTTTGTTGAATCAACAAATTTAATTTGTTCGCTACAATTTCGAATTTTTTTTCTCAGTGTTGTATTCATGTTTGGTTAAGGAGTAAAGACGGAACATTGTAAACACAGTATACCGAATATCTGTAAACTTTCTTTTCCTCAGGCAAAAACTATCCAATACATTTTAACAAGAATCCAGATCAATGAAAACCACGCAAACGAGATTGTAGGATGAAAATTTAGAATTCTTTGCAAAGAATCTCTTCTAATATAGTGAAGCTTTCAAACTTATCGCTGAAAATTCTCAAGGATATTAAAAAAGTTACGTCGAATTTCAATTTCTATATGACGAGTGGTATAGTGGGAAAATAATTTGTGAAATGTGTAAAAATAAAATGGATATTCGTAATCCTATCCACATATATTTCAAGTGAAAATGTCTTGTGACAAAAAGAAAATGATGGCGAATCGACAAATCAAGATTTCATCTCCGGAGAATAATTCAAAGGATACTTGATACAGGAAAAGGTAGAAGAAGAATCTCGTATAGAATAGAAATTACAGAGAAGGGGTTCGTACAATCGGATGATACGCTTAATCGATCCTGAGGGAAGCGTGAAAAAGAGGATTGGTATCTCTGGTTCGTGATTAACGATACAATGTATAAAACCGAAGAGATATTAGATGAGAGAAACGTTGAGCATAACCCCCTCGAGATAGATCGACTGAAATCAAACTCTCTCGTTTTTGTCATCCCTCTCTCTCTCTCTCTCTTCTTCCCTCCTTTCATCTTCTCTCTTTCCGGCCCATTCCAGCAAGAAAAAGTAAACGACAGAAATTGACTTTTTTCTTTTTATTTGCAGAACTTTTCACCTTTCGTACGAGGTATGGTATCGCGAGGAAGGGAATGTTGAATTAACGATGTAGTCAAACAGCTGGTTATGTATGTACATATCGAGGAATATCGATACTCCGAAATCGAATATCAATGTAATAAGAAAAAAAAAAAAGAATCAAACCAGATGTAGTTATATCGTGGACATAGCCAGGTGTAAAAGACTCAACGAGATCCAACACAGTAGAGGAAATGTATTCATGAAACTTTACTGGAAATCAGAACGATTTTGTTACGATTGAAGGAGAAAGAAAAAAGAAGCAAAAAAAAATCAAAGGTGCCCGTTTCACTATTCCATTAATACTTTCTTCAGCCATGAATATTTCTTCTCAAATATATGCAACCAAACCTCTCGTTCCATGCACCATAATTTCCGCATGTTTATGAAAGTATAAAAAGAGCTTCCTTCCGTATTTAAATACCGAAAGAAAATTTCATTTCGTTCTCTCATTAATTATAACTCGTATTATCATGATTACTGCAAGCTTTTTAATTAACAATGTAAATAAAAGAAGAATGCAAAAAAAAACATTGCATCACATTCGCAAAACATTCGGGGAATTTTGCGTTGGGTATCTGAGAAAATGGTATTTGCTTCCTGCAGAACAACGATATTGTTTACGCAGCATATTCCTTTGTTTGATAATTTGTGAAAAATACGAACCACTATTTTCGTAGCATTATTTCTTTCAGTAATTTGTATGAATTAAGGAGGTTGGCTACACACAACAATGTTGCCATGTTAAAAGCATAGGAAAATTCGAAATGATTAGAATTTAATGAAATTTGGTGAGCATATTCTTTTGGATTAAATATGAATATAAAAAATTTTTAAGATTTTTCTTCTACATAATTTTCGAGTAATTTAACACCAGAGTTTACATCCGTAAGCATAGGATTCTGATATATATAGGTATATATTTTGCATATTGTAAACTCCAATTATTCGACAACTATGTAGACGAAAAATTTGAAAAAATTTGTGTCATTGCATTTGATGCTAAAGAATGTTATCACTAAATTTTATTAAATTCTTATCATATTGTCGTATGTAGCCACCCTCCTTAAGTTCGGTCTGAATGAACTAACGCCACGAAACCGAATCACTGAGAAAGAATGAAAGTTCTCCTTCATAAAAATATTTCCATAACTTGGACGATCCCTGATTGATAATTCTGATAAGTGATAATTCTAAGTGATAATTCTAGGTCTGTGCACGTGTGACCGTATTTTTCACTTTATTTGAAGTGCACAGGTAGTGGGAACGATCGAGACGAGATAGAAGATACCTGGCCACATATATACAGGTGCAAGTATATCCAGCGCCTTGAGCCAAGGTACATTTTCGAGTGAAAACTCTTTTGCCTATCTCACGTCTTGTATATGTATTCAGAAAAGATAGGAACCATGAGTAGAGAGGATACGTGGGCGAGCGTGGAGCGAACGCCGTTACGGATCGTATACCTTTTTTTTTTCTTTCTTTCTTTTGGGTATACTTCACGCTTTACATACGAATCTACGATGTTAGAGAGTCCTCGTATCCTCTATAAAATACATATATACGAATCAGAAAAAAATATACATATATATATATATTTTTTAGGGGAGTTTCGACTATCTTAGGTGTACCGATACGGTTATACGTACACGAGTGTCCATCGACTACCCTGGATAAGGTTACCTCGCAGCTTCCAGACTATAATTTAAATATAATATAGGTACATATGGGTATCAAAAATGCATGAACTATTTTACGTTCAATAAAAGAGTTTTGCTGGTGACAAAAATTCACAAGACTATTCGGACAGTCAAATTATTAAATGGAAGAAATTTTTTTTTGCAGAAAGGTTTCTAAGAAGACTGGTGCGACTGAAGCGACACGAGATGGTCTAATTTCGTTTTCCCTTGCAGGAGTTTCTGAATGTTTGTAAATTTCACGATTATTTTAACAGCAAGTTTGATTCTTTCGAGAATAGTAAATGGCGATTTGGTTTAAAAATGAATCGATGCGAGTTGTCTGCTCTAAATTTTCATCGAACTTCAAGCGTCTCGTATGAGCACCAAAATCAATGATACACAGATATCTCGTAAACGATACATGTAAATGTGATGTGTAGTCAGTAGATAACGATTCACAATGTGTGCTGACTCTTGAAGTCGCTTTATGAGATACGGGCTATCGGGCGAGAAGATACGAAAACAATTTTCTCGAAATTTTTCTCTTACTATAGTTTTATAGAGCTAAGAAAGAAAAACTTTGGTATAAACCAGACGAGATAAGACAGAGAGACGTAGAAGTCTTGAACTTTCAAATTTTCTATTTCGTCGTCGTCCGCTCGATCTGATTTTACAAGAATGGTTTTTATATAGATATATATGATGACGAATCTACGAAATATATGTGGATTCAGTTATGATCGCTCGTGAAATACCGATATGACGAATCGTATGAGAGATTCGAAAGTACATAACGAGAAATTTCAATTCATTTCTGTATCACGCTTTCCCGATATTATATTCATTTTCAATCTCGACTGGTAAAACACGAGCTTCGGGCTAACATCGATGTATAAATATATATGTTAAATTGAATGAATGAAATGGAAAGTATTACTCTAAGGGGGAGGGTAGGGCTCTGGAGATGAAAAAAAAGCGATTTTTTGACAATATTTTCAGAGAATATGGTTAATGCAAATTTATTCACATAATAGGTCCATGATGAAGTAACATCTGAAGAATATTGTGTTAAATTTTCATTGAAAAATATAAAGAATTAAGCCAATGGCAGCGAAACTTTGCAGGTGGCTCGAAAAAAAGTTGTTTTACGGTGTACCACATAACTCGATACTGAATTATCTCAAATCGAAAAACCAAATTTTTTTCATTAGTTTATAAGTTTTTCT
Source organism: Campoplex capitator (assembly GCA_037576405.1). Classification (NCBI taxonomy): domain Eukaryota; kingdom Metazoa; phylum Arthropoda; class Insecta; order Hymenoptera; family Ichneumonidae; genus Campoplex; species Campoplex capitator. Next base: position 11,939,537 of record JARBWI010000004.1, on the reverse strand, counting down.
AGGTAGCAACATACAATTTTTATTTTTTTCGTTTTTTATTTTTTGGTAACACTCGAAAGTAAAAGTACCGAATTTCTCGGTAAATACCGACTCATTTTCCTTGGTTCGTTGCTAAATTTAATGAGTTCAATAAGAAAAGTATTGCTTCGAAACAGTTTCACGGTAGATACTCAAGTTTTCATTTAAAGATATACATGGGAAATAAAATTTTAAAACAAACGTCTCGTTCATCGTGCTGGGATGTGTGCTTGTTTTTCTGGCTCGTCGTGACGACCCCAAATCGAAAGGACGTGGTCGAACGAGTGGTCCAGCCTTTGCTGAGCTTTTTCAAGCCCCTTTCTCGTTCTCTTCCTGTGAAATATTTACACCCTCCCGTTGGTACCGACACAGCGATAAATTGATGACGAAAAAAAAAAAAGAAAAATCGAGGGCGATTTTCCTCGGTGTTTTCGGAGCCACTGGTCATGCACTAGCCTTTGGATTGATCCGCTGCGGCACTTTCCACTGAGAATTCGTTAGTCGAAGCTAATAGAGGTCTCTCTAACTCACTAGACCTGTAAAACATTAAAACCGAAATTGCAAAAATTGAGGATGCACTCTCTGACTCGATATTTAAATTCTCTTATAAAAACAAGTTCAAAATATTGATCTTTCGAACCTCATCATCGAAATTCTCCTGTTTAATCATTCCTTGCTGCCTTCTCCAAAGTAATTCGTACTCACAGACCCTTCGATCCTTGTACGAGTCATCGAGGCAGGCTTTACAATATTCGCTTATTAAAACGTCAAAATGTGTACACGACAATCTTTTCCGTGCAATTTTTCCATTGACTCTTATCTACCTATATATTTATACATATGTATATAGGTGGATAAATGTACAGGGGATCATCGCGTTACCAGACGAAATTTAATCCGGCGCCAGCTGGAATATTTAGTAGACTCTTAGTATAAATGGGCTGCCCGAGCGAAACCGAAATGCCGTTCCCTCTCTGCGGAACAGGGTCTAGCAACCAACCAATATATATATATATATATATATATATATATATTCACCAACACACAACAATAGGAAATACATGTATTCACAAAGAGAGGGGAGAGAGAGAGAGAGAGAGAGAATGGTGAAGAAGTACAGCGTTAGGGGGAACTAGTGGTTGCAAACATGGGAAAGCTAGAACTGGCTGGCCGTGAGACTAACGTGGCTTGACAATCTCCAATCTCGAGTTTAAACATCCTTGCCAGCTAGCATGGAGCTCACAATATAGCTTTCACCCTTTCTCTCCCTCCTTCTGTTTTTTATCCCTTATTTCCATTTTCCCTCTTTCTCTTTCCGAGCTTTGGTTCGGTGGCACGCCTGGGCTTTTTGCCGCAACAACCATAAATAGGCCAACATCGGAAAGAACAGTTACAAATTCGTGTCGAGGAGAAAAGGGTGGTGAGCAATAGAATACCGAGAAATAGAAACGATCTCGCGCCCGTTCGTTCACCGAGAAATCGTCGCTCGCGATCAAATTTTTTCTTTCTCCTCACTTCCTCTCCCTGCCCCAAACATCGCGTACCAATAACAAAAGAGAGTTGCCTGTAAGCCAAATAAAAAAGCAATGTAGTATCTCATCTCCTCCCTTTTTCAACTATCTTACTTTTACTCTTTTTTCTGTTTTCATGTCCTGTCTGATGAGTTTGTCCAGCTGTATACACTCCAATTTTCAAATTCATTTCAGGAAACAAATTCAAACAAAAGTCATTCAACTTCATGAAACATTTTGAAGTAACGATAAAACCTTTCAATCAAATATGGGCACTTCGACGTTGCGCCGGTAAGATGGATAATTTCGAGAATATTATTATTCACAAAAAGATTAAATAGTAATAGGAAAAGTTTTGAAGATTTTCTTTTTATTTTATGGTGATTTCACTTTTTTCTTAGCAACTCTTCGCTAATTAGACTACTTTGAAAAATACCTTAACCGAAAATCAGTCCACCGGTAGAAAGTGGTATATACTGTTGAAAAGGAAGATTGTAAGATATAAAAGTCGTATCGTCGAAAACTTTTCTCACACGTAACTATGGTACGTTCTCGTGATTCCGGGCGACGACTATCGCCCAAAGAAAATCAGCTCTCTTTAAATGGCTCTAATCTTTCTTCCTTTCTTCTGTTATATCTGTATATGTATACACATATATATACACGTGGTTTCGTTTCTCGATTTGCGCATATTCACCGGAAAAACTTTTCGCGGTTTTATCCCCCGCGACATCGTGGCGGCAGCACGAAAGTGCGAGAATAAATTTTTCTCGCCCTTTTTCTCTTTCTCTATTTCCATCCGGTTCTCAGTTTGAAGTCCCCTTTCATCTCCCAACCCTCTTTGGCGTTTCGCAGCTCGTTTTGCCAGAGGGCAAAGTTCGCTGTTTCAAGTCACTCTCTTCTACCATTGTATGGAGTGCCAAAAGCGCCTTTTTTCATCGTTGCACACACGTGGTATATCGTTTCATTTGGTTCTTCTTTACGAGCGTTTTTTATATGCTTTTTGTTTGTTTGTTTCATTTTTTTCTTTTTTTTTTCCCCATTCTCTCGTGATTCAACGGTTAAATTGATCGAGTTGCGAGCACATTTTCGGGAATTTGATTTTCACCGACAAACTACTCGAGCAGGCCACGGAGCTAGCAATAAGTTTGCGTTAGACGAGCCATTCTGTTGGCAAATGTGAGTGTGTTTCGCGGTTTTTTCCGGACCCTCCCACACCATACTACCCAATCTTTTCCCATGGAAACAATTTTTTATCCCTCGAAGTAGTAAAAACCGTTTTTGGTCAGACTGTAGTACGAGGCAAGTTGCCACTCAGGGATTTTTTCTTTCGGTAAATAAGATGTTTGGGCGAGTTTCTTTTATCCTCTTAGCGTTGCAGTGAAATCTAATTGTTTTTAACCTTCTTTCAACCTCCTCTGCCCCAACCCTTCTCATCTCTTTTTTAATAACGAAATAAGAAAACAGTATGGCAGTAACGACAATGCTAAAGGAAATAAAGCGACTGAAACGGACCGCTTGATATTTTTTTTTCTCGTCTAGCTACTGCATGTGTACTACATGCGTGTGTGTATGCGATGGAAAAAGCTTTGGGTAAATGCAACGGAGGAGAGGAGAGAAAACTGGCAGGGAATTGTTTAAGATCAGCAAACGCAGTTCTCTCTTTCTCTTAGGAACGACAAAAGATCCAGCGAGCAGGTAATTCGCGAACACGAAAACTGGCAGAGTTCCATTCAACGCCAGCGAGCCCAGAAAGCTCTCCAGGCTTGTGCTGCTCATTCGGTCTCCATTTTCTCTCCCCCCCCCCCCCTTCTCCCTCACCTCTCTCTCTCTCTTTTGCCCTGTCTTTTCGCTCGAAAACTCTATCGCTTTCACGCTGGCGTTCTCTCGCTGGATACGGCGCTCCGGGTACACTTTGTTAATCAAAGTCCTGTGAGGCCGCATGGCGTGTGAAAAACCGTTCTATTCGCGGCCCGACACGTAATGGAATTGCGTACCAAAATTTGGGAACTTAGCCAAGAGACCTGACGTTCGCACTCAAGCAAAGTTTTCACCATCCTTCCCCCCTCCATAAATACGTACCAGTGCCACCAAATAGTTTACCATCAGCCACGCCACGAAACAGCACAGCTACGCGCACACAATTTACTCTTGTTTAACACCAACCATACACCGATAACGATTAGTCGGAATATTTCATTAATTATCGGTGTGAAAAAAAATAAAATAAAATAAAGAATTTAGTGATGGTGGAAAATTCGCTTTGATATTTTGCGGAATAAATTCTTTTTAACCGCACGGGTTTCAGGTGGCCAGATTTGGCTTGAAAAGTAGAACAAAAATAATCCTTGTTCGCGAATTGAAATCGCGAGGTTTCTGCTTTAAATTCGTTAAATCGTTCATCATTTCTTTGTGAATTTCAAACGTTTTTAATCCGGTTATACCATCACGTAACAAAATCAATGATGTTCAAATAAAAGTGAAGTGAAACAAAATGATTTTACTGAATAAACGACAATGCTATTATCCGAATATCGTTTTCAGTTCTTTCAAAATAATCGTAACTACCTGCATATTTTTCGACGAAATTGACGAAATGAAATAAAATGCTCGCAATGAAACTCAATATTTGAAAATATTTTTTTTTTTCTCCGAAAATATTGTATTCGTTAAAATTTTACTCATCACAGTACGATAACGAATAGCTCCTCTCTCGTTAGTCGTACTCAGCTCAACGTCTAACGATTGAATGGCGAAGCAACGAACGCGTTGACTGGAATTGTAAAACGATATTCGTTATTTCTCCTGGCGTTTGGAAATATTTCAATGATCGTTTTGAAATAATTCATGTTTTTTAAAGAATTTGTTAGATATGAAAACTCACAGATCTGAATTTCGTGGCTTTAATAATCTTTTTTTTCTTTTCATCACTTTTCATTCCACATTTTTTTCACTGGGTTCTCGAAATACCGAGAATGTAGAATTCGTTCTAAAAATCCCCATACTCCGGTCAAAATTTGCAGATAACTGCTTTTAACCGTAGCCTGAAAAAATAATTCTGTCAAAAAAAAAAGAAAAAAACAAGTGCACAACCCGGAAACACTCTTCAACCCCTTACTAATACAGAGGCCATTCAATGCTCGTACACTCTTTATTTTATAATTCAGAAGCATATTCCTCTCTCTACCTCTTTTTCTCTATCTCCCTCTGATTCGCTTCTCCAATGCTGTGGTTACTGCTTTACATACTTTAGAGCTGCAGAATAGCCGAGGGAGGATTGGTCGAGGTTGGCGCGAGCTCCTCATACCGTGGTAAATCCTTACCCGACGAGCGGATACAGCTTTAAATATGAATAGCTCTTAAGTGGAAATAAAAAGTACCCTGTAGGAAACGAGGAAACGAGCCCTGAGCCGAGGGGATGGAGTGGATTAGGGAGAGGGTGGCAAAACGAATGGGCATTATGAGAAAAGCGGAGTCTCTATATATTTAAACATGAAATATATAAAAGTTTGATAAGTTTTTTTCCGGATTCAAGTTGAATCTGAATGCGTACCAGCGAAAAATACAAAATAAAATTCGTTTTCGATTAATAGACGAACTGTATCGAGTGAGAAGCCTACGAAACTAAAAAAAATATATATATAAGGGCAGACTTGTATCCAGCTTTGAACGTAAAAAGCTCAGAGAAAGGTGAGCGAGTCCGAGAGAAGAATGAAAGAGCGTACGAAAAGAAAGCCAAAGAGTATCCGACATGGTAAAACTCTACGGTTGAACACCTTTGTACAGTTTCAGAAAATTTACATATGAAAAGAATACGGGCAACGTCCGATTTATGGTTTCTCGAAAAAAAGAAAAAAAAAACAGAAAAATTTTCATTTTTCAATTTTTAGTATAAGTTGTTGCTTTTATTCTATGGAATGAATTTCACCCATTGTGAGGCAGCGAAAGTATCCTGAACTTTTTCATGAAGTCCGAGGTACTTGAAGAAGGTGAGGAAGATTGAATTTTTTTTTTTTTTTCATTCGTATTGCAAATCTAATTAATTTTTCACGAAAACTCCGTCTCCATTTGTTCAGGATTTTTCCGTTTAATAAAACATAACAAAATTCTTGACTGAACATATGGAAAGAATGTGTGGCTGGCGGTCAGGGTTCACGAAACGAGAACAAAGACGAAATTCATTCTTCCATTTTTGGATGCTGGTTTCAATATATTTTATTCACGTAAAAATATTTATGGAGATTTCTTCTTCTGCTCTTTACTCGCCATTTTTTCATTCAGTTTTTTTTTCTGCTTTTCGAATCTTTGCAACGATAAATCCCCTGTTAAGTCAAAATATTGTTTTAGCAGATTGTATTGACGCTGAGCAGAAAACGAAACAAATTCTGTTGGATATATAAATTAGGCTCTACTTTATAATTTATCCGGTAATCTCATGTATCAGGCAGTGAACTAATTGCAATGGCGATAAATCGCGACGAATCCATGATGAGTACTGTAAAGATTCAATAATCTCGATGAGTATCACGGTGAAGCCTGAGAAACAATCAGAAATGGAACAAAAATAATCACGGGGAGAAAGTTTTATTCGAGGCGAGGATGCGGACGAAATTTCTTCGTTTTTTTTTAAATACATGTATAGTTATATAGATATACGTGTCTACCACTACGAGCGTTTCGGTATCGTGACGCTAGAATCGCGTTGCGAGAATACTCCTGAAAATTCTCACTGTCCACGCTCTCATCTCTTTTTTTCTTTCTACCTCCCTCTCTCTTTCGCTTTCCCTCTAGTTCTCTTTTGCTACGAATTTTCTGTCAGCTCGCAGTGGAAAGGCGGCTGCTAAATCCGGCGCCAACTTTAGTTCGCTGCAATGTGCCACAACGTGCACAACGTGACTCTTCTCCTAGCCTCACTCTTTCTCTCTCTCTCATTTTTCTGTCTCCCTTTAACACACATGTACGTGGCCATTTTGTTCAGTCCACTATCTCTCTTGAGGGACTCCGGTGACTCTTTTCACGGAGAAACGGGTGGAGCAACATGGAGAAGGAGGAGAGAGAGAGAGAGAGAGAATTTCTACGCTACCAGCAGGATTCGTCGCTGAACTACATTTTCTCGTTCCTCGCTCATGGAGTGCACCGAGCGAAGAAATATCTCGTGTGCAGCAGCGAAAATTTTCTCGCGAAATTTCGAGTGAACGTTGAGTTTCATGATACAGCAAATGCGCGTGGTGAAACGGCGTCAAGCGGTGCGAGACCAACGTTAAAAGAGATTTTGTCAAGCGAAAAACCGAATTTCATATCGACCAACTAGTTAATGACAATAACCTCGAGTTATTGCTTCTTCGTATACGAATTTTTCTTTTTTTTTTTGTCTTTTTTTTGTCGAAAAACACCGCTTTTACATATTGGTCTCTGAGTGCTCGTTGAGTCACGATGAGATAGAAGATGTATTTCTATGATATAATTTATAAATATTTAATGAAATTTAATGCCCAATGACTGTGTATGAGCTTTTAGTAATTTTAAAAATTGATAAATTTATCGAATCAATACATTTTCCATGCAAAAATATTCATTATTGTCATACAAATCTCATCACTTTTCCATAGTGCTCGAAGATTTTATCATTTGGAAAAACATTTTACCTGAATAAACGAAAATTACACCCTGAAAATGTTAGGGAGTTTAATTTAATGGGGGATTTATGGCTTAACGCCCACGTTGAACGAATTTTCATGGTTCAGAGGAATATATCCAGAACAGCATCGAAATTACGTTATGCCAATAAGCATTAGATCCACTAAAACAAATGGCCCTTAGCCACACCCTGTTTATATAGCTTTGCGTATAGGAATCGTGGATTATATGAGGCATGATATCCAACGTGAGATCTCTCCCCTGCGGTTTGTCTATTCTGGATGAGGATATGCTGCTTTATCTATTGCTAAATTTGTGCATGTGTGTGTGTGTGTGCTGTGTCTAAGCTTCGAATCTGCGAAACTTCCAGCTCGATTTCTGTAGCCCGTTGTCTGTATATCCTTCTACTCTCTTTCTCTCTGTTCTCTTGCTCACCGAACATTTCGAAAACAGCTACGCGAATGTCCGCTTCGATGATTACAGGAAAATTTAGGTAATCTAGACTCAAGAGAATTCATTTTAGAATTTGTGTATAGCTACTATTTTACCCAAATATACGCTCATATACGAGCTTTGAAACACCAAGCAACTTTACTACAAGTTTCACTCTCTGACACCGTTTCTAGTCGTCTCTTTCCCCTTTTCGTCTTTTATATGCTACCTGCCAGAAACAGTAGCTGAGTAGATTGTACCAGAGATTTCTATACGGTACATATGAAAGGTACTTTGAAGGTAATAATCCGTTTGCCGAGTAGCGTCAGAGCGTTTTAGTCCGCCTTATTCATTTATGCCTTATCGTCTTTCACTGTCAACGTCTAACGAAAGTACAAAAGCGCTTTTATCGGTCATAGAAATCCCCTCATGCGCGTCCCGTTCTGTTCTACAATAAAGTAATTCGATAGATAAATCCTTGTAATTTATATATCGGGTCGAAGTAATACGAAAGGTAGAGATGTCAGTGAATCAAATTTATTGACGTGTCAAGCCAATAAAGGTTCGGTGGTATTTATCAACGAGTAATTCACTCCGTGTCTGATTCGTTTTCACGTTCATCCTATTTAACGTCCTCATTTGCCAAAATCATGATATCGCGGGTTTTCGTCTTTGCACCCGACACGTCCAAGGCTTTTTTTTGTATGAGAAACGATGGACGGTCCAAAGTTTCCTCCCCCTTAGCACACGAAGAAAAATCTGCTGCGTCAGAGTTACGTTCGGGGAGGGAAAAAATTGGCTCGTCAGAGTTATTACTCTCCATTGCTTGCTTGATAATGCTCCAATCACTCTTCTGCTTTTTCCCAAAAACTTGATGTCATTATAACCCTGCAGAAAGTGTCTCAGTCTGGTAAGGTGGTACTGAAAAAAGTAGTTTTTGGCAAATTTACGATGTTCCCAAAATACTCTTCCTGGCCCTTACCGTCTCTTATATTTCTCGAATGCGGAAGCTTCACCGACACTCTGGTTACCTTCATTTCTAAAACCTTTCAAGGAATCCTAAATTTTACGATGCTATTGTGCATTAAACAAACTTTCCCTGATCATTTTCAACACCACTCATGAACTATATATTTTCTGTTGCCTCGTTCTTGTCTCCAACACAAAATCTCTGATACACGAGGTGCGACACGAACAGCTTGCACCTTATGAATTACTAAGAATGAAGAATTGCTTATAGCCTTGCTTCGTGCATTCTATTTTTGAACTGGAGGAGTCGTTCACATCTCCGTATATATTTTTCATGCTTTTCACGGACATGTTGAAGTAGAATGACCCATACAGAACGAGAAGTAAGTAAAAGAAAAGTTGCAAGAAGGAATGAAAGCTCAAAATCGTGAAAAGTCTCTTCTCGATTTATGGACAATAGCTCTGTTACCAGCAAGACACTAGCAACATTTCTACGAAGAGGATTTCAGCAAAGTTGTCCCCCGGAGGATCTGAATGTAACTGCGAAAGAGACTTTGGAATCGAGTGGATTGTTCGTTCCACCGACAACGTCCAGATTGCGTCCATACGCAGTAAAAGGGTAAAACGAGAAGGAAATGCCAACTGCAAAGAGGCACACACGGGTACGAAGAATCAAAGTTTCCAATCGATCGTACCAGAAAACTTTTCTACCAGCCATGAATTTTATTGCACTGCGATAACAAACACGCCGGAACCATTTATCACCGAATCAGATGGATTCGGAAATGGGAATATAATAGGCGAGAATAAAATTCAGCAATGTCGATTAATACCAGAAGAATTATGAAAAATAAAAAAACTTGCTCATATGCTGCTTATAAATTTAGAACTTGAAAGAGTAATCTGAAACTTTTGAAATATAAAAATGACAAAGAGATGATTTCTGACGTTACCATCATTCCGGATCCATAAGCATCAAAAATCTCTTCCGACATGGTTCTGAGATGATGACATCCGGTCGCTACATCACCCTGAGCTGGAAGAGTCAAATAACCGTTGAACATTTTAGCAGCAACAGCGATCGAAAAATTCACCTTGAATCATAGTAGAGCTGATGGTGGACAAATACATCCAGTAAGATTGACCGGAAATTGATCGTCGCTTGGTAGACGACGAGATGGTGCGGAATCGGTGAGGGATTGAAAACATGCTGTGAAGAAGGATGCCGACAATAAGGCCTCTGAAATAAGGAGGCAACGTTCAAACGATACAAAGGTTGGGTCGTCCTCAGAAGACTTATCGATCTCGCTGTTAGCGAAGCGTCAAAGACCGAAGCGTGCGACTTCAACAGCAACGAGATGACGTAGATTGTTTGCCTCCTTGTGAAACTTTTCTTCACTGTTTTCCCACATCAGTGAAATACAAGAGGAGATTGCGAGAGACGGACACGACGACAAAAGAATCAAACAGCGAGGCAAAACTTGATCGCGATAAAATCACCTTGCGTCTGTCATTTTGTCGCGTCGTCTTTCGTCAATCGAAATATCAGCTTTGATCTTCTGAATTTCCGTTCCTTCTGTTGAATTGTATGAAAGGCCATAGACCAAGCGATATGATGAGTTTATTTTTGTTAATAAAGTAAATCGTTAGATTTAGGGTCACTGATGAATTCTGGCTCAAAACAAATTCGTATGAAGCATCTGGAACTTCGACTCTTCAGTTGAAGTTCCAGGGCTTCCTCAGCTTCAACTGCAAACATTATTCTTAGGGATGAGAGCCTTGACTTTGTTCAGACGAAACGGCTACAATGTCGATTGATACGTCGTCAATCTGAATGCATAGAATCCCATGGTGTAATGGAACATTCCATGGAACGTACCGCAAAAACCAGTGACGATTCAATTATGTTTTGCTAGGAATATTTCCCGAACAGAATTGTCATGTACTCTCATAAAGCTCGAGTGAGAGGCGCATACTATAAAAGATACGAGGAGCTAGCCAGAGGCAAAAGCTAGAGCCACTCAACGTATTAACGAATTCTGTGGGGCGAATGCCTCGAGGGATTGTCGCGTCCGAGCGTGTTGATAGGATGGTAGTGAATGTGAGAGGGCGAGGTCCACAGCATAGCGGGTAACAGTCCCCGGGGCGGAGAGCCGGGTCTCAAAAGTATGTACCATCTTCGGGTCTTCATAGTACGACTTGGCTGGTCATGGGTTGGGCTTGAGATCCCTTCCACCAAAGTTAATGGAAACCTTAGTGGATGGCTCTATGTATGCAAATGTATTTGCTCAGTTAACCCGATGCTCTATTTCGTCCAGTAACCTCACACCCTTTACTACATATTCTGACTTCTAACTAGTCGTTTCTATTGCTGTGACATTCATCTACCAACGTGGCAACAACGCGATGAGAAGATTTTGTGTAGGTCATCAAGTAAGTTCATTTATAAATCCGAGTCCCGGCTGTTTCGAGGAGTGATTAAAGAAATAATGAAACAAAAATGTTTGTTATTTATCATATTTATAAAATTACTGGCTCATCTCAGGTCAATTGTTTTTCGTAGCTTATTAAATCCGAACCAGATTAATACTTATATACGTATCTTAAAGATCGTTGATGTCAAGCCATGAATACAAATAAGGCCTTTTATCCCCTCCATAAAGGAGCCATTCACTTGTTCTCCAGCCAGTATTTCCTTTCCTCTTCATTTTTTTTTCTTCTTTTTGAACTAAAAACGTTGTCCACATTTCGTTGCACATAACTCGTACCCTTACATGATACATATGAATGTGTGGCAAATGTATAGATATGTATAACAGACGCATGTTTCGTGAAAATAAACAATAATACTCCCTGGCATGGAACTCGGGTTTACTGTGACAAATTGCGGGGTTGGAATTTTTCATTTGAGCATGACAACCCACGAGTTTCACGTAATGTGTAGAAACCCCATCGGGACACGTAGCCATTTAGGTGAGGGAGGAATGTAGCACGTACCCCAAGAACACAGAGGGGATCACCGCAATATATGGAGGCAGTGGAAGCCGCAATTGATCAGACTGCTCAGCCAACAGTCATAATCCTATTTTATGCTAAAAAAAAAAAAAAAAAAAAAAAAAAAAACAATTTATGCCTTGCTTAAATGAAATGAAAATTATCTGCAAATTGTTTTAGCGAAGACAGATAGAAATTGATTTGTTATAATTGGATGACGATATTCTTGGATTATTGAATTATTTATTGATCGCAGTGCACGGCATGGGAAAATAATTTTTTTTCTTGAATGTTTGTACTTGGGTGATAACTTATACTCTTTTCCCACCAAGCCATTCACAACGATGATGATGTAAAAAGTTCAATTTTTGTAGTCTTCAGACCCCTCCCCCCCCCCCCCCCCTCACTGACAAAATATATCTCGATTATGGACAGTTACAGATTGGAAGTCATGTGGCTCATGGTCGTCATATCGAATGCGCAGCTGCGTTAAACCGGAACGATCGCAAATTGAGTCCAAGATCGAGTGCTAGAAAATTTTGCTCTCGCTCTCTTTCCCACTCTCTCACTCTCTCTCTCTCTCTCTCTTGCCCACTATCTGTCTGACCAAAACTTTCTTACACGGGGTCATACGCAAATCGGAGCATGTTGAGAAAGGAGTTTCACGCTCGCGAACTCGCAGTCGCATCTCCGTTCCTTCCCGCAACGAAATTTATATCCCATTGACGAGAGTTTATAGTCTACGCCACGTGAAAGTGCTTTAACCTATAAATTTAGGGTCGATCGTTCTTCGACGTGTATATATATGTATCCGTATACTGTACGTTAGAGCGTGGTTAGTTCCTCGAGAATCTCTTTTAAACTTTCGATAGTGTATTTAGTGACATAGCATTTTTATGAGCTGCCAATTTGAGCTGTAACAAAGTTGCAGTTTTCGTTAAATTTTTGTCTATGAATCAATACTTTTACGATTAAACCGATCGTGAATCATGGGAGAATTTTATTTTATTATTATTGATTTTTTTCATCAAAATAAACTCTTTCATTTCCATTATTCTTGTATGGTCCAACGAAATTCTTTAAATACTGTTCTACAAAGAAAAATAATATTGATTGAGATTTTTATTCTTATCGTTTCGGAACAAAGAGGTCAAAAAAATTTGACGCGAATGCACATTCCATTATCCACGATCCATCGAAGGTGAACTGAAACATTCAACGGAAATGCGTGCATAAATATGTAGATATATATACGTGTCCACCTGCCCACCCCGTTGAATGTTTGCGCTTGGTCAGCGACTGAACGGTACATAATAACGAGTATCTGTAGACTATAGGGGATGCGCGATGCAATGAATATTCGTCGAATCGGAAAAAAATGGTATTTATCAATTCAGCTCTACCGTCGATAACGATTACATGCCGGACGCAAAGCTTTCTCTTCTTTTCACTCTGCTGTGCCGTTTGTTTTTTTTTAATGGAACAAAATGTGTAACATAGGGAGAGTAACGTTGCGAAAAAAAAAAATAAAATAAATAAATAGAAAATCGCTCACATAAACAGCTTTACTCGAAATAAATGTAAAGCTCGTTGTCATCGGCGATGATGTTTTCGTTTGTTCGTTTTCCTCGTTTATCTATCAGAGGCGTACAACACAGCTGCACGAAGCATTGTCAACATTGGTTGTTGATAAATAAGGGACAGAAAACAAGAATCTCCTGTGCCGGAATCCATTAATTTGCTCTACATTTTTAATAAACGCAAATGGCTCGATTCTGCTTCGTAGTAATCGCGTTAACTGCATGTTTTCATAACGTGCACTCCAATCATTCCGTAAATGAAAAGTGTAACTTTTCATTTGGAGATGGTTCGAAATTTCGAAATTTATTTAGTTTTTCTTTTTTTTTAACGACGTTTTATTTTCGAAGTATTCGTCTTTTTCGATTTTCCAGAGATATTCAGTGATACCAAGAACGTAATCTGAGCAGGTTTATTTTTTTTTTTTTTTTTTACTTCATTAAGAATCTAAAACATGGTTATTGTCACAAAATGAAACTCCGCAATGGTTTTAAGTACTGAATTTCCGAGTTTCGTCGAAAAAGGTCTCAATGGAAATGGGAAAAAAGGAAGAACGTTGCTACCCAAATGGCACGACACTTCCACATATGTTTGAGACGGTCTATGCGTGTGTGTGTGTGTTAAGAGGATAGAACTTTATTGAAGATGGTTTTAAGAGCATGAGATGTGTCAGTTGTGTATTAGAAACAACGGCTCCGAAAGCCCCAGGACAAACGAATAAACAATAATAAAAACGGATAACAGTCGGAATAAAGGGAGGAGAGTAAGAAGGGGGAATGGAGGGTTAAAACCACGATGGAAAATGTTGGTTCAGGTCAGGAGCAGAGCGAAGCACGCGAGAAGAATGAAAAAAAAAACGGAACGAGCTCACTCAGGAGGGTTAAGGGAGTATAGACGATACACGGAGAGCAAAAGGCAGGCAAGGCTCTCGCTATAGAAGAGAGAGAAATAGGAAGAGGACGAAAAGCATATAGCGGTATAGGGGTGGATGAACGAGGGCTCCTTGGAATTCTCCTGTACCAGCCAGGGGAAAAAAAAATAAGAGCCAACAGCAACAGCACGGCGAAACGACTTGATTTAAAAGCACTAAACACTGATTCCGACTTAACTCTGATATACCACAATGTGGGTGAGAGGAGGATGCGATGTTTTGTGGCCGCAGTGGAACTAAAAGTGAGGACAAAGATAGAAACAGCATGAGCAAGGTGGCTGCGTTCGCGAAAGGGAAAAAGAGAGAGAGAAAGAGAGAGATGGAAAAAGAGAGTAAGAATGGCGCGCGTACAACAACGACGCCGACTTATCCAACTTAGGTTTTCGTGGTCGTCGTCGAATCTCTCCCATGGGCGAAAGCGAGAGCCCAAGAGAAAACTTTCCCAGCATCCAGCTTTAAGAGAGAAGAAAGAGAGAGAGAGAGAGAGAGACCAGCCCGCGGAATTTGTAACATCCAGAGTATCGTTGGCCAACGTGGGGCCAACCCGAGCGTTTCTCTCTCTCTCTTGCCCTCACGTTACCCTACCAAACATCACAAAACTCTGCGGCTGTTTCGACTATTTTACGGCTTATCCCATTATCGTGTAGCAGCACAAACTCACCATCTCCCTTCGGTCTCGCCCATCCCCCCCCCCCCTCCCTCCCCCCCACCTGAAATAAGCACCAGCATAAGAGAAATAGATTCATGGATATGTGGCTCAGACGGTGGCTTGAGTGGGCTCACTTACTTTATGGGGTTAAACTTTTTGCCAGAAAGTCTCTGCTTTATCGCATGTGTCGGCTGAATCGGAAGTTATATCGTCACGTTTACGTTTTCAAACTTCATTCGATATATTTTATTTGTGTATCAACTCTTTCTCTTTCTCTGTATAGAGAAATCCAATCAAATATCAATCCAAATAGAAAGTT
Organism: Campoplex capitator; assembly: GCA_037576405.1. Lineage (NCBI taxonomy): Eukaryota > Metazoa > Arthropoda > Insecta > Hymenoptera > Ichneumonidae > Campoplex > Campoplex capitator. The sequence goes on along the minus strand of JARBWI010000004.1, from coordinate 11,924,499 downwards.
AGGACTCAAAGATTTTTAAAAAATTAATATTCCACGTTTAAAAGTTGCGTCTATACGTAAAAATGAAATGAGATCTGCAACGAATGAATAAAAGTGCGTGAAGATTTGAGCAAAAGGTTAAGACAAATCTTAAGACGTAGCACATTAGAAGTTATTTGTTCAAGCCATCATCGCAAGCCTGCATGAGCAAAGTACATGGAGCCTCTTTTGTTTCCACAGAGAAGTAGGGTCAGGCTGAACTTTCTGCGAGGTCGCGCACAGGTAACATTAAAAAACCGCAGTTCAACAAAAAAAAAGTAGGGTAAAAAAAATTGAACAGGGTACGATCTGCGTTGAGTGTCTTAAAACGCCATCCGCTCAAAGTCCTTTTTTCCCTAGACGAACCTTTTTCACAAGATATAACTCCACTTTTTTTGGCCTCTGCAAACTCCACTTTCTTACTCCGTGAGCTTTTGCTCTAACGTTTTTTTTTTATTTTTTTTTTTAATTTATTTTGTCAACTGCTCTTTTTGTCTCTTTCTTTAAAACCAAGATCATTTTCATACCTTTTACGCTTTACAAACGGATTATATATATTTATTTATATATGATGTTATGTATGTATGAACACTCACCCAAGGGTAGTCGCTTTTCTTAGATGCTACAAAATTAAGACTCTACTAGACTACTGTCCTATAGATAGGGACACGTATTCATAGCTACGAAAGACCTTAACATCCCTTTTCGCCGCGCTCGTTCAAGAGTCAAAGTTGTAAGAAAAAAAAAAAAAAAAAAAAAAAAAAATTAATATCCTGGTGGCGAACGCCAGCCAACTAGATAACGGATGAAATTTGAATTTCTACCGTGGCTCCCTCCATAGTCATCCTGAATGAAGGAAGGGAAGGGTATAAACGAGAGTGTGCCGAAGCTCCGTACAGCGCATCAGCTATGCGGAGCTGGTATCAAGGGAACCAAAGGTGAAATCGAGTAAGATGCCCGTACTCTGAAACGTTAAAAGTGGTATCATCGCAAAGCGGTTCTATGGAAATTAAAAGTTGTACCACGACCGGTAAATTGTATCGAGGATACCTCTGGCTTTCTTTTTTTTCGTACGGACACCATATCGTATAAACCAACGTCTTGGAAAAACCCTTCATAAATATAGTCACGAGGACGAGACGATGTTGTCCTGAATCTTACACATCAAAGTTTTTATTTCGACCCTCAGACTAATATCCAAGGTACCTGGGTGGGGAGAGATCTATCACACTGATTTGCCTTTCAGATTGTTGGGACGAAATTATCTCGAATTTCTTTTTTTTTTTCTGATATTCTTTCAACCACACAAAGAGTCTGATCTTTAGCAAAAATATTTTCTATGGAGGCTTGGTAATGGTGGGTGGGTGTTTCTGATGCTTAATATCCTTTTATTACTGTTATTCGAGCAACCATTTTGCTGAACAATTATTTTTAATTGCTTTTCTTTTAAACGTGCTTTCTGAAGTGTGATGATAAAAAAAAATTTCTTTTTTTAAATATGAAAAATTAAGGCCAACCATGTCACCGAGATAGGAGCTTTTAAAAATTTCAAACACGAAAAACGGGAGTGCCATATAAATAAACTGCCTGTGTGCGTCAATGACCGACAGATAAAAAGCTGCGTCTCTTTGAAAGTGTTTGAAGGAAAAAGGGTGAGGAGCAAAAAGATGGCTTTTTGGTGAATGTATGCAGGGCGATAACGAGAAGACTCGAAGCAACCCCCTCTAATGTACTTCCGGAGCCGAAAGTTCTCCAGTATACGGCACGCGAGCCTTGGCGTAAGATCGGATCTTCCCTTCTCTCTTGCTCTCTCTCTTTCTCTCTTTTACCCACGTAAATGTTCAAGAGTGCTGCTTTCTCGTGTTCCACGCTTAAGGTACGAAATAGAAACCGCGATCGTCCTCTCTCTCTCTCTCTCTTTCTCTCTTTCTCCGTTGCTCTCACCGGTAATGGATGTCCTCAAAATGAACCGTCGGAATTACCGTGTTGCTGTATACATATAAACATATATATGCTCGTCTGTTACCCACAAGCACTACCTCGCTTTCTCGGTTTCCCCACGGGACTCTTGTCGCGGTGAGCTCGAATATTTATGTCGGTATTAAAGCCTTGGAGCATATAATCAAACATCGTCTTTAAATATACAGGGTGTACCACCACCGACGTTCATCCCCGTTGACTCAAATTCAAGACTACATCCCGAATCGAACACCCGTCTTCTCCTAACAGATCCACTCATCCGCGAATAAGTCATTCATCGATAAAGTTGACATTGAGTATACCCCCGCTGTGAACACGGCTAGAGATAGATCAGAAATGCTTGGGACCAATCTTCAAAAGAATAAAATTCTTTAGAAAAAAAAAAGTCACTGGACGTGCTTTTCTATCTTCAGTGGTTCGGTGCTAAAAATAACTCGTAAAAGTACCTGGTTTCTGAAGGGCTGTGCGTGAGCTAAAGATTTTACGATCTTTTTCTGATCCGCTGTCGGTACTATGGCAGATAACAAATCGATGTCAACGACTTTCTTGCAGAAAATTTTATGCCGTAGAAGATTGATCCTATTCGTATCTACTCTATCTCTTACCGTTTTGACAGAGTACTGAATGCCACATGGCGTGCAATCGTCAATTTTAGTAAATTTGACACTCTCAAAAAGAAAATCTGAAAATTGGATTTCCTAGATCCCGAACTCTAGGAGCAGGACCATTGATAATGGTACACCCTGTACAAATGTTTATATACGAATATTACATCCGTTCTTACGTATATATATTTGTATATATGTGAATGCTCAGCGAAATTTCTAGTGACGTGCAGATCGTATAAACGAACAATGGAATAAGAGATTAATATGAACAGAGAAATGATTTATGTTCGACATAAAGATCGAGATACTCAATTCTCGAGATATCACAGCACGATTGGTGCATGTTACATTTAACGACGTATATATATATATATATGGACAATGAAAGTAACGGATTTATATCAGTGCAAGTGAAAATAAATATTTTTCAACCGTTTCGTAATTTCAATGATTCTGATCTTCGTATCATATGGATTGGTTTGTAATCACGTTTATTTTATTCCGCTCATATGATATTCCATCGAATGTATATCGATTAGTTTCCGTCCCTTGCAAAAAATGGTGAATGTATTACTGGATATAATGCAAAGTTATTTAACAAAATGTTAATTGAGCACAATATCTGAGGAAGTACTTTATCCGACATCACCCACTTAACGATAAATCGAATTTCTCGGAGAACGTTGAGCTTCGATAACAATATTATGGAGCGAGCTTTCCAGAATGATGCGGATACGAGAGAGGAAGAGATGATGTTGCCAAAGGGGATTAGGCTTGATTATCTTCGAGAAACGCTTGAGGCTCTTCAGCTCGAGATTCTCGTAACCTTAGCTTCTTCACAGAAATATCGTTATCGCATATGATATTACTGATAAAACTTCGATGTATAAGAAATCAAAAATACAACATTTCTTGAAAAACAATCGCGATTGAGTTTTCAACTCGAACTCAACGAGGCGAACCGAACTCATCATTCATGTAAATAAACCGGTTCCCAACACGTTGTTTTCAAAACAGATTTACGAAGTAGTTACGATTATCGAAATATCAAACGGTGTCTACTTTGTTAGGATTAGTAGTTAAGAAAATTTCAAGAACCAATCAAAGTTCAGCGAGATACGAGAAGTAAACTTTTGATTTAAGTGGATCAGTTGACATCAATATTGGTTGCTGAAAGATTGATGCAATTTTTTTTTTTTTCTTTAGCATTCTGATCGATCGATTAAAATAACTAGAAAACGTTATATTTCTATTCTTAGTTGAAATTCCGCCGAGAACTCATTTATTTGTAATTTTATTAAATAATAAAGCTATTTAATCCATTAGCCGATAATTGTTTATCGATATTTTGCTGATCTCGAAACGCCTACATTTTCGACGTAAACAATTTCAAAGTAAATATTATATCAGAAAAAAGAAAAATGAAGCGAAAATCTTGATTGGTTTTCGTGGATATTGAATAAATATACAGATGACGTGAAAATTGCCTCCGGTTATGTAAAATATTTTCACATATTTATATTCTTACATACAGATCATGTACGAACGAAGGGATCCAATTGCATAATATGCAATTTCTGGATTGTTATTTATATATACCGCGTAGGATATTTCATTGAAGGGCTTACCGTGATGATTACGGACAAAGCAGCGCTTATCCGGCTGCTCTCGTGGTTGGCCACGAAGCAATTAATTCTCTCATCGAGTGAGCGACAAAGATAGAATAGGAAAGCAGTGTGATTCGCGGTTGGCGGAAAAAAAAAATGAGCGAGAGAGAGGATGCTCGATGGATGCCGATCGAAAAGCTCGTTGCGGTGTGCGTCATGATCACCAGAGATTTAGAGGTGCACCAGATAGAAGCTCGGGTTAATAGAAGAGCGTGGAACACTGGGGGTGGGTCTGAAAAGGGCGAGGGCAGGGAATGGATGCTGGAAATCGAGCATTTAGGGCAAAAATCCGGGAAGCTCGAGCGCCTGTAACTAATCGGTTTCGTTATGAGCTACATTCAAAGAGATTCGTGCAGGAAACAAAGCGATTTATCCATATGAATACAGGGCTATTCAAAAGAGCTTTTCAACCGTAAAATACTCCATTTTACAAGAGTATTTAAACTTACTAATATCCGCTTCCACTAGACGGAGTAACTCGAAACCTAAACAATAGAAACAGTTTCTAAATCACAATTTGACTAGGAAATTTTATCTGTTAAGGGTACGGGTCAGCAGGTACTCGCTGACACGAGTGCGAGAGAAATAGCTGCAAATTTTGAGAATAACATTTTTCCGACACCGTTTGATCGATTACAAAGAAGCTTCGTCAGTCCGTGGAGCAGGACGGTAGTAAAAGGTCATCGGACCTGACCACGAATTTTTCAAGTTGAAAAATGCTCAACACTGTTTGATCTCTTTACAAAAAAACTCTGTCAGCCTGCGCAGAACTATGGTATAAAAATGGGCTGATAGAGCTTTTTTGTAAAGAGATCAAACCCGGTGTTGAGCATGGTTAGGTCCGCTGACTGATGAATTGAGCGGCTGCAGTTATATTCTTAGAGCGAAAGGTGCAGTAAAGTGAGACATAAAATTAATCGACAAATTGTTTTATGAATAAATATAACTGAAAAAACAAACGGAAATCGATGAAATTGGTAACCGGACAGTGTTAGTCAACGAGGAATACGATAGAAGCTTAACAAAATGATAAATAAAAATAGCGATCTGAGAAATAAAATAGTTTGAAACAACAAACGCGAAACGGAAGAATTGGCTGAAAATTTCTATTAGCGATAAAGCCCTTGGATGGGTTACGGGGGTTCCGTTCGAAACCTCAAACTAACCTATCTAGCGGCGAATTCCAGGTCGAGGTCTGTGAAAAAGCAGCGGGGAGGCCAATCGAGAGTTTCAACGGGGCGCATATATATCGAGAAAATCGTTTCACGCTTCGACGACGACCGATATGAAGCAGCGGAGCCTCTACCGTAAAAATCCTTTTGTATATGTGCACGTTACCGCGTATCGATTAACAGTTGCACCCTCAAAAACGTTATTACTTTGAGCTTGCGGAGAGGATTGAAACGGCGGAAACCTCATCGCAATTCATTCGTGAAAAATAAAAAATAAAAAATAAAAAAAATAGGCTCGATGAAAAATAAAAAGAACTTTGGTTTGTAAACAAAAAAGAGATTCCAATTTTAGCCCAGTACTGTAAAACCATTTTTATTCGCTCTTTTTCCAGAGGTAAATATATATTTTCTGCGAATGCAAGACGACTCGAGAGTCTTGAATAATCCAGCAAATTTGATATCGTACATAAGATGTATAATCCAAAATCACTCGAAAGGAACAGAACTGACATCCTTCGTAATCGTTTTTACTGACCTCCCATTGAGCGACTTATTGACTTGCTACAGTCTCAGTTTTTCAATTCCTTTCCAAAGAGAAAGGTAAAGGGAAGCTTCTCTTAATTGGAGCTTCTGAAGAGATTTTCTTCGGCCAAAAGAAAAGTCGAAGAGTGAACCCTCACGGTGGACAATGGTCTTCAAAAAATGTGTCCAGCGCATTCTTTCGAATATTCGTTAGTTCATAATGACCAGCAGAGATGAACGAACTGAGCCATATCACTGAGCACGGCGTCGAAAATAGAGGTTCGATCGGAATGTTCGATTTAAAAAAAAAAAAAAAAAATTTTATTGCACGAGCGTATTTGAAACATCAGAGTATTTTTAGGGATGGCGGGACTCGTCACTTCGATGGAAAATTCATCGAAAAGGCATCGAGAGAACCCGTTGTCAATAACGAGGAAACAAAAATGTGTGCGCGAAAGGGATGCGAAATTTTCGATATATCGACGGACCAGTTACACAACCAGAGTTATCCGAAAGTGTAAAAAAGCGAGTAGGCGGGGGGGGAGAGGCAGGGAGGGGGGGGGGGGAGAGAAAGAATTTGAAAAAAAATTGAGGCTGGTGAGCTCGGTCGGGCGGCGGGACCTCTATCAATTACACGGAACTGGTGACAATGGACTTTTTTCTCTCTGAACAAAACTACGATCCCGGTATCAGTTCTCTCGAGGCAAAATCCACCACCTGTATAACATTTTTCTTTACACACCTCTAACGAATCTCACGTTGCTTTAATTTTTTATTCCTCTCGTATATTTCTATGAATCACGTATAGCAAAAACATATCGTTAACGAATAAAAGTATTCGGAATTCGTATGAACCTTGTTAGAGCAAAACGATGAAATTTTGAAATTGAAATTCGGTGTATTCATAACGATTGCATCACAAAAATTATTTATCAAAAAATTTGACAAATATCTATCGCAGAAATTGAGGCTCTCTCGAAACAATTAGCTGAACAGAAGAAAATAAAGTGAGACGCTGCAAAGGAAGAAAAAAGCATTAAGAGCTCGAATAACCTGAAGTCAAAGTTTATATAATTTTTAATGTCTCCTTAGGGCTACGGAAGTTCCAACAGCCACGAAAAAAAAAAAAAAAAAAAAAAAAAAAAAAAAAAACACTGAGCTAAGAAAAGTAAATTCGTTGGGTTTTAGTAGTGTGTAACATTGGAGTCTGTACAAATGTCAAGCTGACCCAATCGCTCGTGTATTTTCTTCACCTGTACTTTTTATCGTTCTCTTTTGCTTTGGAGAACAATGTGCTAGTAAATCTCGGTATCTGGTAAAAGATTTAACCCAGTTAAATAGATTTCTCAAGTACACCCTGTGCCCATAACTTTCTTTTAGCTCTGGGTTATACACCAGATCGTATACATATATATATATATAAATATATGTCTATATACGTGTGTTAGAAAGAGAAAGAGTTGAAGAAAGACAGAGAAAGAAGAAGAGGATATATCTTAAATCCCTCTTGGCTCTCGAGATCGTCGCGGCTCGAGAGTTTGCTCGACAATTAATTTAAGATTTAATTCGCCGAAGTAACGGCCTCTGGCTGTAAAATGTATATACCTGTTTCTGGCTATAGTATGTATATATATATATATATATGTTGTTTTTTTTTTTTTTTCGAAAAAAAAAGACTCTGAAAACAAAACGAACTAAAGAAAATGGATTAAAAGCACTCTGGTCGAATTTCTGTTTGAAAGATCCTTGATACATGTTCTGTATCGACCTAAAGCTCACTCCCATACTCTTTACAAATATATGTAAATTCCATTGATGTTGGGCGTGTTGAATATAAAAATTGTGTCGTCATATTCAGCTCTGATCGTTACATAGCTTGGATTATTTCCGGGTCTCCCGATGACGCGTTGGTGCCACGGTTAATTAATTGCACACGGGATAATGGAAGCGAGTGCTAATGAAAATGGATTTCTTCGTAGTTCTATGAATTTATAGCGTGCTGGCGCAGCTGATAAATTTTATGTGTACAAAAATTGAAATATTTCGTATACACAGGATATTTGTACAGAATAATTTTACGAATATTATTTACCGAGGAAATACAAAAAAAAAATAGAAATCTGATTTCCCATACGCATTGAGCAAAAAAAATGAATTGAAAAAAAAGTTTCTCGATGAACATCGATTGAAAATTTCATATTCTTTCAACTATTTATTTATTTTATTTTTTTTTTATTTCAAAGGGATCCTCGAGAAAGTCCGAGTACTTTGATATACCGAGTTTAAAAGGCAGCTGCTCGAAGGCTCGACTATAAACATCGAATGATCCACCTTTCAAGATACTTTTCTTCACAGATCAGTATTTTTTCTTCCTTCGACTTAAATTCAAATCCATATTTATACTTTCACAGAATGAAAGTTGATGCAAGTAAATAAAAAGTTAAAATGAAAATGGTATATGGCGTATAGCTTCGGACGTTTGTCACGTTTTATCGGGCCATTCTCCGGACCATTTCTTTATCCACAATGGTATACAACACTCCTTCCATCCCGTTTTCTTTCTGTTTTTTTTTTCTTTTCTTTTCTTTTTTTTCGTTCCATTTCTTCTTCCGTGTATAAAGATAGAAACCATGAAAAGAACGGGACAACTAGGGAGAGCTAGCAAATAAAATGGCTGGAGCATTTAAATATTTCGAACGTTTCGGTAGACCCAAAGAGAAAGAGAAAAATGGAGTAAAACTGGAAAGAAGGGGTGGTGGAACTGGTAGCGCCGAATGGGGAAATTGTCTGAATACACCTACATACAAAATACATGTATATACATAACATTGTATGTGTATACATGTCGGAAGGGGCAGTCGGTCTCAATGCTTCTTTTTCATAACAAATATGTGTATATAAATACACCGATGCATGCATCTTCCCCATTTTTTTTTGTTTATTCTTTATTTTTTTTTCGTTTGTCTTGTTTCCTCTTTTCTCTATATTCTCAAACAATGGAAAATATTTTACGCTCTTTATTGTCTTGTCAGGTCGGTGTTGGCTGCCGGTAGGGGCTTTTTGCCTCCCGCGCATTTTCTCTCTCTACGCAAAAATCTCAGTACCGGCGAAGAATAGATTTTTTTTCTGGACCACGGAGAGGCAGAGGCAAATCGCCAGGAAGGAAAAGAGCATCGTAGATCTCCCTTATATCAACGAAAAACCAAGTACAAAAATCCTTCACGTGTAATTGCACGTTTTTATATAAATGAAAAAAAATTTTATTAGTACCGATACATGATCGTGAAAATTCGAAAAATTTACGTATCCTCGTCGATCCTGAGCGATGAGTATCCGACGATTGAGTGAAGCGATCCACGATCAATCTGTAATCCATTCGAAAGCTCCGAAACGAGAAAAAAAAACTTAATGAAGCACGTTACTGGCTAGCGAATTCGAGCGAGCAAACGCCAGGGGAATACCATGCAATTGAAAAACAACCCAAAAATTTTCGTCTGCTTGGAACATGTCATGTCCAATATCTGCTGATGCAGGCCATCTATTTTAACATTATAACTACTGGTCAACAACTATGGTTGGCCAGTTGATAATATCATAGATATATACACCTGAATACACCAACATACATAATTAATAAATATGTACATATACATGCAATCTGTATACTTCTGTAGCCACAAGGTACACGTTAACTTATTTGCTGTAGAACGTAAAGCATATGCCGAGAGAGAGAGAGGGTGGATCACGGTTCATGGCATTGCACTTGTGGCTTCGGGGCGTTCAACCCTTCTCCCTCGGACTTTCCTTCTCCTCCTCCTTCCCCACTGGCTCCTTTTCTGCTCTGGAAATAACCGGGTGTGATACAATTCGACCACGAGTTCCAAAATTTTCGTACAGGTAGAGTCCAGCAGGGTTTAATTAGTCAGCCAAATATGTAACTGGTATTATAACGACGAAACTCGCTCTCGCACCCTCCCAGCGCACAGCCCTATACACTGCAAATGTATCAAGTAGATGCGTGTATTTATGTTAGTAGATATTTTTAAACACTCCTATATCTGTATATATGCGGAGTATGTTTGATGCAGCTCCTGTGAAAGGTGCAACTGAAACTGCAGCAAGTGCAATTCGACTCTGGTTCAGCATCAACCAACTCGATCGATGTATACGTAACACGTATATTCATATTAATGTGTATGTATGAGTTACATACTTGAGTGCACAGACCAAAACGCTTGCTAGTTGCAATGAACTAAATGAGACACTTAACCATCCACAATAATAACGACCGCTATGAATGTTGAGTGTGTCTAGTCATTTTGAAAGAGTAATGGAACGAAATTGTCAAAATTTTAACGCGTTTTACTCGCCTCGGTACGGAATATGGATGAGAGAACGAGAGAAGCTCTTCATTGTTCACATTTTCATCGCAAATTTTCGTACTCCCGACTCGCTTTTTGTTTTCGATTTTTCAATTATTTCCTTCGTTGTGAGGCACAAACTTTTGCTTTTTATTATAAAAATGAAAATGGAGAAAAACAAAATAAATAAGTCATATTCGAGTTCGTGTTTAATTGATCAACTGTATCGAGGATTTGGAAAGTAATTACATCGAATTGAACAGTAATCGAATCACGTTATTTCAAATCAGTATATATGAATATCACTGAGAATTTATCATTTTCAAAATTATTTCGGTGTTCATGGTTATCGCGACGTTGAATTCGTCGAATAAATATTTAATCGAAATATCCGCAGCGTTGTAGCGTTCGAATAATTATCTATCTGTATTAGAAGGATTAATGTATATCGTTTTAACTGGAGAATGAAATTTCTCATGTTTATTACCGTGATCCGATCGATAAGCTTCATTTTTCGGCATACAGACTCCCAGAGCGTTTCAATACCACCTTCGTAATGAACCATCGATGAAAATTAATTTACGTTCATACAGATTTTACTGTCTATATGAATCAATTGTTATTTTTCAAGTACGCAGAACGAGTTATATGACGAGGCAATATTGAAAATCGTATTTTCCGTTGAAATACAGAGTGGCTCGGTCGAGATTGGGAATATATTAACAAAAAGGAAAAAACTTAAAAAGCATACGGCAGCGTTGTGTCACATGATTTTTTTTTTTTTTTTTTTTGAAATCGCTTTCGAGTCATTCATATACAAATTGAAAAACAATTAAACTTCGAAATACCAAACGGTGTTCTTGTCGTTGACAGACAATAATATTTATGTACAGATTATTCCTCATGGCTTTGTTTATAGTCGATGGATATTCAATAATGTATATCGACAATAAATACCACTTGATTTCTCTGAATAATCGATATTCAGCAACGAAACTCACGAGACGAAGAATTGGTAAAACAAAAAAAGGGGGAGAGAGAAGAGAGAAGAATAAATGAGGAATGTTGATGATGGCCGCCAGAAGGGATGAAGGAGGCAAGGGGATGAGAGAGAAGCAGAGTGTTCAGAGTTACGAAGCACCACAGCTCGGCCAATAAATAATTCAGTAATCAATTTACACAACTTTTGCTTGCAAGCTCGTACGAACAGCCAGTCTGCAATGGGGTATACGGAAACTATTTCCATTTGCATGCTGCAAGTCCCCTGAGCGGCTTTGATTTTATTTTGTCGGCGAAGAACCCAAAGAGTATGTATTTGTTAGGGTGTGAGAGGACAAAAAAAAAGAGCGAAAACGAGGGAGGGAAAGGGATAGAAAAAAAAAAAAAAAGGAGGAAACAGAATCGCTGTTTCCGTTGGTTTTACCTCACTCTTCAAAAGCTTCGCCACCTGTTTTGATTGCGAGGATACTCCACCTACTTTTTTTCACCGTTTTCCTGGCAAAACTTTCATTCTTTTTTATTTTTTTTGTTTTTTGTTCTCGCGTTTACCGCAACAGCTAGTTTAAAGTTGTTTCGTTGTGACGACAACAATCGTCACGAGAATGAGTGGCAAAGAATGCTTTTATTTTTCACTATTTTTTTTTTTTCCACCCTTGTTCATTCGTTCTTTGTCAATTTCTGATACGCACGAGAGAATGTTGAAAATGCGACGTTTAACTTGTAAAAAAAAAAAAAAGTACACGAATAATACCGCAAATTCCGGGCGAAAAATTGCGAGAAATAAATCAAAAGGGAGTTGAATAAATGTATATACATTTTTTTCATTCTTTCATTCGTTTCGAAAGCTATGGAGAATAAAAATACATATATATATATATATATATATATATATATATAAAGAAAGACGCGGAATTTGTTTCGCGAGGTTATTTATTTCCAGGACGAGATACAGATGAAAAATGAGAAGGAACATCGCGGGGAAAAAATATTGATAGCACAAACTTTTCTCGACGGAACTCTCGTTTTGCCTCTTTTTTTTCGCCCCTAGCGCATCTCTGATCGGCGAACGGTAGAGAATCACATGCACTGATAAAACAACGATTGAGCTTTTTTTCAAATATACCGAGACAAAAAAAAATCTCTGGAAACTCGAAGCACAAATTTTGTTTAAAAATTATATTTTTCGAAAGAATCATTCACCAATTACGTAGATCTTTTTATCACGTCGATTCGCCATCGATATAAGCGTTCGGATAATAAAAACTGCAAAAAAAAAACGAAATTTATGAACGTTTGAAAACTCATGAAAATAAATAAATGACGTTGAAGGAATCATCGAATAATATGATTGATCATAAAACATAATATTCGCCAGAAAACCCTTAACCAAGATTCAATAAAAATCGTTTAAAACCATTTAAATCTTAAGTCTTCGACTCGAGAAAGCTTGCACTCTGGTCCATACGATATAAAACGAATACTGCAGTCTCGAGACGAACTTACGTGCTAGACCCACTGCGGAAGGCTTACTCGGAGGAAAGAGAACCAGGAATCGGGACGCAGCCGAGCGTACGAAAGTAGTTTTGGTGAAAAAGAGGCGAAAACCCCCTTAACCTTTCTAGCACAACAAGTCCTTGGTCCAGCGGTATGTGTAAAGGTGAACAGACACGTATATGAATGTAACATAAAATAGGAAAGTACGAGGAAGGTGTTTTCTCAGTCGGAGTTTTCGCGCGGCAGAACCGATAAAATTGTCGCCGCGCGCTCTCGGTTCGCACACACCGCGATACTAAGACCCTTAACGGTTGTATAGCGGAGCTAAATTGCTGATTGTAAAGTATCCCTGTGGGGCACTCTGCCCGAAGGTTCCTTAACGAGGCACCGGGAGAGAGCGAGACAGAAAAAGTTACAACGTTTATAAATACCTATATCGACCTGCTGGATACACTTTTGTGTATCTATGTACATATATATATATTTATGTCTGTAGACTATATAGGAAAAGCGACGAGTGAAACTGGAGAACGAGTGCATGGTCTCGTATCCAGATCCATCGTCACCTCGTAACGGGATCATTTCTTCTATACGGTTCCACCGTATTTCCTTCTCACCCTTCTTCGGTCTTAACGTTAAAGCCTCCGCCGTTCTCCTTGTCTCTGTCTCTTCGTATTCCTTTCTCCGTTCATAATGTTCTTGGTTTTATTTTAATTTACTTATTCTCATGTTTGTTCGCTGCGTTTCCTTTTACCATATTTTTTGTTTTTCTTTCATCTCGTATGTTGATACATCTGTGTATTATTTGTTGTCTTATTACTTTCAATAATGATGATATGTTTTTGTATTCATCGAATAATTTAATTAGCACATTTCCATCGGTTTTAATTTTTTTCTCTCATTATCGATATTGTTATTATCAAAAATTTCAACTTTACTCACACTCCGATTATTTGCAGAGGAGCAATATTAATAATTATTTTCTCAATGAATTTCACCGTTATTCAAATATTTGCGGGATTAATTTATTGGAAAAAAAATTGTATAACATTGATAGGTTGTTGAAAAAAAATGAATGATCGAAGCGATGGAAACAGTGGTTTATCTTTTATTGAAATAAAAATTTTCAATTGCACAGGAATGCTGCATATTAACGAGATATATTTTAGTCGAATTAGGATTCCGGGAACGTATATCTCGAGCAAGTGCATGGTGTGTATATTATTTCGGGAAACGTGTCATGAAACATTTGAGAAAATGAATAGTTCTCGTAGTCAGTTTCATCCCTTACCTGCTCACACTGCGAAGGAACGAGTTTCCTCGTAATTTTCGCTCTCCCTCTCTCTCTCTCTCTCTCTCTCCCTTTTTCTATCTTCATTTCTACCCCTGTCTTTCTTTCTCTTTCTCCGAGTCACCGTTTCTCTGTATCCTCCAACTCTCTGTTTCTCATTTTCTCATCCCCTCTATACCGGTTTTTGCAACAATTAATTTTCGTTTAGCTTAATTAAATTTCCTTCTCGGTTTCGTACCGGCCCAGCAGCAGCGTTGCTTCTGTGACCGCGAGAGCTCTTCTCTCGTTCTCTCTTTTCAAGCTTCTCTTATGGCCTCTCCCTATGAGCGTTACCATACCCCTAGGCACAGCCGCCCCAGCTATTCCTATCGTTTTCTCTCTATACTAATGTCTACGCGAACATACACATTGGAATTCATATTTATTCAACGTATGGTACATTTATGTCTGGTGAAATTGATTTGTAACTTTTCAAACTGATACGTCACTGTCATAACGAAATTTTGTCTGCTTTTTCATCAAATTAAAATGAATATTTCGACTACCACAGTTTTTCAATTGAACAATTACAATCCTTACGCAGACAATCATTAGGAAGTACACGAGGCACGAATTTATGGACAAAATGAAATGTTATTAGAAATTGGAACTTTTGAAAAATAGGAATTTTGTAATAGTTTTAATAGTAATTTTTTTTTCAATTTTTTTTTTTTATTTTTAATTTAATTTATTATTAATTAATTATATATTTCATTTTTATTATTATTTTATTTATTTATATTAATCAAATATATATAATAATAATATTAAAAATATAAAAATAATTAATTAATTAATGATTAATGAATTAAATTAATTTAAATTAATTCAATTTAATAGTAAATAGTAATAATATAATAGTAATAGTAATAGTAAATAGAATAAGTAGCATTTCGATTTTTTTTTTTTTTTTTTTCATTCGATATCATCGTTTTCTCCGCTGAAAAGTAATCATTCTCTCGAGTACAATTTAAACACATTCATAGTAATAACACGGGAGTCTCTTTACTTCCCTTTTTCACGTCCTCTCTCCCTCTCTGTCTCTCTCTCTCTCTCTCTCTCTCTCTCTCTCTCTCTGATCGTTCCTCTCTCGTAACTTCGAACAGACAGGAAGAAAACAAATGATTTTCCTTTAAACGAGAAATTCTTGGAGCCACGTGTGAATTCGTGTGTGGCAAACGAGAACATTCGCGAGTAAACGAATGAGGAAAATCGGCCACGAAATTCACTCGGTGTGAGCCGCGAAAGAACGAACGAGAAATCGAAGGGTAACTCGGAGCGAGATTGAGCGAGTGCGAATATCGAACGTATCACGAATCATTTGTCTTGAACGAAGAATTTTATTGCACGAATTAATTGTATCGTATAGGCAATTTTTAGCCAAGAGAACGTTTTATAATTTATGAATTTTATCGCCAACCTTCCAACCTACAATTCAGAAATATATGCTGATCGAACGATTTATCTTTTCAGCCCTAAATTACAAGAAAGGAATTATCTCGAATTTCCAATAATTAAATACCACGAAAAGGGGAGACATTAAAAAAAATTTTTTAGCGAATTTGATGAAAAAATAAATCAATCGTCGGAGTTTAAAATTATTGTTAAAGCGTTGATACGACGCAACGGAATTTCTAAAAATCGCAACATCGATAATCTATTTCACCTCAAAAGGAAACGACAAAGGGACGTTTTTTTTCTCATCACGAAAAAGAAAAGGAAAAAGGGGCGCACGTTTCGTTCGGAAAATTCGGAAAGTCAGTGGGTCGAGACCAATAATTGTTCGAGCGTCGAGTTAGGTCAAAGTGGAAAAAAAAGAGAGAGAGAGAGTGAGCCTGGTGGACGTCGTTTTTCTCACAGAGTGTAAAAAAAAAAAAAAAGGAACGATATTTTTTATCCCGGTTTTCGTTCACTGTTTCAGGAAGGCCTTGAATTTCTCTTTCCTTCTATTCCAACGGAGTGGGAACGCGTCATTGCACGCTCGACTTCAATATCGAACCCAGTTCCAATGTCGGCTGATGTATGCTGTAAAAGCCAATTCGCCATTTTGTCGACTATTTGAGAGAAAAGTTTATCGAACCGTAAAGGTCGAAGCTTGCGACAGTTTTTTCACACCAACGATGTTTAAAATAACTTTAAACGTCATCGTTCTAACGGTCTGCCTACTGGAAATGTAAAACGTTTTTTTTTAGAGATTATTCTTTCTTAAAAAAAAAAAAAAAAACTTTTTCGAAAGCAATTTCACGTAGCAAAAGTCCGAAAATATAATTTATATCTACAACAATAAATCAGTGACTATTTCCAAGCACTCTCTCAATTCTCTCATTACGCTTTAATGATAAAATTCGAAAAATTTGGCAAATTCTTTTTAATGGTCCAAGCCCATTTCTCATTGGCGGATTTGGACGCGTTAAACTTTTCAGCAGTTGAGACACTGTCACGTCATTATATGTACACGTATAAATATATACACACCTATATGTATGCATTCAAGACACATATATATATATATATATATAATAATGGTTGGGAACTGCGAGAGAATGCTTTCAGGAAACTTTCCGGCTCACCGCGTTCAACCGCTCGAAAGAGGATCAGGGCTTTCTCTGCTACTCTGCGAATCCCTTTTTCTCTCAGTCCTTCTCGTTCCCCTTTCCCTTCTCCAGACACAGCTCTCGCCATCGCCAACTTCACTAACGAAGGATAAGGTATTAAACTACCCGTAACTCCGTTAGAGAACTGACGGGAAATGGATACCTCGAGTAGCGAGAGTGACGTGGATCTCCCAATGTACCACGAAAAAATAAATAATAAAAAAAAAAACAGAACAATAGTGATTATCATAACACTGCGCTTCTGCTACAGTGCAGATAATGATTTAATC
Source organism: Campoplex capitator (assembly GCA_037576405.1). Lineage (NCBI taxonomy): Eukaryota > Metazoa > Arthropoda > Insecta > Hymenoptera > Ichneumonidae > Campoplex > Campoplex capitator. The sequence continues at coordinate 11,907,464 of JARBWI010000004.1, read as the reverse complement.
GAGGATAAAAGTTATTTCTCGTTCTCCAGTTGAAAGGCTTGATTTTCAACTGGATTGCAAATAATAAAAAAAGTATATGCCAGTAAAAATGTTTTAGAACGAAACAGCTCTGGCCCGATTAATTTGTCGCTAAGTTTCACAGGAGAAATAAATTTGAGCGAATATCCTTGTACCTCTCACTGAGACGAAACGAAAGATCTCTCTTTACTCTGTCTCTCCTACTATGTAGGGCAATCATTTCTAATTGGAAAAAGTCTCCAGCGAGAGATAAAATAAAGAGTATATCTCTTGCATTATATTCAGAGTCTTGAAAGTCTCGGTTGCGGCCCGTCATTCAGACGGGCGTCTTCTTGCCTTTTCTTTTATTCTTATTTCTACCCTTTTTATACTTTCCTCTCGCTGCCGCTGTTACGGTCTCTGTGTCAAAGAAATTCGCCTGGATATTCAGTGTGCACCTTCGACATTTTGTAATAAAGGATCTTCAAGAGGATCCGATGAATAAAAAAAAAAAATATATATATATATATATATATATATATTTACCAGCCTGCTGCGCGAGGAAACCTTTTTTATTTTCTCGTTTGTTCCTTTTACTCAGCCTTTCGTTGCTACACCGATTCTCTTTTTATGGGCAAATTTCGAAAAGTAAAAAATCTCTTTGGTAAATATTCTTAAAGATTAGAAAATAATTTATTTAGCCAAAAAATTCTGAATTTTGTGTATATAATTTTGAAGAAAATACATGTGAAATTCTCTGCACCACACACCGTATCACGTGAGCTCGTGCAACTTCCCTCGTGTTTGAGCAACTCGTGAGATAACAAGGCCACGTGTACGATGCTTTTAATCCCACGCAACTTTAAGCAGCACGTACACACATGGCAAACTTCATTTGTAACATGTACATCCAGAGCTCGATCCCTGACGAAGTCTCATTTGCAGAATCAAATAAGCTTCAACTGCGAACCTCCAAATGGTATGAAACGGTGCATCCACAGTTGAATATATACTTTGTTTTTTTTACCGTTACAACATTAATTCCCGAGGCTGAATGCTGCAAAGAAAAAAGAAAAACACAAAAATTAACCGAAACTTTTACTAATTACGAGAAGGAAATTAATCACGATGTATATATTTATTTATTTAGTAATTTGGTTGAAAAGTTTGGTATCTCGTTTCGAGTTAACATTTCTCTTAGTCACTGCTCGTATACGATCTTATTACACGGTCCGTCTCGAGAATAACTCCTGTTACATTTTCTCCTTCGGACATTTGAGAGTTTCGCGGAGTGAATGAAGCGGCAAGCTCGGATTAAAATTAAAACAAAAGTGTGAGCAACTCGGAAACGCCAAGTTTTCCCGCCGCAAAACCAAGAGTAAGAGAACAAGAAAAAGATATAGAGGTAGAGAGAGGGAGAGAGAGAGAGAGGGAGAGAGAGACAAAGACAAAAAGGAAAGAGCGGTATATGAACGCACGAGGAAAACTTTCGTGTATACACTTTGGTACTTTGGCCTCGAAGCTACCGCGCCCGAGTGCACTCAACTGCATGTTTGCGGTAACGAGAGTTTGTTCACCCTACGCCTCTTACATCCCTATCGAAACCGCCCTTCTTCCTGCTCCTATATTTTACCAAAATGCTTCGAGACTGATCAACGCCCCTGTGCAAACTTCAATACACCTGGGAGTTTCCTATCTTTTCATCATCTATCAACGAATGATTATTCATTTTGTATTTTTATTATTATTTCAAAATGAATTATATACCTCATCGAGCATGCTGTCGAAATGCTTAATTTTTTTTTTATCTACATCGAAAGTTGAAAACCAGCGATAGTCAACGGTATAATTTATGACTTGGTCACGTGGCTCAAGACGTTTGAACTTCCTTTCATAATTTACTTCCTAATATTATTCACTTCCGGTTTATTGGAAAGCATGGAATATCGCAAATTCTTTATCCAACGTGTGTTTCTCGTTTATCGAACACACGAAGACGCTAAGATTCGCGAATACATCGAAGAGCTTGAGCTCTTAATCGCGTTATCTCATTTGCATAATACCTTCAGCTTCATCGTATCGTTATTCGTGAAAACGTGCGCTTTTTTCCTTTCGCCCTATCGTTTCATTTCTGGTCCTTTTAAACGAAAAAGCCTTCTTCGTATCGGATTCTGTTCTGCCTGTAAAAATTGAGGCTTGATGTTTTCATAATTATTTTATTTTAATCTCTTCATTTTTTTGTACTTTTGAGAATTATTGTTGCTCGGTACTGTTTTTACGTGAATTATGCTCTTTGTATAAGTGCAGTGGGTATTTGCCTGTATTTAAAGTCTAAACAATGCTGAATTTGAATTATAAATGTTCGTAAACCATAAAGAATGCAAAGTTTATGAACACAACAAACATAAATACAAATATAAGGCTGGATTTCAGTTTGGCATCTGTGCAACAACTGCACATTAGCAGATGCATATTTTATATAAGCACATGTTAATATTTTAGCTCGAAGCATTGGAGGGAACCTCAGTTTTGTTATTTAATTCAGTTAAAAAAGTATCTCTTCGATTTTTCATAGATTTACGATAACTGAAATTTCGTGTCCTGTTTTCTTTGATCTTCTGATAATTACAAGACTTCATAGTCGGTGAATTCGGTGTCCCGAGCCTGAAGAATCATCGTTATATTTTTCTACGGAACTTCCATTCTGTGGCGAAAGTGGGTGATCGAATTTTCTTTGTAATAGAAAAGAAAGAAAAAAAAAGGGGGAAAAGAACTCGAGTACACGCTGTTAAGGTAGAACGAGAAAGTGAAAAACAGAAGAAAAGCGGATGATGCGAAGGAAAGAGAGTTTCCCTTAAGTGCTTGAAGTAGGTAAACGTCTAAACCCGGAACGGTATAGAAGGGCTCGTCAGTGCTGCGTAACCATTATAGCAGTACGACAGTAGGGTAGTGTAGCTGGGAGTTGCTCTTGATTCTCCCCCAACGTGACAGAGACAACACCCAGAGTTCGTAGAACGAGATAGTAACGGACATAACGTAAATCCATGTTTACTATGCTAATACCCGGAAACTTGCCAACTGAAAGGATGCACCAGAGAGAAAGCGATGGGGGTTGATGGTTGTATGGAGTAGAGGCAGCAGCAGCAGCAGCAGCTAGTAGCTCTTCCCGTAGGCCATCAAATATGCACAGGCTACTTCCGAGCTTCGTGGCGACGAAGGAGTAAAGCGGAAGTAAGACAAAGCGTAACGTTGAGCTGGAGAGCTTGAGCGAGTGAAAAAGCTACACCGACGCTACCGCTAGGGGGCACTGACGTTTGAGCGTTCCAGACATCCCCCACTTCTTTGCCACCTCGGCGTTTTCGCTTAGCACTGCGCTTTTCTTACTGTCTCTCTCTCTCTCTCTTTCTCTCTTTTTTATCTCTTATGCTCTACCTATTTCTTTCGCACGGTAAACAACGACGAGACCCACTATTTTATTCTGCAATTCACTGGCAGACTTACATACTTTTACCGCTTCTAATTATTATACTAATGCTGCGACTGCCATCAACATTCCTCCTTCTTTCCTCAACCTGAAATTTCAAACATTGAGAAACAAAAGGGCCTATCCCCTATCATCACAGGCATCAAAATTGTTTCACTCGCAACGTTTTCCTTCTCACCACTTGAGATCACGGAAAAGACTGACGCAAATTACGTACCCTGTAGAAATTTTAATGGAGTTGCTTCTCTTTACCCGCTCAATTACGCACTGATCGGAGAAATCTGTTTTTCATTTTGTCCTCGCGTCCAGGTGAAATAGAGTTTCTCATTCAACGACTGAAACTACCTAGCTCAAATAACGCTGCATTAAAATTCATCACTCGTCGGCATACTAGTACTCACAGCAATTTATTATTTAGTTGTTCCGCATTCTAGGAAAACACTTTGAAGCCAGCAACAACTTTTAATAAGATGGTTATTCATTACCTGGGTCTTAAGGTCAATTACTTTTAAAAATATCATTCCCCCGCTCTATCCTGCTCCTTGTAAGGTCTTCTGATTCATACATTTAGCATTTTTTTTTTTACCGAAAAAATAACACTCCTTTGTAAGCCTCATTTGCCATGTTTTGTACTCTTTTGGAACCACCAGCTGTTATAAGATTTTTTTACGAGCTTTACAAGAAAATGGGTCCTGCGAATTTTATAATGAAAACAATTTGATGCTGCTTGGGAAAAAAAACAAACAAAAAAAACAAACGACAAATCACAATTTTCCACTTTTATATCACAATGTCAGAACTCAAGGCCAGATAGCTTTTTCCTTCAAACATTGAGAGTGTGTGCTTCTTTATGCTTCTGTATGCAATATATATATATACATATCTATAGGTACTGCGTACCTATGAACACAAGGGAAAAATGTGGCGTGGCACTTTTTACAACCTATAATACCGTGCCACGTACTCGTCGAGGTTGTTTCTTTTTCACGTTGTTCAAAAGTGGATTTTCGCTGTGTTGAGCAACGATAAACCACGAACATTAAGCCAGGACTCGACTCTATACAAATTCTAGGGTACACTACGACCCCAACTGGTATGTACGACTAATTACGGTTCTCGGCTGACAATTAAGGCCGAGAACCACTTACTTTCTCGCGGAAGATGCGAAGAACAAATGTAAAACGGGATTTGCTGGTAAATCCCGTGCGATATCCGGAATCTCGCTGTGTGATCCTCACTTCCGGACTGCTGCTTCGTGACAGGGTACAAAAAAAATCTAATCAACATAGTTCAAGTATCGTTTTACAGAATAGAAAAATCGTAATAGTGAGACAGAGGACTTTTATACTTTTGAAATATTTGTCAAATTATTTTTTTTTGTTCTATTTCAAGTTTGTTACCGTTATTGATATCTCGATGAATTCCTGACTAATAGAACAATAGTCGATACGATTTAATTCGTCCAATCGATTGCACGAATTACCCTCGAAAATGTATTCCAACGTTGATATGGGGTATAACATTGGTGTGCAGTGCATTGATGCATTATCAGATGCAAAAGCAAATCCAACTCGAATCAATAACATTGCGGTTTCCATACGTACAATTCTGCTTGCATATTTGCCCCAATGCATCTCTTCGCGTGTATTCTCCTCAATATATCTCTTTGACTCGATTTTGGTACGTAGATATTACGAAACAGAGAGTTAGTTTGCTTTGCGATATCCGCGATATCTACGGAGATCATATGAATCGCATTGGTGCTTTCCCACGGTCTCTCATCCTCCTGCTCATTCTGCCTCTCCTCCTCCTCCTCCTCCTCCTGATCCCTCTCAATCTCCTCCTAGCTGGATTTCACCTTGGCACTTTTGGCTGGGATAACACGATATTCTATATAAATATATACATCTGGTATTGAAAACTATACACAACTCGGGGAAAACCGAGTTTGCAATAACCCTTTGCTTCGGTGAATCGCTTTTCCGAGAGAAAACCAATGAGATTTTCGATATACCCGAGGACCTCAAAGTCAACGTTGTGGAATAAGGAGCACCGGAGTTATCCAAGAAAAATCGATCCTCGGTACTTCGAACGATTTTGCCTCCTGCTTCTTCTCTCTTACACCTATGCAAAATAACTCGACCTATCCATTTGTATGTACTCGTACTTGGTTAGTTTCTTGAATGGCTTTCTTCGTAATCCACATTACTTACTAGCCAACGAAGATAACGCTACATAGACATCCGTATAAGCAACTGTGAACGTTTAATCCTTAATCGTTATTGTGGTTAAGAGATCACCCGTATCCAATAAACAAAGATTAAACATGAGCCTCATTAAACTTAATCCTTTACAAACCTATCAACGATTAACGAGTCCCAAATTATGTATAGAAAACCTCATGATTATTCCCTATCGATTCAACAACAAAGAATTTTCATCGGTCCTTAATCAGCCATCAAAACTGATACGTCCTAGAAACAACAACGAGTAGATCATCCGGAAGCACACAAGAGAACGTTTTTCCTCTAGCCACTCGATCATCCCATTCGTTTTTACCCGTAATACGACAATTATCCGATATTATACTATTACGAAAAACTCGACGTTATAAGGAAGATCGTTAGTCGGTTAATTCACCGAATGAAAAAAGTACTTCAATCTACAGGCCAGCGCTGATGAGAGGCTCCTCGCTATCACTATCTATCTAATCTGCAGCCTTCCATTCGCCAACGGTGCGCGCTTACATTTTCTTTTTTTTCCTTTCTCTTTTCGTTCGTAAAAGCGTTATTTAGAACACACCGAGTTTTACCGTATAGCGCTTGGCTACTCAGGCGTACAACGACGCAAAGCTCTGCATTGTCGTGGGATTAAAGTATTATAGGCCCTGACATATATCTATATATTCAGGTATATATATACATGTACGTATGTATTCATGATAGAGTGAGAGTGTTCCAGGATGCTAGTCCGCTCACATACATTCGGCTCGCCGTTTATGATGCACCTGTTTTTATACCTATCTCTATGTATATAGATATTGAGTATACTACATATGCCCAATGTTTATAAACTTCGTATACATATATATATATATAGTTCATACGCGGAAGCAACCCCTACGCAAATCCAGAGAATCCACTCACGGTGCATTTGTGTGTGCCGCGTGCACATCGTCGCAAGACCTGTTTACGTGACACACTTTGGAATACCTTGCTAAAGTACACACAACGTGGCCGAAAACGATCGACTAACGTGATTACGAAATCCAATTAGCAGTCCACGAAATTCTCGGCCTGAATGATCGGATTCTCGTGAGATGACCTTTCAGGAATCAGTGAGGAAATGGAACATGGCTATGATCCTGAAAAATATTACTTTTTTTTTTGTTGTTTTTTTCACTTATGGCAGTACCTTATTATTATTTTATAAAAAGTTATTCGTGACAGAGGTTCCGTTGGGTTGCAAACGTTGATCGGTGAGTGTCGCTTGGAATGAAGTTTTTTTTTTTTTTTTTTCTCACTTTGTATACACGTTCATACTTTTCCATCGCACCGAGCTACGAACGCACGAAGCTATTCCTGCAATTTCGCTCAAACTTTCGAAGCGTTCTGAGCTATTTTATTGTTTCGGAGATATCAAATTTTCATGTAAAATATTTTCTTTTACAGGATCGAAATTTTCAAGTTAATCGAGCACAAAACCGGGCGAGTTTGACTGAATAACAGAGGAAATTCTCTGACGCACATTTCATAAATTCTTTATTATTTTATTTCGTAATTCGCTCACTCTCATCACTGTTAACAGAAAAAAAAAAAAACAAAAAAGAAATGCACTAACCCAGCAGTAGAGGAAAATTTAATGTGCCAATTCTCATTGAATTTTCCGGTAAACTGTCGGAACAAAGATGCCATATAAATTATGTGGTTGTGAGAATGAATATAGTTGTGGGAGTGAACGAGTTATGGACTTTTTAATCAAGTACAAGAGAAAAAAGAAAAGTTATACCGTTTAAAGTCAAGCTGCCGTTGTTCGGGTAATGAAAAAAAAAAAAAAAAAAAAAAAGTCGAATAATGTACAGATATAAGTAAAGAATAGATATATTTAAGAATATTATGATTTATACCGAGAATGGAGAGAATAAAACAGAGTGCAAAACAATAATAAAGTGGCGTTAAAATTCAACGACAACTTTGCTCGATTCCCGCTCCCGATGAGTGGCTAGTTAAAAATGATAAAATAATATGCCTCGGAACATAAAAGTTTCAACTGAAATCGAATATACAGACCATAATCGAGAAGACCAAGAAGAAAAAGTTGAAATAAAAAAATAAAACTAAAAAAAAACTTTACTTTCTGTTCGCTAACGCGAAAACTTAGCGTCTCCACTCTTTTTCTACTTCACCCTCACAAAACTCAACTCACTTACGTCCCTCTCGATGTTGAGAAGCGAAAAACCATTTTCCCTGAAACCTAACTGCAGCTTGCTTTTTCAGTTTGCTATACAGATAACTAAAAAGAAAATAAAAATAAGCTCGAAAAGTATCGATGCTGGTAAAAGTTTACCATTTTTCTATGAGACGAGACGGATTTTTTTTTTCCTCATCCAAAAAAATTCGAATATTGAATTTTTCTTGGCAGGTCAATACTTTTTGGCCTTCTTGTCGAAGAAATCGATCATTCACTGCATGATTTTCGAATACTTTTAATTTTCTTTTGGAAATTATTACTGACGCATCAACCACTCATTCTCATTGTTCCGACATTGACTTTGAATTGAAATTTTTTCATTATCGTGGTTTTTCCAAACGACTGTATTGAAAAAATGTCGAAAATTTATTCGAGGCAGCGGTTTTAAAAGCTTTTTTCATCGAAAATACAATGTTTCAAAAATATATCTACAAATTCGGTATTTTTCCATGAAATTACATCAAAACGAGTTACGAAAAACCATTGATCGAACGATTTCGACATTCCGAAATCTGAACTGCGAAAGATGTTATTTCACCGAACTTGTTTCGTTTCTATTGTCTTGAATAAATTTTGTAACATTGAATCTCCGGAGGAAAAACATAATTTTCGATCAGTCAAACGTTCGATAAAGAAATGGATCATGGAAATATCACGAGAGATCATCCGCGTACTTGTATGTACACCGTCTATCATATACATTCATACGGTATAATGGACAAAATTCAAATTGGAGGCAATTGAATCCCAGTCGCGATTCAATTCACGGAACGAAACGTCAGAATTTACACTGCTCGGTAATACACAAGTGAGCGTGAATCACGTGCAAGTTATACAAATCCCTTGATAACAGAGTGACGAGAATCCATTGGGTCTGTGTAACCAAAACGAACTCTTAACCGAGGAGCTCTGTCCTTAAAGCTCCGTAACTCTCCACCTGTGCAAAATTGTACCTTTTGCACTCTCTATAAACACAAACGAGACTCAAACTTCCCATATATGGGGGAATTAAACCGAGGTCCACCAATGACTCCGAACCCTCGGCCGTCACGTACTCATTAAGCGAATACAATTGTCCCATAAACGCAACACTTCCGAATTATCGTCATTGCGGCAAACTACGACACGAAAAACGATATTTGTAGACACGAGAAACGTTTTCACGACACTTTGCTCATCGACGAATGATTTTATTTGGATTTATTGTTTATTGAAAAAAAAATTTCAACCAAGTTTTATGAAAAAATTGAACGAGACTGGAATGTTTTATATTAACGCTGCGTGATAATCACTGAATTTGATTTATTGGTAGAATTCCAAAGGAATTTAGTATTCATTCGCACGATTTAATAGAATTTCTCTTTTGATGTTTTTTTTTTTTTGTGATATTCCTGTTGACGATTATGTCATGTTTATTGCATTTTTCCAATGCTTGGATGCAATACATTCGTTTGAAATCCTGCAAACATGCATACATATGTCAAGAGAATTGGACGGTATTGATCGATAGCCTATTTCGTCGTACATCCATCAAAAAGCAGGAAAAGAAAAATATTTTATTACCTTCTGTCATCGCTTCAACTGCCTCTCTCTCTCTCTCTTTCCCCCTTCCTTCATCCATTTCCATGTTCGATATTTTTTTATAACTCGCACAATATCGTCAGGTATGATATGGTCGAATTTTCATCATTTCGTTTTTGAAAAATGACAATTACAATATTTGACGCGGTCACGTATAAAAATAGCGTATTCAAAGCAACGATAACATCGAAAAAAAAAAAATCTGAGGCAATTTAAAAAATGTTCGCAAGCTCAAAAGAGTTCAGCTCAGCTTGTCAAAGTCCAATATTTTTCTTGCAGCGTCCCATTGTTATAACCATAAAAAGGAAAAAAAATGTAACGTTTGTACGTTTCATATGTTTCATTTCCAAATGCTGAAAATGTGATATATAAAAAAAAGGGAAACTCGATATATTTCGTGCAAAATACAGAATATTGTGAAGGACGTGGACAGAAGCTTTGGTGCGCACCGCGTAGTCGATCTTGTTGAAAACTGGATGGAATTTAGTTTCCAAAAACGAAGGCAAAAGTGAACGACATCGAGACTCATTCCCCATTATTTTTTACGATCCTTCTATTTTTCGAATTTTACATTTCCATATGTTTGAATTGCGCATGTATATTGGTGCTGGAAAAAAAAAATCTGTCTGAAACCTCTATACTCCAGGAAGGAGCCAAGGCTCTTTGGCAAAGGCGCCCACTCAGTGACGTAGAGCTCTTGAGGAGTGCAGATATATGTATATATGTATCTATGAAGAGCTGAAGCTTTTCTATAGAGGCTAGACACATGGTCAACATCGGTCTTTGTTTCGATAAGGGTCCCTGGATCCCTTTTTCCTCCCTCTCTTACCCTCACTCTCTCTCTCTCTCTCTTCAATCTCCTATCTCCATCTTCACTCTCCATTCCCATTTTACTTTCGTTCAATTCATCCTCTGGTTCGTGAATATACGCAAGGGGAAATATACACATATATATCGACGAAGCTTACTTCAAGCTTAACGACCCCAACGACGAACGCGAAGAACCACGAGAGTTTTTTTCTTCAAATCTACGTTATTGCACTTATGAGTATTCGGGCGATAACGAAAGATTGAAAATCGTGACTATAAGTAAAACGGTGGTAAAACGTTCCACCGGAAGTTGTCTCAATTAGCAAAAACATCCACTTCGTACACAAACAGAGATACGTTCTTTGTGCAACCTGGACAGAAATTAATGCAATATCTTTTTGTTTCTTTTCCATATCATTCATCACGAAATAATCCACTCGAGTCCACGAGTTAGTGTATTTAAGATGTAAAAATGTTCTTAGCAATACAAAAACAAAAAACAAAACGTCGTTGGAAAAATGGAAAAAACGTATCCTGTCACTTCTCGATATTCATGACATGAGCTCCTAAGATTCCGAAAACTGTGACGCCCTCTTTCTGCCTCTCGATTTCGCACAGCTTTCAGCATTCCGAGGATACAATTATTGGCATCGTCCAGTGAACAAAAAAAAAATAAAAACAAAAAGAAAAAGGGATTTTCACATTTATATCCCTTTGTGTTACCCGGCGACGGGCTCAAGGCCACCTCGTTCAATGGCCAATCAATGTACTTTTGTTCACGTACAATAAATCAATCGGATAAGAGTATAGCTTCTGTATATAAAACTCTTGATTGGAAAAGAAGAAAGACGAAGGTATGAGCGATGGTGTCTAAAATCCGAGGAAGAATCATTTCATTGTGTTCGTTATACAATGGCTTTGGTTTAGGAGGGCTGCAGCATTGTTTCATCGCCCAAACTTTACTTTTCCTCACAACCCCTCCGAAGATTCTCTTTGATTAAATATATTTCGTGAAAAATTTTCTGATACCGTTTGAGGATGAAAAACTTTAAGCCTTTTTCCACCAAATCACATGAATTTCTCTTCAACTTTCAACCCTCTAACTTTTTATGTAAAAATACAACAACAAATATGAGACAATATGTTTTCAATAAGTTCCTCTTTCAAAAGTTACGATCAAATTTACCTGCGGATTTGATCCGGATCACCGGTGTTTTTTCGAAAAAGTTCGTGATCTAAAAAAAAAAAAAGTTATTTTCAGTACGGAAGAAATTTAATACGCTACTCGAACGACAGGGAATAGTGGCTCTTCAAAACGTGGTTGAAATTTTCATGAAAATCAAAATATCTGATTCAATATCCTGGCGAAAATAGGAAATATCCCGGTTAAAGCTAGTCTCGACGTACGTTAACGAATCCAACACCGCTTGCGTACATTTAATTGCAAATTTTGTCCATTTTTCGCCGATCTAAAATATTGCCTCTCGACATTTCAGATATCGCTATACATTTGTGAATTATTTTTATTCAAGAATAAGGTTATTTCTTATCCGATGTCCATGTACGAAGAAAAAAAAAGCAGTTTGAGACTAGATTTTTTAGTAATTATGATTTGATATCTAGTGATTATAAATTGATGAAATTTTTCGTTGAATTCATTGTTTCAGGACCGACCGGTAGTAATAGAAAGCATCCAGTTTTACTGTACATACACGGAGAGAGTTACGATTGGGGTAGCGGGAATCCATACGACGGGAGTGTACTAGCAAGCTACACCGATCAAGTTATCGTTACAATTAATTATCGTCTCGGAGTACTGGGATTCCTCAATGCGAATATGATACGACACTCGAAGGCAAGAGTAGCTAATTATGGTCTGATGGATCAAATCGCAGCATTACAATGGGTTCAAGAGAACATTGCCCTTTTTGGAGGTGATCCTGGCAATGTTACCCTTATGGGGCATGGAACTGGAGCTGCGTGCGTTAATTTTCTCGCCATCAGTCCTACCGTCATGCCTGGTAAGTTTATGTTGGTTCAAAAAACAAAAAACAAAAAAATTTCTCAAATTTCATTCCGCGTACTCGATCATTTTCAAAATTTATGGTTTTCCCAAATGATGAATCACCCCGAGAATAAAATAATGTAAAATTATAATTGTCGTTGAATCTCTCATTTTTTCAAGAGATTTTACGAAATTTGAAAAAAAAAAAAAATTTAATTCGAAAGAAATTTTTATTTTTTAAAGTATCATTACGCTCCATGGAACCAGTGCGACATTCAGAGCCAAAAAACGCCTCGATTCACTTCCATTCGTTCGTTCCGTAAACGCGAATGAACGTAACAACATTTTAAAACATATTTTTCTCTGGTAGTATTTTCTTTTTAGCTCATTTTCTAAAAAGTCAAAACGTATTTAAGAGCACTTCGGGATTACGAGCTCGCGGTTAATCTTCTAAGGAAGGATATGGTCGATGGTATTTATTTTTTTTTTTAATTTTTTTCTATCGTATTAGTTCGATGGTTTCCTCTACTCAGTGATATATAACGATGCGCACGATAGAAAAGGCGAGGTAACGTGCTCTTGTCATGCAATTAGTTTTTTCTTCCTCTCTTTCTCTTCGCAGCCCTTTTCCTCCATTTTCCGTTCTCCCTTCCCTCTATCTCTCGCTCGCTCGTATACTTCCTTTCTCTCTTCTTTCTTGTTCGAGACCGAGAGCGAAGGAGCGCGTTAACGAGATGCTCGACGCGCCCATTTCCCTTCCTCGTATACCTTTCCTCGCGTAATAAGCAATTTGCGAGATAGTCCCGCGCGCGTGATGCTTCTCACTCGCGCGAATCCCAGCTCTCGTTTCACTATTTTTCCTTTCTATTGCCTCTTTTTCCACTTGCTTTATTTATACTTCCTCGCCAGAATATATATACGTGTGTGCTTGTACGAGTTTTTTGTTCTTCTAATTCTGCGCCTTTTTCATTCAATTAGTCGCACAACAAATATATATATATATGTATTTTTGGTTTTTTTTTTTTTCCCCAACTAGTGTGCATCCCAAGTGTCGCGTAATTGTCAACACGCGAAGTACGAAACTCTCGCTGCCCGAATCTCGTGTATTCCTATTTTTATCCATCCACAAAAACCATCCTCACTTCTTTGGATCGTCAAAATTTTATATCCCTTCACTCGTTAGCTCGTTTCTTTTTTTTTTTTTCAATTTTTTTTTACAGTCTTCTAAATTGGCACGATTTTTTTATCATTATTATTTTTTTTGTGCATTGGACGTTTTGATTTTTAATAATGAATTCAATTAAATAGAGAATCTTAAAAATGTTGAAATTTTATTGGCATTCTACTTGAATTTCTCAAAGTTCATTGAAAAATAAGTAAAAGATTATTGAAAGAGAACAAATTCTGTACAGTCCAATGAATCCTGTAAAGCGTTGTTACTTTAATTAAATAATGGGCCAAAGAATTAATTAAAATTCTACATGTCTACAGCTCAGTGACATAAGGCACGCGTTTTTTTTCTTTCTTCCTCCTTTTGTCCGGAGGAATCCTTGCTCACCGAAGTATCAAACTTCCTGGTAACACATTGCTTCTGATATTGGCTCTCCACCCTTTATATCTTCATTCTCCAGCGAGTCTTTCTTCCCCTTTTCCCGTTCATTCAACCTGGGGAGCAGATCTCTCTGCCATTGCAAAGCATATGTCTGCGCTGTGGTTTCAACACATATACCATCACATCTCATTTTTCAACTGAGAGACAGTCCTCTTCGAGACAATACGTTCACTCTTGCGGGGGACTGTGATTGTTTAAAAAAAAAAAAAGTCAACACTGATTGACTATTTCTTAGAAACGTATTTCGCATGCCTTGAATTCATTTTTTTTTTTTTTGGTTTTCTTTTCAACTCGAAACTTTCAGCCATTTTTTATTTTTATTAGTCTTCGAAGATGATCCTTTCTTACACGGATTTACGAGACTCTCTGAAAATCCAGTTGAATTCCAATAAATAAGTTTACGTCGATCGTTTTATTTCTTCAAAGTTGTCAACTGAAATGAAAAACTTATAACTACCCTTAAAAAATTCATATGCTACGGAATCTCGAATAAAAATATTTTTATTTTCCGAACGTCTGTGTCGCTTTGCAAAATGAAAAAGAAAAAAAGAACGAAAGAAGCAGATTAGCGATCACACGTCTATATAGTATGGGTTCTGCCGCTCGCTCTATACGCCTATTTTCCTTTCTTTCTTTCTTTCTTTCTTGCTTTTCGAGCTTCGACACCCTCTTTCCAGCATCTCTCACCCGAAGCTCCCGAAAACTTGGCTCTTTCGAGTATACGCCAGCTATTTTCTTCCTATTCTGGAAACTTGCCAGAATCGGGATCAGCTATCTCCATCCGCGTTCCTTCGTGCGGATCGTTGCACCGGCGATACCTTGATCCTCTTTGTCAGGAAACGCGGCAGCCTCTTTGGCCCCGCAGGCGATATGACGAAAGACAAGCCTCGTGTCACACCTCCACGAGACGACGATATTGCCCTTGCCACATTTTTTTTTTTTTTCATACCATTTCTCTATTTTTTTTTTCTTCTTTCATTCTTATTATAATTGTATTTGATATGAAAATCGACACTTGATGAAAGAAACCTCATTGCACGATATCGGAATAATTTTCATTGACTATTGACTCGAACAATTTCTTTTTTAAATCGATATTCTGCTGTAATCATTTGTTCATTGAATAACCGAAATTATCTCGTAATGCGAGAACTAAAAGTAGAGAAAAAGGAATAAATTTTTGTCGTCGAAAATTGTTTTAATAACGAATTTGAGAAAAAGTTTATAGAGACTTGTCAGCAGCCTGTTTTTCGCCGCCTCCTCGTGCGACTAGAAAAATTTATAGTTTTTCTTCGCAGTTCCCTAGAGAAACGATGATATATTTGTGATGCAGAAATTTCAAAATTACGATATGATACATTGTTATACAAAGTTGCATATCCTCTTGGGGAGTGGTTACAGGAAGAGAGGGATAGAGTACCAAGGCTACGAGAATTATAGCGCAGAAAGTTACGCTTTTCACGAGGAAAAGTTTCCCGGTGTAATCCCAAAATAACCCCAAACCGACGAGATAAACAGAATTAAGATTGGGAAAAAAAAAATAAAATAAAATAAAAGTTATGGCTGTAAGGTTAGGGCGCAACATAAATAGAAATCAGACGCTAATTCAGCGTTTAAAACGCTTCTTACGACTCTTTTCTTGATCGTGCTTTAGTAGGATTTTTCTTTCGAAAGGAAACATCCATGAAAATTGTCAAATCAAATTTTTCTTGTATTCGTTCGCTGAAAAAAAAAAACGAAAAAGAGATAACGGATAATACAACGAGATTTATATGTCGATTATTTGTCGAGTAATGAGACGTGAAATCGAGTGTCGAATGTCCCAGTCGAGTGTCTTTTTGATACAGAAAAGTCATCGATGTACGCAAGTAAGAAAGAAAATGGAAGTGGGGAAAAAAAAAAACAAGAAGTAGTTCTTCCACTTCCGTTGGAAGTAAACGTAACGTGGAGAGGCGTAGTGGCGAGAGAATGGGATTTTGAAAGGACGACCGGGAACAACGTCATCCGGCCATTTGTCTTCGTGTCCCCAGGTCTCTTCAAGAGGGCAATCCTTCTTTCCGGAAGCGCCCTGTCGTCGTGGGCAGTAGTCGAGGATCCCGTGATGTACGCTCTGAAACTGGCACGGGCCGCAAACTGCACGATCCCGGAGGACCTTCTCAAGGATCACGAGCTGATAGTTGACTGTCTTCGTGATACGAGCCTCGAAGAGCTTATGATGACGGAAACACAACCGCCAACGTTTCTCAGCGCTTTTGGGCCGAGTGTCGACGGTGTCGTTATAAAGCCGGACTTTCAAAAGGACTTGCTTTCCTATCTTGGCCCCGAGTTTCAAGGATCCGGGTGAGTCCTCGCACCCCTTTTCTCGTTATTATTATATTTCGAGTGAGAGACTCAGACCACTGTATGTTAATCCATTTAATCTCAAACGCGCGGAACACTTGTTTGAGAAATCTTTAAATTCCCGTGAGAGGATCATTCTTCTCTTGCTTACAAAAAGCATAGTGGCTGTTCCAACGAGCCTGTGATCATGTGGCGAGCCTTAACGTAGGAAACAACAACGTTTGTTCACTGGGCAAAATTAAATAAGGCAAAAAAAAAAAAGAAACTTCAGATTTCTCTTGTTCTAAAATTAGTTGATCGAATCCTCAAAATGACTCTGACAAATATCTGACAACCGTTAAACTCATAATCTTGAAAAGAATTGGAGACGATAAAAAAAATGAAATAAATTTGACAAACGTTGTTTTTTTGTTTTTATGTTTTTTTTTGTTTTCTGGCAGATAAAAAGTGAAATTAAACATGACAAACGGCTTTCAGGCAAATACCGAAAAGATCGGATCACGGGGCACCGATAACGAGCAACAACAAGTATGATTTGTTGTTCGGTGTGACAACGAGCGAAGCCCTGTGGCGTTTCGCTGAGAGAGACGTTCAGCAGGGTTTCGAGGGTGAAAGGAGAGATCGAATAATAAGGACTTACGTGAGGAACGCTTACACTTATCATCTCACAGAAATTTTTTACACGGTCAGTAAAATTAATATCCGTTTAAGCAATCCTAATGGTACATATTAATCACTAATAGCTAATCCTCTGATTCTTTTAAACCGATCAACCGATTCTATCGTTAAATACATATATCATTCAACACCCGAGTAAACGAATCATAAAATTCGCGATTACACGTTACAAATATTTGAAAACACCTCGAATCAACGCAATTTACCGGTCTCCAGGTGTAACCCCCCCCCCTCCCCCCATCCCTTCTCCCCTTCGACCTAGACAAGTGCAATGAGAGCTTCGGCGCGTATATTTATGAGTCATATTTTAGGGGTTGGTGAAATACGTCGAATTTCGCAAAATCCCCGAGCGTATGTACTATTTTATTTATCTTTGCGTGTTTAACCCGATATGTACGTGTGTGTTAGTATGCGTACGCGTGTTCCGAAGCGGAATTATCGGGCGCAGCCTCATGGGAATTTCGCAATTTCGAGGCATACAGGATAAAAAAAAAAAGACTCAAAAAAAAAAATAAAAAAATAAACAACCTAAAAACTACGTCGATACATCGGATGAAAGGTCCCGATCACTCATCAACGTGCCAAAGAGCATTTCCACCAAAACTGATAACCCGAAAGCCAAGTAACTCGAAACTGTACGAATATTTATACTACAAATATATATATATTTTTTTTATTTCCACGTTTCATGTGTATATGTTGATACTTTGTTATACACACATGTGCTAAAATCGTGATATAATAAACATTCGGTTTCGTGGTATTGTTATCTCGGAACATTCGTTAAACGGTGTATTCGAATGCGGATAAAACGAACGTTACGAAATGAATAGAGAAAAAAGAAAAACTCGTCCGAGCAACACGACAGTCGGACCAAACGAATAGATCACTTCGTGGAAGGTAAAAAAAAATTTTAAAAAAGTAAAAATTAAAAAACAAAAAACGAATAAACTGACAAAAGAGATTTGAAATAGTGGTGAATCGCGATAATCCCAAGCGTTTCGTAGACGGTCGTCGAGCCGGAATAAAAAAGGTTGATAACAACGAGGAATAAATCATTTTCGATGGTTTTCTATTTAAATAATAAATAAAATGAACGATCGGTGAACTAATTCCTTAATTTAATTTATCAAAAAATGCCGAGTATTTCGGTCTTTAAAAAAAAAAAAAAACTAAATTTGATAAAAACTTGTCACCAGGTGGTAAATGAATACACGGATTGGGAACGAACCGTCCAGCATCCAAAAAACACCAGAGACTCGTGTGTACAGGCTTTAAGCGACGCTCAATTCGTCGCACCATTGGTACAAACCGGTGATCTCTTTACTCTTCGTCACACGAAGAAACCTAACAATCCGCACGCTGCACCGATTCCTGACAGCGAGAGGGAGCCTTTGCCCAAAACGTATTTTTACGTTTTCGATTATCAAATGAAAGGCGGCTATCCAGAGGTGAGTAAAATCGTATATATTTTTCGAACACTCTGTACCGGACAAACTTAGTTCGTTGATAACACAATTGACCAGCTTCGAAATAAAAATATTTCAAAAACATTTATGGAAATCGAGAAAAAAAAATGTAATTCGAGGTTCGATCGAACTTTTTTCTGTAAACGATCCAATTGTATTTTACATTTCTGGCTGTGTTATCGATGCAGACGATTTCGTGACACGTGTAGCACGCTGAAGCAGAATCGTTTCTCGGTATTTATCGATTTCCCCCTTATCAATGAAGGCTTCAAAAGGCTTAATCCGATTTCGAGGCTCAAAAGGTCAAAGCATCCGAGCCCGGTGTGGAAGGAGGAATAGCTTATTTCTCGTGAGAACGTATTAAAATGTAATAATCGTATTAAGTCAAGATAAACATTGGCATGGGAGCGGGTTTACGAATACATTTGAGAAGCCTGCGAAGCGAAGGTGGACGGGTAGGCACGCGGTAGTGCGAAGCGGGATATTGATTGCAATACCATAGGAAGGCAGAGTATACATCTCTCGGCTTGTTATCAACAGAGTGCGAAGGGTGGAACAGAGTTGAAGGGGGCTTTGAAGGGAGTAAAATAGTTGGAATAACCGAAAATCGTCGATCCTCTGGCATACGCCCTCCCGGCCCTCGAGGGAGAAACGTAATTTGTCCATAATTGAACGTAAACAGCTCGTTAATTGGCTACCGAGAGATCAAGCATGAATGTGTGAGTGAATACATTTTTGAGTGTTAGTACTGACGTGTATTTTAATATAGATATATATATGTGTGTATATGTATTCGTGTATATTTTGTTAGCTACCTATAAAATACAGCCGTGATAGATTTCGCCCGCGCGCTTTCCATCCACTTGGCAACGTTGTTAATTAATTATCCAGCTATACGTGAAAATTGAAAATACATTATCCACAGAGACATAATAAATATCGAAATTTCGTGCACAAAGGAGCTTACCACGGTTCGCAAAAGAAAAAATTAAAATTCGCTATTTACACTTTTTAATGGGAATTCGATGTATAAAAAACTTCTTTTTTTTTTTATTTCATCGCAATATCGAAGAACTTTAGCCGAAAATTTGAATGCATGAGAAAAATGGTGATTGAATCCGTATCGTCGCGAATAATAGGCACTTAGGCATCGAATAATATTCGGAGTAATCGATTTGAAAAAAAAAAACCTGTTAATCGCAGATCGATAAATTGTCAGGTTCATGAATTACGATGCAATTTTATTCGCCGGGGCAGAAACATCGGAATTTTTTCGTGTCTGACCATATTCGTCTCTCACTACTGATTTTTTTTGTTTTTTTTTTTTCGCAACTCGTATCGGTCGTAGCTGCTCAGTGAAGTTGTAAATTGTTCAATTACACCGAACAAAATGCTTTCATCACTCGCAGGAAAAGGACGAATGAAGAGAGGCAAATGGAGAAAGATAAAAGAATGATGAGAGAGAAGATAAAAAAGAAGACAGGAATCACATTAATTTCGCTTGTGTTGGAGATAAATTTGTGCGACACCCGGGAAATGCGTTTTGGTATACCGCTCAACGACGAATCTCGCGCAGTCCCGATCGACCGTGTAACCTCTCCGAATGAACAAACATGAACGAAGCGAGTTTCCCGTGCGGGTGATTCGAGGCCAGTCGAGGGAATCCCTTGGGAACAAATGGTATGGCGCGCTGGTGCTCCTCTCTCTCTCTCCCAATTCCCGTTTCTCTCTTTCTGTCTTTCTCCTTCTCTCTCAATCTCTCCGCATTAACGCTACGCAATTGCACTATATCGTGAATTTTGTCACGCGAAATCAATTGCAGGAAAACGCCCCCGGAATTTCGTGCCTCCAGCACAGATTCTCGAGTATCGACACCTTCGCCATATTTTTTTCCTCTGCTCGTTAACATTTCATACAATATTATTTTGTTGACTCTTTCGTATCCCGTTCATGTAGTACGAATTACCACAGAAATGACATTTTAATCGAACGCGAATGACATTTTTTATGTCACACTTTCTTTCACGAGTCTTCAAATTCTACAACGTTATCGCCCCATGAACTATTCAAATTAGAAGCCATAAGAGATTCTTCATCTAATTTTTATGCACCCTACTAATTTTCCTATATACATATATATCCCTAAAAATTTCACGAATTTACATAGAAACGACATATTTTCACGCGGATTATCTCGTATTCGATTTAAGTCATGACTTATAATATGAATTCATTGGAAAAACGTTTAAAAACAAAAGATAAATAAAAATAAAAATAAAAAAGCTCGGGGGCTCCGTGAGAGCGGAACAAAATGGTATTAGACGAGAGAAAACAACGTGAGGAAAACTCCATTTGTGGATAAACACAAAAACACACACACACACACACACACATACATATATATATATATATACTTATATTCAGGTGCCTCATATCCTCAGCCACGACGCATTATTACATATATAAAGGACGTGACCGGACTGAGATATTTTCACTGGTAACCATGCACTATTTGCTCGGAATACTCTACCTGAAGTCTACGGGCTGTTATATTGCACAAACCCATACAAACACCAGACCCTTCTCGTACTCAGACCAGACCCAATACACACGGTAATAGTTGGGCTCATAAATGTTGTTACATACATATAAACATTCGTCCCGGTTTTAGAACCCCTTTGCACGTAAGCGAATACGTTCTCCACTAAAGTCTGTATATACGCTATATATATATATATATGGTGAATTCGTGTACGAGAACTTTCATGCTAAATCGTTGCTTATTCAGGTCAAAACGTTACTTCCGGTTATTAGATTTCTTTTTTCTTTTTAATTATATCAGAAACTGACGAGTCTATTTTTTGCAATAATTTTCACCTTCATTTATGAGCAAGCATGTTCTTTTTATACTTCCTGATCGGGCTACATTCTTTTGAAATAAAACTAAAAATTATTTGATAGGATGAAAGAGTCGAGAAATGGAGTAACCGATTTTTAAGTTTATTCGAAGATTTTGAGAAATTATAATTGTTTTTTATTATTCTACGTTAAACAGGACACATTTCTGCTTCTTTACGAATTTTTCGTTTGTTTTATAAAATATTTATTATCGAATCTCGATAAAATACAATTTTATTGTACACCAATTTTTTTATTATGAAAAAAAAAAAACAAAAACCAAGAGAATAACGTATAATTCAACTTCGTTATCGCACACTAAAAATATTTTATGCTCAACAGAAGTTTGCAATCGTTTTCAACCCCTTTGCAGGGCTCATGGTTCAGGGTGAAAAAATCTCAAGATCCACAAAAATGTTGTTTGCCTTCTCAGGTTTTGATTAAACACACTGGTAATTCATGAGAAAACATTCATCTAAATACAACTTGAAAAGTGGTCCAGAATTTCTGGGGCCTTTGAAAAAGTTCAGTAAAAAAAAGAAAAGTGATCGCTTTGTACGAAATTTCGATTTAGCCTGAAATGGCCCATATTTTCATATTACTTTGTATATTCATTTTGTCGACGTGTGTAATACATAAATGTATTCGTTGGCGTTCATACGTACAAAATAGAACGAGAACAGAGGGTGAGCGGCGAGAATACTTACCCTCGAGTACGTGTTCTACGTGTCTATAAATATTATCCGGGATGAAGGGTGCGGGAGGGTGAGATATAGAATCAAAAAAGGGGGGTGTGAGCTGAAGACGTGAGTTCGGAGCACCGTGCAACTGACAAACAATACTTCGTATGCATTTACGCTTTACGGTAGAATCGCTCGTATTTAGAGTTTTTAAAAACACGATTCAGCGTATATGCGTGCACAAAATTAAAAAGGATTTCATTAGTCGTCAAGAATGTAATTGGAAAAATTTTGAGTATTTATTAAATTCGCTTAATTGTTACAAAATAAGAATGATGCCTGGAAAGCTGCTAATTAAATATGATTCGTTTTCTTTGGAAAAAAATTGAAAAAAATAAATAACATTTCACGATAACGGAGCAAAGAAATATTGAAAATTCATAATTACAAGTATTGACTTTCAATAACATATTTATATTTTCTCTCCGTATTATTAAATCAACCAGGTAAAATAGCGAATAAATCTTGGTTTAGTAGATTTATCGGATCCTCGAAGTTTAAAGAAAAAGATCGATTCGTCAATTTTAATATACACATGTGTTTTCTCGAATATGAACTGACTAAATTTTTGGTTGATATTAATAACCCATTACTTGATTAAAGAACGAATATTTTTCTGACGAGATTTTTCGCTGCATTGATTAAAAATTTTCAATACATATTTTATCATGTAAAGTTTTCGTTTATTAAAAGCTTCACAGATAATCGCTTCATCCGTTTATCCGCGTACGTTTTATGTCTTCAAAACCATATGTAATTTCACCGTGATTCACGTTCATTCGCTTCAATTATTAACAACACATGCCATGTTCAACAAATTGGATTGAATATATATCTATCTGTATTCATTTAATCTTCACATTGTTTAAATTTTTATTGAAAACAAAAGATAATATGCTTTTGAATTGAAATGCCATTAAATTGTGATTAATTGCAGAATTTTATCGTCAGACTTCATGAACAGTTTCAGCTTAATAACGGACAAGTATTATTCGCTTTTATGATTTGATAATAGTCAAGAACAAAAATCGATTAATTTCGTAAATCCAAATGAGCGAAGATCATAAAATCGATTAAATCATAAAAAAATTCTGATTAACTTTTCAAGAAACTTGGAAAACTCTTTTTACTGGTTTCACCCAGCATCTACTTCTTTGAGTGAACGATTATATTAGGGCGAAATCCCATAATTATCGGAATTGGATTCAACGAATAGTTCCTTGCGTATCGTTTGACAGTCGTTAGGATACTTCGAGCTGTTTGAGTCTCTGTTACGTCTAGTTTCACGCCCGAGAACAGAGTCAGAGGCAAAGAGAGATAAATATCGATTTTCGTCACCGAACATCTCGACTGGTTTCCCCTGCTCTTACGAACAGCGATTTCCCGATTACGAAATTTCTCTGTTTGTACGAATCAATGCACAAAAATTTTACAGCGTTTTACTATCGTTAGTTTCGAACGAGTGCAACAGAGAAAGCGAGAGAGAGAGAGAGAGAGAGAGAGAGCTGCTGCTATCAGCTGTGCTGGTCGAATTCAGTCGTTGAAGCGTTGAATTTGCGTTGGAGATCGAATCATCGAGGAATAAATTGAATTTCCGACTCGGACACTCGGTGGTGAACCGTAGGAAACATTATTTTTTTCATATTTTGCACGGATGCGTTTGATAATCGTATCAAATATTATACACAAGCTAAAATGATTAGAAATCATCTGTTTTTTATTTATTTTTTATTTTTTTTTTTTCGAATCTCGATCATTCCCTCAGTACAGAAATAACATGACAAATTAAATTCGAGTATTAACCGCAAACGCGGAAGAGATAAAGGCGCTCGAACAATGGACCGAAGCCTGAGCCAGAAAGGAGAATGAAGAGATTCACAGTGATAGAAACAATGAAAATTACATTGAATTCACGAGCAAGAGACAAGAGAGCAGAGAGCAGAGAGAGAGAGAGAGAGAAACGAGAGAAGATTTGGAGTAATGTTTCACACATAGGCAATGCATTCCCGATGTCTTCTCGAAGTGGTAGCGAAGATTACGATCTCTCGTGTCCTGTGTGTTATCGGACGTGATGCGAGGGGCCGCCCACGAGGACCAAGACAATGGTGACTCGCGACGTTACACGTCTGCTTCCCTCGATTGAGTCAGTGCAGCATTTCACCAATCTCCATCCCTCCAACCCTCCACTGTCGCGCATCTTAACCCTCTCCTCTCCTCCCCCTCCCCCCCTGTAATACTCCGTGATCTAATATATGTGGAGGCATTCACGTCCGATAATGTATCGTCACGAACAATCAGTGTGCATCTACCGGTATCTATAGGACCTACAGAGGCTTCTGGATTGTACTGCTTTCGAAGTAATAATGTATATGTATATATATATATATATACATATATATGTATATATGTAGAAACAAGATCGATCGACCTCGAAGCCGTGCTCGAGGTTCACCCCTAACGTCTAATCTGCGTAGCCTACTCTATAGCTGTTTCAAATATCCGACAAAACGTCGTAATTATTAACCGTAAATACGATAGGAAGATAAATCTCTTCGAAATTGTATAAAATCATTGTTTTAAGAGATCATTCTTGGATGGGATCGAAAAATCGTCTCTTTTTTAATTCTTCTTCGAAATGAATTTTGAAGAGTATTTCTTAGTTTTATGAAACTGTTTAAATAACAAAGCTTTCTGGCAGGAGTTGGATTTAAGAAAAAAAAAAGCAATTTTTTTCATTCGTTTTATTTTTTTCCATACGTACTTGTTCCATTGGCGAAAAATGAGCGTCATTTTATTATTGAAAATTGCAAATCTTACTTGAGATAAGTTGCTCGTTTTATACGGTACACGAAGAATTTTATCATGAAAATAGTGATCGTAGAGAAAGTTTTACTCAACTTTTTCAGACCTCTGGTCGATGGCGTGGAGCAAGAGTTTACGCAGATTTTCAGTGAAACCGCTGTCACGAGTTTCCTCGGACCATTTGAAATAGGAAACGCGACGAATTTTTCTTTAACTTTTTCATGGAAAACGGTTTCACGGAGCAGCTTCTGTGGTAACGACAGACGTGTAGCGAGTTTTTTTTTCGAAATTCTGTGAAAAAGATTTGAAGCTTGAATATTTATATGGACGTGCATACACGAGCACCCGGATGTATATATTACACGGGAATATTTTTTTCTCCAATTCCTGTGACATTTTCTTCGAAAACTCGATCGTACAAAAAAAAAACGTATCGGTGCACACGACGTTACATGGACTTGGCTTATGTACACTTAATTTACATAAAGTGCTCCGGAAAAGCGACACGGTCATTTCGGCACTTTTCATGACGGCAACATGTCACAGAAATTCTATGCGCTATTCAATTCGGTCGGTTTCGCCATCGTTTTTTTTTTTTCGGGAATTTTCATCCGTGAGAAGCAATATTCGAACGGTTCCGCTGAGTTTCAATCCAGCTGACAAAAATTTTTCAGAATATGCGTCGAATGATATGACGGCAATTTGTCTCGCTTTCGCCATGTAAGAGAAGCAAAAAATGAAAGAATAAGGGTTGCTGAAAGATTTCGTTGACCTCGTTTTAACGAGCATCGGCCCTTTCTTCATTCCAAAACTAATGAAATAATTACCGAAGCAAAAAAACAAAAGTTCTCGCCGCGTTACAGAAAAAATATTTAACGAATAGATTTCAATTGTGATTATTTTTATTTTTGTTTTATTTTTATTTTTTTCTCAGAGCGATTAATTTCGAGAATGAAATGATTGAGATCTCAGCCCGAGCCAGAAACATTCAGTCGATGGTTACAATAGTTTGAACAACGATCATTAATTAAGAACGCGAGAGAGTTGCCAGAAGTTGAAGTTGGGGAAAAGTATGCGAGAGTAGGGAGTCCAGGGGAGGGCTTAAGTACCGGGTGTTGACGGCTGGAAGGTGAATGCTCCTCTCATTGTAGAGTAAGGTAAAAAAATAAAAAAAAAAAGAGTCTTTACTGAGAATTCGCTTCAGGAACTCAGAGACCCTGGATGGAAGATAAGAGAACTATTATTTAATTCAAGTCTTTACGGAGAAGAAAGAGAGCGTAGGAGTGGGTTTAAAAAGGGAGGAGAGGAAGCGTGACCAAGTCCGTAGCGAATACGAAAGTGCACATTGAATGTCGTAAACTGTCACGTGGTGTGCACTTGCTCTTACTTGCTCTAAGCTTGGCTTTTCAAGATTCGAGAGTCGGTAATTGAACAAAGAAAATTTCAATACTTCCTCTGCTATTTCTTCCTTCAGTTTTCTCTTCGCATCGCTCAGGGCATGAAGAGGAAGGTGAAAGGGAAGCAGGCCCATCGTCTCTCAGCCCACTTTTAGTTCTCACGTTTCGACTGAATTAATTAGTGAAATACTCGACGAATTAGCGATTGAACAATCGTATTAAAGAGCGAGTAAAGTATGCGCGTTACATGTTTCTTCATAGCTAATTTGAATAAAACAAGCTTCAATTTGAATGAGTATGAAATTACGTAAAGTACGAGTTCAAGCTACTCCGCTGATGCTCTATAAAGCTTTCGAACCAACAGTGCACAACATATGCGAAGCGAGGAATTTAACATGACAAGAAAACGAATTATCGTAAACGCGCGCTACCTTTTTACGATCTAAAACGAGAATATTCTTTGATGTTTTTCGAGCTTGCAATTCAAACAATCGTTCTTCCTGTTAGATATATATTTATATTCAATTTATCATAAAAGTAGACAAGCAACTCTATTCGTTTTAGCGTTTCACTGTCTGTTTATTTTGCCCTCGTTGAAAACTGCCGAGGCTCACTTATTCCGCAGTTGATGTTTGATGTTAACGTCTCATCACCGTTTGCATCAAAATGCGTTAGCCCTCTGTCAGCGTTGACAGAAACGAATTCAACGATCTCTTAGTTTCCGAAGGAAAAGGTAACAAAAAGTGTATTATTACAGCGTGTGCGAGTGGCATAGAGAAAAAAAAAGCAAATAAAGAGGGTAAAGAATGAAGAGAAGACAAAATACGAATAAGTCATGATAGAAATAAGAGAATCGAGATAAACGCATGCGTACATATACACATGTATGATTGAGAGTAAAAAAGAATGAGTAAAAGATAATGAATCGAGTGTGTAGAAAGCTCGTAACCCTGGGCTGGATGTGCCATGACGACGTGGACGACGAAGGCAACCGCCAACGTCGACGACACCGAAGAAAACGTTGTGCCGAGAATAGAAGCTCTTGGATGTAGGAGAAGACAATAGGGGTAGTTCGTGTGCCACACGCCAGGGGATAACTCGCAAGAGGAAAGGAGAAAGCTGCTCCCGTCGGTGTACGACGTTAGAGGATAAAAGGGAAAATGGAAGATAAAGAGTAAGACAGAGAAAGGAACGGAGAGATGGTGAAGGTTGAATAAGAATAAGAGCGAGCAGCGAGAGCTGCGAGGGAGAACCGTGACTCTTGCTGCCTCGTTGCCGTTTCTGTTGCCGAGGGGTTAAAATAGAAATGGAAAAGCCAAAGAGTGAAAAGCACCGCCTAGTGTCAGCCGGATGACCTAGGTTATAGTGGCTCGAGCGAGATAGCCCCCGTATATGACGACAATAGAGGAGAAAGATCGCGGGAACATAAACACATACGCACATGCAGGTACGGAGAAAGGAAAGAGAAAAGATGAAGGCTTAAAAGACGAATGAAGAGGTACGGGAGAAAACCTGAATATGAGTGTAAAAGCTTCGGAGTAGGAAAAGAACATGGATGATAATGTACCTCAGAAGACACATACTCACATTTTATCTATTATTCTCATATACACGTCCGACCATTCGCGTACTTCGCTCCTCGTCGGATGACGAACCAGCATGCTTCAAAAACGTACAACACCCAAGTCCATTTACCACAGCGATCTACGTCCATCTTCTGTTTGGATATCAGTGTTTTTGTGAGTGCACCGAAGTATGATCATGAATTCGAGCACATATTTATGTACGAAAACTCGGTAGACATCTATATTGGGCTTTGTGTAACGTAACAGAGGGTAGAAAGCATATAACGTCGCTTTCAAACTTTCCTGCCATCAAGTTGATCGACTTTATGAGAATGTTTTGTACTCACGATTCGTAGGGAGAAATGCATTTGGCCAGCTCTGTTGTTGCTGAAAATAAACGCCATGTAAACTCCATTATCGAAGCGCAATGCTCGACCAAAGTTTATATCTCATTGGGGAGGAATGTGTTACTTATTGTTAGAGAAAGAGAAGAAAAAAAGGTTCTGGAACTGGTAGAGTCTCGGAAGTAACTAACAATATCGACAACGCGTACAAAAAAACCGACGATTGTCTCACCGGGACACCAGTCTCGAGATATTTCCGGTTACGAGAGTATCGACCGCCATTTTGAATCGTCGGTATGAATTCGCTCGGTTCTCTCTTCCTCTTTCCCTGGCTACTCGTTATCACGAAATATCGTTTTTCACCTCTACCGTCTTATCACCAATGTCAATGTTTTCTGTCTTCCTCTCTCTCTCTCTCTCTCTCTCTCTACCTACTTTTCTCACGCTCTTTCCATCTCCGAAGTTATCCATGCTGCAAAAACTTAGTTTTATACTATTTTTTTTTCTCTTATAATTTCATTAGTTCCTTTTTTTCCAATAGTTCACATATCTCCGAAGATAAATATGACTTTGATAAGAACGATCGAGAAATTCAGCCCGAGCTGTATACACGTCCGAAAGATCAGTTTGAGAATCGGTATTTGTTGTAAGAATTGGCCGAAAAACTAGAGGTTTCTCGATCTGTGTATATATACGTGTTACTATTTCGAGCTTTAAAATACTCGTAGCAATAAAAGCAGCAGGGCAGAAGTACAGACGGTTCCAGAGGGAGTTCGCGTTCGTGGAGGTCCTTCAGACACGACCCTCGAACTGCCCTCGAAACGTGCCGGAGTAAGGGGATGTTGTACTATCCCAACGAGCTTCCGTTCGTCTACCAGCGACGTGTTTACTGACCTAATACGGTTACGGTCTGAAGAGCCGGAAACTACCGTGCTTCCTGATTCCAAAAAGCGTTATATACGCCGTATACAAGCATTGAGAAACGGTTACACGCGCATACACTATATCTCTATGCATACATTCTATCGTTGAAAGAATGGCAAATAAAACAAGCCCCATATCCTTTCAACAATACATACATACATAGCCAACATTTATTTTCCAATTATTTCATTCTCTGATACCATATTCTCTCGTGAATTTCATCAATACAAGCCTGGACGTAAGCCCATTTTGTGATACGATCAAAATAAGACGAGTGATGCTTTGCTGTGAAAGACTACTGGATTTTGTTTTTTGATCTCAAAACTTTGTGAAATACGTTTAATGAAAATCTTTTTCAACAACTAATGTTTGAAAAATACTGAAAATTTCAATGTCCGTTCAAGAGCACGATAAACATTTCTCGATTCAATATCTTTGAACAATTATTTCGAGCACGAATGTGAGAAAATTTTTCGTTCGACCTTATTTTTTCGTTTCTTTCTGCTGTTTTTTCTTCTTTTTTTTTCGTTACTCTCACATGTAACGATTTAGAAAGCTCTCTGACGATACGACGTGCACAAAGTGAATGACTACTTCCACCCCTTCGCGCGTTCTATCACCCTCACCATCGGCAAGCACCCGCTTCCACGCTCGCACGCCTCAACGGAGATTAATTAAAGGCTTGATAAATTGCGAACGTCTAGCTTGTATAGTTACGTACCTTGGAATAAGATGTCCCGTCATTAATAATGTTAAAGTACATTAGACGAGAAAGATATGCTATAGCATTAAAGAGAAGAACGTGAAGCCTGTATAAGCTTCACCTTGGGAAGGTGTGAACGCCAAATTTCCATTTTCTCTTCTCTGTCTCTTCTCAATGAGATATAGATCCGCGCTATTTTCATTATGACTCTGCAAGTGTTCTTACATCATCAATATGCCGAATTAATAAAAATAAAAAAATAAATTAAAGTATATTTATAATACTGAAAATTTCAGCTAAGAAAATGGAGTGAAAGCGCCGCACTCTGTTGTTGCTTTCATCATAAAGCTTCGTCATCGTACTTTATCATTCTCGTATGGAAGAAAATCAAAATATATTCATTCAGTTTCAATTGAAAACTGCCGAATAAAGCAAAGGCTTTGAAATATTTTTAAAATATATACCACTAATTTATTCTGTTTCCATCTTCTTCACTCATGCCCTCTCTCTCCCTTTTCTCTCCCAGTCTCTTTTACAGATAGTAATTAATTTCCAGGCTTCGACATTGTTCGAACAAATCAAATCGAGAATGTGGTCATAGGTTCAATGAGATCTCTGTTGTATGAGAGAATCGGGGTGGAAAGTTGGGCAATTGGGGATGTTTGTCTCCCTCTTCTACGAGGTCGTACGCTCATAATTAGGTATGCCAAGCGATAATTAACTCTTCAAATGGAATTTGTTGCATTTACGATCTCTCCAATTATCTTTCTCTTACTCATTCGTTTTCCACCATAATTTTGCTATACTATATTTACATTGATATATAGATATATACGAAAATTTGTCTGGCACTGACATTCCAGGAGTTTCTCGTCATGACCAATCTCCGCAATTCGACTTCATATCCGACACATTCATCCCGAGCTCGCTTCTAATTAACGGACTGTTTTCGCACCCTCTAATACATTTAACTTCTCGAATATTTTGAACGTGGAAACGAATCCGTGGAAACTTCATTGTTGATTGAAAAACAATTTTCATAAAAATTATCAACGAAATTTGTTCTTTCTCGTCGATATTGAGATACACTGAGAAAAATGAATTCGCAAATTCAACAAATTTTTTGTTGGTTCGACAAATTTTCTGTTGGTTCAACAAATTTTTTTGTTGGTTCAACGAATCGTAGCGAACAAAATGAAATTTTTTAACCCAAACGAAATTTGGTTCATTCAAATATTTAATTTCTCACCACGACAAAAATATCGTTGAATCAACAAAAGTTTTGTTGAATCAACAAATTTAATTTGTTCGCCACAATTTCAAAATTTTTTTCTCAGTGTATAAAAGTTTTACCACTAAAATAAAAAGATTCTATTATTTCGTTGATTCTATTTGTTTCTGAAATAATTATGTTAAATATCGATGAAAAGAAGAGAAATTGTTTTGAAATGATTATCAAGGTGATGGAATAATGTTATTAATCATTTTTGAATGTACATTTTTGAGACTAACCCTCGGAATAATAAGAGGGGGTCAAGATGAAGGCATTAATTTGGTAAATTGAGCAAACTATACCGAATGTAATTTCGTTGTGAAATGTGGGTGTTACGTCATTGAATATTCTTGCGAGTTGGTCTTTCGCGAGAAGGCCAACTTGAATTTTCCGTGTCTCGAGGTACGGATGTAATAGGACATGAGGGTTGATTTTAGTGTCATGTTAGGAAGAAGAGAAGTTGAGAGAGGGGTTCTGTGAGGAGGGTTCGAGGAGCTTGATATATATATATATGCGCTTTGGGCCGTTATATAATATTGAGATGTGTGTTATGCCAAAAACGGAGGTGTCCCAAGCATAAAGTGGGTCACGAGACCACTAGCGTTAATTAAGTTAGAAAGCCCAGCACCAGGGTGCCCATTAATACGCGTATATATATATATATATACATATCCGCGTTAGTTATACCTTAACCGTAGGAGACCGATGGAACTCAATTTGTGAACCACCCTTTCTTGTACGATCGTGAACTCTAATAAATTTCACCACTTTCCATCGTCGATTCGTTGTTCTTTATCACCCACGATGGATGTGTAGATTCGTACATACCCGCGGTGTCCACAGATTGCCGTCTGGAAAACGATCTGTTTTCAAAATACATCAGGCAGAAAGATAACAAGTGTTATCTGTTTTAATTCGTTCATGTCGAATGCTTTCGTGACTAATCAATTACGTTGCAAAATTGTTTACGAATTATTTGATCGAACGGTCAAAAGAATATTGGTCAATTTGTCAAGCTTTCATTGCTGATTATTCGAGATTTGAACGTATACCAGTAACGAAAATGTTGAATCGTATCGAGTAATTGAAACGCCATTAAACAACGAATAATTAAATACCACGTTGTCCAATTTCATACATTTACTACCAATTATTTCTAGTTAAATTGATTTTACGAGCAATTGGTACTCAATGGCTGTATAACGAAGATCTACAATAACTATTGCATTGACCTCTCGAAAAGCTGATTACATACAACAGCCTGGATATATTTTTCTAAATCTTAATGATTCAATAATTCAAGTGCTGTTAATGAATCTACTCGACGATTATTGTAAATGAAACTGTGAACGTTTGAATTGCAACGAACGACACGGCTTTGGACCCGCAGTGCCAAAAGAACGAAGGAGGAAAAAAACGAGAGAAAAGAGGTAATAATCGTATGAAATAAAAGCAAAAGTGGACGTTATTACGTTTGAATACAAACTACTGTAACGAAAGCCGCAAAGCTAATTGTACTCATTCCGGTAAGAGTGGCCTTTCTCTTGCTCTTTTTTGTTTTTGCTTCGCCTCAAATTCGGCACGCCCAACGTGTACTCGACGGAGATTTTCACTCTCAGATCTCAATTAACTCGATTATTTTGTTTTCTCTACTTACTCCTTTATCGTTGTCCCTTTCGCTCTTTCCTGACGAAATAAATTTCGATGCAAACGTGCATCAATAATAAAACGCGACGTAAGTAGATACGAGTTAATAATCCAGAGAAATTTTTCTCGATGGAAACAACCATGAAATGATTTATGTTTCTCCAGTCTTTCGAACAACAATTCGTGGGAACGGTTGTTGGACGAATGAAATATTGTCTAGAAGTCTGAATCGAAAGCGAAGAAACAGGTGAGCCAAATCCCAGTGATACCAACGAGGTATGCGTGCAAAAAAAAATGGGACGGGATTCGGGTTTGAAAGTGTGTGAGTCGACGAGAATAATCTTCATGAGCTGGCCGAGCGAGAAGGCTCCCTCGCTTGAAATGTAAGTCGTTAGAAAATTGCGTTAACATTTTTTTTTTTTTTTTTTTTTTTCACTGGAACAACATTTTTTTCCGTCTGCTAACGCTGCTGTGATGAAAAATTTCTCCATTGACCGGGGCAGAAATAATGATGGTCGGTCGCTCATACGTTTTTTTGGGGTTGCTCGGGTTTAGTTATTTTATTTTATTTCGGAATTATTTCGAAGATTTAAAGAATTTATGCCACTGTATTGACGCGATGAAAAATGACATTTTGCCACTGATCCACACAGCATTTCTTGTACTTTAGAAGGAAGCAGTCGAATATGGTTTAGCTGTGAAAAACTTTTTTTTTTTGTATCCTTATTTTGCTCATTTTCAATCCATTTTTATTCCCAGAGCTCCACAGCTCTTTCTTATCTCGCACTCAACCATAATAATCATGCGTGGCGAGAGAGAAAAAAAAAGAACAAAAATAAGGGGAATTGAGGTTGAAGGAAAAATCGAGGTCATGACAGAAGAAAAGTATACCGTAGCTTTGATCTTGACACATCTCATGTGCGTGCATGAGATGGAGAAAGAGCAAGAAACTAGAGACGAAGGGACACCTAAATCGGTCTGAGGTCCCCGTGGTATTATACACAAAGAATAATTTATTAAAAGTGCAAAAAGACGTCAGCTGGACCGGGAGTAACCAAGAATAAAAGCTCTACGAAGTTGTACGAATCGAAGAGAAAAAAAAAAACTTTTCCAAGAGAGTTGTAACGTTTCGTTTGTGGGCTTTTTGTCACGTTCTTTCATCCCAGGAAAAAAAAGTTTTGTCACGTGAATTGTTTTATAGATAAAACGTACAAGCGGAAACGAAAGGAAAAAAAAAAGAGAAGAGATGATTATGTCAAATGTCAAACTTGTTAGAAAATTTTTATATCGAAAAAATTTTCTAAAAAAATATTTACACACTCGTGTGTTTAATCATGCAGGATTAAAAAATAAACTGACAGAATCAAGGAGAAATCAGCTAGTGACACAATATATGAGCACCACGTAGCAGCGTGGAGTCTCCTAATACTGTGGAAAAAAAAAAAAAAATACGTATAAGTTTCTTCAATATAGACAGTGGAGTGGAAGCGTAATAAAAAACGAAAAGTCCCGTCTGGCTTGTACTGGCCTTTACCACTGGCTAACCCGACTTCATCTCGCCTTTTTTCCTCGTCTCGTTCTCTCTCTCTCTCTCTCTCGCTATCCGATGGATCGTTTTTCTCTCGTTTCTTTGACTCCCTCGTTCGTTCGGTTCCTCGATTCTCTTTTGTCGAGAAAATTTTTCACCAAAACCAATATGAGAAAAAAAAATATATATATATACACTACGATCCATATGGATTTTATAATGTCTTCTTCGCCCCTACTAACAGACAGTACATATATATTTTTATATATACTTTTATAAATATATGGGCTTGCCCAGAACTAGACAATCGAAGTGTTTTTCGGATACTTAAAAAAAAATTTTAACAAAAGTACACCGACAGCAATTCATGAATGACTGCTGTGTGGCAGCATTACACTCCGAAGGAGTTTCACAGGAGCTAGGATCGGTGATTAACGAAGTGGAATTATAAATTCCTACGAAATTCTTTTCCATAAATTTATCGCTAAGAAAATCTTGAAAATCAGCAGTCAAACGTTTAAACGAATTTTGATATTAAAATCACATCGAGATCAAGGATATCAGGATAATTAAAAAATTTTCTCGATCACAAGATATTTGATGACTGATCCATTGAATAATTTCTGATTTTTCGTATAAAGTTATGCAAATAAAAATAAAATTTGATATTAAAATTTGATTAAATTGAATATGGAATACCCCATGTAGGTATATTGGAAAAATAAGGTAGACCGTGAGGCAGCCATTGACAGTAGAAAAATCAAAAGAGCTTCGTAGCTCCCGTTATTTTGCCGGGACACCCCTATATTCCCGTTTCTTTTTATCCACTATCCACTATCGAGAACGTCGTCATTCGCCTCAGCTTTCTCACTTGCTCCATTCCAATACCACAAAATTGCTGTCTACACATCCCTTGATACAATATTGTATCGATTCCCTCGTAGTCGATATTCTCTCAGCTCTCTGTCTCTGATTCTCTTTCTCTTAGGTGGACCACCAACTTGCCCATTTTCACGTCTTTCTCTTTCCAAACTTTTTGACGATTTTTCTCCCTCATAAATACACACCTATATACACGCGTGAACAGAACGAAGAGAAAAAAGAAAATTGAGAGTGAGGGAGTTTCCTTACTTTCCAAACGCCTCTGTCTCTTATTTATCATTGTTTATTTCACTTTCTATTCCCTTATTTTCCTTTCTGACCCTCTTCCTGTTCTCATGTTCTTCGAACGCGTACTCGAACCCCGGGAGTGTCTAGTACTCGTCTATCCATTATCCAGGATAAGGGTGAAGTTACGATTTGTTCATTTTATGGGGATTTCTTCTCTAACCTCTCCACGCTCTCCACCCTCGCTCTTTTTCCCCTCCCCTTTTCGTACTGTGCTTTCGACTTTTGAGCTTTTCCGAGCTTTCCAGTTCTGGCGAATAAAGGAAAAAGAGAAGAAAAAAAAAACAAAAAAAGTATGAACCGATAAAATTCCCAGGAGACTTGAAAAGGGAAATACTCCAGCGTACCCTTTTTTTTTTTTCTTGCCACGAACAAAATTAAAGATCATACCTTTTTCCATTTCCCAATACTACTGGACTCGTGAAAGCTCTCTCTGACGCAGGATACAACGTGATGGATGTAAAGGAAGAGAAGAGATGCATACGAGAGAAAATAGAGGTACGAAGAAGCACAGTCTCCCTGTATAGTAGAGCCTGCCAACCGGTTGCGGCAGATCAAAGTGACACGCAGTAATTAAGTCTTATCTTCGTTAACGTTTTCTGTCCCAGTTAACGTGCCTTTTATCGGGGAGCCCTGGCTAATGAGATTTCGAATGGTTCATGCTTTTTTTTTTTTTTTTTCCTTTACTTTTTCCTTCTTCGTTTCTTTACTCGAGAACGTTGTCGGTTCCACGCGCTATAAAGGTGATAATTCTTTCGATGGAATAGCACCGAGCTTATTTTTTTTTTGTTTTTTCACTGGGCCCTTTTGATAAAAGGTGAAAAAAATAAATCGCTGTTTATCTCAGCAACAATTTTTATTATACATTTCGACCCTTTCGAAATGTCTCTACAATATCCAACGTCGCGAGCTCTCAGTAATTACATCGATCCTTTAATTTGCACAGATGCGCTCCAAGAGGTTTAACCAAAATTGCTCCTGATTTCAAGCATCTTGGCCTAAAATTTAGCGAAAGGTGTTGGATCGCGCTCGAAGTTTAGTTTCCAAGTGGAACGAACCCTCCCTCACTCATTTGGCAATCGCGTGCAAGGGCAATGCTCTCCACTCGCGTTTGGATTTGAAACAAGTAGTGGAGATAAACCAGATTTGCTATTGGGTTTATATGTACGTATGGATGAGGCGTATGAGAAAAGCGAGCCCGCAAGGTGAATTGGACTCGAGAGTATCCGTCACTGTCTCGCCAAGATGGTGAGATCGAGCGAGTTGTTTCGCAAACTGAATTTCGTCATTGTCGAAACTTGAACGGAGATGAACGGCAATAGGAGCTGCCTCGCCACAGAAACCTCCTCTTCTTCCTCCTTCCACTCCTATCTTGCTCACAGTTTGCTCCTAACTCGTCCGTCGATTAATCTAATTATCCGAGAAATGGAACTCTGTTCGATGCTGTCTCGTAACCAAAGAGAGAGAGAGAGAGAGAGAGAGAGAAGGACAGAGGGTGAGGGAAAAAAATTGAGCAAAATACTTTCGTTTATTAATAAAACGACCTCGTTCATTTGAAAAATACGATTCTTTATTTTCATCCCAAAATACAATAGTTCAAAGCTATAGATTATTTGAAAAAGAATTCTTTTGAAAGCGATCAAACAAATTCACTTGATTGAATAGGCAGAAAAACGTAGCCCAATGAAAATTAGAGAAAAAAATAATTTTGGCTCTCAAGCGACTTGAAAAAAAGATTGAAAAGACGAGTGGATTTTTTTTGTTTCGTCGAAATACCAATATCGCTTTCATGCCCTATATCCAATAGTCGTTTGCAGAAAATTCCTGTTATTCCGACGAATATTTTGGACCCTGAATTTTTGGTCTATTCATTCGTCGTTCATGGAGCCAGATGAGGTTGTGTGACACTAATATCTGACGTGTTGAAACGCAAAAATATAAATGAAAATTGAACAAAAGACTGGCTTGCGCTGTAACCCGACTACTCTGTGCTTTGTTAAGAATTTCATTATTTTTTTTTTCAAATGAATCTCTTTCGTATCTACAATCAATGGATATTTTTTTTTTTTTTTTTCATTTTACAGAAAATGGGATCTGTGCATGGAGAAGAATTACCATTCATTTTTGGAGCACCGCTTGTCGATGGTTTCGGACATTTCCCGAGAAATTACACCAAAAACGAAGTCGCTTTGTCCGAGAATATAATCCAGTATTTTGCCAACTTCGTGAGAACAGGGTAAGTTATTCAAACAATACTTTTCTTTCGATCAAACTATTTTTTATCTATCTTTTCACAAATCACAAAATCATTGATATATTTCGTGACGAAATATCAAAGAAAAATGTTTCCTCAAAATTTTGTTTTTCTCTTTCGACTAAAAGAACTCGTGTGACAAAATGTATTAGGAAAAATTCAGTCAGCAAACTTTTGTCGAAATATCAATAGCTTTTTGATTTTTGATTCTTTTTTTCCATATACTAAAGTTTTACGAAGCCACTTGAGCTGGGAAATCTTAGTAACAATACACCAACTCATCGCTGTTCGAATGCTCGTGTTAATATTTTGCAGTCACCGATGGAATTCTTGTCTCAGAATTGTTATCAGACGCTCGAGAGCTGTGCGCAATTAGATAATAACAATATTCCGTTTCGCGTTTTTATTTTTTTTTTTTTGTAAAATATGAATACTTTTTATGCAACGATGGCGTTTAAAAATTTTTCTTTTACTGATATTAAAACTGATATTATTTTGTATCCATTGATATTTGATTATCTAATATTTGGATTTGATTTTGTACGAATAAATCCAGATATTTATTTTAAACTCGGACATTTCCGCCAAATATTTTACGATTGGTACTGGTGTATTACGCTGTGGATTGATCCTCTTTTTGTTGAAGAAAAAAATATATATATATCGTAACGCGTGCATGCGATATTTATTTTCTCATAAAAATAATGATTCCTGTTTTTCTCATATAAATAACGATTATTATTGTTATTATCAATCGGATTCCGGTATTTTTATTCGTGGAATGAAATATCCCCGGATGAATCGCTGAAGCGATACGTGGAATGGAAAATCTGTGGTAAAAAATAGAAAAGGTTTTTTTTTATTTCTACAGCGATGGTTCCGGCAATTTTTCCATATTCATGAATTGAATAAACCGTCAAAAGGGTTGAAAGAGATGGAACGAAAGAACGAAGACTTGCTGGACCGTCGTTGATATTTGAAGCTTGAAGCACATATATTTTTTGCAGCCTTGTTGTATTTGGAGGTTTTTTTTTTTTTTTTTATTTTTCGCGAACTCGTGTAATGCTACGTTTCAGAGGGTTGAAAGGAAAAACGAGTACTTAGATTCCACCATCCAAAATCACGTCTGCATATCATGCACTTTTTCTCTATTTCCTTTTTTGTTTTGTCTGACTTGGCGAATCGATGAAATTCGTACGAGAATTCATCTTGCAACGTCAGCTATTATTTGTTTTCCTCTGCCAATCGCTTCCAGCCTTATGGATATATAGATATTTTTTTTTTTTTGCTTTTTTTGTTCATAAGACGAAATACGTTCGAGACGTTATCCGTAAAATATGAATAAATTGTTCAGGTATTTTGAAAAAATCGTTGAAAATCTTCTTGCTAAACAATTACCAGAATTTTTCGAAATATTTTTTTTTTTTTTGAATTCTGTCATGAACGTGCAAAAATTGTAAATGACAAGTAAAATCGAGGATCGAAATTATTTTACTTCCAATTAGTGTATCTGAGATTTCCTCGATCTCACGATTGAATAACTTCTTCGTTTTTCGATAATTTTTTTTGTTTTTTTTTTCCAAACTTCTTTTCATCTTGAAGTAAGCTTCGATCTATTTCACTTTGCTTCTTCTCATACTGTCGTCGTTAGCGT
This sequence comes from Campoplex capitator, assembly GCA_037576405.1. NCBI lineage: Eukaryota > Metazoa > Arthropoda > Insecta > Hymenoptera > Ichneumonidae > Campoplex > Campoplex capitator. The sequence continues at coordinate 11,868,122 of JARBWI010000004.1, read as the reverse complement.
TTGATATGAAATAGCTGTCATTTTTATCTGAGATCTCAGTGACGATGTTATATCTGAAGTTAAAGAGACTCTGGCAACAGAGTGTTTGAGAAGCGCAGTCGTGACTCTGTCCCAGGGGTAAAAAGAATAGAGCAAAAAAAAACGGCTGGGAGATAGATCGAGAGAGGAAGGGAGAGGAGCATCGAGAAGCTGAAGCAGATAAATCAAGTAGAGAACACGAATTCTCAAAGGTCTCTTTTTCTCCGTCAGGTAGCCCGCCCGTTAGTTTTCTTCGTTTCTCGCTTTCCCAATGCGACTGGAAGATAGGCAAGTGGAGAAGAGCGGGGTGAATAAGGGAGATGGAAAAATCCTGGGGAAAAAGAGGAACGAACTCGAAGAGCCAAAATCCTATAGGCTAGGTCTCGAAGGAACGTACAAAAAACAACTTTCATTCCCTCGTGAATTGTCGCCAGATGTGTTAGATAATTAATTATATGTGAGAGAAAAGTGTGCAAAAACGCAATATATATATATATATCGGTCCGTGACTGAATCTAAAAAACAGTCGCATTTCGTGCACGTTCGAATTTGTCAAAAACTCGTGAAAAACGTGCTCCCATCATTTTTATTCACAAATTGAATTCACCCTTCACGAGAATAAAAAATAATTTAAAAAAATAAAAAAATACGAATCTCCGGTAGAAAAAAGCCTTCACTAGTCAGACGGGTGAATTTGCATTGAAAAAAAAAAAAAAATAGAGAAGAAAAACGGTTGACCGTATAAGCGCATCAGCGTTACACACTAGACCGGAACAAATATGCACAATTTCCGTTTCCATTGCGATCCTACTGAAATCACGAATTCCCTGTTTATACGGTGCGGAAGTGAGAGAAAAAAAGCAATGAAAAAAAAACAAAGTAAAATATATATAAAGCATTGTTGGAATTCAGAAACGATTCGTTCGTGACGGTGACTGGTCGACAAAAAAAAATTATACACGCAAAAATTTTATCTTTACCAGCTGTTTCATCTGCCCAAAAATCTCTCACCCTTTTTCGCTCATTCCCGAAATTTCCACGTATAGAGAAAACATAGCGGAGAATATTTGTTTTTTTTTTTTTTTTTAATTCCAAACAGAGTCTCTTCGTTTCCCTCTTTTTTCTCGCTTCGTCTCTCGCTTTCGACCCGTAACAAGGATGCATTCGTATCATTCGGGCGACGTTGAATCCGAGCTTCGTAACGTGACGGTCATTACAACGTTGTTTTACCGAAACTCAATCTCGTCATTTCTTTCTCGTATTTTTTCAGAAGCTTTTTGCTCACTATGCACGATTTATAAATTCATAAATATATGTATATATTATATATGTGTGTTTAATTATGAATACATAAACGTGGGAGACGCACAAAAGAATCTTGGTCATTAAATATTACACATTTGTATTCGCGAAATTTTTCTATAGAACTCCATACTCAGCATTATCAATGCGCGCATTTACATATTAAATCCACGTACACGTAGGATGAGCCGAGCTAACGTTGTTCGTTCTGCACACTTGTTTTTTATTTTTATTTTTTTTTTCTTTTTATACATTTTTCATGCGCATTGAATCGTTCGCTGGATATTCTTGCACCTGAGGACACGTTGGTCGAGAAAAAAAAACGATCTGTTTCATCATTAAGTAGAAAAAAAAAACAGAACAAAGAGCAAGACATAATTATATTTTCCACGAAATAGAAAATCGAATGAATTTGACCACACAGTGTGCGCGTTGAAGAGAAATTTGCAAACCGATCTGGAAGTACAAGAAAAATTAAACGTATACCATCGATTTGCATATATCAATTTGAAGCTTTTCCTTTTTTATATTGTTTTTTTCACTCTTTTGTGCCACGTATGTGGTAGAGGCGAGAGATACGCCTGGTGGATGACGTGATCCTATAAGAGTTGGATACACTGTTACCGGAAACACGTGAGTTGCATCGACAGACGCACATAACTCGGTCTATGGAAGTGCAAAAAACACACATACATACGCTGACACACAGAGAGGCACGGATACTGGCGAACACTGGGGTCAACGATAAAGCATCCGGAAGTGCACACAAATGCCAGCCGCGACCCGGGCAACGCGCCACCATAGCACCGACAAACTTATTGGCGACATATGCGCAAAGTCCCCACCAGCAGAGACAGAGAGAGAGCATGAATATGCAAAAGCAAAGAGGCGTCGAACGGACCGACTATATTTTAGTCGAGTATCGCTTCGAGCTACGTAAAATTCGTTTTGTCGATACTCCTTTTAACATTAGTCTCATTTATATATGGTTTTCTATATTTTATCATTTACTATTATTTTTTTCTCAACACAACTTTTATATTCATATTCAGATACAAGAGTTAACTCGATGATTATTATAATATTCCACGTAATCACAATTATATCGATTATGTATTTCTACGAATGAGCCTTCTCCAAAAACGTTTTAGATTATTATAACAATGGCGATGGCGACGAGTTCGACCAGTGTATTCAACGAGGTCAGAGTACTCGATTGGGAGACCACTTGACCACGCATCACTTCGAGCGTCAGTGAACGAGCGGGAGGGACTTTTTCCGAGTTTTTTGAAAGATCGAAATTGAATATATACGAAAAAAAAGAAGATTTTTGTTAAATTTTATCTAAATATTGCTTAATACAACTTTTTTTCCTCACCTGTTGAAAGATGGAAGAGTGTGCAGTTTTTAGGGTTCTATACGTCCAAATGAAAAAGAAAAATGAACTCTTAAAGGATCAAAACACGGACGTGCGACTTAAATTTAAAAATTTCGAATATGGGGGTCACTTTTGGGGGGCGAATTGGAGAAAAATAAAAAATTTTGCAAACTGTACTGTGTGATATATATCAAATGGAAGGGCTTATTGCGAGGGTCGCAAATATATTTTTAAATGAAAAATTTTTAATTTACTTCCAAAAATTGATGAAAATTGACCAACCCCCTTCCCCCCTTGTTTTCGAAACTAGTGAGCCTAAAATTTTGAAGAAAAATACGAATACTACTTCTTTACCCGTAGATTACAGGAAAACCTGTAAGAAGTTCATGGTCTTAAAATAACAGGATAAATATTCATCGTACGGAACCCCTCTGCTGCACGCGAGTTCGACTCGCACTTGTCAGCTTTTTTTTTTTTTCTAGATATTCCATTTTTACATTTGAGATACATGAATTTTTCAACACTCGCATCTATTTTTCAAGAATTTTCGAAACTTTTTTATTCTTGTTGACTAAATATAATCCAAATAATACGGCAACAGAAAACATTCGAGAAAGTACGGTAGAAAAAAATGCCTCGTGAATTGTGCATGAGTATACACCATCATCGAGTAGAAACGAGAGGAAGGAAAGAAGGAAGAAAAAGGATAGTTGGTATCGCGAAATGTTGCGAGGTTACGATTTCTTTCTCTCTTTAACTTCCGGAACGTTGCTCTCGAGTCGAATATCCCAAAGGGCGTCAAATACAGCTGCTCGGTATTAGAAGAAAGTTCAAGTGCCCGTCATCTCCGGGGATCAGAGTTCGACTGAGCACTTTCGTTATCACGCACTAAACTCTGCCATATCTGTGTCTTTATCGAGCATCGTTTTTCCGTTAAGACGAAACAACTTTTTTTATTTCAACAGTTTAATAACACGGAGATAAAAAAACATTATTGATATTATTTGAAAACTAATAAAAAATAATGATTCATTAATATTTTCAAAATTAATTAAGATTACTATTTCATGATTCGTTGTGTTTTTGCTAATTTATCATCGTGTCTCGGATGTAAAAAAACAAATTGCTTCATTCAATAGTAAGCTACATTACAAACGAATAAATATGGTCAAAGTATGACGAGTACAAAGTCTTGAAAATTTAAAGAAGAAGTAAGAGAACTTGATTCGATATCGCGAGAGCTCTACGAGCAGTTCATTACGAACGTCTTTCCTCGACCAAGGAAAAGTCTACTCGCATTTTTTTATCCACTTTTTTCTCGTCTCGGTCACAGTGATGTTTCTTTTTCTTTATGTTTTTTTTTTTTTTTTTTTTTTTTACATTTTCACTTCGCGAAGTATGGCAGTTCTACGCCAGAACTGCATAGCGTTCTCGATTGCAAGAGGAAAATCAGTTTCTTTGATAGCATACGCTTTCCAAAGATCTCTTTCTCTTATACACACACAATTCCTTTGCTCCACTTCCTCCGACGCCAAGGAATAGCTTTGCTCTCTCTCTCTCTCTCTCTCTTTCTTCTCTGTCTCTTTCTCCTACTGACTTTTGTAAAATTGTCGAAGAAAGAAGAACTTTGCCTCCTCCCCTCTGATAAGATGAACATTAGCGCCACGGTTATTGCGATCGTAAAGGTTCTCGTTTCTCCCTCTCACCCCCCCTTTTTTCTCTCTTCTCATTGTCATCGACCTCGTCCTCGTTGAAATCATAACATTCGAACTTCACTTTTCACGAGTTCCGGGAATGAACGAAAATTTTAAACTACCGATGCTCTTCCCTTCGCATAATCGTCGCTGTAACGATCCTAACACAGAACCTCCATAAAATTTCAATGAGAATGAAACGTTCGTACATACACGTGTTTTATACATCGAACACATTGTTTTTTTGGCTCAACATTGTTTCATTGCTTTCAGATACGATTATACGTTTTTTTTTTTTTTTAATTTATTTATTTTTTTTTTTTTTCATGAAAACTTGTGAATCGCAAAAGTTGAGCTTTTCTGAGGACAACTCGAAATATTTAAGAACTTTGATGTTTCGAACTCTCAGTCCGTAACGCTCTCGCAGTCATTAAAACATGAACAACTGAATAAAATCTAACAAAAGTGGGAATCCCCATTAATGCACCGACGCAAACAGGAATTCATGAGATCAGGGTTAAATGGCATAACCTTTGTGAAATAATCTGTATGCATTCCCTTTCCTTTTATCTCTATAAATATATGTATATAAAATGGTATACTCAGCGTTGTGGCTTGTAATAGGAACCTGCCCAATCTTCAGATAGAATTAGCATTTTATCGGATAAGATCGGTCGGAATGAAGCTATATTCGAGAGAATACTAGAGAGGAGAGAAAACAGGAGAGATTCGGAAGCCACGCGATAGCTATATCGCGTGTTTAAGTACACGGCATAAAGGCTCATCGGATTTTCCAACCACAGCGTAAACACCTTTCAAACCTTTTACCGTACGACGAGGAATTTCGCCCAAAACCGAGAAACTTCATAAAAAAACCCTCCACAAAAATCAATTAGACTGATGAAATTTTGCATCCCGCCAGAGGACAATGTTTTTTCAATTACAACTATCAAAACGTATATAAAAACTGAGCTATTTTGCTGGAGAATTGAAGAAAAAAAAACACAAAGAAAAAACAAAAAGTAACTCAATGTTTATTTTCCGATGAAATAAAAGTTGTGACGTACTGACCTAGACAAGGTCAGCTCCGCGTGCTGTAGTCGGCTGCGGAGAGTTTAAGTGCCTGTAAATCCAGTGGGGCGTCGTGTCTGACCAAACAACAGACGTAACTACTTTGTCCCGACGTCGGACCAAGTTGAGAATTTCAACTGACGTATCCACATGTAGTACGAACAATACGAGATAAATCTTCATGATTCAAAGCCGATCACATTTATTACAGAACTGTCTGCTCTCGAAAACTCATATGATAAATAATGTTGGTGAAAAATAAAAACAGTCAAGTTTTTTTTTTATCGTCAACGAATAAGATAAATTCTCATTTCACTTGAGATATATTTCGAAAGATACAAATATCGGATTATTGAAACTATATCCAATTTTTGTTCTGTCAGAATGGGTGCTGGAAAAAGTTGGTAAGTTTTTTTTTTTTTTTTTTTTTTTTTTTTTTGAGAAAATCAGAGTGAAAATGCGTAGGTGTGGCTTATGTGTAACAAAGTGACTTTGAGATATACTTTTGGAACCATCACCGATGCGCCAGTAGTGTTTCCCAATAAGCCGGATCTCATCCATCGTTGTAAACTTTTGTTCCATTCATTTTCTTCATTCTCGCTTTTTTTTTACTCCCATTCTTTCTATTTTCTTTGTATATACTCTCGCCCACCGACTACCGCAACATCTTAGTGGTTTTTCTTTCTCTCTCTCTCTCTCTCTTGTACACACACACACTGTTCATCCTCCTGCCTTTGCTTATATCTCAGAGAAAAAGTCTGTAGAGGTCGGTCAGAACGGCAGAACCTCCGGTTCGCTTTTTCAGGTGCAAAAGGATTTAAGCTGGAGAAAAAGAAGAAAAAAAGTACAAGTTGTGCAAAAACCCTCGTATTTTTATTACCAAGGAGGTGCTCGTTGGAGGCGTCTTCTTGTACTTTCGCACAGCTCTTCGCAATGTTGCACGACGAGTTGTACGATGCAATATAATATATCTATTTATATATAGAGTTGGTGAGAGTGAAAAGCTTGGAAAAAAGAAGTACGTAAGCTTAGAGATGAAAATAAACGAGATAAAAACAAAAAAAAAACAAAAAAAACAAAACTAGTGCAGACTGAAGGAAGGAGAGTAAAGACGAGAACCTTGCTAGCGAAAAATTCTGTGACTTGCACAGCGCCCCACGGTAACGTCATCACTTCTCGTTTTTCGCATACTTTTGTACAACACTCTTTACACATATATATTATGTACGCGCCGGTATATATCCTGCTTCTTGAAGTATATATAAAAATATATGAAAAGAGCAGGAGAGGGAGAGAGAGAGAAAGAGAGAAAGAGACATCAAGAAAAACGAGACGAAGCAACAGTTGCGGAGTGGAAAAAAAAAATTTCACGAAATAACGAGCGATTGCAGCTGACTTTTCCGACGTTTTCGAATTTAGGGTTCACCATTTCCTTGCCTCCTATCTTCTCGGCCAAATGGAGTCTTTGACCGAGAAGTTTTGACTTTTCATGGTGCTTGCTGAAAATTGTGAAGGAAACGTACTGATGCACGAGTTTCGTTTGAAATAAATTTCAATGCTTTTTTAATCGAGTGATAAAGCATAACAGTTCAATTGACGAAATACGTAAGACCTGGTTTAGTGGAATCAAATTAAAAAATAAGATGGAATTACTCGAATGAAATACTACATGGAAAGATTTGTAATAATTTCGCGTCGACGGAAGATGGCTCGTAACCAGCGAATGGAATTACGCAGTGAAACGTGACTCTTGATTTAACTATAGACATGGGTTGGGCAACGAATGGATCAGCTGAAGGATCATCCGGATCGAGTACACACACTTTGGTCACGATCTGTTTCGGCATCCTTTTACCATCGAAATTCTCTGTAGACTCGTTTTCTTTGGAACCAAACATATATATATATATATCTGACGGTACGTCTGATTGCTGATCAACTTACCGAAATACCTCGCAAACTACGCGGCACAATTAATGATCGTTTAGTCAGGTTTCGTTCTAACGATTCCGAACGAGAACGAGACTGAATAAACATCGAATGTCTAGCTGAGAGACAGAGATGTTATTTTGAACATATGGACATTCGCGTGGAAGTAAATCGACAATGGCACCTATCAAAACATCCAGAGTGCGTATTCACTGACAAACCTTGATGAATAATCGTCAGTCATTGTCATTTGCTATACGCTCCAACGAAGATCCTGACTGTCAATATCGGGGACGTATGACCGAAGAGCTGAATCAACAAGACGAGAGATTTCACGTTCCGAGAGGTCGAATGACTCAACGTCGTTTGATATTTGTACAGGATGAATCGAAACAGGTGGTTAAAGCTTTGTGTTTCCGACCAACTAAATTGTTTGCTCATTTTTTTTTTACCTCAATAAACCGACAAACCATTCAATAGATTACCAAGGACCGTGTTATTTATTTGTCAAATATACGAAAACATTCGATCAGTTTATAATGTTTTTATCGATCCTTGTCATCGAAAATGAAAATTCTATAACTGAAATAATTAAAACTGAATTTTCGTTGAAATTTCTACTACGAATGACATCTTCATTGAATCAGAGCTGGAATGATAATCCACCTTCGAGAGTCAATCCCACAGCGCACAAGTTTCATTCACACAACAAATTCTCAAGGTCAGAAGGTCGCAGAGATTCTTTTGCCGGGTAAATTTTCATGGTAGAGTAGAGCTTGTAGGTTATGGGAGTCAAGGGGGCTGATGGTGGGGGCTAGGGTACCGGATGACGATGCCGAGGATTCGGTGTACAGGTTAAGCGATCCCAGCTGAACCATCGGTGCAGACGATCGCGCGTTGTGGCCTGTGTCCTATATCGTTCAACAATTCGAACCCTATATACGGGACTAATCCCAAGGATTTAGCGTCAGTCAACCTGAGTTACGTAGAGAGAAATACAGGAATAGTGAGAGAGTAAGAGAGAGAGTATACAACGAACTTTGCGAGCCCCCCTCGTTCCCTCTCGTATAGCTCGATAGTCTCGTTATCCACACACAAACGAACGTGGGACATGGACGAGTTGGATGAAACCTGGCGGAAGCCATCCTGTCGAGAATATCCCGTGTCTCGGCTCGATTTATCCCAAATTATGACGAACTGCAAGCCCGAGGAGCCCGAGCTTTCGCGTGTTGTACCCGATAATAAATACAAACGGGTACGGACGGCTTTTCTTCCCACGACATATATACCTGTATAGACACCCACACATACTTATACCTGTATAGAGTAAAATTCACATTTTCTGTCCACGAATCCTCGGGAAAGCGCGGCACGTCCTACAGATAAACGAGCTTTGCTCATACCGATCACGTTAATTATTTAGCTCTGGCGTATACTAATAATTACATTATAAAAAGATTAATCATCCAAGCTTTTCTCACGTCCATCCCATACCGTGGATCCCTCAAACCGGAAATAGCTCGATGAATCACTCCGACACGATGCCCTCATTGTTTTCCATCCTTAGTAACTCCCTCTATTCCTATATATATATTTCTCTCTCGCTCTCTTTATATCCTCCCGTCCATTAAAGAAATCCTAGCATGTCGCGCCCGCACTTTTCTCTGCCAACAGCCAGAAAGCCGTTGCGGATATCGCTCAAATGTAATGTTACGTTTTGCGAAGATCGATGGTTCACAGTCTAGCGAAACATCGTGTACAGATGAATTATCGGCTGGTAGCTCTGCTGTACCACAGTTAACGAAAATGTCAATCAACCGTTGAGACTTTTATTTCATACTTTCTTTGGACATGCAACTTCATTTATGGACTTGTCAATATAACCTTTTTTCTTTTCATGAAAATTCTTCATTAAGCTTCATAAAAATCTTACCGAAAAGTGATCAAAAGATTGATTATCTCAGCAGGAAATGAAATGTTTACAAATTAATTTTCTTAAATATTTGATTTTCGATATATTTATTTTGTTATCTCGTACCGCGATCTTTCAGTGAAATCACGATCTTTTTCGCAATAAGAATTCTCGTTTCCGTACGGAAATACGCTACGTTCTCAAGTGGCGAGCATTGGTCGTAAGCCTCGAGGATTTAAGGAGTGAAAATGCGAAGTACTGGACCGATACAGAAACTGCAAGTACGAGAAAGTCGAAGAGATTAGAGTGAGGCAGTAACCTCACGCGCAAACTCTCTTCTCAAAAGCTCTATATATTTATTTACAATGTTTGTATATATAGCTGTATATATTCAACGGAATAACGAAGAGAGAAGCTCAGTCGTTGGTATAGGTTAGGCTCTAGACGCGTATGTCTGCATTATGCTGTGTTTGCTTTGGGATTACGACGGTAAAGTATGGCGGGCGTGGCTCGTGTTTGCGATTGCCCGTTTCGTGGTTATTGGGAGTGCCGTCGTGTGTTCGGTGCCTCCAACCTATGGCAATACAGAATCGTTCTAGCATCAACGTGGTCAATGGTAGACTATTGAACAAAATATGTACGGGAAATTCCGTTTCGAAATCTCGTGCTATCAAATTCTAAAGTTCCTTAATTCTTTTAAAAATTGTTTCACGCAAAAACATTAAAAGCTGAAAAAATAATATTGTAGTTGATGGAATGACGTGAGAAAAATCGTAGGATTTTATATTTCCTCTAGCATAGCGATTTCTGGTTGTTTCTAATTTTGTAGAAATCAACTGCTTCAAGATTTCGAAAAAAAAAAGTCCTGAAGCAGGGTTCGAGAGAAGCTGAAAAATGGTTTTTTTATACCGAAAATTATGTAAATTAAACTCGAGACAATTGGATGTTTGAAAAAAAATCTTGGAATTTTTATTTCAATAGGAGCCTGAGACGTCGGTGATAATTCCATGGTTATCGTACAGCAGATTAAATTTTGTATTTGTACGAAGCGACGATAAGATCTATTGTGCATAGAATGTCTCGTGTTCATATGGACCAATGGATAGTTTGAGAGAAGCAATGACTAAAGCGACACACGCGCGTTTCCCTTCTCTTCCAACTCCCTATTCTATCCTAACGCTACGCTTATTCTCATCCAATAATCTGACTCGTCCTCACCCACCACTCACGAACATTATGCTAAATTATTGTTCACCATTACCGTATCGTCTGTTTGTCCGTTTTGTGTTCTGAACCGAAGGGTTTTACCCACAACCGTTGCTTCCTCTATATCTCCAACTGACCGGTTCCCACGTATACGTCGTATACTGGAATCAAACTTGCAACTTTAGTCCCTCTCTCTCTCTCTCCCTCTTCCACTTTCATTCAACTTCCATTTATCCTCTCAATTTCAAACTTACGAATGCCATGTGCAAATTTTCAGCGTACAATTCCAATCCCGGAATCTCCGATAATCGAGATATATAATATTTGAGAGTTCGAATAAAATTTAGTTGGAGAAAATTCGAATGAAAGTACTTGAAGAACAATGTAATTTCATTTACAATGATGCTAGAAACTCTGTTTTTGAGAAGTAATATTACTTCTTCTTTTTCTTCAATCGTGAAAGATCTTTTTTCTGTAGTGCCGGAAAGTTTTTATTCCAGATTTCTCAGAGATTTATTGCTCACATTGTCCAGACCAAATCACCGAGAAATTGATTGTTCCTAGATCCGAGCAACGTCTTCTACAGTTCCTTGGACTTTATTTCATGCGGGAACGAAAGATTTATAATTATCCGAGATAGAAAGAGAAATAAGAGGAAAGAAGCAGAGTGGATTTTCATTAAAAGTAAAGATGATTAAAAGATGTAGTGATCGGCTTTAAGGATCATTTTAAATTGCGGTCTATGAAAGAACTTTCTTCGTGTACCGGTCGAGATGAATTCCGTCTATTGGTAAAATTAAACGTAAAGGAGTGTGGATCGATATCCATCAGCGATCGCCTGCAATTCCTCAACTTTTCGTTTTGCTCCGACGCAAGCCCAACTCAACTTGTCTACGATGATCATCTGAAAACCACATTTTCCCTGTACAGATCGCTGGAGGAGAACAAAGACGAGGGAATTTTCCTCAGCCTTTCCTCATTCCTTATCTTAGGCCCCTTAGGAATTCTCTGTACCAACTGCGTTTTGCAACCTTTGCCATTTATCCATTATGCATACATTGTGTGTATACTCAATAGAACGAGGTAGGAAGGAAGTCAATTTCTCTCTCCCTCTCTTCCTTATGCTCTCCCTTTCTTCTCCTTCTCTCCTCCCCCCCCCCCTTCTCTGCTATCTCTCTTTATCTTTTAACCACCAGCTTACCTGTTGCCAGAGAATATCAAGATCCTCAAAGGATTTGGCAATGGCGGCTTGTAGGCTGCCTCGGGCCAAAGCAATCCAACACAGTCAAACACTCTTGAGCACCTTATTGAAATGGAGCTCTGGCTAAAATGATGTGGACTCTTTTTCTTTCTCATAATATACTTCAAACTAGTGATAAACAAAATACTTGAATCTTCAATTGAAATTAAATTTTCAAGTTTTTCATGAAATTTAGTAAAAGTTTGTATTCTGACAATTTGAAAAGACGAAACGCAATACGAGGCGATTAAAAAAGGATTTTTCTTGTACTATCTTTGATGGAAATAGAATCGATAAACTGTTCACGTTTTTTTTCTTCCTTTCATCCTGTCATAAGACTTTCGAGTAAAGCCACGTCAATAATGTTTCAAAGTAAGATTGAAACTAATTTCAGACATCCGAGAGACTACTGTTTTCGTAAATTCTTTTATACTACAATGTTTAATAGCACTAGAAACAGCAGTTTCAAAGGATAGAGAGCACACCTTTTCTCGTTATTTTGGTCACGTACACAAGTTCCGAGCATTTACTGGTAGGAGTGAAAATCCCTTCGTTCCTGAAACTGCAACTGGATTGTGAAACCTAAATACCACCAATTATCGCCCATACTGCCAATACAAGAGAATACCCAGAAAGATGTAGAGAAAGAGAGAGAGAGAATGAGATAGTGAGACGAAAGAGAGGAGAGGAGGAAAAGAGAGGGCAAAAGGAAAGTTTCGTTTCCCCAATATGAGCCCGACAGAACGAGCTTCGATGTTATCGAGTGTTGGAGCTTCAACCGGCTATTGCGAAACCAGTTAATACTCGGCCGGCTAGGCGATACCCGCTGAGAATTCGTTAGCGAACATGCCTAATTAGCCCGTGAAGCCTTTAGCGTTTCAACGTGCCCTCTACAAGCATTACAATTATCGCGTCGTGCACACCATTTCAAGTAGTCGTGACTCGATCTGACCATATCGAATTTTCTTAACGGTAATAATTGCTCTTCCAGCAGTCTCTGAATATAAAAACATTGAGGAACTAATTCAATTACTGACAAAGAAAAAAAAACTCACAAGTAATACAGTCGAGTCACGACATTCATTTCTCCTGAGACTTCTTCGGTTAAATTGCAACGTTCATTTTTTACGGTAATTTCAACTAAAAATAATCGTCATCTTACTTGTAAGCCCCCTATTTTTTCCTTATTAAAATAACTTCGTATCCAGCAATCAGATATAAAATGATTGAAGAAAAAACAATTCCCTTGACCTCGATCCATCAATATTTCTTGGTTCGAATTAAGGGGGGAAACCAGTTTAGGAGGCCGAAATTTTGTTTGTTTTTCGTGAATTTTTTACATATGGAATAAATAAACAGAATTTTTTTTTAATTTGAGAATATTTTATTCATGGTTTGAAATAGACTTGAGAATTTTTTGAAGCGATTTCCGCCGGAAACAGTGTCACTAGATCATGGACGATTACCATCGGAGTATTTTGCTGGTGGGCATTCCTGTGGTTTTAATTTTCATCTGTAATCATCACAATTTTTTTTTTTCGTTAACAACATATTTCCTAAGAATATGAACCTAATTCTGGAATTATATGATTATTAAAAATATGTTTTTTTATGCGAAAAAGGTGAAAAAATATGGTATAAAAACATAACATTGTCTTCAAACACCTCAAAAAAATGCAATTTTCAATTTTTTTTTACACAATCAGGTTCATATTCTTAGGAAATATGTTGTTAACGAAAAAAAAAAAATTGTGATGATTACAGATGAAAATTGAAACCACAGGAATGCCCACCAGCAAAATACTCCGATGGTAATCGTCCATGATCTAGCGACACTGTTTCCGGCGGAAATCGCTTCAAAAAATTCTCAAGTCTATTTCAAACCATGAATAAAATATTCTCAAATTAAAAAAAAATTCTGTTTATTTATTCCATATGTAAAAAATTCACGAAAAACAAACAAAATTTCGGCCTCCTAAACTGGTTTCCCCCCTTAAAATAATTTTTTTAATACACTAATCACCGGAGTAAACGTTCCGGAAGCGATGTTTTCTTGATCTTGAACGCAATAGCCATGTCTATACTATTTTTCACTGTTAAATCAATAAAACCTTGAGAAAAATGTAGACTCTTCGATCTTAATTAAAATGGCAGTCGATCCATATTTCTTTGCACACTTGTCACGTAGTTGAACATTCCGAAAAATATATTTTCTTCTTAGAAGATAATTTTTCTCTGTTGAATCAATAGAAGCTTAAAAAACAAATTGATCACTTAAATCTTGAATGAAATACAATTTCATCTACATTCATTAGTCTTAATTGAAACAATTATTTCGTACACTAATCACGTTATTCAATGTTGCAAGAAATAAGTAGATTGGATTGACCGTGTTTCAAGAGATTCGTGTAATAATCGAGCTCGATGATCCACCGAAGCACCTGCGACAAAAACAAAATGGCCGAGGTAACTTCCGTAGACATATTGCCCCGCGAATAATGCGGGGGTGTGAAAGGCGGGCAGAGGCGCTCTCCCGAGCGAAGTAGTAGTTGCAATTTGTACCCAGACAGGATTAAGTGCTCGTGAGTTGCAGCCACTTAGGTGCAGTTGATATATATATGCGTAGGAAACAGGCAGAAGGGAAAGAGAGAGACAGGCAAAGAGAGAGAGAGAGAGATAAGATGAAATATGGCAGGAAGAGAGGCATCCAGAGCCCTCTAGCGCCAACTACTTGCACGATAATTCACAACTTACTTAACCATAATTGAACTAATGTTTAACGCACTACCCAAGCTACATAGTATTAATGTCAAATGTTTTGTTGTGCTTATAATTAGATCAAACGTTGATTAATCTTGGAACCAATGAACCGACATTAGTAATTTAGGAAAAAACAACCGCATGACCCTTTCTTATATTTCAGTCCGAAACAAACTCTTCTTACTAAACTTTTATCTCAGTCGTTAAATGACACAGAAAACTTCTTACATTGAACTAGAAATTTTATAATTTTAGGAAAACATTTCTTTTTGTCAATTTTCTCAATTTAGTTCAGTTACAATCAAGAATTTCGTTTCGGTTCCTGGTTCCAGTGTTGATCACGGCAATGATTCTTTATTGACATCATCGCCTTCGGAGCACTGTGAAAATTGGAATGATTATTCTGCCAATATTTTTTCATTTCCGAATCCCACAAAAATCGATTCTTATCAAGCTCAAAACATAGGATAGACATAGGATAAGACATAGGATAATAGAAAAGACGAAAGAAAATTACATTTCGATATTCAATGGAGTTTGAAATATTATTGAAGATTATATTCAGTATAGTCTTCGGTGACGTGGGCATAATCGAGGTAAACGCATCAGCAGGTACATGGGAGTACCTCGGGGAAAAAGAGAGGAGAAGAAACGATGGCGACACGGAGAGTCTACTAAAGTAGGAGGGAGTAGGAAAGATGGGAGGGAAGTTAACCAACCACTGGCTCGCACCGGAGGCGCGAGGGTTGATGACATCGCTGTATAGTTAAAGCTTGCGTGCGCTCAAGCTTCTCAGGATATGAGAAGTGCTCGGAATAATCGAGAATGGAGTCGGACGAACTCGAAATGGAATTTCTGCAATCCATTCGGTGATATAACCGAAAGTGGCATCGAGACTTCCGCCACCAATGGTGAACGCCTGAGATCTTTGGAGAAACGGAGAAAGATCGACTGAGAGAGAGAGAGACAAGCAGAGCGAGGCAGAGAGAATGAGAGTAAGACTCGGTGGGTTTGGCTGGTGGTGTGCCTTTCGCAATTGGAGGACCATAACCTATTCCAGCGCGACGCGATTCCGAGGACTCGAAATTCTTGTCTTCTCAAGCGTTAAGGCACTGAAGGTTTGGCTCCTCGCTGCGGTACTCTACAACCCTATATACCATATCATCTTCAAGTTCCAAGCTACGAGTTTCCAGTTCTGATGGCGGTTAATGCTTTGCCCTTTCCCAATCCCACATCGAAGAATACTTCCGCGACCTTCTCTCAATCGAAATTTGATTAGACTGTCGAGGTTGATCGCGGATAACGATTGCGATGATAATAAACAAAATTAAACATAGTCAAGAATTTCCGTTGAATCATACCAACTGGAATTTGGACCATAATCGTTCAGTGGTGAAATCGTCCCTAGTAGCAAATTCGTGACGATCATATAATTAAGGAAGTCTTTGATCGCTTTTCCAAGACTGAATAAAATGTATGATCTTAAATCCTCATAAGTACTAATTTTGAAAAATCATATCAAAAATCCAAAACAATATCGCAAAGATTAATCGACATTTATTCCTTCAATGAATCATCGAAATATTGTTCATCAATGCGATGATAGTGCTAATGGGCTGGTTGTGAGAAGGGTTAGTTATCAATGTCATCTTCAATTCGATCCTTAAGTGCAGTCGACCTTGTGAGAGTTGTTCACTATCCTGTTGGAGGCAATTTGCGTTGCTTTCCCTTTCTCCCTCTCTCACATATATACACATATTAGCCCGTGTTTCCGTTCTCCCTGACTGAGAATTCAATTAGATATGCACTTCGAGATACGGAGCCAGGATTTCATTGCGTTAACCATTTTGGGTTGTCCTCAGCAAGTTCCAACCCCTTAGCGTGATCGGTCTTGTGCACAAGGTGCATCTCTAATAGAGACAGCTTACGCATATGTGCGACGGTACAATATAGGCTCTTGTTACACAAATAAACCTGACCGCGTAAGTCGTGTTAACGTTTCTGCGAACATCTACCGTATAATTAATTATCTTCAGAATCCATCATGATTCCAATTGATCAATAAGCTTCGAACGACAAGTGGTAAATTCACAAATGTCTTCATTTGGGAATGGGCCACGGCTGGGGAACAAGAACAAAAATCGAAAATGCCAAATAATGAATAATCAATACCCTTCCCAACGAGATAAGCCACCATGGACAAAGAATTCTCGAGTCCTGGCATCTGCCATCCACCAGATTTTAATCTCAAAAGCAGCTAAGTACCCTTAGCCGAATAACAGGAAATTGGCGATTCCTTATCCCGTGTATGGCTTATGAAGGTTGAAACGTTGCGCAATAGGAAAACGGGTATGAGGACAACAGAACGACATTGCCAAGGGGGTATATAATGGTATGTTTCTCTTGTTCCATCGCCTATATTCGAGCTCTGTCGACATTAGAGAGTCGAGTATACTCTACCGGGCGGGCTTATGTTCCGTTTTGGTCTCTTCCAATTGCGCACACAACGTCAAAGTGCTTCGCTCCACGTATGCTAGTATGAGGAATACGACAACGGGAGAGGTTCCTTCTCCCTCGGTCTGCTACGTAACAATGAGACTGTGTATGAGCAGTAATGCCGACCTGCTCAAGCAGGAGAGAGAAAGAGACGAAGAGAGAGAGAGAGAGAGAGAGGCACCAACGATTTTCCAAAGTAGTTACGGTAACGCCGTTGTCAGACAAGCGACAGCTTGTTCCATTCCGTTGAGCGAACTCTGCAGTAACAGCAACAGCAGCAAGCACATCGACGGCAGGAACACCGGAAGCAGCCCACAATATGTTTGAGTGAGCTTTAGCAACTCGTATTAATATCGAGGGGCTATAGGAAAACGAACATCACATGCGGAACATCGGAGTTCAAATCGTGCAACGTACCATGTACTAAATTTCTCTTCCATACAACCAGTCCCTATATTTATACGTATATTTTGATATATTTATCTACATGCTGGTATATTTTGTATATGGTCGCGACATAATAGTAGCAACAGCCGTCGTCTCTAAATTCAGGGCCAAAGTATCACTGGAAAAATATACCTACGAGACAGGCATTTTGAAATATCGGAAAGAAATAAGCCGGAACGCTGCAAAGTAAATATATAGTTGGGCTATATTTACTGTGCGGATATCCACAGTCGTATTTATTTCACTGCCATTGAAGCTTCATTTGGGTCAATGGTGTGAAAATCGATTTGGCACCTAAAAAAAATCAATCCAAAGTTAAATCCCGTAGTTGGATCAGCCATTTTCTGTCCATCGAACCTGAATGATTCACGAAACATTAGAGCAAAAAAAAATGGCTGAAATATCTCACATTTATTCAAAATTTCCATAGAAAAGGTTTAACTTAAATTCAGAGCAATGATAAATCTCTGATTATTATTGACTTTACTCGATGGTATATGACTAGTTTTAAACAGATTCGAATGAAGATTCCGACGATTGAGATATTGCGAGATTTTTATGGTTTTGCTATACAATCACTCGCTGACGTGCCATTCAAAATCATTGGGAAATTCACGTATTTAAGGGATACCCCGTGATACTGGTACTTGCGGCTGAGCTTATGAAGACGAAAGCATGATTGCGGAAACGAGGAAAGTGGCACAGTGATTTGTCTCGTACGGTATCAGAGATGAGGAGGTTGCTACATCGAGGAAAGGTGAAAGGGAGGGGTTGAGGATTGTAAGAAGAGGGTTGAAAATTGGTATGAGGTAAGGCCGGATTGCTGGCAATGCAACGTAACAACGAAAATTCGAAATTGCGGTCTTGGATATGCTGGGCTCGGGGTCTGGAATGTTCTCCGCATCGATATAGTCACGAACGGGGTTGGAAAGGAGTGTGGAGCCCATACACGAGCCACGTAAAGTTTTGCTTGGGGTCCAGGTGTTTCGGAGAATTCTCTCTGTCGCGAGAGATGACGATTTTCCTCGAAAAAGACAGAGAACGGGAAAGGGGGGGGGATGGAAAACAGGGGAGGAAATAGAAAGAGGTAGTTTACCAGGGTGAGCAGCTGAGTTTGCGACAAGAGAGAGAGAGAGAGAGAGAGAGTAAAAGGCCAACGATGAAGCAGAGAGAACAGTTTCTAGTCGAAATTTACCCACCTTCAAACTGTTCCTGCGATGACACATGCACCCGATTATATTTCGATGGCAGCATACACTTTGCACATTCGAATATTTTCCATGTATATATAGGTACGATACATAATCCTTGTTACCATATAAAACGAGATACTGATGAAATTCTAGTCTATAGCGTGTGAACGCTACATGAATTCACCTTCAACGCAAAGTTAGATATGCAGGCTGATTATGAAAGTTGTTTTCTATTGTTCAACCCTTTTTTTGAAAATTTTCTCGGAGTCATTTTCAATATGAGTGAGAAATGAAGGAGTATGATTATGTGTATAATTATTTTGTATTTTTTTTTTTCGTGAATAATCGTGGGTGCATGTTCAATTAAATGAATAAAGTTGAATATAAATATTAACGATCTTTTATGAAATGTAATCGCGTTAAAGCATCAAAAACAAATGTTCAGTAGCCGAAATGTTACCATTTCTGGGATTAATAACAATCATAATAATATGTCGTTAATTAAAAAAAAGTTCACATTAAAAATGATAAATTTATATGAAAAAATAGCAATGTACGAACATTTCCGCGTATAAAGTATTCAGTAAATACGAGTGTAATTTGATTTATCCGCGTGACACGCTTTTTTTTATTTTTTTTTAAATTATCACTCGAGCATAATGGCGAAGGTGTTTCTTCCCCGTGGGTGAGTTTGTGGTCGTCGTGCGGTTAGTCTGCCAGAATAGGTGCGAGAGAAATATTTTTAACAACGTTTATAAATGGGATAAAGAGTGGAAACGTGAAGAAAAAAATAGCATGGCAGGGAAAAAAAAACAATTATTAAAAAAGACAAGAAAAATAGAAATTATCGGAGTAGAAAAGAGAGAGAGAGAGAGAGAGATGAAGAAGGTTGCGGCTTTGCTCTTGTGGCATCATTGTGCATTTATATATGTATACATATTGCCGAAGAGACTTTGGTAGTGCGGGCAGCAATGCATCAGCGGGTTAATGAGCAAACTTTAATATTCTCCGGCTCGAGTGAACCAACTCCCACCCCCCCCCCTCCCTCTCTGCCCCACCATCCTCGTTTGTCTCCTTCATCAACCTCTCTCTTTCTCTTTCTCTTTTGCTGAGAGTGAAACTGGCAACGCTCACCATCAACCCTCTGCATAGCATGCTCTTTAATACTACTTTATTTTCTGCGGTTGCAGCTCTCGTTCACTGATTCACTTCTCTTGTCTCTCTTCACCCCTTATATGCATATATATCTATAATATATTGACCTAAAACGAGCTTTAAGCTCACACTAAGAGTTCTGTAATACGAATGAGACGATAACTTGTAAGGAATGAATGCCTCGCGTGATAGAACCCGGAATTCCATATTCACATAAATTATTTCCATTCAACTCGTGTCGAGTTGGTATAGTACTGAAAAAAAAAAAAAAATGATCGCAGCCCGATTTCGACAATTGTTTTTAATGTGGATTTAATTTTTTTTTTTTTTTTGGGAAAATATGGGCATATTAATTTGATAAAATTCGTTGATGATGTGCTTCTGCTTCTAGTCTGAATGCTTCTACTTCATTCTCTTTAATTTAACAAATATTATTTTATAACATATTATATTTTTCTTATTACAACGAATTATTTATTCCAAAATATTAAATTGAAATTGAAATGAATTCCTGGTTCCAAACACTCAAAAGATTAACTGCAATCTTTTTTTTTGTCGTTAGATTAAAAAAAAAAAGGAGAAAATACGTTATTGACTAAAAAAAAAAAGTGACCCTCGCTAAAAGGAGAAAATACGTTATTCACTAAAAAAAAACAGTGACACATTCGCTAAAAGAAGAAAATACGTTGTTCGCTAAAAAAAAAACAGTGACACATTCGGTGCATCAATGCAGAATTGATCATTTCCCCTGATTCTTCCGACTGTGTCGATCCATTTCCGAGGCTTATAAAACCTCGATTAAACCATGAACTGATATTAAAGTTACGAATGCACGATGTGCTCAGAGGAAAAGTCGATAAGTTCTGTCTAGTCTGATGCTTACGAGTGGGGTTCATGACATAGTTGAAAATATTGTACAGGAGAATACAGTTCGATTCAAGAGAAGTCACAAAGTCGTTTTCATCTCTTTGATTCTCGTTGAAAAGCCCCAAAAAAAAAAATACGTTTTTTTTTCTCTAACAAAAATTGGATTTTTTGGGTCAAATATTACGAAAAATAATCCGAAAAAAAGATCAAGAGTCAATAAATCTCGGATCGTTCGATCGCTCTCTTGATATGATTGCAGGATCACTTCTATTTTGGGTTTAATCAAATCTCCTGCAAAATGACTTATTCGCCTCATCAAGCTATGCTCACAGGCTCGTCATTAATTACGAACGGACCAAATCGAAAAGTGATGAGTTAAGAATAGGGTTTTTTTTTTTCGTTCTTCGTTGCTCCATGATTCATCAAATCTGGTGATTTGCTTATCGCAACAATCTGACGGTGACTCTCGACCCGGCTCGTATTTCAATGGCCTCTGGCCATTTATGCCACTACCGCGATTCGCTTCGCATCTCCTACTAGACCGAGGATTATTGACGTCCCCGGATACAATCCGGTCGAGGCCCCCTGCCACTAGGGCTGATCTGACCACGCAACTATACCATCTCCGAGCAGATAACGCGCGGCTATATCGAATGCTCCAATCCCGGGCAACCTTCGATATAGACCGAACTCTCTCACTCTCTCACATACACACATATACACGAACATATCCTCACATTTGCTCTCTCTTTCCTACCCTATCGCTGTCTCTATTGGAACCTCTCTGCGATATAATTAATCAAAGGCCAAATTTGCATAGCTAGAAATCCTCATCGACCATCAAACGAATCAATCAACTATATATCTGTTTCCACCAATTGTTTCGTTTTTTTTTTCAATGTTACATGTTTGTTACACAAATCTATATCAATTTGAAAATTGTTTACATTTTTATAATACGAAATTCGTTTACTCAATAAATATTGATAAAGATTCAAAACTGCTCTGACTATTCGATAAATTCATTGAAATCAGGTTTTTTCAAAAGTCCATGTTGCGATTCGATATCGAATGCTTTTTATTAGTTGATGTGTTTTTAGAGTCAAGAATTCGAAAAAAAAACAATGTTAAAAGTTTAAAGTCAAGATTCGCGGCAAATGTGCAATTGAAAATGCGCTGTTTTCGATCACGCTGGAACCTCAACATCACGTGGAAAGACGTCGATACACTATAATGGAAAATCCAACGCGGTTTTACCCATGAAATGTAATTTTTCGCTTACCAATAGCTCGGTTATGGATTGTTTAACCACAGCGTGCTCTTAGTAAACGCGACGATTAGCTTTCAACCTCTTTTCCAAAACCTTTTCCAGCTTTTATGTTTCTCTCACACACACACACACACATACTGGTCGCCAAGTATAAATAATGCATATGCGCCTCGAGAATAAAAAGACGTTTGAAGAAAAAGTCGTTATCGGATATATATACACGTAGCTGGAGCAAGCTTTTAGTCAGCTTTCTGCCAAGATGCTCTTGGGTGCAAAGCGTTTGTGAAAATTACAAAAAAGGAAGTCTAGGAGGGGAATGTGGGGAGAGAGAGAGAGAGAGAGAGAAAGACAGGAAAAAAAATAAGAATAGAAATAAGGAAGAGACTGTGCATCGCGTCTGCGTCAGACTTACTTCGAAGATTCTCAAAGACTTTAAACGCTCTTGTGGTCTGAGTATTCAGTGGGGTAAAAGATACACGAGAAAATTCGGGGAAAACGTGCGAAACAAAGTTTGCCCGGTAAGAAGAAAAATCTTGAGAGCAGCGAAATAAACTTGTAAATTTTTCTTTTATTTCTATCGCTCAAGAGGATAAACATATTTAAAAAGAAAATTCTGTGATTTCGAACATTTCATTATCCAAGATCGTGCTTCTTTTTGTTTTATTTATACTTCAGACCTTTGATGCTCTTTATAAATTCAAATACATTCAACGATGCATTCTAATTCATACTCTTCTCTTTTATTATCTCTTCTTTTTTTTTCTCGCTCCCTTTGTCCCCAGTCCAATCATCTCATCGACTTACGATCGGCTCCACCGTTTCGTAACCCACCTAATACATACTGAAGGGTCAGCTGTGTGTCCGACACGTGCTCAAAGGATGTCACGGATGTCCCGCGGCTAACATAAACACGCTTCCGGCCTGTACCTTACTTCCTGAATCCGGGAGAAGGTCATTCGTGCTACCTAATCCATATATAGATATATGTAGAAGTACGGACTTGGCTCAGGCATCATATGAGATATATACATATATATATATCTCGATGGACTAATGCCAGGAACCCTCCGCCTTCATGCTTGTGGACACTCGCTGGGTCCTTTTGTCCCAAAGTCATTGAGACACATATATGCATATACGTGCAGGTGCTTTATTCATAGCAATTTGGCTTTAGGCACCTGAAACAGTGAGGGCTAACATTGGTTAAGGAACAACCCGGCTGAACTCACCCGTCGACTCACCCTCTGTGTGATCGTCATTCACCGTACATATCCTAAAGGTATCCGCTCGATTACATGTACGACTATCTATATAACAGCAGATAATTTTAGCTGCCGATGTGCAATTCAGCGTATGAAGATTGGATCGTTGCTCGGAATCGAAAAATTACTGTTGAATAAAAAAATGTTTTTTTAATTATGTTATTCCGTAGATTAAACCGTGTTTTTGTGAATTTTCTCTACATTTTTCGACAGCTGACACTGGAGATATAAAATAATAACGTTTTCGTGATTCTGGATAGAATCGCTCTGACAGTCCGAGTCGATTTTATCTTTTAATGATGACATAACATCGAAAATAAGTTTAGCAAATTGCGAATATCCGTAAATCTGACATTTGGTAAAATCAAACGAAGCATCAGATGCCAGTGAACTATCGAATGTAGTTTTCGTATCGAACAATCGAGATACGATTGAAAATCATGAATTCTGACTAGCGAGAGAATCCGGCGCAACGCCACACGTGTATACAGCGATGTTTGCGTTGAGCACACATTGTTTGCGAGCATTGCGTGGTGTGAAGCTCAAGCGGTACTGCCAACCTGAATACTTGACGTTGCCACTATCTAACAACATTGAACGTTAATTACTGGCAGCACTGAATTTGATAAACTGGCAGAAATTTGATTTCATGACTTTGAAAAAGTTCTTGTACGTGGTAATTTTTTCTCATTTCGATGATCGACAATATTTCAATAAAACTTAGCTTTCATAGAGAACATCGTTGTTTCAAATACTTTTTTTTTTCATGTTTCATATGATAAATCAAGTTTTATGAATCGTCATTTTGGAATGAACCGGGCCGTTTTCCAAACTTCTTAAAATTCATCCAAAATGCAAACAACAAATATATCCACAAAGTATGGTAGAAAAGGATGTTCTTAGAGGGAGCAAAGTTTTATTCGTGACGACAATCTATCGTGCTTCATAGAGATCAGAAGAGAAACGATATCTTCACTCATTTCTTCATCTCTTATACAAACTCTTAGATTACATACAAACTTTCCAGATACTTGACAAAATCCTCGAGCATGAATTCGATTTAAAGACACGAATCTGTGTTTGTGCTTGCTGATTACAGAAATCCAAACGGAGCTGAGCATCATCGTAAAAACGACGCTCCCCTTCCGATCAGCCAGGAGAAAAGTAAATTTCGAAGTTTTACGTGGGAACAATACGATCCTATTCATCAGAAGTATTTGGAGATCGGTGAGTTACGATATTCGTACATATTCTTCACTGTTTATAAAAAAATTCACAGCGTTATTTGGCTGT
The DNA here is from genome assembly GCA_037576405.1 of Campoplex capitator. Taxonomy (NCBI): domain Eukaryota; kingdom Metazoa; phylum Arthropoda; class Insecta; order Hymenoptera; family Ichneumonidae; genus Campoplex; species Campoplex capitator. The sequence continues at coordinate 11,843,629 of JARBWI010000004.1, read as the reverse complement.
TGGCAACGAATGATAGAAGGGAACCTAAAAAAAGTGTCCATTTAATGAGTTTAACTGCGAGAAAATGTTTAACCAAGTTACAGAATATCGCATCCCTGTATTCATTCTGCTCTATCTATATCCTATTTACGGAGTCTGCATAAAGCGAAACTCATTTCACGCTCAGAGGAAAGTCTCTGTTGCTTTTTCCCGTCCGTCCCTCTTCCATCCTTCCATTTCTTGGCTGTTTTACTAGAGACACTTGAGCCCTTCGAGCCCTTCTCTCGTCTCATCAAGAAACTACTGGTTAGGGACTTTGTCTCCGGAAGAAAATTCCCATTGGAGGAACAAAAAAAAAGTGAAAACGTCTCAGCCCGTCAACTGACTTTCTTACTGCACCCTTGACTCAGAAGTAGTTAAGATTTTTTTTTTTTCCAATTAAAAAAAGTGATAGCATTTCGTTATTTCAACTGTAAATATGACAGCGGATAATTCAGAATAAACGGTCAATTGTGTCTACTTCTGTGCTCGTTACCAAAAATACTATCGAAGCAGCCAGAGGTAGAGGAAAACGTATCAGGCCAATTGTTGCCAGAAACAAATTTTCTACAAATTCATGTATATATCCTACGACAAAAAAAAACATGTGAGATTTTTTATTTCCTAAACGTTTCAATGCGTTAGATTCACTCTGATAGTTTTTATAACGAAAATGGTTCACAAACTTTTTAATAGTTATATATATATATTTGTATATATTCATATACGTGTATTAAAACATACGTAAAAAAGTGGAAGAGCGATGAGATGAACGAGTGGCCCCCGGCAAACGCGGACCATTTCTCAATGTGCCGCGGATGAAAAATCACGCGAAACGATAAACCTCCCCCTTTGCACTCCTGCCCAAAATCCCACGTTTCTAGGCTGCGTATATCTGTACAAGCGAGAGGAAAAAAAAAGAACAAAAAATACGGGAGCAACATCGGCCCGATTCGAGACGAAAAGTAAACAAAACAAACAAACAAAAAAAAACGTATCCCACTGAAGTAATGGGGGTTGCACGCGATTAATGCCGTCTACTTTTTTCCTGTATTGCATCCCACTTTATTGTCCTACCCGTTTCTCGCCCCCCCCCCCCCTCCCCCTCCCCTATCCCCTGCCACCTTTTACGACCATGATGTTATTTTCGAGTGCAAAGGTGTTAAAACTCGGAGTAATTTTTTCTAGTTGAAGGAAAACACGTCCGAACACCCTAAATTAAAAGTGAAACGGGGCTTCTGCACTTTCAAATGTTTATTTGAGCGGCATCTATTTTCTTTTTGAGCGCTCGGTTACAGCGGCGTCGATAAAAAGAAAGAAGAAAAAAAAGATAGCCAACGTTCAGAAAAACATCGAAATAAAAGAGAAAATTCGGTATAAGATATTGGCTTTGTGGGGGCATTAATCGAGTCAGGTTTTGTTAGTCGAGGAAAGACCCGGGAGATTGGCGAAGGGATGCTTTTAACTTTCTCCCTCTGGGTACGCGTATTCATGGAGCAAAACAACGGATCGGTATACCATAACTAACGTGCTAATCGTACTCCCAACCCTCGGAGGTCGGGGATTGAGCTCAGTAGTTGGCAAAACTGTATATTCGTGTGTTAAACGAACTTGTCCGAGTGTCAAAATACACACAAATGGATTCTAACGCAGCGCACCGTTACACCAATCTTGCCTGGGAATGATACTTTTACATTTTTTCTCGAGCCATAATATTTTTGCAAAACGGAACAGAGATCGTTGTTCTCGATTCATTGAAATTACCAAAATATGTAATTGAAATATTTTCTCAAGAAAGAAAGAAGAAAAAAAACAATTCAAAGATAAGATCTTCACTATTTTTGTTCCGATGGTGATTCCAATTTTAGTATTTGACTCGCGTAAGCGAAATTGTATCGTCGATAAAGAATGGCGCCTCTTTCCGTTACAACGTTCATTATTATGGCCACCGAAATATTGGAGTTCCACTCGAACAAGATCGTTCCATCCAAGAAATGAGGTCCCACAACATATAGTATAGTTATATACTCGAAGCAGGCAAAGAGGATGATGAAAATGCTTGTTTTTTAAATGAAAAAGCTCAATAGAAAATAATCCATGCACAAGGGGTGGAAAAATGAGGGATAAAGGAGGTCTCTTAGAAAACTCGCTCGAGTTCTTGCGGCGAATGAAAAAAAAAAAAGATGTTTAAGGCCGAAGGAAAATATTACGAAATGGGCGGTCGGATATTCTCACAAGATTGTCCCGTAGATTAAGGGCCAAAGCGGTGTCTCTCACCCTTTGAGACTATCACCACAGATATAACATGCTAAACAGCCAACAGAGTTTTGAACGTCCAAGTTTTGCTTCTTGGTACTCTGCTTTTATCAAGATTAGTCTTCTCTCTCTCTCTCTCTCTCTCTCTCTCTCTCTTGCTTCATCTCTTATTCCTTCCTCTCGCTTTCGCCGTCCCAAAGAAAATGGCGTCTAACTCGTTCACCTTCGAACTCCTTCAAGCCAACGAACTTTCACCCAATCCTAAACGCACTCGTTCCTTTTTCTCATCCATCTCTTTCTTACCCTTATTCCGGGAAACTCTCGGTAATTTATTACAATATATTGAGATGACGTTGCGCTACTGAAAGCTTCTGTAACTGGCACATTACTCCAATCACACCCCTCCTCCTGTCCCTCTTTTCTACGTCCGAGCAGGCACATTGTTTTTCGATTTTTTTATATAACTTACAACGCTCTCATTCTTTCTCCTCTCTTTCCATGCATCACCCTCATTTATCCAATGTTTTTTTTTTTTTTTTAACCCTCCACAACTCATGAGGCCTGTTGGCCTAATATTCCGACCTTCTTGATTTAATATTTGAGCCAATCAGAGTATTGACAAATAAACATGACATCGAAAAGAGTTTATATTTATTCAATAAATTGGAGCGAGCCAATCAACACCCAGCATCATCACTTTCGATCAATAGAATCCATCATATTTCATCAAATTATTTATATCATACGAATACTTCTATTTGTTATTAAATTCTATTCCTGCTTCGTCATACGCATAAAAGCAGGAAAATTGATGTCTCCGGGGGTTTGTGGCGAATGATTTTCATACACGTATATTATTTGGAGCGTATAACAAAGTCTTCGAGCTTTACACAGTGGTCCATGCACACGTGATAAACGAATTCGTGGAAAGTTCGAATCGAGAAAAACCCTTTGAACAGAAAATCAAATATAGCGAGTATATAAACGAAAAAGTGGGTTCGTGCGTATACACGAATACACGGCGGGGACATATGTCGAGTACTTTTGCGGCGATGTGTCTAAAGAAAAGAGATGGAAACCCGTGAGGATTGGCTGATACGTGGCGGTGTGTATTGCAAAGAGCGAGGGACTCGTGCAAAGGTGCGGAAAAACTTTTTATATATATATAACTTCCGGAAAAGCGTGCGACCGCGTATGGCAATATTTGTACTCGTTTTGCTTCGAAACTTTACTCGTTCCGTGTACCTCCTGTAAACACTGTATATCTGCATGAGCCTCGTGTAGTTACAGCTCCGAAAGATCGTGTCGCAAACGATTTAAGCTCCCCCTTCGCGCATTTGTACATGTTTTTTTTTTTTTTCTTTTTTTTCGCCTCCTCGTCTGCTTTTAAATTCACATCTTTTATCAGAAAACTGCTCAAAACGATCAACAAACTGAACCTCTGTGTAAAGAAAACTTGACGCGAAAAAAACTCCGATCTTCTTTTCTTTTTTTTTTAATACTCGTTCAAATTGTCGTTGAAAAATCAGGCTGAACGGTGAAAATGAAAACGAGGTCTTTGAACAACGACGAAATGATGAATATAATTTTTCTCTGATGGCAAATGATTCAATTTTTTTTTTCAACAACAAAAAATCGTTGCACCGACCAGTTTTTCATCCAACTGAATGGGATTTTTTTTCGATGTAGACATTTATTTTTCAGTCTTTCATTCAGCTCGATTAAGAAGTTTCGGTACAAAAGGCAAAATGTTAAGAAATTAATCAAATTTGGTGATAATGTTCTTCAACATCAAGTACGAAAAGACAAATTTTTTCAAAATTTTCTTCTACTTAGTCATCGAATAATTAAGCATTAAAGCAAATTTCTTATGCCCGAAGTGTATACCTATATATATATGGAAACGCTATGCTTATACACGTGAACTTTAGTCTTCAATTACTCGATAACTGTGTAGAAGAAAAATCTGAAAAAATTTGTATCGTCAAATTTGGCACTAAAGAATATGTTCACCAAATTTTATAAAATTCTCAACTTTTTGAAATTTTTTGTGTTTTTAACATGGTTTAGCATGGCAACATTATATCGTCTGTACCGAAACTCCTTAAACTCTCGAAAAAGAAATAAAAAATATCGATTAATAAACGCGAAAACTGTGTAATATTCATTGTTCTGATCTGTTTGAAACTAAAACTATATGGAAATTTGAGGAGAACAGAGACTCCATACAATAATGCATCTTGTATCTACTCGGATAGTTATAAGTTTGTTTGTCCCTGGAGTGATGAATTTTCGTGTGCTTTGAAACTTAGTTTGGGTCCACCGGACCAGCTGCGATCATGCAGAAATATATTCAGCTGGTCATATAATATGTGTATCTATGTGTTAACAAGCGTATTATAGACATATATGCATTTATATATGCGAACGTTAAAGGAGGTGTAGATAATAGACGAATTTCGTGACGATTACGATCCACTGGAGTTATTTGCCACGAGATACGAAACGAAGAATAAAAATAGCAAAATAAAGCTGAAATAATAGCGGTTTCAGGGGAGGGGGGGGGGGGGGGGTAAATGTGATGGGGAATCGATCACTTTTGTTGTCTCTCGATTATTAAAGAAAAAAATCTTTCGTATCCATCTCATTTTATAAAAAAAAAAAAAATACACAGCGATCAAGTTACCAGCGTGTACACATACTCGAACGCAAAAAAAAAACTTGTGTTACCAAACCCCCAGGAAGAGGGATGAGAGTGAAAAGAAGATTGGGTGTACGCAGAGCACACAAAAAGTCCGCTTGTCTACCTCTTATCAGAATTTCCTCTCACACACACACATATAAATATGTGTATTTTTTTTTTTTTCTATACTTACATACTACCAGGTCTTCAAATAGGTTTAATCGTAAGGGAAGAGATAAGACAAAACAGATCCAGTAGGGAACGGAGTAACGTAGAACTATGCGAATACCCTCAAAAAAAAAAAAGAAAAAAAAACAATTTCCTTGACAAAAATATTTGAATACTTGACCTTTCTATACTACGAAAGTATTATTCTTCTCCGAAGCGAATCCCGAAGTTGGGAATAGAAAAAGAAAACTCTACATCCAAGAAGCCGTTTGGGCTGGTTCTAACGATTGAGAGCTTTGTATCAAAAACATTGGTCCCCAGCAAATTCACCGAAAAAGCTTAACAGGATAACACGATTTGAAAAAAGAAATGCTTCACCCAAATAATAGAGAAAACTTTACCCACTGAGCAATGCCAGTTGAGTATTTTTTAGAGAAAAGTCAGTCTCGAGGTTTCATAATTTTATCTCGTTAATGAAAAAAAAAAAGAAGAAAAAATAACAAGTACTTGGTCACACTCGTTTTCGGTCCTCTTCACGTCGTCCTATCTTGCCTCGTCTACCTCGAGGCCTCGAATTATATGAAGATGTAAATACGATGCTCCACAAAGTGCAGTTTTAGATATATGCATGTGTTCGCTTGGTATACATAAATATATAGATGTTTTAAGGTACTCTGTGATGTTTGCTTTCCCAATCATTCCTGTACGGGACTGACCGATCCTGCTACACCCACCCTCCCTCCCCCTTTTTGCCTCACTGGCCTCCTGGGACGCGTCAGAAACATAACCCACTCGAGCCAGCGAGTACGAAACTTGTTATGCAAAAATGTATAAACATGGAGGAATGTGTTAACGTATAAACACATAAAATATATATGTATATATAAGAAGAGATGCAGATTGGTGCACACGTGTGTTTTTGGAAAAACGACGAGAAAGTGGATGATGCTGGAGGGCCCGAGAAATGAGAGAAGTGCGAAAGAGGTCTCCGACAGCCGGAAATTGACCCACACCGTCAAGACCATATCCCACCCTGCGTAGCTTCATGCTCTTCGTCCTCTAGAATTTCGTATTCTCAATGTCGAATACACCGGAGCACGAGGACCTATGTATATAGACATTTCAACATTACATTTACATCGAGAGGCGAAAATAAAATTTCATCCAGTGGAAAAAAATTTACCGAACGGGAGGGTGTTCACCGGCTATGTAGCATACGTTCAGAAAACGTGAGAGAACGATTTACGTGTTTGAAAAATCTCAGTAAACTACGTCGAGTTTTCGAACGGACGTCTAGTTATAGGATCCAGTGATACTCGGCTACATATACTATTGGATATTTGCACTTTTGATAAAGTTTTCAACAGCGACAAAAAAAAATATGAAAATACAGATATTCGTATATCGGTACTTTTCGAATTGTATGAAAAGTCGTACGAACCCAGACGAGAGAATATACTTCGTGATGGCTCGAACGAAAAAATCTTTTTCAAACTAGTCTTAAGGAGCGTGGCCATATACGACAATATGATAAGAATTCAATAAAATTTAGTGATAACATTCTTTAGCATCAAATGCAATGACACAAATTTTTTCAAATTTTTCGTCTACATAGTTGTCGAATAATTGGAATTTACAATATGCAAAATATATACCTATATATATGAGAATCCTAGGCTTACGGATGTAAACTCTAGTGTTAAATTACTCGAAAACTATGTAGAAGAAAAATCTTAAAAAATTTCTATATTCATATTTAATCCAAAAGAATATGCTCACCAAATTTCATTAAATTCTAATCATTTCGAATTTTCCTATGCTTTTAACATGGCAACATTGTTATGTGTAGCCAACCTTCTTAAACTATAAATGTTATGCGATAATGTAAAAAAAATAAAATGAAATATATAAATTTTATGGAAACAGGATGCTGTACGTGTACAAAAATCTATTTTACTTAAACATATCCGATTGAACAACTTCTACGAATAAAACATTTCGAATAAAGATTCGTGTAAGAAATATAAAAATAAAAAAGTAATAAAAAACAATCATCGGAACGGATGTAACTTGAGGAAGAAAATATGAAAAATTAGCAAGACTCAAGTGTCCAGAGATTGCTGACAATAAACTCAAATATGTATTAATACGCGAAGCAACGTCAATTAAGTTCTCGTCTTCGTCATAAAAGTTGAACCTTTCGGTGTATATATTCCCGTCGGTGTGTATGCGTGTGCGTAAAGAGCAGTAACTCGCTCTGTATTTCTCTTGGTCGTTTTAGTATCCGTGAAATCTCGTTTCGGTATATGTATGGAGAGAGAAGGTGGGCAGCTTGTGGATGATGGCAATGTAACGAGAGCTCGGAGAAGGATATGTGTAGCGCAACGTGCCTGCTTCTCACTCCTTGAGCCGCCAACTTTAATCCCCTCCTTCCTCTCTCTCTCTCTCCCTTCATTTAGTCGCCGGATGTCACCGTTCTACGTTACATGTGGCTGTGGCATAAATCGTCACGTAGTATCACTTAAGGACCATCCCCCCATCCCCATCCCCATTCCCATATTCCCCTCCTCACTCTCACCACCCCTACGCACTCATGAATTACTACGTGGGCGCTTGCTCGCTCGTATGCCCAGCTTTATCCAACCTTTACAACATCCCTTGACCCCCAGTCACCCCGTATCTCTATCTTTGTACTACATACATACATTTATATATATTCATATACACTTATACACTTGCACATGTTCTCCTCGAAACTCTCTCCCTATAACACACTGTCCTGTTATATATATATATACGTGTATGTAACTTTTGCTACGTCTCCTGTCTCTTCCACCGCCTCTTGATCCACCGGTCTCGTTCAACGCGCGAAACTATCCCTCTCGTTACGCCGATAATCTTCCTGGCCGCACATGAGTAGGGATATGCATAGTGAACATGCGCTCTCTTCTCTCCTTCCTTGTCTTTGACCTTTTCAAACCCCTGCTGCGGACGCTTCTCCCATTTCTCCCTCTTTCGTGGGGCTCGCGGTAGTATCTTTGAACGCGAACGTGCTCTCATCTATCCGTAGTTCAATGATCCCTGTATCTTCGTCGTTTTTGATTGAGTATACAAAATTTATATACACACACGGTTTGAGGCCCTGTACCGGATGGTTAGAAATAAATTATTTGGGCCAATTGTTCGTTTTTTTTATTTGAACAAATGTTTATTCCTTCTGTTCATTGATTTATTGGTTTTCGATTAGATGTTTAAGTTGAACGAGACAAAAAAAAACGTAAATAATTCTTCGCTTCAACTAAACCGGTTCACGGAACGATCGTTTGGCATGAAAAGTCCTTTATTACTGTACGGTTTTCTCGTATGCAAAGTCAAACGATTTTCTCCTTCTCTTCTTCCCACTTTCCTACCGATGCATCGACCCCTTTCCGCTTCTCTCTCTCTCTCTCTGTGGTAACACGTTGAAAGTTTCAACGTCAGTGGCTTAGGTCAATTGCACGATTTCCTCGTTCCTCGGCGCTTTGGTGCTCGCGGTTAAATTTCAGGAGAACCCGTATTATCAACCAGTGGAAGAAAGACGAACGAAAATAGGGTGAGCGTAACCAATCGTGTGCGAAATCGTCACCGACACAACCGCAAGTTGTAGGATATCTATCGAAAAATCTTTTCGAACTAAATTTCAGCTTATAAAAAGAACAAACAGCACTTTTTTAAATAAAGAAAAGAACGGATTCATTTTGGCCGAATGATTGAAATTAATTCAATGCTCGATTTACAGTGTGGTGAAATCGCTGCTGCAGACTAGTAGATTGACGTATTGTACTTATAAATTTAACCATGATAAAATTGCCTCGATAGAAGGACAAGTTCTTGATGGCATTGCTCACCATCTGAATCTGGATTTTATGATGGGAAAGGAGTCCTCCAGGTGTGGAAAGTTTCTAATAGAAAAGACCAGGCGTATGAATAAGTCCTGCATTCCCCTTTAATCTCATCTTCGAATGTTAGTAGATGGAACTAAGGGAAAACAGAAAAAGATAAAAAAATAAATAAAAAAAAGCGTTGTTACTACTTCCTATTCCACAGTGGTACGGATACTCGAATGGTCAGACCTCAAATCGTAGTCTGAAAACTTAGGTATACCGACTTACGAGGCGGAGGCTGCATCTATTTCTCTTCTTCTGTATATTAAAAAGTATATAATCTATTATGTACATTTATATGCATAGCTACGTTATAGACGTGTACATGCTTTTATATAGACGCGAACAGCATATATACATTGCATTATATATCCTGTAATATACTTTTCCAATGTTTCCTGCGCCTGGTTGCAGCTCGAGCCCAAACTCGGAACCGAATACGTCCTGGTAGAACTGGAGAGCGATACGGAAAGCCCCGGCTTACCGCTATTTTTATGTACTACCTCAACCTAGCAAAGTTAACGACAAAGTTCTACGTTGCTTCAACTTGTCTCTTTCTCTCTATCTTTCTGTCTCTCTTCCTCTCCCTCCATCTCCCTTTTTCGTGAAAGCAGCCTCTATATGGCTACTGGATCTTGCGTTTTCCGTTAAGCCGCCCAGTTTGTGTATCAGCCCAACATATAGTTAGGTCAATACATACATCACGGAATATCTGTATTTGTCCAGATATCGTAAAATTATATTTATATAGATAAAAGCCGTATATACAGTCCGTCAATAAATCGATGCTGACTGTGTGACGGTTCAGCTCTCGACTAAAATATACAAAGTATTTTGTCACTGCTCGCGCTCGAACAACCGTAACGTTGAATTATTTTCTTCTACTGCATACCGATGTACGCAGCTTTTAAAATTCGATACCATAAACAAGTGTTGAATTTTTTCCTCTTTTCTCATCATTACACCCTCGTTGACCCGAGTTTCGGCGTTTTCATCGCAATTGCCCTTTTTGCACTGTAGACGCATCTTTTGGCTGAATTTTATTGAAATGTTTCATTGAATCTTCATTGATCCGATATCACAACAACGCTCAAAATGACGAATCAATCTTTCCTTTGACCTGCTTCGACACACCGTTAGTTGGGGTATCCCAGACGATTGAATCGCTTCACGAATTGTCTGCTGACTGTTCGGCGGAGAGCATCGAGGCATTAGCACTCGCGGATTACGGAAGAGCCCGGACAGACCGGAAACGGAAGGCGTTTCGTCGTGCACCGAGCACACGCATTTACATAGACACTAATATCGTCGTATATATATAAAATATACCACGTACGTGTACCTGGAAAATCTAAACGTAGAGCTTAGCCAATATAACACTTGCATGGATATGTGTACGAGTTATTCCTTTTTGGCTGTCAGCAATGGTCCTTCCTTTGCAAGTCCATAAAACTCGACTAAGCCAGACATCTCCGTCTATGGACTGTCGTATATGTGTACGAATCGTGTTAATACGTGTATAAATATATCTACGTATTGGTATATGTATGGAAGGAGAGCTAAACCTCGTCGCCAATGTCCAGCCAGTTAATTTATGCTCGGACTACATTCAGCCTTGTATACTACACACGAAAACAGAATACGCAATGACCGCACATTACATAAACTCACCGAAATACACGCTCCTCGTCCGGACGAGGAAATTCTCCATCCACGTGTTGGTTACATACCGAAGGGACTTTGTGTATGAAGTATTTGACGTTTTCTATAAGGCCTTTCACGATTGCTCGACAAAATGCCACTCTGTTTTCAATTTTTTTTTGTTGATTTTCATCGTCATGTTTGCCGCGGGCAATTTATCGGTCCAGCTTCGAAGAATCATTTTAATTTGACACTTTTACTTGGTTGTAGAGGCCTCAATGGGCCTGAATTCTGTAGAAATTCATAATCGTAAACGATTCATTCAACTAATACTGCCACGAAGAAGACGAATGAAATTAGTGGCAGCTTTTTACAATTGGTATCTCCGATTCGATGAAAATTATGCCTTTCGATTCCGCAGGTCGAGATCCATTTTCATGACATACGAGAATATTATTTGTACGCGTGTGAGGGTCGAAGCCCAAAAACGATGGAAACGTACTAACCAGGGCTGATGGAGCCTCCCTCATCAGCGTCGCCATTACCATCGATAGTTTAATCTGTTCAAGATATACACTTAAATATACGTGTATATATATATAGTATGTGTATTGAACGACAAGCCCAATCTCACAGTTTACGCGAATCTATAATGCATAGAACGCTTGACTATGATACAAAAGGTCGTAAAGGACATAATCCGAGTCGGGAAATCGTATGATTTACGCCCATTTGGTGGCTAATAGTCGTTATATAATCTCGAATTTGCACGGTGGACAATCGTCGAGTGTCTATCGTTTTGTCGAAACTATGAGATTCATACACGAGCTATACATCTCGTCGACATTTGCACTTTGCCTGCTCTCTCTCTCTCTCTCTCTCACTCTTTCGTGTTCTCGCTTACCCATTCGCTCTGTCTCTCAGTGCAAATAAACTCCAATATTGGCACATAAATGCCCCGCTATCTTTGATCTTCCTCTCCCCTGGATCATCGACCAACGAGCTATTTCGATTTATATAAAAGTTTATGATATCGATAGTAGGTAGCGAGTCGAGTTCACGATCGTCGGGTCGAATAAAAAATATAACGGTAGAGAGAGAGAGAGAGAGAAAATAAACGGAGAGATATTGTGATCCAATGCGGGGATGGTGTAACCGTTGAAATATTGACAATGACGCTTTTTTTTCACCTATCGAATTCTCATATGCAAAAAGCCTTAACCCTCCATGAATTTGCGGGCTTCACTCTGCAGTTTGCTACCCCATTGTTTGACACCAGAGCAAATATAACAACGTGACCTCAATGCAGGCTGCTGGTTAAATAGCCTCTGGGGGAAGAAAAAAAAAATAATAATAAATTCTACCATTTTTGATAGCAATGAAGATATTAATCTCGAAAAGATTTATTTGTTGGTACGATTTGATCTCTCTGCGCGTGTCTGAAAGTCCATCGAATGGATGCCTCTTCTAATGGGAATATAGATTGATAAGACTACGGTCGATTATAGCAAATCGTGCTGAAATAGAATACAATGATTAATTGGCATGATCAACCGAAAGCAGTTCAATCATCTAGATCGATGTGTTCAAGCTCCATTGACAGACATAGTAATACACTCAAATTAATACATATATGTCAGATATCGAGCTGATACGGGTGCAAAATAAGCCACGATATGAGATGAATTTGTCACCGAAACAATTAGTTGAATGCTCTGTTTGTCTATCGTTGGAAATATCGGTTGAAGAAGTGGCATTTTATTTTAACTCTGTGAATCCTTCATTTTTTTTGCACATCAATTCTTCGTAATAAATATTAGAACCCATAGATTTTGACAAACTATGTCCAAGAACACTGTCCGTAACGTACAGAAAATACATGAGAAAATTGGTCAAAACGGTGACAACCGTTCCCAAAAAAAGTGGTGACGAAGGAATAGCGCCAATCAGCTGATCGCAGTGAAACGCATAACTCCCGTCTTTTTACCCCGCGGGCAGTCGGGAGTAAAAATAACATGAGTCGAAATCAGAAGTCAGAATTACGTCGAATCGAAGAATTGAATGATAAAAATGTCCCATAGAATGCCATTAGAATTTTTTTAATTATAAAAAAATCCAATTGTTTCTTTTATTTTATCGTCCATTTTGCCACACTCTCTTCGATATATTCAATATCGAATCTCCCGTACGTCACATTTTGTATCAGACATAAAGTACGATAGGGATTTTCGCAAAATGGTCGGCCTCCCCGAGATCACTGTTTGTTTTCCATTAGAGCCCTCCATCGATTAACCAATATTAGATCAATCCAGAGTGACCTACGAATATCATTTAAATACGTGTAACATGTTTTTTCTCGTGTATCCATTTTGCAATATCCAGCCAACCGTAATCGCTGCGAAACCACTTTGTCTCTCGTTGATCAAGTGGATGAATCACTTTTTTTTTCTCTTTTCGAGGGTTCTTTTGCTCCATTCACTTTGCTCTGTATAAAAAAAAAAAGAAGAAAAAAAAAACAGAAACGAAATATGAGCATTGAACGGTGAATGAATACTCTTTCAATACAATACAGTGTCTTTACATATTTATATTTATAACTGATGTACAGATAAAATTGCGAGGCTTTACCATCTATTTACGACGTCTGATTTTGTCATACAGCCTCCTTTTTCAAGAACCACTCGTCATCGACGTGACTCGTGAAAGCTTCATCAGATCCAGTGAATATTCGTATATTTATATACATATATATTACGTTTATATATGTATGTATTACTAGCAATGTAAATTCAATATAAAACAAGCATTCAACTTGGCATTTCTAGTACTTAAAGTCGAGTCCGCATATTCAGTATTCGTTTACACAGTACTTAAGATCATTCAAAGAGCCAAAATTAACGATATTATTTAGTCGAGAGTCTTGATTCAGCTGAATCTCATCGACATTCATCCGATGCTGATCCGTTTAACGAAACCTCGAGAAATCTTTCTTCTCCATAAATTCCTGGATATATATCTCTTTTCCTCTTCCATCTTACACTGTTTTACGGATCAACTCTCATCTCCTCAGCTCAATTCAACTGCTCCACTCCTTCATCCTCGTTCCACGCTCATTTATTCTCGTGACATAAATAAGCTCTCATTAGTTATGCTTCAAGAAGATAAATATGTTGTACAAAAGTTGGGACAAGTACATCTTCAGATGCCTTGAGATAAGAATATAATTCATTTGAATCACTCAAAAGTGTTTGAGCCTTTGAAAAGTTACGAAATTTTAATCCCATTATATGGATGTATTATCAATTGAGATATCTGCTGCTATAGCATACCTCAAAAAACTGTTGGGTGCACAAAAATAAAATCCAACGAATTCGAATTGCACGGAAGAAGTGAAAATTTTATTCTTGCAAAAAGTACAGTTGAGACTTTACAAAAAGTTCTTAAATAGGGATTCGTAAAAAAACATTTAGTCACGAGTATAGAAAAAAATTTCGAAATTCTTCAAAAAACAATTTGTAATACGTTCCAATTTTGTCCAGGCAAAGTCTGATGATGACGTAACAAATTATTCCACGATAATTAATTGCAAGAATTTGAAAACGACGAAAGTATTGGTTTCGATCACAAACCCTTGAGACTGAGTTCAGACTGAAACCTGGAAATTCGAATTTCATAAAAAATTAGTGACCTTAATGAGCCAGAATCAGAAAAAGTCTAACAGCAGCCACTCCGCTATCTTCTGTGCGACAATTCCCGGTCGTGTTAATCCCCTTGAAGCCAAATGCGTTTTTTGTCGATGCCTCGAGAACTGGTAGCTCGATTTTGCCTAAAATTTCACTTTTTTCCTATTCATAACTGAAATTCTCAAATTTTATGAAGCGTTAACATTCGATTCGATTTTCGAAAAGAACTTTTTCTCCTGTGCAAAGCCAATTTTATTTAAAAAAAATTCCAATGTAAATTCCAATTCTCGTACCTCGTAGAAACTCTACATCTGTCCATATCGAACCTTCTGGTTCCAGTATCAACATTGCAAGCAACGCTGTTTACCAATAGAGGTAGGGGACGCTCCTTTAAATGAATCACAGTTGGTTCATCGAATTCTGCAGTCAATTTAATTAGTCTCTAATTATCGATACTTGTTCCCCACACCCTGGGTCTAGTCACTGACTGCACAAGTTTGCTTGAACTTAAGAAAACACGAGGAGATATCTGTGGCTCCATAACTATTATTTGTAAGTGCTCGAACGAGAACAACTTTGCAGTGTGAATATTGGTTATCGTATGGAGTAATGGTGTAATTAGTTGATTAAACAGTCAACAAAAGTAGCAACTAGAAGTAAAATATTAAAGGGATCGTTTTAAGAATCCAAAGAATAAATAACTCATGACTAATGAGCATTTTCGTAACTTGAAAATGTTTCAAAAATAATGTTTTCGAGAGATGTAAATAAAACACAGAAATACAGTCGAAATTAACAGGAGGAGAAAGAGGTTCCATAGAAAATTTAACGAACCGCGTCAATAGAACGGTGGCGTTACTTAAATGTTCGATGCATAATGCAAAT
The DNA here is from genome assembly GCA_037576405.1 of Campoplex capitator. Taxonomy (NCBI): domain Eukaryota; kingdom Metazoa; phylum Arthropoda; class Insecta; order Hymenoptera; family Ichneumonidae; genus Campoplex; species Campoplex capitator. Next base: position 11,828,372 of record JARBWI010000004.1, on the reverse strand, counting down.
TTGGTAACAAACAAACGAGCGAATAGAGATCGTACCACTGTTCTACTGCGTATGTGTACGTGTGCATAATGCATTTGATTACAATGTTGTGCATCAACTCCTAAGGGATGCTGAGGGACGAGTTAACACGAGGAAGCCAGAGGTATTTGAGAAATGTCTATGTGTATTCTTGTGTATATATACCTGTATATTTATTTATTTACATGCACACATACACAACGTATATATCAGAGAAAGGCAAAGTTTCTACAAGGAACCCCCGGTGCATAGAATTACCAGCATTACGAGCTCTAACGTGTTAGTGCACCGGAAGGTAAATTCCGATTAAGACTTTGGCCTGATTACTTCCAAGATCTACAAGGTGCAATAGACAAACCTTCTCTGATCCGGTTTACTTGCAACACTAGAGTATCCTCAATCTTACCCATTATACCTTATTTACAAAATTATCCTATCCCAAATTTTCTGAGTACTTATGAGGTATTCCACGTCAAACCGGCGGACTTTTTCCCTGCCCCTCGCCGATTTGGTTAATTATTTTTTATATGATTATACGAAGTCTAAAAGACACCCTAGAATTTTTTCAGATTTTTCTGAAGAGTCATTTTCGAAAAAAAAAAAAAAAAACATCCAAAAAAGTCCAAAAAAAAGCCCCATTTTAAAAATCTGAAAAAATCGCTGATTATATGCCAAACACTTTAAGCTACCGCCCGTAGTGGAAGTACGATTTTTTCTGGGTGTTAATCGGCTAATAACGTTGAAAAAATTCAAAAAATGCCGAAAAACACGTACTCTGACCCAATAGTTGAATATTTTCATACCCAAAAATTTTTTTTGGCTTAAAAAAAATTTTTTTAATTTTTTAAGCCAAAAATTTTTTTTGTCTTGAAAAAATTTTTTTTTGGCTTAAAAAAAATTTTTTGAATTTTTTGAGCCAAAAATTTTTTTTGGCTTAAAGAAAATTTTTGGGTACGAAAATATTCAACTATTGGGTCAGAGTACGTGTTTTTCGGCATTTTTTGAATTTTTTCAACGTTATTAGCCGATTAACACCCAGAAAAAATCGTACTTCCACTTCGGGCGGTAGCTCAAAATGTTTGGCATATAATCAGCGATTTTTAGGAATTTTTTCAGATTTTTAAAATGGGGCTTTTTTTTGGACTTTTTTGGATGTTTTTTTTTTTTTTTTCGAAAATGACTCTTCAGAAAAATCTGAAAAAATTCCAGGGTGTCTTTTAGACTTCGTATAATCATATAAAAAATAATTAACCAAATCGGCGAGGGGCAGGGAAAAAGTCCGCCGGTTTGACGTGGAATACCTCTTATATATCAACTTACTCGACTCTGTTTTTGTTCTACAGATAATTCGATTAACTTTCCTTCGAGAGCATTGCTCATCGTCGAAATAAGGGCATCATTGATGTTCGTTTATTACTTCGTGAAATTGTTTTATACAAAAAAAGTCAAAAAAATTCTGGCTTAACGGATAGAGCCTCACGTTATAATTAAAAATTAGAGAATTAGGTTGTTCCAGATTCACCAGAGAGCACAAAGTGTAACTTTTCGTTTCTCTAGAATATCGAGTGTTTCCGAAAAAACAAGGATTTTTTTCTCTTGCTCGCACTTGAACAACGAATGGACCGACTCGAAGCGTTATATATGAGACACGTTTACACCTCGTTGAGTTCGAAATAGACAGATGAAAAGAAGAAAAAAAATGGCTGACGTTACGAAGAGTTTAACCGGCAGATGTTTGGTGGTCGGATAAGTGGAAAAATGCTGTTTAAGTCAGACCAAAAAGTTTTCTCGTCAGGACAAGTTGTCGACTATGAAACTCAGTCGCTTTCACCGGCTCCTCGCTTCTCGGCTCCTCGGTGCGGGGTGAAAATATTTAATGTGAAACATCGACGAGCACCCGCGGTGATGGAAACGAGAGACCGAAAGGGAAAAGAAGAGAGGGAGAGAGAGTCTAGGGGAGAATATTTTGCAACGATGCAAATTAACTCGGAAGCCTCTGGCTGACTCTCCCTGCACGAAGCTCCGTATTCACTGTTATAGCTAGCAAATAACTCCACCCCCCTTGGCTCCTACACCAGCTCGACTTATATTATGGGAATATACACATATATATTTAAACCTATAGAGAAACATGAACGAACAGCCCACGATGTTATGTCCGGCGTTGTACTTATGTGTTTTGGCGGCGTGTGCTGCGGTCGACATGTTTTACTACGAGCCGGTACCGCTCCAATGTACGATACCTCGGAACATATATTTCTACATAAAAATCCTCTTTACTCGAAACTAAAAGAACATATTCATCCGATATTTCATATATTCGAATCTCTTGATGCATTAACTGCGCATACAAACAAAATACGATTTTGCTGATCAAAGATTTTTTGATCCTACAACCAAAGCTCTCGAAAAATTCGAGTTATATTTTACAAAACTAAATAAATATTATGGGAAACGAGACGAATTACGGCTTTGAGATTATTCAGTGATAAATAATCGAATATTACAAATTTTTCGTTGCTTTCAGAGAAGCTCAAAGCTACGTGCACTAAATTGAAACATTTTGAAGGAATGACAACTGAAATATATAGTCAAAAAATGTTTGCTCCTACAACCAATGCTCTCGAAAAATTCGAGTTATATTTTACAAAACTAAATGAATATTCTGGGAAACGAGACGAATTGCAGCTTTGAGCTTATTCAGTGATAAATAATCAAATATTACAAATTTTTCGTTCCTCTCAGAGAAGCGCAAAGCTACGTGCACTAAATTAAAATATTTTGAAGGAATGACAATTGAAATATATTACAAAACGTCATGATTTTCATCATTCGTGAAATGGTTATTGTTTCGGAACGTGATTATGACCCTTTTAACTATTTACGTTATTACATTATGTTTTTTGTACATATTTACTGAAATGGAAGCACGTACGATAACATAAATGGATCCAAAACCCGCCCTCATTCCGTGCGTTTCTTCCTACGCGAAATTCTCTCTTCTGTTTTATTTACCGTCGAATATTACTCGGTTCACGTAACATCTAATTATTATAATTTTCCGAAAACATAAAATCGGATATAAACACGAAGCTCGTGGCTAGTATACGCGCAATCGCTAACGTTCTTTGGTTCACGATTGAACAAATACAACAGATGTAATTATTGAAGAATCTAATGACTTCGATAAGCAAACTGACTGTTACATAGAAATCGCCACCCAATCGCAGCATGAACATTCAAACATTTATTTATATTCATACATGATTAATGATATTCCCATTCAGTTTTCTCAGTTTCTGTTGGCCAAATGAAAATCATTGTAAGTTAAAACGTAACTACCTCGATCGAGTGAATATTCCAAAAATTTTGCTTGATATCCTCGTGAAAATACACGTAACAGCAGTGTATCAGCGGAAAGGGACTGTGTGCAACGCTCTTGAAGCTCTTACGGTAACGTGAAATTTAATAAAGTTGTGAAAAAGCTCGAATCAACATGATGAGTCGAGATCGTAAAAATAATACAAAAAAAAAGTATATTTGCAGTAAGATTGAAAAAACAAACCTTGATATATCTAAAGTAATATAAAAACATATGTGAGATGAATAAAACAGAAAGAATTGTATTCGTATGAAGAAAAAAGTGTGAAACTTGTGCATGGCCCGGTCAACGAGGCTTATTTCGAGGTAAGAAAAAGCTAATAAAAAAGCTCTGCTAGTGAGTGTGACTGATCCTCGAGGTTCCTTTCGATAGGAATAGGCGCACAGGATATTCTCGAGTCTGCCACTGAATGATCTGCGATAAAGTAGCCTCTTAATGGCCAATAACGCCCCCGCTCACTTTTTATTCCAACATCCCCTGGAATGGGGTGAGCGTCAGACTCTTCGGTTCTGCTTCCCTATACAGGTCATCGTTATCTCGGCATAATTCAATAGATAATATTGGAAGTAGTATATACATAGATATATATGAACAAATATAAGAATGAATTTTTATGTCGAACTAGATAAAAAAAGATTGTATGAATCATTGAATATTCTTGCAAAGTGATGCTTAATTTTTTAAATGAAACCAAAAAATTTTATAATAAAATAACGAGAACATAATTTCATCCAGCCACGAGGCCTGAAATTAGAAAAAAAATGTTAGATTTTTGTTTCACCGTAAAGTTGACGAATCTTGTATCAAGTAGACTCCTTCCTAACTCTCTGCTTTCTTCCAATTTGAATCACGATATTTATCAACTTTAACATTTGCCACTCTCAGGAGAGTTGCACCTTTCGGAATTCTCGCGTTTATAGGCACAAACTCTGGTGAAGGAGAAAGGAAAAGAAGGGAGGGGTAAGGGGGAGGAGGGGGGGGGGGAGTGACAGAGGCGAAAAAAGATAAGGGATAAGAAAGAGGATAGAGAAGAATTACAAACAGTAGCAGTCGCTCTCGTGCCAAAGAAAACTCCTCTCTGCCTCTCGCTCTTTCGGAGTTGCTCAGTTTGCCTTTCCACCCCCTTCTTTTCCCATACATTGTGGCATTCACCTCTCTACCACTCCCAGATTTCAATTTCCAATCTAATAAGAAATTCTTTCGCGACTATTTCTCAACCCTCGACCTGGCATGCCAAACCTCCCTATTTTTATCTCTGTCTCCCATTCGCTCTCTTCTTTCTTTCCATCGGCTACTCTTTCTTTCTTTTTTCCTCTCTCTCTCTCTCTTCTCTCACTCACTCACTCACTCACTCACTTCCTCGACCGAATTTGTCTCTCGATGTCTTAGCGGCATGCCTCATGCCTCTACTCCACCCCTCCCAACCCCTTCTTTCCTTTCGTCTGGCAGTATACAGTGATATTTATGAACGTTTTACTGTATACCAACTTCTATCAGCCCTCGTATTTGCCATCCTGCTTCTACCGAAGCGCAGAAGGAAATCCAGCAAGAGCAAATTCTCCCCGTTCTTTCCGCATCACCCATCCCTTCGTCCCTTCTTCTTCCGGTTTCAGCCTCCTCCAGCTCCTTTCCATCGCTATTCCACGGTATCGCGCTTTTGCTTCTCTTCCTTTTACACGACTTATCTTCCGCGACTATCCGAGAGACGCGCAATCTCACCCGGAGGCCATCTCCTCATTTGTTCGACGGGGGGTAACAGAGGGCTCGACGGTTCCGGGAGATATCTCCAGAGACGCGATTTGCCCCCCCCCCCTCTCTCTCTCTCTCCTTCCCTTGTACTTCCATTTTTTTTTCCTCGATTCCTTAGTCACGTCCTTAAATTTCGAGGTCTTTGCGGCCTCGTGACGGCGGAACTCCGTCTTCGTATATTCCATTTCCAACTCTACACAGGGATTATTATTTCGCCCGATCTCCGAAATATGAAGAAGAAGTATGAAAAGTTGAACAAATGGGACCCTCGAATCAGCGGCTACGATAAAATTTTAATATACACAGATCTGTGTACATTGCTGGTTAACGTCTTGTCAACGTAACCGTCTTATCGTTAAAAAAAAAAAAAAAATACTCATCCTGCTCTGCTCCGTCTCCGTACGTATACCTGCAGGGATATTAAAGGAGAAGAATGATAACCAGAGACTTCGTATCATTTTTCTCTTTTTTTATCCTCCTATAACCATATCTGACGAGGCAGATCGTTAAAAATTCTTGAGAACTTCGAGTGAGGTCAATGATGCACTGATATATATCAACGTATTTTACCTTGTTCATCGCTTTTTTCAAATTTAAATAAAATTGACTACATTTTTATAACAAATACTTTTTAAAAGTTACATTACAGAATCCTTTATATTCGTTTGGACGAATAAATATTATTTTATATTAAACTATAACACGACGTGAAAAACGTTATTGAGCAAATGAAAACAGTCATATTTTCATCGAAAAGTTTCATATACTATATTAAATCTCGGTAATGAATCGAGCTGAGTTGTAAACTGTTATATTCGGCAGCATAGATTTTCATTAAACTTTATTATCATTACTTTTTATCTTTTGTTTTCGTTGCTCCGTGTTTTTTAATAAGCAAACTCTCAGCCACAATCACGTACAATTAAGAGTCTACAAACATATTTTTCACGATTAAAAATTTTTACTTCTCGAAGCAGCAAGCCCCCTCTCCCCCTCCTAGCGTTTCTGTTTAAGCTCAGTTTCTTTGCGCGATCCTTCGCTCATCATCGACCTCAAGAAGGACTTGAAACATAATAACTCCCCGGGAAAGAGGCTTTCCACAGTTTAACGACTCCGCGCGTTTCAACAACGATCAATGCTTCTTTCTCCTTCTTTTTTTTTTCCTTTTCCATCGACCAACCCTCTACCATTATTCTAAGCCGCAACAAGAAAAAAAAAAAAAAAAGAAAAACAAAAACTTTTTCCATAACGCGATATTTATGCAGCAGCATCAATTTTTCAACGGTTATAATCTCTCTTTGTTAACTTTTTATACGAAGCTTAAACGCATACAGGCCACCAACTATATTATGGTGATGAACAAGAAGAAGAAGAAAAAAAAACGAAACGAAAATGCTTTTAATTTTTAAGCCTGCTGCCCAACTTTTTTCTCGTTCATATTTAAATCAATATTTCTCGACGCCGAGATTCCGTTAAATTCGTGTGACATAAAAATCTATTAAAAGTGTAATATTGCTATGAAAAATACATTTATTCAATGAAATATTAATGATTTTATCAACAACGATATTTTTTTATTATTTCGAAACTTTCAAATCTCGATGACTCTTTCCCTTACGATAAATAACATTGAATTGAATGAATCTTTATAGGAAAAAATAATAATAATAATAATAATTGAAATTCTTTCGAGACAATTTACCATGACGTTCAAGATTCATGGATAGTTTCTGGTCAATTGAGCCATATCGACCGGCGACACGTCGCGTGTCTTCCAGATTCGATATTTCGAATCCAGAACCGTTGATAGTCTCGTTTAAAATCGTTCTGGCTCCGGCGTTCGTTGCACTGATGGCCGGGCGGTGATCATCCCTGCGAATAGCCTCGGGAAGCGGGCACCAGGGGTGGAGGTGGTAGCGCGGAGATGATAGCGTGTAGCGAGCCCGAACGAAGCCGGGGTAAAAAGGATGAGAAGAAGCTTCGGCGATATCGCCACGACAGACGTTGGATCGAACGAGCCTATGCTATAGCTATTGATTATATATTTTTTTTTTTTGTCTAAAAGACATGCCACGGGGATTTCGACGTCGATTTACACCATTTTCATTGTCATCATTTCTCATTTTTTATCATTTTTTTTTGTTTCAACATTATCTCCTCAGTAGAAATGATTCGATGGCAGTTCTTTCGATGCTTCATTTTAATAAATGATTAATATGAATATTCATGAAAGTAGATAGAAAGAATTTTGTACTTAGTCGCTCGATTATTTTTCATTATTTAATCAACATTTAAATTGCAACAATTTTCTAATATTATTTATTGTGAGATCAGTTGACTATTTTAACGTAAAAATTCTTGTTCGTTTCTGGAATGAAATGACGAGGACCGAAGCTCAGTTGACATGGAATACTTGGTATCGTTACAGGTATACGTATATGTAATGGAACGCGAATACCAAGGCCCTGGCGTCACAGAGTCGCGCCTCCCCTTTTTGTCTCGTTCTTTTTCACCCCTTCCAATTTGCCGTTTTTGTTTTTCTTCTTCCTTTCTATCTCTAGTTTTCTGCTCTCTTCAAGCTCCACTTGTTCGAGCGCTACACTCGGTCTTCCCTTTAATTTCACCGGGAGCATGAACGTCGTGGTATAGAGTTTCACCTCTTTCTTCGACTCTGTTTTCTCCTTCATCTCTCTCTATCTCACCAATGCTGTAGCTATGTTTCTCTCCTTTAACCGGACGACGACAACGAGTACAATAGACGAACGGACCAAAAGATTTTGCCTTTTGTGGATCTCCGGAACGGCGCGTCCGGTCCACAGACGCGAATATACACGTACACGGACCCATACACACTTATCCAGATAAATCGGATTGCTCTCGAGCAGAGGCAGCAGCAGCAGCAGCAGCTTCGAGCTTTCCTGTGGCCAACGAGAACGAATCGACCGGGTTGGGGAAAAAGGATTATCTCTCTTTCTTCCTTTCTTTCTTTGCCTGATTTTCTACTTCTCCGTACGATAATGAAGAAGAATGAAGGGGAAAAAGGCGGAGAGTATGAAAAGAAGAAAAAGAAAAAGAAATAAAAAAACGTTTTCTCCACAGGCGAGAAAATGATGTGAATGCCGGAGAATCCGCGTGTCTGATCGGTTCGAGAACTTTCCACTTCCGTCTCTCGCCTATTCGGAACTTAAGTGGCTAACCTCACAGTTTTCTACGTTCCCTCTGCTTCGCTCTCTTCAGCCAATCACAATTTTTTTTTCAATTTCTTTCAATCGAAATATTCTCGTCGTATAAATAGTTAAAATTTTTCTAAACTTTTGTTTCCATTCTCACGGATTCTTCACCCGATTACAGCAAAATTTAAACAACAAAACAATTTTATAATTATCCTTTTTTATTCACCTTCGCGTTAACATACTTCCTCAACCAATTGTAAACATCGTGGGCACACGTTCTCCCATTAAAATCATGTTCGTCCCTCCAAAATGCAGTTTCATAAAAAAAAAAAAAGGAGTTTGTCTAACTGGAGCGAGAGAAAAAAATAAAAATAAAACACGTATAGAGGAACTTTCCACTCTGACTCAGCCAGAGGCGAAACGTCGTAACAAAATTGTACTCTACCGCGTCGTTAACTGTTCCCATCATCATTACACCTTTTTACGAGGTATGTAGAGCGTGTGCGCTTCTAGGATAACTCATTTTTTTTTCTCCTTTTTCCTTTTTTTTTTACGAGAAAAACGTGAGAGAGGCGTTAAAACGGAGATATTCAGGAGCGATCGAGCCGTCGTCGCACTTCGTGCGAGAAAAAAAAAAAAAACGCGGATGTTGATGTAAAGCTCGCGAGTCTAAGCGTCATCGCACAAAAATTTTTCACGCTCGCTCCGAGATACTACGAATATATATTTCGTCGCGGCGGTTAAAACATTCGTGCTCAATAATTTCTTTAATAAAAATTATGTCGCGTTTCACTCCGAGAACAAATAAAAATAATAATCGAATTGTCGCGATTTATGTATATGCAGGAATCGAAAAAACGATCGAGCGATAATGCCTCTGACGTGTTGGAAGTGAGAAGATAAAAAAAAAGAGAAAAGATCAAGCGCCAAAGTTTACATTTATTTCAGTATTTTAAATTCACGGGTGTTATCAGTCGCGGTGTGACGTTTGAAAGTGTAAGGTGTGCGAAACCCATTACGAAAAGCTCGAAGATCGTTCGCTCGAATTCTCGACGACTGGGGGCAAGTATAGTAATCTCAAGACTAATTCGATACGAATTAGCACGGCTCACGCCTGCCTGCCTGACTGCCTGACTGCACGCTCACTCGGTTCCCTTACTCCAGGCACCCTTCAGTCGCATTGCCAACTCTCTATTTGCATTTACAGATATCTATGTATACATAAATGGATATATACACCTGATATATATAGCAAAAACGACAAACAAATGTAGAGAGTGTCTCGAAAATCGTGTGATCCATCACACGACCCCTATATGGAGGCTTCAAAATTCTTAGAAGAATTTTCCATTCTTCTGGATCAATTTAATATCATCTCTTTTACACTATCGATACACACGATATAACATAAAAATAAATTATCGAAATGTGATTAAAAGAATTTAAACTTTGAAATTTGGAGTGTTATTCAAAAAGTTTTTATAAAGATTCCTAAGACAGGCTGTGCACAACGGGAGTAGTATGCTCTTCGGATGTTTCCTCAACTCGGTGGAGTGCGACGTTGGCCGAGTCTTGGAAAGTGTGCAGAAGAGAGACCCTTAGCGTTGTATATACGTGTACATATGCTTGAACAGTTGTCACACCGATGAGCACGCCATTCTCGCAATTTCAACATCCACGTCTGGTACATAAGAAGCTATATGTATTTAACAGACTTTGTGGAGGGTATACCGAGAGACCGGTAGAGCGAAAGTCCTCGAGTGAAACGAAGAGAAAGGGTGAAGAAGGAAGGTGTGCCGTCGCCTAGAAACGGATATGAAGACGGAATTCGAATAACATGTTTGCTCGAAATCGACGTCGCTAATGGCTTCCAACCTTCTCTTCGTTTCGCTGCTCTCTCTCTCTCTCACTCTCTCGCTCTCTTCTCCATTTATATATCTGTACATATATATATATATTTGCAATCCTCATCCAGACTCTATCTACTTTAGCAAACTACCCGGTGGAAATCCTACCAAATTTCGATCCTTCTCCCCCAAAGTGTCTCGTTCTCTTTCACCGAATCCCTTTTACTCCCTAAACACGATGGCGAAAACGATAGAGCATTTTACGCCCAATATTTCGTCGTTTTCTCTCTCTCTCTCTCTCTGGCTCTCTGGTGCCCGAGACTCCCCCGAGATTCATCCTTGAATAATTCAGTGTCTCGGCTGTTTTTTTTTTCTTTTTTTCTCTCGCAGACGTTCGACAAATGCTCGATTTGCACCTTCGAGTGATCCTAATCGAGAGACACAATTTCACTCCGGCTATGCGTCGGCTTTATTTAGTTCAGAACGATATTTAATTCCGAGTGATTAACGAGCTACTGAATTTTCATCGAAAACTTTCATAATTGACTTATCAATTATGATTATGAATAAAATTGGTGAAGTTTTCAACGCGCGTGTTACGTTTCAGGATAACACTTATTCTTCGGTATACACACGAAGGACCAAACGGCAAATTTTATAAATCGAAAAACTTTTCAAAGCTGTTAAAACACACGATTTGATTTTACGCTTTTTCGTTTGAAAATTAATTCACGTACGCGTGTATATTCACTATCGAAAGTTTTCTTCGGGTATGTCGACGAATTAGAGCTTTCTCCCATAACTGAAAGTGCTCGCTTTTTCTGCTTATTCTCATCCACAGTGTACATCACTGTATACGTACTTTGCAATTATACTAAATGGGCTTTAAGTTCTACTAGTTCTGGTGCTTGACCTCTCGTTTTCAGCTCTCCCCCCCCCCCTCTCTCTCTCTCTCTCTCTCTCTCGCTTTCACTCACATACTCTCGTATACTCTGTCTGACACAAAGGAGTAATGGGCTCGTGACTTGGTGCTCTCGTTAATTAATTAATCTGTTTACACTCCCGCGCCAGTAAAAGAGAGAGAGAGAGAGAGAGAGGGCCAATTGGGCCGAGGGAACGTTCTCGCGCCCTTTAACCGTCTTTACATCTTCTCTTTATCTCCGTTAAATCTCTTTCTCCTTGGTACTCCTTGTACAATCTCCAGAGATATCACTCCGCCATCGGGACAACCCCAGTGAAGCGGCGGTTCCCATCGTCTTGTTCGCGTCCACCGCGCACTTGTACTAATTCTCGAAGAAATTTTCGTTCGTCCACACTTCTTAATTGCCCCAAACGAGGTCACAATCAAGAATTTATAGTAGCAGGAATGATAACACGAAAATTTTATAAATTTCTTGTTGAATATTGAAAATTCAACTCGAGATATTGAAACAAGAGACGAAAAAATGGTTGCTCCAATAATATTTCTTGTTCTCTGAAGCACACGCGCTTATTTCTCTGCAAGTGCAAAACAACTCAGTATAATGAAAGCTCGTCTCTTCGTTTAGAATTTTAAAGAAGAGATCAGACCATCGATGTGATGCGGAAGAACGTTACAATTTTTATTATTTTTTTTTTTTTTTTCTTGAGAAAGGGCTTGATTATTATCGTGCAGCAACGTCAAGGAACTTGAAGACGGTGGAGGAGTCGTCACAGAGATTCTCGAACGAATGGAAGAGGGTTCAAAAAAAGTAAAGAAAAAAAAAAGAGAATGAGGTTGACTCTCAATTAGGAGAGTGCCGAGCGTACCGCTGCAGCTTCTCTCGTTCGACCCAAAAACTCTACGAGACCGAAATAGAGGAGTTGGTGTTAGGAGGAGAGGAATTCGCGCTCCCCCGGTGGGTTAGTTTCTTCATCCGAAACTCTTCCGAGACTTCCGTGTACAGCAAACTATATATATTTCGAGTCTCTCTTCCGTATCCTCGGGGTCTCTTTTCCACTTCCTTTCACACCGGCGTATTCTCCTCTTGTACGATGGAGAGAAAACGAGAAACACGCTTTTCTGTTTATATATATATTTCTCGTCACTCGAACGCGACCAAGAGACTCGGGATACCTTCGAGATAATTAAAATTAAACTCCACAGTCTCGTAGCACTCCGGTAGATTCGTCTCATGCAGGCAAAGATTTAAAAAATTATGACTTTTTCTCTGCTTCTTCTTCTTTTCTTTTTCTTTCTTTCAATCATACAAAGTATACGTTGTTTGTGCGGAAAGGATTTATTATCGAATAACAAAAAAAAAAACGACTGATGTTCCAACGATCCGTGACAAGATGACGAGAGCAGGCCATTATTTCGAAAAGCCTTTACAGAATATCAAATGATAATGAAATAAATGGATCTATTGAGTTATGGCTAAAAAGTTCAGTGGCAATATTGATCGAGAAACAATCTGACATGAACAATCCAAACAAATCCCAAGGCCGGATGTCCCGTGTGCAAAATTTCAGTCGAATTACCATCGACCAATTGATTATCAAGTGTTTCAACAATTTCCAAGCAACAACTCTAAACTGCCACATCGCGAGAATAAAATCTCGTGTATCCAGGCAAACTGATTTTATACCATAGATTATAATCGAAGCCAGGAATTATCACGGGGCGATGTAGCGCCTTTAATCCGTTAAAAACAAGAGAGAAGTCATATTGTTCGGTCGAGCGAGAGACTGATTTGTTTAAGCACAAGAAACTGCACAACCTAGGTTATGCTAATATCTATAACGTCTGTATATTCGGGCTTGAATGCGAAACGGGAAAGTCTGTGATTGAAGGCTCGAGGGAATCGGAGTTACTTGGGCCCCATAGCCACAGAGTCATCTAATCCGCACAATACACGGTTTCAGCGCGAGTTAAATGTATTTTGGATGTGTGACTGGTACGCAATTCTCATATGTAAGTATACAGAGTCCAATATATACCGCATACAATATGGACACGTGTACAAAGGGTTCAGGAGAGAATAAGGCGCACGAAGTAAACGGAGTCGAGTGGTTAGTCGTGTTAGTTGTGACGTTAACGGAGTACACTGCATTAAAGTCTAATGCGGTGACGAGAGGCGAAGGTTGGAAGTTTATGAATCCATTTGTACGCACTTTGTGGAAAATAACGATGTCGTAGACAAAGAATAAACTCGGGACATCAGCAAAGGTAGTAACGTATGCGTATATAATCATGTGAATTTAAATCTATCGCGGTGAAGAGACAGAGTACAAAGTTGTAAGGAGTCATCAAAAGGCAAGCTGGAAACATGATACAAAAGCGCGGCGGATAAACAACAAGTTTTGAACAACTTTCGATATTTTTCTTCTACGAAAATGGACCACGAACAATCTCATTTGCACGAGGTATTTGTTTCAAATGTCCACCGAGAAGAGCTTCTAATTTCAACGAATACTTCGTACAAATATGAGTTTGAAAACTGAAATTTTAAAGGACATATCCTAGCAACGTTACCCGCCGCAACGACCGTACAGATCGTACTCGTCGAACGAAAATTTCGAAAGCGAATATTTTGCCATCTCGACATCCCTTCGCCCATTTTGGGAAATAACAGTTTATACAGTCTGTATATTCCTGGGCCCTTGCTCCCTCGATCAAAGGGGAATCTCCCATCTACAAATTGGCTTTCCACCCTACGCTCCATCATTTTCCCTTAACGTTCAACAAAACGGTTACCACGTATACACACACACAAACAGACACATTCTCATACACGCGCGAAGCTACACCCACGCAATTGACACTCACATACGTTTACGTACATCGTTGTCGTTATGGGGTCGATATAAAGGCGGAGTTACGAGTCATTCGATATATATGAGCGTGCTTTGATCGCCTCTCACCACTCTAGTGGAAACAATGTCTTAACTTTGCCGTTTCTTTTTTCTCACCCCAAGACTTTATTCTCTTCGTGTCTCAATTCCCAGACATCTATTTATCCAAGAAACTCATATCCCATTTTGTTTTTCACTATCATTTTTAACACTATTCTTTAATTACTCAGCGAAAGAACAAAAAACGTATAACTTGAGAACGCGTCTGGTCCTGGACTCGTTTACTTATCCTCATTGACAAGTTGGTCATAAACATCGTTAGTTCAAATGGAGTGTAACTAATTGAGAGGCTTCAACTATCCGGCACGATCCTCCCTCTCGATGCGATAAACATTGAAATTCTACCCTCCCCGTATAATACTCCTACGTATTTTAATCTATTCACGACTCTCAGAAAAGCCCTCTCGAACAGCCTCGAAACGATAAATCTTTTGAACCATTCACAAAATATTCGCGCATGGATGTATTATGCGCTTATATTTACGCGCGTGAAGCATTCGACCCTGGCTACCAGGACGACTTCCTGCGGATCCTTTGGTTCGCTACCATCGAAAAACCCAGACCGCTTTTTCAAAGCCTCGAATTTCCAATTTTAATGAACCATTTTGAGCTCAATTATAGCCTTTGGAAAAGGATTTTTGTAGAATTCGATAATAAAAAAGCAAGACGACGCGTTACGATATCGCGATCAGTTACAAAACAAATATATCCGATAAACATCGCGATCGAAATCGCGCGCGATGTCCCAGAGATAGTGCTTTCGAATCGGCTCTCGAGTATCCATCATTTTCAATAAAATTGTGCAAACTTGACAACACGTGTCCGAGCGAATTGAATTGCGGCGGCGCTCGTGCCGGAGATCCGAATACAAACCGCTCTTTTCCCTTCGTCACTACTCGTATAGCCCTTTCCAAACCTTCTATCCACATCCATCATATAAACACAAATATATACGAACGTATAGAATCGGTCTCGGCCCATTGGATACAAAAGTGCGGTTATGGTGAATCTGCAAAAGTGGCAAACGACGCCGCTTATATATATCCACATCCGATTCACGTCAAATTTTCTACCGAAACGACTCATCAATTATTCGTAGTTTTTTTTTTTTTTGTCTTTCCTGATCGTTGATCGATGAGAAATAAAAAGCGAATGGTCGGTTTTACAACTGTCGTTACAGTTTATCAAAGCTTTTTCAATCAACGCCCATCTAATTGTTCAATATCGGACTAATTCTTTGTTATTGAATGATTATAAATTCGATGTTACCTTTTATCTTTCCTCTCTCGAATTTCAGCATCCCGCCACGCTCAACGTCTATTTTAATATTCAATAACTCACCCTCTGGGTGTGCGAGCCCAAAAAAAAAAAGCTTCACCAAAAGGCTCGATCGAAAAAACCCATTCGTTTACGTTCGTGTGCCATTTTTCTACCAGCGCTCTCTTTATCCCGAAAAAAAAGAAGAAAAAAAAACACCACACCGAGCCCAACGACCGGCAACGAAACAATATAATATCAAACGTGTGAGATGGGCTCCGAGAAAAAGTCAAGGTAGCTGGGGGCAAAAAAAGGGTGAGAAAAAAACGTTCTTCGACCGAGACGAGGAGCCTCGAATCTGATACTCGATGTTATCCCGGTAGCCTGGATATCCCGCAATTATTTTTCGATTACAGAAGAAACACGTTTTATTTTCGAAGATTAATGGGACTTCGAAAGTTAGGATTGTCGAAGAATAAAAACATGTTTTTTTCAGTTGACATATATACATATATGTATAAAGGAAAAAGAGTTTCTTGTAGTATTCACTTGGTCGAACCAATTGGCCTGAAGTTTAATTAAATATAATTGATCAAGTCTATCGAGCTTTGAAAAATCGTTGTAAACATCTATGATTAATAATGTTTCCGATGAATTAATCGACTTACATTAATAAAGAAATTTTTTTATATGAAAAAATGTTGCAGCCTTTTTGCATCGTTCTCCCTCGTGCATCTTCCGCTAGATTAAATAATTCTGTTCGTACGTAATACCGGTAAATATCTAACGATACATATAGACATATTTTTTCATCCAACTCTATATATACACGTTACGATATTACACCGTCACTGAACGATTTTGTTAACGCCTGGGCGCCTGTTCACCACAGCTGGAGAGTGACTGGAAGTGGCCGAGCGAGGCGTGCATACGCTCTCGTTAAAGCTTCTCTTCTTTTTTTTTTCTCCTCATTCTAAAAACCCCTTGAATGTCCCGTTTGGCCGCTGCCAAAGACCCCTTGGTTCGACCCAAGTGGTCGAAAAAAAAAAGAGCTAAAATCTAGGGGGGGGGGGGGATAACAAAAAAAAACATATCCCCCCCTCCCCCGAGTAAATCAAAAAAGCACGAGAGGCTTGCCACCGTGGTCGGCTCGAGTTTGTTCCAGCTCGGTTTTACCTTTGCCACGTTTACTTATACCTTCACCAACAGTCGTGCGGTGAAGCTCACGAAAGGGAGTGGAAAAAATTGTTTAAAAATAAACGCCGAGGGATGAAAAACAAAAATACAAGTACGAACGGAGCTTTACTACGGACCAATAACCTGTGGCCATTCACTCGCTATACCTGACTTTCAAGCGTCCTCGTACAGGTCAAATTACTTTCGTTTTCTTTTTTTTTTTTTTTCAACCTCCCCAACGCGTTAAGAAAGCCTGAACTATGCGGGAATGAAAATGCAGCGAGTATATAGCTGCTTTTCTCCTCGAATCACGATTCAATGAAGTCTCAAATAATAAACACAAAACGAGCATCGGCAGTGGTGAAATTTGAAGGATCATTCTATCATGATAGTTGCCAACACCGATTTTCAATTATTATTATTATTATTCCCTTGAGCCGGCGTTGCGAGCTTCGTTCTTTTAATCTTTGAAAAAATGTTGACGTCGAAATATCGCCCCTTCGAATAGCCACATCTTTGGCTAAGGGAGTTGATTAAAAAGTCGTTAAAAAAGTGGATAAACGGTGCGCGATAATTGATCCTTGATGAAAGGATGTCCTTTCCCAGTCGTTTTACGAACGGAAATTGAGAGATGGAAATTTTACAGGATTCAGCAGGAGGGAAAAAAAAAAAAAACGAAAAAACGAAAACAGATTGTATCCCGAGCAAGCAGGGGCGATTCGAGAAATCTCTTCGATATAAATATTCCTTCACCATCCATAGAGGACTAACGATTTTTCATCGTGCGTATATGTGTGGAAAAAATCGCTCTTTTATTTTCACCTTTGTTTCTTTTTTTTCTCGATGATTGGAAATTTCATTTTGCTACGGTACGATGAATGCTATTATTTTTCTTTTTTTTTCGGGAATAAAGACCAGACAAAAAAATCGGCTTACGACTAACAAACGTCACTCTTCGATGTCGTCGCCTCTATCTCCGATTCAAACGATCGAATTTTTACTCCTCGCACTCCGTTTCCTCTTTCTATTCCTGCTGTAGGCTTTTTTTTCATATTTTTTTTTTTTCCTTTTCCGACCAATAGAACTGAACAAATTGCACCGGATTCCGAATAGAATCTCGATATGTTTGTATTCTTTCGAAATTCACCGGTTTCGTGATCTCGCGTCTAGCTTATTTTCAAACTTTTTATTCGTTATCTTCGGTTGATCCGGCACTCCGGCTCGTTAGATACACATCCAATTATCCTTTTTTTTTTTTTTCGTTGCACAAAGCGCCTCGTGACGAAACAAAAATCGTGATACGAGTAAAATATATATAGGTTTGGTTACTTTTAATAAAAACTAAAAGATCTGCAACCGCCTGCTTGAACAAACGACCAACCTCGAGTATGTCGTACGTCAACCGAGGCGAGACCTTCATAATTCTCTCTCTCTCTCTCTCTCTCTCACTCACTCTCGTACAGTTTAAAGCTCGCGTGTTCTCTACAAAACGAGAATGAGATATGAGAAATGGCCAGAAAACGCATTACCCGCCTAACCTTGTTTCTCTTTCCACCGAAAAGTTGTTCAGGATATTCGTGAAAAATAAAGATACTCTTGGAAATTTTCACGAAATTAAACGTTTTATTGGACGATTTAAAAGAAAATCCTCGATTCAAAGTAACATTTTGACGTTTAAAATAACTTCGGAGTAAATATAATATTTAAATAAATTTAAAATATCTCGACAAGATTCTTAAACATTTGCTTACGGTAATTATCCTCTAAATTGCACGATTCCTTGACCAGCTTCTCGCGATGGTTTCAATCCCCTGAGGCTGTAAATGACGATGAGTTTTCGAGTACAGCAAACGTTGTTGTTACCAAAGCATCCGGAAAGTAATTGTTCTTCGTCAGTCTTTATCTCTCTCTCTCTCTCTCTCTCTCTCTCTCTCTCTCTCTCTCTCTCTCTCTCTCTCTCTCTCTCTCTCTCTCTCTCTCTCTCTCTCTCTCTCTCTCTCTCTCTTCAACAATATCCAAAGCTTCAAAAGGGTGAGAGAATAGGGAAACTCCATCAAAATATTTGTCCGTAGCGACACAAAGAGAAATTGAATTCCGCAGCATTTCGAGACCTTCTAACTTGTCCGTATAACTACACGAAAACTTCATTTCTCAAGAACTAAATTCAGCGCGCGATTCGTATCAACTTGCCGTAACGATTTAATCTCTCAATGGCAAAATAGCATTGACAACGAAGCCATAATATTTTTTGAATTTTCACACGAACCAGAGACAAAAAATAATTCATTAAAAAAAAAGAAGTCTTTAATCTCAATAATCCGAGCAAACCGATAGCTCGAGCTTTATCAAACAAAACGTCAAATCGAATTCTCCCTGCGGACGTCCAAGTAATGACGTTCATATAAAACAAAAAAAAATAAGTCATGAAATATCTTTGAAACGGTGAAAATTGAAGCTCCAGAATTACATCGCTGTTTATCGACGTTCGGTTGATAGATCGTTGGCTATTTTTATAATAATTCAAGCTTCCAGGTTTGTACGTCCTGCTCGCTGCACCATTCCATATTTTCAATATACATATATCGACGCACGTGCATAGAGATACATCCATAGTTACAAAAGTGTCGGTTACTCGAGCGAGGCAGAACGTAATAACTCAACGTTGGTAAGAGTTCAGATTGGTTTTCATGGTCTCTCTCGTCTAAAATTCATATATATATATGTATATGTATATAAAGAAACAGACATATACATTAATATATATAAATATGATTATACGAGGTATTCGAGCAGTTTGAGAGGCTTGATGGTAGCGAAAGCGTTGGTAACAGTGCACCACTCTCGTACTCGATCCTGCGACCACATCCTTCATCGTCTTCCATAAAAAAAAAAAAAAAATACGTCTTTCCCCATACGTCTTCTACACGAGCAATGGGAGTCAAGTTCTTCCATATGGTAGATCCGAGCCTCTCGTTCCTGCTCGTCCAATCGTTTTTTCTCGAGTAGAACATCATTCGAGGATATATACATATATATTTCTTGACAGAGAGAGAAATCAACAAGAATGCTGCTGGAGTTGGAAAAAAAATCGATATTTCGATTGCAATCTTGTTTCTTTCCCTACACCCGACCATTTTTCTATGTGTTTCGACTGAAAAGAAATCGAACGAAAAATAATTTTTTGCGTATGTAACAGGCTCATGGAAAAAGTAGCCAGATTCAAATATCCATGTAATTTAAACCGTGGTTACCACACTAGTACGAATTCGCACCACCGAAATCGTATTTTTTTTTTTTTATCATTTTCGTCTCAACTACAACTTCACTGGATAAATATCTTCTTTTTTTTTCACTCGAAATTGTTACCATTTCTCAAGATTTTTCCTTCAAGAAACTCTGATGATCAATTACTTTTGAACCATTTATACAATAATTTGACAATAAAAAATCCCAAATCACGATTATTGGACATCCTCGAAAGAAACAATAAAAATAGTTCAATCTTTTCGTTGCCTCATCACGCGTTGATAAAACAAATAAAAATTAATCAAAGCAGGATTTAGGAGATACGAAAAAAGAAATTCATTCGTCGTCCAATACAGATTTTAAATGAAATAAAACGTTAATTCGCCTGCTTACGTGAGCAACCTGTACAAACGTTATTTGACATCGTCCTGATGGCGACTCAGGGAATAACCAGACTTGCTTAATCCACACAGGATGCATGATCGTTATACCTAAGGGCTTGTGCTCACTATCTCCTGTAACTCGAAGCTAATTGGCTGCATCTACAAATATATACATATATACATTTACCTTCATCTCTATGTTTAATAAATATATATATATACATACATATATATATATATATATATATATATATATACATTCAACGTAGTCACATGCGATACAAACACATTTTATCCCCTGCTCTAGTACTTTCTATCTCTATGCCTTCCATCAGGAATGGACCAGTGTATCTCGAATATACGGAGACCGCTATATAGAGGCACCACCATTGCTGTGGCAAACTCGACGTTGATTAGGACATGGCTGATGATTTATAGGCAACGACCATTCCCTCCAGGATTCGAGCCTTCGTGGTCTATCCCCACATCTCCCTCTCTCTCTCTCTCTCTTGCTGCACATATTTGTACACAACTATAGTTATATACATAGATATTTACATTTATATACATATATATGTATATAATTGCCGCTATTCCAGAACCGAGAGTGTAAAATATGTGGCTCGAGGTAGGATGAGCCTGAAGCCTCTCTATGGCATAGAGTGGTGACCGTAAACCATGTTACGAAGACACATAGCAGCGGGGACAGAGGGAGGCGCGAGAGTCACAGCATCCGGATTCAGCCAGGCTAAGAGAAAACCAGGGAGAGAGAGATGAAAAGGGGGGAGGGGGAGGGGGGGTAGTTGGAGTAAAGGGAGAAGGGCTGAGCTCGCGCGTTAAGGGTTTGCTGACTACCGTGATGCTTGGCTGAACAGTACGAGCTGTTACTACTGCCACTGCTGTGGGCCATAATACTCGGGAAAGATCCGTGTGGAACGTCGCTTCGTCACTGAATAATCGACTTGATTTTTTTGACCCTTTTTTTTTGTTTCTTTTCAAGCATTTCGAGATTTTTTGAAGAGGGCTCAAAAAATCTTTTGAGTGAAGTAAATTTTTTTCGGGCCGGTCAAACTTTCGAGGAGGGTTAAATTAATCGTATTATTTTTCATCGAATGGATTGTAGGCTTTGTCGAAACTTTTGGTATTAAATTCCTGCCGAATAAAAATAAAAATAGTTTAGGCGAGACTCTCGTCGAGAGAGTAACGCGAAATTTGCCTGATTTTCCAAAAAAATGTGTTTCATACTCTCGCCCACGTTTTTATAGTTATTTTCGAATTGTGTATCGAAATAAGAGAAAAAAAAAATCTCGGTGATTCAATGGTGGTAATAATTCGATGGATTTTTTTGAACTCGATATAAATCTCTCGCGTAGTACAATGAGGATCTCGTAAATAAAGCATTAATGAATTTTTTCGTGAGATTGAACGTTTTTTTTATTTTTTTATTTTTGGATTGTAGGGTGTTTCGAAATGAAACTTCGATTGATTCGAATGATGCAATAAAATAGATGAAATTTTAAACGAGAAACTTTTTATATTCTATCGAATTCAGGCACAGTCAATTTATCTCGATACTTTTCTTTAATAAAGTACGTTTTTGAAATTGAACACTCGAGTAACGCTCGAATAATTGGTAATATGCAGGGAACGCTGTTAAAATTTTAGTGTCCCATCAACTCTCGTTAAAATCTGATGAATTTTTTTTTTTTTTTGCTATTTTTTCATTTTTCCAATCGTTTCAGGCACTAAACCAAGAATGAAGAATCACTACAGAGCTCATCAGTTATCCGTGTGGCTAAGGCTTGTTCCCGAATTACACAGAGCAGGCATGGAGGACGTTGAACCAAAACACAATCTTTTTCGTGCTCACGGCGATCCTAATATTTATGATGGCTCGGTCAGACCCGATCCTCTGAGCAGAGCAACCGACGATCTTAACAGACGAATCAATCTTACCACCGAAATTCCTACCACTACCGACTACAGCATTACCACTTGTGTCAGCCACATACAGAGCACCAATCTTCAAAACGTTCACAACGCGAGCACCGACACTTTGGCGAGTCTCGACGCTGCCGGGTAAATTTTTTTTTTTCATATCAATTCTCATTTTTTTTTTGTTTTTTTATTTTATTTTATTTTTTTATCGATTTGAATGGAATGAGCCAATATTTTTGATGATCGAATGGAGCACGAGAACGATTGAATCCGTTGAAATTTTTGTATGAAATTATCAGATTTCAAGAAGACTTTCATGTTCGATACAAAAACTCATTTTTTTTTTTTTTTTTTTTTTCTTTGTGAACCGTAGAGAAACGAGAAAATTTTTTCAAAAACGTACCGATGAATTCTGAACAATTCTGGCCACGAAAAACTCATGGGAGCGATGAAATTTCGTTAATTGGAAATAACGGACCAAAATTTGTTTCCCTGCTGTGCTCACGTTTCAATTTCGTTTTTTATAAAAAAAAAATAAAAAAGAAAAAAAAAGGAAATTTTTGTTTTTAATTGTGAATCGATCGTTCTTCCAGTTACGCCGCTTACTCGACCGCCCTGAGCGTCACGATCGCCATCGGCTGCAGCCTTTTAATCCTCAACGTTCTCATATTCGCCGGTGTTTACTATCAGCGAGATAAAACGAGGCTCGAAGTTAAAAGTCTTCAGCAACAACAAATGATGAACCAACAGTGCGGACCTCGCGGCTTTACGGAATTAAAACAACCCCCACCGCCTCATTCACATTTTCCAGGCAGCGGTCAAGTCATCGTCGACGTTGAGAACGAAATGTTGAGAAGGTACGAAAAAACTATTATATCCTCGCCGGATTTCATTTTTTTTTTCTTCATTTTTCTTCTTTTCAAATCACTCTTTTATCATCGAATCAAAGTGCGATTTATCAACGTGATTTCACATTTGGTCAATTTTATTGAGTTGGTAAATCTTTGGTAATATTGGTAAATCAATAAGCGCAAAAGAAATCGTTTCTCAATAAGAATTTTATAACCACTTCTGAGGTATTCGTTTTTAAGGAGGTTGGCTACACACAACAATGTTGCCATGTTAAAAGCATAGAAAAATTCGAAATGATTAGAATTTAATGAAATTCGGTGAGCACATTCTTTTGGATTAAATATGAATATAGAAATTTTTTAAGATTTTTCATCTACATAGTTTTCGAGTAATTTAACACTAGAGTTTACATCCGTAAGCATAGGATTCTCATATATATATAGGTATATATTTTGCATATTGTAAACTCCAATTATTCGACAACTATGTAGACGAAAAATTTGAAAAAAGTTGTGTCATTGCATTTGATGCTAAAGAATGTTATCACTAAATTTTATTAAATTCTTATCTTATTGTCGTATGTAGCCGCACCCTCCTTAATGACAAATTTTGCGAAACATTTGAATTTATCGAGAAAAAAAAATCATTGAAATGAGCTTTTGCTCCAAAAATGTTAAACTCGTTAAAAAAATTCGACTTTTTACTTTAATAATTTCAATTTAAAACTTATTTCTCTCGAATTTTGACAGTATAACTGTCAAATTTATGATTTTATGCAATTTTCCAAGTTCCAGTTGTTTTGAGATTTTTTTTTCGTGTATCAGTAATTACATCAGTAATTTCATTTTTTAAAGTTACGAAATTTACAAAAATACACTCAGCAAAGAAATGTGTATCTTGAAGAAAATTTTTGTTGATTTAAAAAATCGTGGCGAACAAAATGAAGTTGATTGACCCAAGCTGAATCGATTTAGTTGATAATTTTTGGTCGATTCAAACACTTGACTTGTTGGCTCGAATGAATTTTGTTGAAACAGCAAATTTCTGCTCTCAGTGTATCTTTTTGGATATCGAATTAATAACAAAATTCGTTGAACTGAATAAAAAGTCTGCGGATCCGCATCTTCGTGAAGGACGAATAGAGAAAAAAGATTCGAAAATGAACAAATAACTAAAAAAGAAAAAAAAGGCTCAGTTACAGCTTTGTTTTCATGCTAAACTCTCATTGTATTTTGACAGAAACGTTATGAAGGGAGGCTCGAACGATCCTGGACTGATGCAGCAGGGTCAGAGCACTCACACGTTACCGCATCAGCATCATTATCAACATCAGAAACAGCATAGCCAGCAACACGCCACACTGCCACGAGCAACTGTGATACAGGAAATGAGCATGCAGGTGGGCTGGAAATTCACGGTTAGATCATCCCTCTGATATTTCAAGAATTTGAAAAAAGATAAAAAAAAGTTCTTAAACAATCAACACTCTATATACGAACCGAATGATATTCAACTTTGAACATTTTTCAACGCAAAAATCTATTTTTTTTCTCTCCAAAATATTCATTAATCTTGATACAAAAATTTCGAGATACAAAAAAAAAATTCCTTCCAAATCAACATTGCGAGAGAACCGAATGGATTGGTCTCAGAGCAAATGTAAATATCCATTATTTACAGATACTCTGAGAGAAATTGATAGAGAAGCAATATTTCACGTATAAAAAAAAAAACGACAAACAAGAATTCCGAAAGACCGAAATGCGCTTGTTTTTTCTGTCAATATTCATTTGCTAAAACGTGGATTGATCGCGTTTTTTTTTTATCGTCCGAAATTTTCATTCTCGTCATTTTTCGTACAATTTTAAGGGCATTAATCTGGTAATCGAAACAACAAACGGATATTGATTAAAAACAAAATTGTATACAGTTATCAATATCAACGAAATCACCTGTCAAAATTTCAAGCTCGATACTGCGTTCGAGAGAAATGAATAAAAACAGATTTTTCGATGTAACACAGTTCCTCATGCGTTTCTATGATTTTCCCGTCTGTAAACATGACATTCGCGAGCATTGAAAAAAAAAAACATTTTCCGAACGAAACTTCTATAAATGTTAGAAAAAAAATAAAAAATTGAAAAAAATGTTTGACGACTTCGTAAAATCGATTCGACACTCGTGAGTTAAACTTTGGAGGTTAAACACGCTGAAGATACTGAGCCGATAACGCTAGTCGTGTGACAGTTTTTAGTTTTGACTCGCTCGGTACCGGATGAACTTTCTCGAAGTAGAATTTTTTCGTTGTACAAAGAGGAATGATTAATAAAAATAAAAACAATGAATTAGATGATAAAATTTTTCGAAAATTAAATATTATTCGTAGAGTCAACATTGATTTTGTTTTATTACGTTTTTACAGGGACCGCCAAATGGATCGATCCATTTGAAAGTTCCAAGAGCTCCGCCACCGCCCAGAGCAAAAAGTCCGCCGGAGAATCAGCCGCTTCTCCAGGGTGCGACGGTATCGAGCCGTGTGTCACAGGCGAGTATGAGCGAGATGAGAGTGTGATGTATGGACTCCCCTCCGAGGCCAGTAGTCGTCCCGGATGTTCTAACGGCGTCGACGTTGCTGTAGATCGACTCGTACAAGACCTCGGGAGGAACAACAAATTCCCATCGATCCCGATCCAGACCATCGTGCAAAAAATCAAATTCCAATGAAGAAGAAAAATAAACATCGCCGAAGAAGTAAAAACGAACGAAAAAACAACAACAACAACAACAACAAGGAGTAGGAAAAAACGAAAAAGAAAAGGAAAGAAAAAGAAAAAACACACAAGTGAAATTGAGCGTGAGAGCCAGAGGATTGTAATTGGTGAAAAAATATTGGGATCGTGGATGAAGTTTGTGAAAATAAAAAATATCACTCGAAGGACTTAATCAGTGGCGAGTATTGGGACTACGGAGGGGGGTGTATTTAACGATGAACACGTGCACACACTTATTAACGAAAACGCTAAAACACTATTAAAAAGAAAAAAAAGAAAAAATATACGTAGAGAAAAGGATCGAAGAATAACCGAGAAATTCACGCGTATAGATATGCATGCGTGTGTATTGAAGAGTGGTGTCGAGTCAAGTTTTACGAACGCGATCGATCCAAGTGAAAAAAAAAAAAAAGAAACAAATAAAAAAAAAAAAAAGAAATTACGATCCGTCGTAAAATAGAATATACGAAGGTCATCAAAACGAATGGAGGACGGACACAAATGTTGCCTACGTTTCACGAGAGAGACGAGAGTTGCCAAAAAATCAAACAGTAAAGAAACGAAAATAATAATATATATCTAATAATCATACGCGAACATAACATTTTCCTGGCTTCGTTGCCATTCGGTTAACGCGAGGATCGCATGTTCGTGGCAGATTTCAGGAAAACAACAACAACAAAAAAAAACGTCAGAACGAAAGAAAGGTAACGACAGAAGAAAAAAAAAATTTAAAAAAAAAATATTTCACAATCACTCGAAATTCAATCAAATCGCGGCCAACGGTTTTGTCCACTGTGCCATCGAACGTCACTAAAATTCAATAAAACGAAATAAAAAGAGAAATTTCATTAAAATAAAAACAAAATCGAAACGATGTAGGTAGTTAAAAAAAAAAAAAAAAAAAAAAATTAAAATTAAATTTAAAAATGAAAGAAAAAAAAAACGAAAATACGAAGAAATTTTTAGATGTTATTAACGAGAACATGGCTCAAGACAAGATTTAATGAAAAATGATGATCAAGACCCGTGTATAAACAAATAATGAGACGAAGGGATAAAGAAAACAAATATTATTCACTACGATGTTAGATGTTCCTTGTACATAAATAAAGAATGAAAGACTTTATACCGTAAGAGCGCCAAACGTTTGCTACTTCCACAAAAAATCACAATCGATTGACAGCGTCGCTTATTGTTTTCCTTTTTTTTCTCTCTCTCTCTCTCTCTCTCTCTTTTTTACATTCAACGACGTTTTCGTGTCGTTCGTCGAAGGAATATTAATAAATTAACGTTAAAGTAAATTGAAAACAAACAAACGATGAGATTTTTTCTCTGAATTTGAGCAATTCGAGATCGTATCCGCGTAACCCTTCATCGAAAAGTGATCACACAATTGCAGAAAAAATATTTGCGTATTTTTACTACGAAAAATCATTTTCGTGGTTTCAATTTTTTTTTTTTTTTTTTTTTTTCCATCGTAAAATGTCGAAACTGCAAGGCTTCGCACGAGTTAATATTTCTGTGTAATTCTGTTGAAAAAAATGGTGAATAAAATTCGTGTAATAACGAATCGAACTCGGCAGGAAAAAAAATAAAACGACGAATGTATCGAAGAACCGAATAACGATCTCTTGTTGCTCACTGACAGCCATGACTATTTTATCGTAGGATTACACGAGGCGTTCAAAGAAATAATAACTGTGGAGGGCTCCGATAAGAAATCGAAACAAAAAAATCATATTCAATAAAGAAGAATGGATCGAGGTCAAAAGGCGGATCGCGGAAAATGATTGTCGATTTCTATCGAGCCCGTGTTCGATTCTCCTACGAGATTCAACGATTTACGTAAAAACAATCATTTTTTTTCCGAATCGATTGAATTTTTCTTAGATAAAAAATCTTCCCGTCTTATTTAAAAAAAAAAAAAAAACATTTTTTTTCACGAGCACGAAAATCGAAGTAAATATTATTTACCAATATCCTGAGAAATTTGTTGAATAAAATATTTTTCATTGTAAGAACGTGAAATCAAACGAAAGACTAAATCAAAATGCACTTATTTGCCGACAGTTTTCAAAATTTTCATAAAACATCCGTCAAAAAGTCTGATCTCGATAGAAATCGACGTGACTCGATCGATGGAAGACTCTATATGTATACGTAAGAAGAATAAAACAAAAAAAAAAAAAAGTATTTATGAAATGGATGATTGAGACAAGAGATATTCATCGAACAATAGCGATCATTTTTTTACTC
The DNA here is from genome assembly GCA_037576405.1 of Campoplex capitator. NCBI lineage: Eukaryota > Metazoa > Arthropoda > Insecta > Hymenoptera > Ichneumonidae > Campoplex > Campoplex capitator. The sequence continues at coordinate 11,800,448 of JARBWI010000004.1, read as the reverse complement.
ATCTTCCTCCATCAAATTCCGGCGTAAGACTCATTTTTTACTCACACTGCCATAATTCTTAAAGAAATGAAAAAAAAAAAAAAAAAAAAAAAACAAAAACAAGAATAAGGATGAGAAAAAAAATGAGGGGAGGAGAGAGGCAGCAGCAAGAAAACGTCGAAAGAGGCGAATGACCGAAGAATCTTATACGACTATAAAAGTGAGCTCGCAAAAGTTGGAGATATTACGTGGTAAAACGACTTGTGTACATAATATTAAAAAATAAAAAAAGAAAGAAAAAAAAAGGAAAAAAAGTAAGAGAATGATAAAAATTTAAACACGATAAACGTGTCGTCGCGTATTGTATTATTTCTAATTTCGCTCAAACATGAAAAAGAGACGCTCAGTGATTGAAAAAGTGTAAAAGAGGACAAGAGAGAATGAGAGTGTAAATGAAAAAAAAAGAACAGAAAAAAAAAATCAACACACGATGCAAAGCCAAAAAAAAACTTGATAGAATTTTTCTTTTTATTGTATTTAACGAGATAATGTATATTTCAGCTTTCACGCGAGTGTGAATACGATATCATTATTATAAATATGGACAATCCGATTGTACGAAAGAGCATAAAGAAAAAAAACCTTAAAAATGAATTGGGAATGGGAAATATTGAGAGGAGATAAACCAGAAGACTTATTATAATCGATGTGAGAATGGGTGAGAAGAGGTTAAATTGGATGTACAATTTTCGGGCGATTTTAAGAAAAAATTAATATGTTTCGAACGAAAATACGATTATTATATCGAAGAATCCCGCGCCTTTTGACCGTCGATCGTTTGTCATTGAATTTCCATTAAATTTATTACGAAACCTATTTATTATATTGGAATACAATTTTAGCTGGAAATAACCCCTCCCCATTCCTCATGCGCTCTATTCGAACGCGCTTTTTTCGATTGATCGCTCTGAAACGATCGCGGGAGCAGCGAGCCGCTGCGTGTGTTACGTTTTAACAGTTTTGTTGTCAAATTGTAAATACATAACGAAATATATGGAAAATAATTGTATCAGTTGTGCAATTTATTTAACAACCCATTCATTCTTTCATCGTATTCATCCATGGTGTAGAAAAATATATATTTTTATTAAAACGAAAGTGTCCATAAAAATTAAAGAGTTACATATTTTGTTGTAATTACGTCAGGCGTTCCTGCGACCTTCACGACACGACGCCATCGCTTCAACCATGTTTCCCCACTTCACGAAGTTCCAGACTTCTGAGAGACTCAGAACACAGTAAAAAGATGGAAGTGAATAATCGTGAAGGATTTATTTTTATTTTCAAGATTCGCACGCACTTTTCACCAAGTTTTTCCACTTTATCCACTTCACGAAGTTCTAGATTCTTGTCAGAATCCCCAAGTATACACGTTGTCAACAACCATTGTTTACTAATGCTCTCCGTATCGGATTTGCGCGAGGAGCCAGAGACCGGGGACCCCGGGGACACTGTAAACAAAACGATCGACACAGGCAACTGTACTTTTTTTCACTACGATTTACAGTCGGCATTGTCAGCACCATCAAAAAGTCAGAAAAACTGCTTCTCGCTCACGATCGATACGCGAGCCCGCCAACGGTCACCGAGCCAAGCGCTGTCTTTGTTCTTCGTATGTATAGTGGCTCTACGGCTACGGCTGACTACCAATGGCTGTGCTCCAATATGACAATTTGTTCTGAAATCACTTTGTATTATTTGTAAGGTTAAGAAACGTTTATTCCCTGTATAATTTCAGAGCTTTCCTTTAATATCGCGAATTTTTAATGAAAATATCCAATTTATAATTTGTATTTAGTCATTGAATATTTTTTATTCACGAATAATGATAATATGTAATTGAATCATGAATTCCCTTGATCAGTTTTAAGAATTTCACATCTTTAACGAATCTCATTAAAATGTGAGCTTCAAATTTCCCGCCTTCGCGCAGGCTCCACGCTACACGTCAGCATGACGCGCATGCGCATGATATGGCGCCTCTTGAGCAATAACCGCAATAACACACGTACGACGTACGAAACAGCACCCACACAAAAGAGCTCGGACTAATTTGGAAATAGTCGCGACCGCTCTCGAGAGTACACTCGCGCCACTCAGTGGTTAATGTCTCCCTTTTACGCGTGTGCGTGAATCAAGCCAGTTTCCCCGGTGTTTTTTTGTTACTTTATTTAATATTTTCAAATTAGTATAAATTTACTATTTTCTCGTAAGGAGATAAAAGTAAAAACGCGACGATAAAGGAACCAGTGACATCCCTCGTTGTTCGGGGGATCGTGCAGCAAAGGTTTAAAACTAAATAAAAAAAAGTGCGTTTCGCTCTTGTGAAATTAGCAATGCCGAGATTTCAGAAGATTGAAATAAACAGAACGGAATGGGAGGTACCTGATCGTTATCAGATGCTAACGCCAGTTGGCTCGGGCGCTTACGGTCAAGTTTGGTGAGCACTACCGCGTTTTTTCCCTCGTTAATCACGATCACCTTTTTTTTTTGCTACTACCCATATAATTACATAAATCGAACAAAGAGTATGGGAAAAAAAAACATATGAAACATTGCTAAGGTGACACGAGGAAAACTTTACGAATCCCACGCCAAGATCGAAGACCTTGACATTCCCCCGTCTCTCCTCTTTTATTCTTTAGCTTGCCGCAATCAACTAGTTGTCTATATTCTCGTCTAACACTTCGATGAAAAATACACAAGAAAAAGCAATGAGAATCGCGATAATGTTCGAGAATAATACATTGTCGTTTGAAAAAAAAAAAAAACGTTTACGAAGTATCGGTCTCGTCAATTTTTACGAATTAAACAATCGATTTATGTCAACTTATTTATAACCTTTGAATATTTATTATTTGACATCGTTAAGAAACCATTGTCATTTATTCAAATAATACATATTTTCGTAAACAGGAAACGAGTTGAAAGTTTTTCCTTTCTGTTTCTTTTTGTTTTTGCATAATTTTTTTTCTAGCAGATTTGAATTTGTACCGTTGACGAAAAAATGAACAACAGACGTGTAAAAACGAAAGACGAAAGTCGAAAAAGTATAGGTTGACTTTCATCAGATATTCCATCAGAAATTTTTCATCTCGATAATTCATATGACATGTTTTTAAAACTGCATTGATATATTTTCAACGTTGTTTTTGAAAATTCTTCTTATGCGAACTTCCTAGGCTTTGTATTAAAGTTAAATCTTTCGAATAATTCAACGAAATTATTAACATTTTTCTGTCTTACCGATCGAGAAACCAAGCTAATGTCATTGAAACTCGAGGTTTATAAATAAAACAATCTTGATCGCAAATATCTCGTGTTAGCTCATTCTATTCGCATAATTTCATTGTCACGCAATTTAATCATGAGATACGATCTTCAATCGCATCCAGAAAGAATGCACATCGACCGTCCGATGACCTTGATAAATTTATCCAGTCGCATTGTTACTTTCTCTTATTATCCTCAAATCTAATCCATGCAAAACTATCATTCGATCTAACGCAGACAATTTTGCAAACTTAACAACGATTTTGTAACACTGGCACGATCAAAAAAACATGGCAGAATAAAAATTGATTTTTTTACCATTGTGTCGACAATTAAAAACTGGATTTTTCAAATATTACTACTCATTTCTGTACGAACCTAATGAACCAACTGGAATGGCTCAGAAATTTGGGAGAAGAAAATTGAGAAACTCAATTTTACAGCTAATCGTGCATTTCATTTTTATCGATGAAAAGACTTCTCATAACTTAATCCTTTTTAATTTTTTTTTTTCTTATTCTAGTTCTGCTCAGGACACTGTAACGGGTCAGAAAGTGGCAATAAAAAAATTGGCCAGACCTTTCCAATCGGATGTTCACGCTAAGAGAACATACAGAGAGCTGAGAATGCTAAAGCACATGAATCATGAGAATGTATGTCGGACAAAAATATCCCTTTTCTCTCGAGCGCAGCAGAGTCGGATTATTCAAAAGTATTGGTTTACATGATTTCTTTTTCTGTTCAGGTAATTGGTCTGCTAGACGTGTTTCACCCGTCGTCATCCTTGGAAGATTTCCAACACGTGTAAGTTTTTGATTCGTCAGCAATATTTCAGGTTTTCACAATTGATTTGTGCTTCTGATAATTCTTTTGAATATTATTTTTCATTCGCAGCTATCTCGTCACTCATCTCATGGGAGCTGATCTCAATAATATTGTGAGGACGCAAAAACTCTCTGACGATCATGTGCAATTTTTGGTTTACCAAATTCTCAGAGGACTCAAATATATTCACTCCGCAGGAATAATTCACAGGGTAATTGATGACCAATCCGATATAAAAATTGAAGAAAAACTTCATTTTTTCATGATTCTCTACCAACACAAATTTATTCTAAAAAAAATTACATCAATTCTCTTAGAGAATGTAAAAATAATGCATCACTTTGATTTATTTAATGTATTTTGTTGTTTTCCATTTCTCAATATGCTAATTATGAATGTTGTTGTTTACTCTGTTTTTACAGGACCTGAAACCATCCAATATAGCTGTTAACGAAGACTGTGAATTGAAAATATTAGATTTCGGTTTGGCGAGACCAACGGAAAATGAAATGACAGGATACGTCGCCACAAGGTGGTACAGAGCACCAGAAATAATGCTAAATTGGATGCACTACAGTCAAACAGGTTTTCACTAATTCATCAAATTTTCCAAAAACAAAACAATTAGATGTTTTCTATTTTCTTCTTCATTATTATTATATATATGAATATATATTCTAATCGGGATTCCTTGCGACTGAATGTTAATTCGACTATTCGGTTGTTGTTGTTTCCCAGTCGATATTTGGTCCGTTGGATGCATTATGGCTGAATTGCTGACTGGAAGAACATTGTTTCCTGGCACCGATCGTATCCTTTCGATTACTACACGTATTCTGATTGTTGTTTAGCAAGATTTATATTATTGAGGAAAGACCAGGGAAATGTGGTTTTTTGAAAAGTTTGAAAATAACAAATGTTCCCTCTAATCTCAGAAAAATATTGTTAATAACGAAAAATTCGTTTATGACATAATTTTTTTTTATAGAAAACTCAACCAAACACTTAGTCAAACTTTCCCTATCGCCATTTGTTATAATAAAATTAAACATTGTTTAATCGTAGCAAACCTTATCGCTAATATACCTCTTTTCTCACTCGAGACACTCGCATCTACCTATTTAACAACAAAAAATGCTTTTTGCTAAGGTTCTGCGAAGCCATCCACGCTTTCAATGCTTTTTTTCTGGATAAAGCTCTCGCACTAATTTTCAAGAACACGTTGAAGCACTTTTTTCTCTGCAACGCTGAATCAAGCTTTATGCTTCGATGCAAGCTAATTAATTGAAAACGCGATATTCGGCTTTTATACCATTGCACGGATAATTTATACAAAAAATAATGGAAGAATCCTTGATTAGAGGTGTTTTATGCTTATAATTCCAGCGGAAAAATAAACTCGATAGAAAATCGATTGTTCGCGATTTCATCACCGAATATCATAAAAAATTTAACAATTTCTAACATTATTTGAACGTTTTTTTTTTCCTCGGAATTTTCATCAGATCAATTCTTTTTCGCTGGAAATAATAATCTAAAACATCGCTGAGTAAATAAATGGAGACATCATTGTCCGAGTGAACAGGCAATTTGAAAATTTTTTGAAGACTCGTAGCGTGCCGCGGATGGATTAATTGCTGATTTCTTGGTTTTTTCAAAGAAAAAAAGAATACCATTTGAACGGTAAATAGAGAGAATAGTAGTGTCGAAGCCTTAGCAAGAGCAGATATTCATCAATTGAATCTAATAATGGAAATTCTCGGCACTCCACGGGACGAGTTCATGCAGAAAATATCATCAGAATCGGTAAGTCGTCCTTTCCTTTCCAGCCCCAATTTCGTATCGCGTTTTACGACACGTATCGATAAAATCTTTGAAGACGATTGAATTCCAAAAAATTAACGATTAATCATAAAATCTGAAAGAAAAATTACTTACATATAAATAATTAATGGTATTGCTTCAAAGATTTATCGATAACTTCTATTCTTTGAATGACTCGCAAGGGCATGATTCATACAGGATGCAACAATTCTTAATATTGGGTTTGGTAGCTTTTGACACGAAAATCCACAAAACAAACGCATGATTGATCCACCAATAATTCGATCAATAAGCACGAGAATATTAGATAGATTTGTATTTGGATTTAAACAAAAATTGTGAAAGTAATAACACGTTTACGATTGAAACATCATCACGAAAAAAATAAAAACAAAATTGAAACGCTTTCTCACAGTGTGGTTTCTATCATTTATTTTCTTTTTTGCTCGTTAATAAAAGAAGCCTTAACCCCCAAGCAGACATTGACCACCTAACACGAGTTCTAGTGCTTTGTGGCACGCCCACAGAAGAGACTTTAAGCAAAATTACCAGCCAAGAGGTAAATTGAAAAACAAAGACAAAGAATCATTCGGCTAAATCGAAGACTCAGTAGTCTTAATTTTGTTTGTTTATATCAGGACGCTAGATACACTAAATAGAGATTAAGTGAAGAAATAGAAATAGAATTGTCAATAACCGTAAACGCTTTTTACTATAAACCAACAAAATTTCCATGAAAAATGTCCTTTTGAATAATGAATTAATGAAATTTTAGGCGAGGAATTATATCCAGAGTTTACCACCTCTGAAGAAGAAGAACTTCAAAGATGTTTTTCGCGGAGCTAATCCACTTGGTAAATGAAATAATAACGAAAATATACATTTTATTGATGAAATTCCACTCGATTAATTAATTTTTTTTATTCTGTATTTAAGCTATTAATTTGCTGGAGATGATGTTAGAGCTGGATTCAGAAAAACGCATAACAGCTGAACAAGCATTGGCTCATTCTTATCTAGCCCAATACGCAGATCCTACTGACGAACCGGTCTCGTTACCCTACGATCAAAGTTTCGAAGACATGGATCTGCCGGTGGAGAAATGGAAAGAGCTCATTTATCACGAGGTCGTTAATTTCGTACCGCAACAAATACCCTCGATGTCATCGACCGAGGACACTAATTCTTAATGCGCATAAAAATCGTTTTACCTTTTTCTCTATCGAGGTAAAAACGTACAAGCGCGGCCGTAAGATAATGTTTATACGATTAAGAAAAGACGGGAATGATGATTTAAAAAAAAATAATATATATAAATATATTAATACTTTAGAAAGTTTCGCATCACCTTGCAAACATGAAAAAGGGTGTGCAGCACCGAGTGAAATTATCCAGTTTTTCGAAAGACATGAAACTTTCAAAGGTTAAATGGCAGTTGATAAAAATCGAGTTTTTTAATTGATATAAAACTGGAAGCTTTTTACGCTAGAAATTTTTTGCCACGGTCGTGATATTGAATTAAATATTTTTTACATAAATTTTCCAGATCGTTGAGATTCGTGATTTTTTTTTTCCATTATTTTCGGGTGAATCGGCTTTAAGAAGATTCAGCACTGTACATATTCGATAGATTACGTAGGATAGAAAAATTTATTCGAGCTTATATATCAATTAGAATTATATTTTTCGTTCATCTTTGTTCTTATAAGAATATATAGTGTATATTTTTTAATACCAGTAATCGAGCGAGAGGAAAGAGGAAGAGAGAGAGAGAGAGAAAGAAAGAAGGAGAAAAGAAATATAATCGTTGGAACGATTGTACGTAAGATTGTTGAATCTTTTGACGCATGTTTCTTTTTTGTTCATAAAATGTATTTTCATACATGAATGAAAAATAATTTTTATCGTTGCAGAAATTGTGTACTATGTACACTCATTTACATAGCTGGCTCATCAAAACGTTCTGTTCTAGTCGATGTGAATTGTCCCGACCACCCCCGGCCTTCTGCCCTCACTATTCACCCCACCAAAACATGTACTTCGATCAAGCGTATTTTATTCGGAAGTATTTTTTGATCGTTTCAATGTATGGTTTACAATAATTCAATCATTCGTCGGTATGAAACTCGAAAGCGACGTTTTACACTTGCACAGCAAAATATGTTACTAAATCGAAATGATGGAAAACTTTGTTACGTTATTATTGAAACCGACATTTATCAAAAACAATAACTGCCGGGAAATTTTCTTTTCAGTCCTCAATTTTATTGAAAATACGTAGTTATATAACAAATAAATTGAAAACCTCCCGCAATTTACCGATAAGTACCGTACAAAAAATTGTAACGTAATCATGTCATTTATCGATAGTTAACCAATATTTTCAAGACCTGGTTGTTCGGCTTGTCTACTGGTTTTTTCTATCCAATTTCAGGAACTAATTTTTTTCCTGCTGGTTTACAGGAAAAATTAGTTTTGGTGCCCAATTTTCAGGTCTCAGTAAAGTAGTTTCGGCCTCGATAAACTAATTCGGGCTGATCAATGGCCCTTCTTAGGATAAACTTGTTTGATCATCTGGGAATCAGATTTTTAAATGATCGGGTGAAACTAGTTTGTCCTCGACAAAACTAGCTCGTCTGAAGAAAAAATCAAATTGGGTGAGACAAACCCATTTGTCCGAAGCGAAACTAGTTTGTTTTGGTTAAAACCTGAAAATTACTTAGGAAATACTAGCTTGGCCCAGGCGAAGCTATTTCTTTATCCTAATGAAATAAACGATTCAAAACTAACTAGTTTTTCCAAGGCGAAATGATTTCATCGTAAGGGTTAAAGTCCCTCAGGACAAACTAGTTTGTCATAATTTAAATCTCGGATTTAGTTAGAAAAAGGCTGACTGGTTTGGCCCAGGCGAAACTAGTACACCCAAGAGGACCTGAAGGAATTTAAGACAAACAAGTTTATCCCGAAACCGGGTTTGCACTCCATAATATATATTCACTGATTCGCCAAGGGGTGAAAATGAATGTACACAATTATGTATGTACATTTATTTCGATTAAGTTTATAATAAAAATCACTCGAATTGTAACGATGATTGTTTTTTTTTTTTCCAATGAAATCATAGAAACACACTTCTCTATTTTTTATTTACTTAACTCCCGATTGCCCGCACCCAATCAACCCACCCATCTTCTTCTTCTTCTTCTTCTTCTTTTCTTAATGGCTGGCTCCGGTCTAAGCTCTTCAGCTAATTAACCATACGGCCATGTGGTTGGCTTTTGGGTTGTGTCAATGAGAGGAGTGAATTTGGTCACATAACTTGGAGAAATATTTCATTTTAGGCGCCAAAATTTGAAATTGTAAAATGTAATTGTGTGAATGAAGTTGTGAATGACTTAAATAGAGATTTTAGTGGAATTAATAAAATGCATGATATCGTTGATAATACGTGAACTGGGTGTGGCAATCAAAGATTCAATGTTGAATGGAGGAAAGATTTTATTTTTAATTAAAGATTTAATTAGTGTTGTACGATGAATATGATATTCAGGGCAGGCCCAAAATATATGGTTTAGATCTTGCGAGTCGAACCCGCAAGGACAAGACGGTGATTGAGAAAGATTTTTTCTGAAGAGGCTGGCTTGTAATCCGTAGTGGTTTGAACGCATTCTAGAAAATGATACAGTGGATTTCCGGTCCAGACGCTTTAGTTTAGAAAACCAAGATTTATTTGAGTCCTCATAGTAATTTTTAAAATAAAGGGAGCCTTTAAAAATGCCTTGCGAACGTAAAAGACGATCAGATGAATCAATACATTTAATTCGAACAATAGGAAAAAAGTCAGAATGGGGAAGGGAGGTAGTATAAGTTTCACCATCGGAGATAGCGGATTTCGCAAGAGTGTCAGCGGTTTCGTTACCTGAGATTCCATGATGTCCAGGAATCCAAACTAAATTAATTTTTATATTAAGTTTAATAGATTCGATGAGAGCCTTGATAATACCAATTGTGAAAGGGGAACAATTTTGTGACGAATTAAAGTATCGGAGAGATTGTAGGCTACTCAAGGAGTCCGAGAAAATATAGGCAACAGGAATTTTGTTTTCAATTATTAACTTAATAGTATGTAAAATGGCTAACGCCTCTGCTGAAAAAACAGAGGCAAAGGATGGAATGCGATATTTAAGGGAAATTGAGAGAGAAGGACAATAAATGGCTAGACCGACGTAAGAACTGGGGTCAGCCTTAGAGCCATCTGTATAGAAGAAGGGGGTGTTATTTACATTTTGAAAGTAAGAGAGGAATTCTGATTTGGGATCAACTGATGCTTGAATCAAACTACCTGTTTTTATATCTATAGAGAAAGTAGAAGTATCAATAGAAGGATCAATTTCATAAAAGAGAGGAAAAGGGTGAGGTTCGATGAAAGATTTGAGGTGAAAGAGTTTAGTGTATGCTTTGATTAGGGGATATTGAAAAAGAGAGTGATAGTTATTTTCATTATTTGATCTTATTGAGAGAGAAAGGGATGGAATGGAGGAAAGAAGAGGGTGGTCAGATGTAGAAAAGGTTTTAAGTATGTTGTAACAATTTTAATAATTTTTCGTTTGATATATTTGTAAATATCCAACAAATATATATATATATTTCGAATTGGCAATAATAATGACAAATCTACAAAAAATAGAGAATTACATAAGTGGTTTATTATTTGTAGACTCACTTGAGCTAATGACAAAAACAAAGGAAATGAATTTGCAAGAAATATTTTTATCCATAGATACCGAATATTCTAAAGCATTGTTCGTACATGAGACCAAATAGTGTGGGTCTATTTCATTCTAAATCCTTGATACCTTTTAAACAGAGAAGTCATCACACGCACATTCATCCGTACATTCATAATCATCTCCCATACCGTATCGACAATCAGAGTTTGTTGGTGTGTACAAAAATAGATTAAACAACAGTCAACTTATCGTATTAATGACGCTCGCTATCGACCGGTGTTCGTGGCAAAACAAAGATGGTCGCTCGATCAATGTAAATCGCGAAGGCCTCGATTTACTCCAGGACCTCCTTCTTTGACGCGGATCGATGGTGATTCAAAATTCCACGTTCAACGAAGATGTGCCATGGAACATATCGATCGTTTTACGATGTTATGGGGTGAATCCAACGAAAAATTCACTCGAGAGTAGTCCATCCACTCCTCAGACAATCGTTCGAAGATGAATTAAGATGCGAAGCGATGCAAATATATATCTATATATATTGTGACGGTTTTTTATTTTTGAACCGTCCCTTTAAAATAATTCGAGCCAATAATTTGCTCCTATCTCTCCAGCTCGATACTCCGGCCACGCAACGATCTCACAGGGCTTGCCTAGAGCGATAGTTTACACGATTTGTTATTAATTCCGTCCCAAATATTATATAATTTTCATGTCGAGAGCAATATCGAGAAAAGGAAAGGGAGAAGGACATTTGGAATAAAACGAGGATCGAGGTAGCGGCCAATCATCGTCGTATTAACACGTATTTCGAGCGGAGCTCATACGTTGGCCATCTCCAACTCCTCTCAAAATCACGAAGTCATTTTCGTTGGGAGAAAAGTCCATCGATAAACATCGGGAGATTTCGGGAAGGATTCGAACTATGGAATACTCGAGAAAGTTCGAGAATTGATTGTCGGTTAACATCGTTGAACACCTCCGATTTGGAAAATCAGGGCGGTAGAAATTAAGGCGACTGTCAATATTTCATTTTCTTACCGAAAATCAAGATCCCGAAAAATTATAATTATCTGAATCATCGGCGATTGACTTTATCTCGTATTAAATTGGTTGAAATTGACATGTGAAGGTCCATTAGTCCCGGGAAAATATTATAATAGTCGAGCTAGGGGTAAAAATGTAAAAGTAATTACAAATTAGAAATATTCCTGATCATCGAAATCTTTCGGGGCCCCGTCTCACGCTCGCATATATTTCTCGCGCGACGGACCTGTCAATCACTTCGAAGATATTCGTATTACGAGAGGGGAGGGAGCGAGAGCCCACGGTTCTACCGGCGATTCCCGAATTCGTCAGATTTTTGCTGAGTATCGAGCAGGGCAGACGTCCCGTTATCATCAATTATTAATAAATAAGCTCGTAAGTCACTTCCTTTTCGCTTTCCGATTCGGTTGTTGAGCTCTTTTCTTTAATTAAATTCATGTAAAATAAAAACGGTGTTTCGGGTAATATTTTGATCATTAAAACGTCGTTCTCGTAAAACATCGAGAAACTCAGTCGCGGCAACGGTTCTATCTCCGGAGAAAATAACATCTTCTCGAATTTTTCGCGTATCCTTGGCTCTCGTGGAGTAGATCGTGATTATTTTCGATAAAGAATTCGTGTCGTGGCCGTACGTGAAAATCTCAACTTTTCGTGTTGCGTATAATTGTCTCCGGTTAATGTAAGTTGTGACTCGGAAGGAAAGGTCGCGAAAACGGGAGAAAGTGTGTGTGTGAAAAGTTTATGTGAGAGTTCGAGTGATTGGATCGGGACAATAAAATTCTCGTGATAAAGAAAAGCTCGGCCGAGTAACCGAATATCGGGGGCTCGGTAATAAAATTAGTGTTTCATCAATTTAGTATTTTTAACATCGATTAATAAATCATTATCGCCTCGCTGTTGAGTAGATCCACAGCCCGCGTAAAGACGAGCTCGCGGTAAATTGTATGAAAGTGTAGGGTCCCGATCAGTGTGAGTGTGAGTGTGATTCGAGTGTATGGTTTCGCGATTTTTCCTCTCCGCGGTTCTTAGAGACACGCGATTAAAATAATTTCGTTCCTTCGATTGTATCCCGAGCGATTAACGATTATAAATTATCAATTATATTACATTTGTTTAAATTAAAATTCCCGTGTTATTTCTCTTTTACTTATTTTGTCAACTTTTTCTAATAATAATTTCATTAAATCGTTGTTGCAATAATTTTGTGTTCTTCGATTATTTTCGAGCTTCACCCCGCCCATCCGCTGAAATTAGCTGGTCAACCGTCTGTCTCTCTCTCTTCATCGTCGAGTCGCTTTGCGACTGGCGCCCAAATAAAAAAATATAAAATCGACGAAAAAGAGAGAGAACGACTTTTGTGACATCGGGTATTAGAGTTTGATAAAAATTTCCGTCACAATATATATATATTTATATATATATATATATATCTATTTTTTATTTTTATGTATACGATAAACACAAATGACGACGATAATTAATTATGTTCAATATTCAAATTTATACGAGTTGACATGAAAAATATATATTCATTGATTGACTGATCGATTCTTTCTAATTCTCCACACGAAAACTCGTTACGCTCGAGCAGATCGCCGGAATGTGGAAGGGATCATCCCCACCTCAAAATTACATTATATTTAGGCATAAATTCGCACGCTTTTACACAAACACACACATACACAACTAATCGAACTCGATATTACAATCTCCTGCTATAAGGATGGATCCTACAATGTATTTGTCGCAGAGATATTGAAGGCGAAAGAGGAGAGGGGGTTCTCGTGCTTCAGCAAGAACCACATTATTAGGAGTAGAGTTACGGAGTCCTAGAGCTGGCCTTAAGGCTTTGCGCTGAATAATTTCAATTTTTTCAAGTAGAGGATGAAATTTTAATGGAATGACAGAAGAACCATATTCAATGGAACTTCGAATAAGTGCTCTATATATAGAAATGAGAGATGAAGGATCTGCGCCCCACCAAGTGGAGCGGAGGCATTTAAAGATATTTAATATGTTTTTACATTTTGAGATAAGATAATTAAGGTGCGGATGCCAATATAAACGGTAATCTAGGATAAGTCCTAGAATTTTAGCTTGTAAGGAATCAGATACTTGAGCTGAGTCTATAAGTACAGAATGTTGGAGAGGGGTAAATTTTTTTTTATTCGTGAAGATGACTAATTTAGATTTGGAGGGTTCAATAGAGAGACCTCTTAAGTTTAAGTATTTTGAGACTTGATTTATGGAGGATTGAATGGAAGAAATGCAATTTGAGAGTTGATTAGATGTGGAGAAAATGGCTACATCGTCAGCAAATTGAAGACAAGAGCTTTGTGGATGAAGATGGTGTTCAAGTTGATTTGTATAAAGGATATAAAGAAGTGGACTTAAGATGCAGCCTTGTGGAACACCTTTAAGTGCTTGATGGGGACCATGCATTTCACCAGCAATTTTAAAGTGTAATAATCGATAGGATGTGAGATTATAGATGAATTTGCAATAAGATCGAGGAAAACCTATGTTTCTAAGATAATCGACAAGAATGCCAGGGTCGACATTATCGAAGGCGCCAGAGACGTCTAAAAATATGCATGCTGTATATCTTTGAGCCAAAAAGCCTTTATAAATTTCAGTTGTGAGAATAGAAAGATTATCGAGACAAGATTTAGATTTACGAAACCCAAATTGTGATGAAGAAAGTAAAATGTTACTTTCAAGCCATTGAATAAGACGAGTATAGAGAAGTCTTTCCATAAGTTTAAGAAAACAAGAGGCCAGAGAGATAGGGCGAATTTACCAGTTGTGAATTTAGGAATAAAGAAGACGAGAAAATTTCGCCATGAATCGGGATATAAATGGGATTGAAAAAGATCGTTGAACGTATTTAGAAGAAGTTCAAGGAAAGTGTTGGGTAATTTAGAGATTAAAAAGAAGTCGATTTTGTCTAATCCAGGGGCTGATCTAGTATTACACATTAGAATGGCGGTTTTTAGTTCATTGATGGAGAAAGGAGAGTCCAAAGATGGATTTTCTGAGAAATAAGAATCATCCGACGGAAAGCTAGGAAAGAAACAAGAGGGATGGCATATAGATGGAATGAGAGATAGTATATTACACTACAAGGGCAGAAAGTTGAGATTCCTGCACTGCGCGTCACAATGCCCGAGGCGAAGCCGAGGGCATTTGACGCGCAGTTCAGGGCTCTCAAACTTCTGCCCGTGTGGTGTATACTATTTTTCTTCATAGCCGGTCGGAAGTACGGAGACAAAATATTAAATGTATTACATCAAAAAAAAAATTGATGCCTGCCCCCGACATTTGCGGCACGAGCGAAGCGAGTGCTGCTGGTCGGGGGGGCAGGCATCAAATAAAAAAAAACCTATGTAGACAATTAAACATTCCATCGGAAATTTTTTAAAATTTAACAAACATGAAAATTTTTTAATTCAACAACTGTGAAAATTTGTTAATTCAACTAACATGAAAATTTGTAAAATTCAACATGAGAATTTTTCAAATTAAACAAACAAAATTTGTTTGAATTGAACAAACATAAATTGTTTTAAATTAAACAAACGTAAAATGCAAATTAACAATAATAAGACAAAAAATGGTTAGGGACAACTGTCACCGGTGACAGTTGTCCATTTTTTTTCTCTGACGTCAAAGCTGCTCTTTTGTTTACGCTGGTTATTCATAATTCGAAGCATCATATAAATGGACAAAAATCAAAATATCTGTCTGTCAATGAAAATCCACATAATTTATTCGAAAACTGCGTATTTCATGGTGACATAATTAACAATTTTTATTATGCATGTGACCATGGTAAAAATGAAAAAAAATAATGTACGCATTAATACTATATAATTTTACGTTTGTTTAATTTATAAAAAATTATGTTTGTTTAATTCATTTGGATGCTTGTTTAATTTTAAAAATATTCATGTTTGATAAATTAAAAAAATTTTCTGATTAAATGTTTAATTGTCTACATTGGTTTTTTTTTATTATTTATATATATTTTAATAAAAAAAAAAAATGTACGCATTAATATTATTGTTAATTTGCATTTTACGTTTGTTTAATTTAAAACAATTTATGTTTGTTCAATTCAAACAAATTTTGTTTATTTAATTTGAAAAATTTTCATGTTGAATTTTACAAATTTTCATGTTTGTTAAATTTTTTTTAATTTCCGATAGAATGTTTAATTGTCTACATAGGTTTTTTTAAATTTGATGCCTGCCCCCCCGACCAGCAGCACTCACTTCGCTCGTGCCGCAAATGTCGGGGGCAGGCATCAATTTTTTTTTTGATGCAATACATTTAATATTTTGTCTCCGTACTTTCGACCGGCTATGAAGAAAAATAGTATACACCACACGGGCAGAAGTTTGAGAGCCCTGAACTGCGCGTCAAAGCCCTCGGCTTCGCCTCGGGCATTGTGACGCGCGGTGCAGGAATCTCAACTTTCTGCCCTTGTAGTGTAATATACTATTTTTCTTGACTTGTTGCATTAGAAGAAACAGAGTTAGGATTACATAAATTCCTGTTACGGAGGCTCTTAATTTTCGACCAAACTTTATTAACAGGATAACGAAAATCAATTGATTGAGTGAATTGTAACCATGAGTTTTTTTTTTGCTGTTTTAAAAGTTTTTTTGGCTAAAGCGTCTAGTTTTTTGGCGTGAGTGAGGTTTTCTAAGTTAGCAAGGCGTCTAAAAGATGCCCAAGCTTGTTTTCGCGCAGTATTGGCCGCGTTACATTCTGTATCCCACCATATGGCAGGTCGAGATTTAAGTTTACGAGAATTATTGGTTGTTGGTAAGGTTGGACAAGAGTTCAATACAGATTCATCAATAGCTTGAATGATGTTATTGTATTGAATTAAGGGGGGAGTATTAGGAATAGATGGAGCATCTAAACTTAAAGATTCTTTGAATTTAGACCAGTCAATTTTCTTTAGAGGATACCGATGAGAGGTGAAATTAATGATTGATATAGATGTTCCAATCAATATGGTAATGGGAAAATAGTCGCTAAGGAGAGAGTCTTGTTATACCTTCCATTCACAGAAAGGAAGAAGGTTGCGGGGGACGAGAGATAGGTCGATAGCTGAAGGGTTGTTGTTCAAGTTAGAAGGGTTTGTAGTAAAAGAACCATTGTTAAGAAGAGAGATATTGTAATCTACTATAGTGTCTGAAAGAGAAGATCCGGAAGGGCTGTTGTTTACACATCCCCATGATATATGATGGCTGTTGAAATCACCTCCAACTAGCACGTTTTCGTTCACTGGGAAAGAATTAAATAGGCGTTGCCAATCAGTGACTCGTGTAGGAATTGATGGTGAACGGTAGAGAGCAATGATTGTTAAAGGGCCTAGAGAAGACGTAATGGAGATAGCGAGAGTTTCTAAATGATTGGGATCGTTGTAAATGTTATTTACTTGTTTAAAAATAATATCTTTCTTGAGGCAAATGGCTAAACCACCCCCCTTTTTTCCAATTCTATTTTTATAAAGAAGATGAAATCCATTTAATTTAGGAATATAGGAATCCGTAAGCCAAGTTTCATATAGAATAATAATATCGTAAGATTGTGCGAAATTCAATAATAGACCCGTTTTATTGTAAAGACTGCGGCAGTTCCACTGTAGAATTTTTAGTTTTTTATTGTGTGCCATTTTGAGATTGAGGACAAAGAGTAGAGAGAGATTTTAAAAGTGTTGCGAAAAACGGAGAAATGATTTCAGATAGTCCGAGAGAGTTTAAAGCTGGGATGAGTCGTTGCGTAATAATGTTAATAAGATTAGCAATCGAGTTTTTGTTGTGATCAGTATGGGAGGACTCCATCGAATGAGGAGGGGGTTCAGAAGCCACGAAAAGGGATCTTATAGTGGGTGAGGTTTGATTTTGATTTTGATTAAGAGCAAAACCATTTTGAGATTGATAGTTTGTACGTCCATTAGGAGTTAAAAGAATATTTGCATGGGCCGTGCGTGTGGCGAAGTTAGAGTTTTGGGATGCATTAAAGTTTCTTCGTGTCGGACGTTGAGAATTTGTACGGGTTGACGTATCATTTTTTTGCGAAGATGAATCTGAATGCGATGGGTTAGGAATAATATGTTGAGTAGAGGAACCCGAGCTAGATGCGATTTGACTGTAGGATGTTGGCAGTTGTATGGGGACAACTAACGGTGATGAGGTACTGGATTGTGAAGACGGAAGAGAAGGAAAGTGAGAGGGTGTGTAATTGATCGGCTCACGATGAGCGATGGTTCGATCTCCCAATAGCTGTCTGGCTTTATACAAGGAAATATTTCTTTCGGCTGCTATTTTTTAAATATTTTTTTGGTGAATAAAAGCTGGACAGTTTCTACTAATAGGGATGTGATTCCCTTTACAGTTTGCACAACTTGGAGGCCCGTCTTTGTTCGGGCATTCCTCTCCCTCAATGTGTTTTTTGTTACCGCAACATACATTTGGGTCGACTTTTACATTGTTTGGAAACATGATGAAACATGTAACAGGAAAAACAAATCTTGACTGGGGAAATCCAAACATCTACGGGATGACGCACTTGGAAAAGCGAGACGAAGTCAGGACGAAGACGGCCCTCGAATTTCAAGTAGAACGATTGGGTTGGGATTAGTTTTGACTCGTTATCAATGGTGACTTTGCGATTTTGACGACGAGCGTCCAAAATTGCGGTGGGATTTTGTAGGAGTTCTTCATCTGTAATGCCCAGAGGAATTCCTCTAATGAGTCGTTCGCATGTTACGAAATAATCAGGAATGAATGCAATGAGATTTTCTGTTGATAAAGTGGAGTGGGAAAGGATGCTATTAGCAGCCTGGGCACTTGAGAAGGTTACGGAGCATTGTTGTTTTCCCGAACTAAAGACATCTAATATCTGATTTTTCGGAAGGATTTTTAAAAGGGTTTTTCCTACCTTAGTCGCATTCAATCTAGGTGACTTGGAATCAAAAGATCTCGGTTGTAATAAAACAACAAATGGACCGGAACTCTCAGTTCCATATTTGTTCGCGAGGAGACGTGTTGGGACGGATTGGGAACCAGCCTCTACATTTTCTTCTTGTGAAGATACATCATGATTGAAATCGTTAATTCGGGAACCATCATTTGAATTGAGGTTGTTGGTTTTGTTGAGTTTTTTCGTGAGTTTGTCATCGACTTGCTCGTGCGATCTCTTACGCGAGTCTGGGAAGGTTTCTTTAATAAGATCATCAATCTGAAATTGTGATGCTAGAGAATCATTTATGGAATTTGGATCATCATGATCAGAAAAATCGTCCATTGGGTCGCTGCCCTGTGTCTGAAAATTTTCTGCCATGTCTCACCCAAGGGAGAGACAGGCTTTTGTTTAATAAACAACAGAAACGATTAGGTTAGTTAAAACGATGAAAAGAAAGGAAAAAGAAAATAATGAAATAATGTAGGAAAGGTGAAACTCAGGTGTAAAATTTATTTGTTTATGAGTGTTGGTGACACAAGAAACATTTATTTTGAAACGAAACTTCAATAGCGGTTTGCTATACAACTTTAATATTTTTATATTCAACTCCGATTTTTAGATACGTGTAGACCTGATCGTGTCTAATGCGCAACTCAACCCACCCACCTATCGTTGAAACTGAATCGGGTCTAGACACAAAATTCCCATATGCCAAAAGTCACTACATCCACCAGTAACTAAGCTTGAGAAACATTTTATTTAAAAAAAGAGCATAACGGAAATCCCCCCCCCCCCCTCCCAGAAGTCTACACCCCAAAAATCCTGTCAAAAGCAAGGAGAGACAGCGGAAAAATCTCTGCAAGTCAGCACTGAAATTTAAACGCGTCAACACACTTCCGAAATCTAAATAATCGCGGCTTAATCATTGTATAAAGTCGACGCTTAGAAACCTAATAAGTGTGTAACCTAATTTGTACGTTCTCAAGCTGTAACTAAATCGCTAACCCCGACACTAAACGTCAAAATTATCAACTTCTAATACAATATTTATTTAATATTAAAAATAACTTCAACGATCAAAAGTGTAATTATTAATAAATAATATTGTATATTTTGTGTCGTACAAAATATCATCGAATAATTTACATTCATTTCAACGACCTTCAACATCGCTCCTTTTTTTTGATTATGGATTTTCAATCGCTTGAAAATCTTTGTTAATCCACAACATCGTGTATAAAACGGTCACGTATACCAATGTGCTCGAGAATCGCGTAAGTCCCAAAAAAGATTCACCAGCGACGGTCATAAAATTTAGCACATCGCTCTCTAAATCAGCAACTGCGTGATCCTAACCAAATTTTTCTCTCAGGACGTAACAAATGTATGAAAAGAGTGTACGGAGTCTGCGCGAGGGGCTAATGTGAGTCGAGTGAAATGAAAAAAAGATCATGGGATCACCGTCAACCGCTGAGGAAAGAACTCTATTAATTGTTATGATGAAAGGTATTTTTTAAAAATTTATATCCAATGATTTGTTGTCAAACAAATCGACGCCAATTTGGGTCTTCCACTTGACAGGCTAGGGACAGCCAAGTTCCAACTGTTTTTTTTTTTTTTTTGGTTTTGTAAAGGTGATTTATTTTGATGCTTTATCATAATACATATTTAAGTAATAAACAACCTTATTGAACTTATTCCATAACATTTTGGTATTTTGGCTTGTCATTACTTGATGCTTCTTGCCAAATGACGATGTTCATAAATATAAATTTATTTTTGCATTTTCTGCGTACTTTTATGAGTTTTAGTATTTAATACTCTCTTTGGTGCATAATTCTATGGTAGAAAAAGGAATAAAAATAACCATTGTTTCAATAACTGGCCTCAGTGGGCTTTTGTGAGATTGGGGGGAAAGAGGGAGGGGTTAGATGGGACTGGGGTTATAATACAATATTTATAGTATATACAATATTTACATGAAAGCGGTGATGCTAGTGCATTTACAGTCTTCTTCTCCGTTTGTTTACGTCTACACGTGTCGGGCTCGGTTGACAGCTCTCTGTTG
Organism: Campoplex capitator; assembly: GCA_037576405.1. Lineage (NCBI taxonomy): Eukaryota > Metazoa > Arthropoda > Insecta > Hymenoptera > Ichneumonidae > Campoplex > Campoplex capitator. The sequence continues at coordinate 11,779,658 of JARBWI010000004.1, read as the reverse complement.
TTGTTGTGATTTTTTTAATCTCGCACGTCTCCTCAGTTCGTCCATGTGTTTGGCTTCCCCTTGTAAGTTTAATCTATCAAGACTCTCTGTGTCTCTCTTCGGTATCGCTGTCGAGTAGGTCCATCTGTCTCTCGGGATATTGTTTATTTCCGTAAAGATAGCTTTTTTTGCACAGTGCCTTTGAATGTGGTGAAGTATCGGGACGTTGTGCTCGTCTTGGATACATCCCAGTCGATCCAGATTCGTGAAGAGTTCTGGGGGCGAGTAGTTCGTCCTTGCCATCCATAATGTCGTTTGATCCCCGTTTATCTTCAGTGCATCGATCAGTTCGTTTCTTATTTGGTATGCAGATCCGAAATAATTCCTTGTCAGCGTAAGACAAAAGTTGTCAAATCTTGGGATATTTCCTGTATCATATATATCTTTGTTGTTGATGCGTCTTGTGTAATCAGACTCGGCTGTACGATACCTGCCCAGGCACGCTTTTAGACATGATCTTTCGAATTTTCGATAGTGTTCCATCACAGAAGGCACAGAAGAGTTTTTCTTGAATGACCGGTATTTTGGAGGCGCCGACATAGACCACCATATCGTCAGCATGTGCACCGGAGTGTGTGTTGTTACCGGTGTTAAGATTGAATAGATTTAGTACCTCGCTATTGTAGATATTGAAGATTACAGGTGATGTTACCGTTCCTTGCTGCAGGCCCTCTCGGATTAAGAACTGCAGTGATGCTGTATTTATTCCATCCCAGGTTATGAACGATTTTCCGTGGATCATGTCACATATTAAAAGTGTCAGAGGCCGGGGGAAATTTCGTGAACACAATATGTATATCAACCCGTTCAGCCAAACGGAGTCGAAGGCTTTTTCCAAGTCAATGAGGGTGGCTCCAACAAGCTTGCCGTTAATGAGGTATCTGTTTATGTCTGATGAAAATTTATGGACTGCATGTACTGTGGAATGTTGGGGTTTGAATCCAAACTGATTATCTGGGATAATTTTATCTGTCTCTGTTTTGATTGTGAGTTGTATTTTTATGAGTTTCTCGAATATTTTGCTGATATTTATGGTGAGGCTTATGGGTCTGTAGCTTGCTGGATCCGCCGTATTCTTGTCTTTTTTTATTATTGGAATAACCTTCGCTTTTTTCCATCTTGTCGGATAGTACGAATGGTTGAAACAGTTGTTGAAGATTACTGTGTAGTCAGTAATAATGGAGTTCGGCAGGTGTTTCAGCACAATCATCGGGGTGTTGTCCAAACCACTCGACGTTTTATTTTTTGCTTTTTTCAGAATTTCGGAAACTTCGTGACAGGAGTGAAGAATTCGTGTTGTGTTTTGGTCTCGTAACGGGGAGTGTGCCGGATTATTGTTCGAGAACTCTGTGTGCGTGATGTTGTTTTCTCTAGCATGAAGGAGGGCAATTTTGATTTCTCCCGCTACTGCATCTGCTCGTCTCTGGATTTCAGTTCCCTGGTTTGAATATCTTGGCGAGTTGATTGACTCAAAATATTTACCAATGATATTGAGTTTAGTTGTTGGTTGCGTGCAGATGTATTTGTCGCCATTTTCGATGAGTTCCGAGTTATTGATTAATTCTGGGGTGAGTAATGTGCTGTTCTTGATTATTGAGAGCGTATCGATTTTAGGTGGTTCTTTATGCCTGAGGAATCTGTTTATTTTTGGAAAAAATTTTGCCGAGTCTTTGTAGCTAATGTTTTTTGCTTGCGCGTTCCAGTATGCCGTTTCTGATTTCCTGAATTGTTCAGAGAGTTGCCTGTTGATTATTTTTATTCGTGCTTTTATGTCCCATCTGTACCAAAAGTTGTTGTTATTATTGAATAGCTCTGAGATTAAGGATGTTTTAGCGGAATGTAATTGTTTGATTCTGTTGTTGATATATTTTAGGCAGCCTTTTTTGTCATTCGGTTGAATTTTGGGAACTATTGCATCAATTGAATCCAGGATTGTTTCTCTCATCTTTAGGATTTGGGCATCGATTTCGGTTATTGTCAAATTTCTGTTTCTTGGGAGTTCTGAGTTGTAGTTGTCCTGGAGGTGCTGTTTGAAATTTCTCCAATTAGTTCTTTTGTAGTTTCGTCTGATCCTTGAGAGTGGAGGGTCAGCAAGGCCGTGGAAAAGGTCGTTGATGTCAATAGTAAAGGTTATTGCGTTGTGGTCACTATCATACGGAAGCGAAGCGAGTTTATTGTTTTTTAGATTTTTTAGCTCAATCCGTGTGTCAGCAAGGCAGTGGTCTAAGAAGGATCCTGCACTTGGGTACGTGGGTCGATCAGCACTGTACATCGTCGTTCTGCGGGTAATTCCATTATGTTCTTCCCACTGTTTAAGAAGCGTACCTCGCTCGTTCGATTTGTGGTCGCCCCAGCTCGTGTGCCTCGCATTAAGATCACCCGCCATCACAAAGTAATTTTTGTTTCCTCTGAGATTGTGTTCGTTAAAAATTCTGTCAAGTTCTGCTATGAAAGTTCTTTGGTTATTGCATGCTGCATAGACGCTGAATATATACAGCGTTTTGCTGGACTTGACGTTAATTTTTATTGCGGTGTACTCTATGACCTTATTAGCTGCCGAGTTTGGGTGGGAGATGCTTGTGAAGCCGATTCTATTACTGATCAGAATTGCTGTTCCGCCACCGTTTCTCGCGTTTGGTCGGTCGTTACGGATCAACGAATAATTTTGGAAACTAGGTCGATGCTTACTATTTAATTTCGTCTCCGAGATTAGAGCTATGTCGATGTGGTTAGTGTTTACGAATTCTTCGAGGTCCATTCTTCGTTTGTTTGCCGCCAGCGAGTTAACGTTGATTGCGCAGAGATTGATCGATTGTTCGGGAGTCCTGTCTGGTCCCTGATTATTGTTCTGAGTTAATATTGCAGTCGTCATTTTTAATCGCAATATAGTGCAACTAGGTAGTCAATCCTTTGTGAGTTCAATGTGATCTTTTTGTTTAGATCTTCAAGGTGAGAGCCGAGCATCTGCATGATGCTATCTTTGAATTGATTCAATACACTCTCGAATTGTGAGAAGTTGTCATTATTCTTATTATTGTTGTAGGTGTTGCCGGTGACATTGTCATCCGTTGTCCGATCTTTATAGAGACTAGCGGGTGGAAATTGGCTCTGGTGGTTTACGCCAACGATTCGTTCAGAGTTATCTCTTTGTCTTAAAAGAGGAGGAAAATTATTTTTATTGTTACCGGCTAAGGCTGCATATGATATATCGGGGTTGATATATTTGTCAATTTTCGTCATTTTTTCTGCCCTCAATGCTTTTCTCAGGTCGTTAGCCCGTTGTTTAATTTTTTGTGCTTTTGCTAAGTAAGGGCAGCCTTGATACGAGGCCGGATGACCGTAATTGCCACAGTTTATGCATTTTATCTGATCTTTCTCACCTTTTTGATCAAATTCACATACTCCTCCTAGCGATTTTGGTCCATGATCCTTCCCACATTTCACGCATCTAAATTGTAGTCGGCAGTTTTTGCTCGCATGTCCAATTTGTTGGCATCTTTTACATTGGAAAATGTTCTTTTTTCGTAGCCGTTCCCATCTGACGGGTTGATGGAGAATAAATTTTAGTCTGGTGAGTGCCACTGCTTTACTTCCTGGTGTCAACTGAACGATGAAGTGGTATTTTGTTTTGTCGGTTTTGTCAAACCAAAGTTTCGTGACCTCGGCCACTTCAATATTAGGGAGGTTTTTATTAACGATGAAATCTTTAACCTCTTTTTCATCGTAGTCAGCTCTAATGCCTTTCAAAACTAAGGATTTCATTTTTTCCTCTCTCGGTGTAAAAGTGTAATATTGAAGCGCCTTGATATTCAATATATCTTTTATCGCGTGGAAGACTTCGGTACGCTGTGGCATTATCCTTAAATAATCTGCGTCTGTTTGTTTGACCCAGAAGTCTTCCTCTGCGATTTGAGCGTCCGTTATAATTTTAATAATATCTCTTACTTTGATATTGTAGACGTGTATAGGCGGTGGTTTACTTTTTGCTTTGGCGCCTTTGCTTTGAAATTCGTTGCTTCCGCTTTGCGCGTGCGTCATCTGTTCTCGTGAGCCCGTTGGTCGGCTTGCTTGAGTTGAACGATCAGCAGCTCCATCTGTGTCGTCCATGTCCGAGAGTGAGTCATATTGATTCGCGGTGGGTAAGTCTGCTTTACCATCAGTTGGTCTTCGTCTGCAAACACGCTTCGGTTTTGAGAAACCTGGCGGCTCTGGTGTAGCACTCACCTTGTCATTCAAATTTAACGATTCCGTTGACGTTGATCTGGATCTCGCGCGCGAGAGGTTGGGCGCGACCCTCGACTTTTCGTTTTGGTAAAACTTACGGTATGCATTTGTTCCTGTAAGTCTGTCAAATTCTTTTACTTCCTTCCTGAGGGCGGCTGCTGACACTCTCCCCGGTGGTTCTTCGTCAAGACGTCTCTTGCTCATCGTACCGGTATTCTGATTTTTATTGTGTGTCGGGGATGGGTGTCCCCGACTGCTAACGTATCGTTGTGTGACACTACACCCGCTATTTTTGTATTTCTTGTACTTTAGAAACACAATTAACTAGATTGCAGCAATTATGGGCTGCAATCGCACTCCATCACAACTTTTCGCCGCTAAGCACGAACACTGGTGTTTTTTACTGTAATTATTAACTAACAGTGAGAGACTACGATGTGCACTCTACAACAGTCAGAGCCAAACCAATGTTCCAACTGTTTTGGTTTCATAAAGGTAGTTTATTTTTCGGAGATCTCATTTTACATATGTAAGTAACAAACATCCTTATCTAACTTAATCAATATTTATTGTCAATTTGGATTGTCGTCTAGTGACGCGTCTAACCAAAAATCATTCTTTGTAATCTAATTACTTTGTATTTTATCTTATTGTTCTTTTGCTGATTTTTAGTATGTAATATATCAATTTGTTTGTTGCTTGGGCTATGGAAAAAAGACTTGTTGAAAAACCATTGCGTCTATATCTGGCTTTTTGGGCCTTTTCTGGAGAGGTGTGGGGTGTGGGTGGGGTAAAGGATAGGGTGTGGGGTGAGGATTGGGGACTGCGTATTTACATTATGTACAAGGTTTGTATTATATACATTTTGGATGAGGGTGGAAGGGCACCCCTTGTTAATTGTGTATTTTCACAGTGTTATATGCGTTATGCATTGCGTGATCTATTCGTGATCCTTTGTTGCTGTTGTTGTTGAATTTTTTTTCCATCTGGATCTTCTTCGGAGTTCATCCATCTGCTTGGCTTCGCCCTGTATCCACCAATATTTCTCGGCAGGCCTGTCGAGATTTTCATGGTTCTTCAGTCTCTTCAGTTTTCTTTCTGATATCAGCGCTATATCGGTATGGTTATTCGGTATGAGCTCTTGGAGGTCGAGCCTTTTTTTATTTGTTGCTAGTTGATTGCCATTTATCGCACTTGTTTTAGTATTGTGGTTGTGACATTTGTTTTTCCTTTCGTATTTGTTTCCTGTTAAATTATTATTATCCATTTTAGAACTCAAATTGGCTCATGATGAATTCGATGTTTCGTGTGTTGTTTGTTATTTTTTTGTTGATATCGGAGAGTTGTGTTTTAAGTGACTCTAGTATACTGCTTTTGAAGTGATCTAAGATCTTTTCGATTTGGTGGAAGCTGTTGTTGTTGTTCTCGTTAATGCCATTGTTGTTATAGCCTGTGTTATTGTTGCTATTGTTGTTGTTGTATTTGTTGTCGTCTTGTGTGTAAGCATCGTTTCGGTAATTGTTCGTGGGTTGACTATAATTTTCTTCGGCGACATATCGCTTATCTGGTTCTCTGTTTCTGGGGAGAGCTGGGTACTCGGTGTTGTAGTTGCCTGCGATGGTTGAAAACTCGATGTTCGGGTTCACGTATCTCTCAATTTTATTTATTTTTTCAACTTTCAGGGTTTTTCGAATCTCTTGCGCTTGTCTTCTTAGGTCTTGTGCTGTTGATAAATATCGACAACCCATGTAGGACGCCGGGTGACCATTTACGCCACAATTCGCGCACTTTATTTTTTCTTTGCCTCCAGCACTATCTATTTCACACACTCCTCCGTTTTTCACTGGACCATGGTCCTTTCCGCATTTTACGCACCTGAACTGGAGCTGGCAATTTTTACTCGCGTGCCCGATGCGCTGGCACCTTTTGCATTGGAAGATCAATTTTTTTCGCATTCTTTCCCACCTGACCGGTTGGTAAAGAAGAAATCTGAGTTTCGTTAGCGCCGCAGTCTTGCTGTCCGGTGAAAGCTGTACTATGTAATGAAATTTGTTTTCATTCTCTTTGCCGAATTTGAGTTTCAGGACCTCTTCGACTTTGAGGTTTGGTAGATTTTTCCGTGTGATGTAGTCTTTGACATCCTCTTCATTGTAATCCGCGTTTATGCCTTTCAACACAAGCGATTTCTTTTTCTCGCTCTGGGGGGAGAACGTGAAATATTGGAGGACGTTAGCGTCCAATAATTGTTTGATTGCGCGATATACTTCGATACTCTGGGGCATCACTCTGACAAAATCTCCGTCAGTTTGTTTCAACCAGAAGTCCTCCTCATTAATTTTGGCTTCGGTTATGATTCTAATAATAGTTCTGGGGCTGGATTTATAAACGAAAATTGGTGGCGGTTTATTTTTGGCCTTTGGTCTTGTCGTATGATTACTCGCGTTTTCGTCGTCGTCTTGAGTATTTTGTGTGTTTTGTGTTTTTGCTTTACTCGCTTGTCTGCGCGGTGTTTGCTCAGTGTCGCCCTCTGTGACGCTCATGCTATCAGAGAGAACTTCGTATTGGTTGGTGGAGCAGATTTCTGAGTTACCGGTCGGCTTTCTCAATCTACATACTTTCTTTGGCGTTACGAATTCAGATGTCTCTGTAGTTTCGTTCCTTTTTTTGGCGGTATCGGGTTCGCCTTCAATCGGTGAGGATCTGGATCTCGCTCTTGAGAGGTTAGGGGTGGATCTAATTTTATTTTTGTTAATCACTCTTTCGATATTTGTTGTTCCCGTTAATCTGTCGATTTCTCTCGCTTTTTTCCTGATTGCTGCCTGTCTGATGTATTCCGGCGTGTTGCCATCGTGAGGTCTTTTATTCATTGTTGCGGCCGGTGATTGTGTGTCGGGGTTAGGTACCCCCGACCCACGCGGTTTTGTCTCGTTTTCGCGATTTATTTATTGCGTGGGTTTATACGTTATCCTGAACTGGGCCAGCGTTCTAAATATCACTTCCGGGCACTTATTTGTGTCCCGATTTGATGAAAAGTGATTTGAATCACTTTTTCGCTATTTTTTGATATTATCTTGCACTTATACATTCGCTGGAACGACACGATGTGCACTCGTTGAAGTTCCATCAGTAACTCAATGTTCCAACTGTTTTTTTGGTTTTATAAAGGTAGTTTATTTCATTTCATTTTCTGTATACATGTTTTAAGTAATAAACATCCTTATCGAACTTATACAATATTTTTTCTTTGTTTATTTATTTGGCTTGTCATCTAGTGATGAGTCTCACCAATTAACTATATTTTAAATATAAATTTATTTTTGCTTATTGTGCATATATATAGTTTTTATTTTTATTTAATTTTTGGTCACTTGAGTAACTGATCTTTTTGGTTTATGCGCTTTGGTAAAAAAATAATTTTAAAAAACCATTGCCACAATTAATTGCCTCTATGGGCCTTGAGTAGGGGGGGTCGAAGAGTTAGTGTTGTGGGTTTGTATGTGTGAATGTTAAGTGTTTGTGTTACGTGTGATTATTTACATTATATACATTTCAGACAAATGATTCTGGAGCGTTTGCATGTTATTATATTGATTTTTTTTTTCAATTCTATATTTATGTTTGTTGTTGATTATTTCATTGCCAATCTCTTATGACAATTCTTTGTTGCTGTTGTTGATTTTGTTTTTTCAGTCTGGCTCTTCTTCTTAATTCATCCATATGTTTGGCGTCTCCTTGAAGCCACCAATATTTTTTGTCTATTCTTTCGAGACTCTCTCGATCGCATTTTGGGAGATCTGTTGAATACGTCCACCTTTCCCTCGGTATATTTTCTGTTTCAATGTATATCGCTTTTCTAGCACAATGTCTTCGTAAATGATAAATTATGGGTACATTATTTTCGTTTTGGATACAACCCATTTTGTCCAGATTTGTGAAAAGTTCCGGTGGAGAGTAATTACTTCTTGCCATTCTATGTGTTGTTATGTTGTCGTTGATTTTTAAATTGTTGAGTAATTCGTTGTTCATCTGGTACAGTGTGCTAAAATAATTTCTTGTGAGCTTTAGGCAATAACTGTCAAATCTTGGGATGTTTGCTGCATCATATATTTCTTTATTATTTATTCTTCTTTTATATTCAGATTCAGCTGTACGGTATTGTCCGAGACAGGCTTTGATGCATGCTCTCTCAAATTTGCGGTATTTTTCCATAACTGATGGTCCCACATTCCACCAAATTGGTGCAGCATATGCCATAATTGGTCGAATTAATAATTGATAGCATATTATTTTTGCTTTAGTCTCTAAATTTTTATTGTAAAAGATTTTATGATTGGCTTTCAGTGCCTTTTTTGCTTTTGCTAATTGAATAGCATGATGTTTATTCATTCTGAAAAGATAATCGAAATTCACTCCTAGGTATTTAACCACATCTTTGTTAGGAATTGGCGTAATCTCTCCTGTATTTTCATCTTCAATCTCTATTTGGAAATTTTTAATATGAGGAACAGTCAATGGGGAAATTTCATTTACTGTTTTTCTGAATAAAATTGTTTCGCTTTTGAGTGGATTTATCTTCAGATTCCAATTCTTGTAGTAAGAGTCAATTTGGTTTACTAATCTGTTTAATTTCTCCTGTATTATTGGAATTTTTCTGTCTGCTACATAAATCACCATATCGTCTGCATATGCTCCACTGTGTGTTTCGTTTCCTGAATTTAAATTGAAGAGATTTAATATTTCGCTATTAAATATATTGAAGAGAATTGGCGATGTGACAGTTCCTTGTTGTAATCCTTCTTGTATTTTGAACGAAATCGTCGATTGTCCATATCCATCCCAAGTGATGAACGATTTGTTGTTAATCATGTCACATATCAATAGGACTAAAGAGCGGGGAAAGTTGAGTCGTTGTAATTTGTGAATTAATCCATTTAACCAAACCGAATCAAAAGCTTTTTCTAAGTCAATTAGTATTGCTCCAACCAGTTTTCCATTCATGAGATATTTATTTATATCAGATGAGAATTTATGAATCGCATGAACGGTTGAATGTCTAGCCGTGAATCCAAATTGATTGTCCGGGATTATTCTATTTGCTTCTGTATGACATAATAGTTGTATTTTAATAAGTTTTTCAAAAATTTTACTGATATTGACAGTAAGACTTATTGGTCTGTAACTTGCTGGATCGGAGCCGTTTTTATCTTTTTTTTTAATCGGTATAACTTTGGCTTTTTTCCATCTGTCTGGGTAATATGAATGATTGAAGCAGTTATTGAATATTATTGTATAATCTTTGATTATAATTTCGGGAAGATGCTTCAATACAATCATTGGTATATTGTCTAATCCGCTGGATGTTTTATTTTTCACCTTTTTCAAAATATTTGCAATTTCATAATCACTGTGCATGAATTTTATCGCTCCTTGTTCTCGTATAGGGTGATGTGCCAAATTATCATTACTGAAATTCGTATGGGTGCGGTTGTTTATTCTCATATCTTGAATGTTTAATTTTATTTCTGTTGCAGAAGTATCAGCCATACGTTTTGTTTCAGTTCCTTCATTTGAATATCTAGGTGAATTTATTCCTTCAAAGTATTTTCCAACTATATTGAGTTTCGTGGTTCTATTCGTGAATATATATTTGTTATTTTTTTCGATGATTGGAGCATTTACCAGAACTTCTTCTGTTAGTAGAGCATTATTATTTGTATCTATTGCAAGTGTATCAATTTTTGGCGGTTCCTTATATCTGAAATTTCTATTTATCCTTGGGAAAAATTTTGCTGAGTCACGATAATCGATCCCTCTTGCTTTCGCATTCCAATATTCTGTTTCAGATTTTTTAAACTGTGATATTAATTGATTGTTAATTATTTTTATAAGTTTTTTAATATTTTGTTTAACCAATGAATTTCGTAGATTATTTTCGAATAGAAAAGCGATTAATTTTGATTTGTATGATTGTAATCTTTTTATTCTATTATTGATATACTTTATACATCCAGCTTTATCATCAGGTTTGATTTTTGGTACTATTGTATTAATAGCTGTTATTATATGTGTTTCGATTTTGACTATATTTTCATTGATTTCATTTATTGATAGATTTCTGTTATCTGGAAGATGATCATTGTAATTATCCTCCAAATATTTTGAAAATCTTCTCCAATTTGTCTTTTTGAAATTAAGTCTTGGCTTTGAAAGAGGGGGGTTAGTTAATCCCATGAAAATATTATTTGTGTCAATTGAGAAGCAAATAGCGTTATGATCACTATCATATGGTAATGTATTGAGTTTATTGTTGATTACTTGTTCAATTTCTATACGTGTATCCGCTATACAGTAATCGAGGAATGATCCTGTTCTTGGAAAAGTTGGTTTATCTGCAGCATAGATTGTTGTTCTATTAGCAATTCCATATTCTTCTTCCCAACTATATAGCAAAGCTCCTCTTTCATTGATCTTGGAATCACCCCAATTTTTGTGTCTGGCATTTATATCTCCAGCCATGATAAAATAGGTTTTAACACCATTCAATTTATGTTCTTGATAGATGTTATTGAGTTCTTTGATAAAGGTTCTTTTATCATTGCAGGCTGCATATAGACTGAATATATATAGAATATTATTTGAGTTGGTATTTATTTTTATTAGCGTGTATTCAATAATTTTATTATTCATTGAGTTAGGCTGTGTTATTTGTGTATAACTAATTCTTTTATTTATCATTATCGCTGTTCCTCCACCTTGTCTTGCATTTGGACGATCTGTTCTTATGAATTGAAAGTTTAGAAATTTGAGTTTATGTTTGTCATTTAATTTTGATTCTGATATCAATGCTATATCGATATTATTCTCTTCAACAAATTTTTGGAGATCGTATCTTTTTTTGTTTGCCGCTAATGAATTAACATTTATTGCACAAATTTTTATCTTGTGGTTAGGATTGTTGTTAACCCTCTGATTCACATGTTGCGTTATATTGTTGCTTTCCATTATTAATATTCAAATTGACTCATTATAAATTCTATATTTCTAGAATTCTCTGATATTTTTTTGTTCATGTCAGACAGCTGAGTTTTCAGTATCTCAAGCATACTTTCTTTAAATTGTTCCAGCATTCTTTCAAAGCCGGTAAAATTATTGTTATCGTTAGTTTTTTTATTGCTGTTGCTTGGTCTGTTATTGCTGTACTCATAACGATTGTTATCATTGTATGAATTATTTTCATTGTACTCGATATCATCATTATTACCTGAATACTGTTGAGATGTTTGATGAACTTCTTTAGTTTGTTGAAATTTATTCATTTCTCTTCTTTTAGGAAGTGCTGGAAAATGACTGTCGTAATTACCCGTAATTTTCGCAAAGGTGGAATTCGGATTTACATATTTTTCGATTTTATTGAATTTTTCTCTCTTCAATGTTTTTCTGATCTCTTGAGCTTGACGTTTCAAATTGTGTGCCGTAGATAAATACGTGCATCCCATATACGATGCTGGATGTCCATTCTTACCGCAATTAGCGCATTTAATTTTTTCTCTTTCAGCTGTATTTTCTACTTCGCAGACTCCTCCATTTTTCAAAGGACCATGATCTTTTCCACATTTCACGCAGCGAAACTGGAGATGACAATTTTTACTCGCGTGTCCAATACGTTGGCATCTCTTGCATTGGAAGATTGTTTTTTTTCGAATCCTCTCCCATGTCACCGGTTGGTAGAGAAGAAATTTTATTTTTGTTAACTCTGCCGTCTTACTATCTGGCGAGAGTTGCACGATGTAATGACATTTGTTTTCATTTACTTTTCCATATTTCAATTTGATCACTTCTTCGATTTTTACTTCGTTGAGATTTTTCCCTTCAATGTATTCTTTGATTTCATTTTCATTATATTCTGCATTTATTCCTTTAAGGACGATTGATTTTTTTTTCTCACTTTGAGGAGTGAAAGTGAAGAATTGGATCTCTTTGGATTCAAGCAATTTTTTGATTTTATGAAATATTTCAATACTTTGGGGCATTATTTTGACATAATCTCCATCTGTTTTTTTAATCCAGAAATTTTCTTCTGTGATTTTTTCTGCTGTCAGCAATTGTATGATTGCCCTTGGGCTGACTTTATACGCATGAATTGGAGGTGGTTTATTTTTGGTTTTAGATATAATATCTTTCCTCTCTGTTTTATCATTTGATGATTTGGAATTACGTTTTTTTTCTGGAATCTGATTATTTGATTCTTGTTCATAATCATCATCAACGACGCTCATATTATCAGAAAGTGCATCAAATTGGTTGTAGCAATCTATTTCTGATCTGTTATCTTTTTTCTTTTTGTAAGTTCTTTTAGGGGTTAAAAACTTACGCGTATCTGTATCCACATTCTGATTTTTTTCTTTTTCATCGACAGATGAAGATCGCGATCTTGCTCTTGACAGATTCGGGCTCTTTTTCGGTTTGTTCGAGTTTATAACCCTTTCAATATTCGTTGTGCCAGTCATTCTATCAATTTCTCTGGCCTTTTTCCTCAGTTCTGCCTGCGAAATAATCTCCGGGTCTTGCAAATCTCTTTGTCTTTTCTGCATTTTTGCTAGAATTGATTGTGAGTCAGGGATTTTATCCCCCGACACACAAGCTTCGTCTCTTATTTTTTTCTTTTTCTCAATTATTTTATCCTTTTGGATTGAAAAAAATAATGGAGACCCAATTAGTTGGGCCAGGGCAACGATTAATCACCCTTAGACTGATATATTCGATCCGAATATAATTAATAATTGAACTTTTCTATGACTGAAACGCCAAGCGATGTTGACTCGCTGAAGTCTCAACGTCAACTGAAAGTTCCAACTGTTTTTTTTTTTTTTTGGTTTTATAAAGGTAGTTTATTTCATTTCATTTTCTGTATACATATTTTAAGTAATAAACATCCTTATCGAACTTATACAATATTTTTTTCTTTGTTTATTTATTTGGCTTGTCATCTAGTGATGAGTCTCACCAATTAACTATATTTTAAATATAAATTTATTTTTGCTTATTGTGCATATATATAGTTTTTATTTTTATTTAATTTTTGGTCACTTGAGTAACTGATCTTTTTGGTTTATGCGCTTTGGTAAAAAAATAATTTTAAAAAAACCATTGCCACAATTAATTGCCTCTATGGGCCTTGAGTAGGGGGGGTCGAAGAGTTAGTGTTGTGGGTTTGTATGTGTGAATGTTAAGTGTTTGTGTTACGTGTGATTATTTACATTATATACATTTCAGACAAATGATTCTGGAGCGTTTGCATGTTATTATATTGATTTTTTTTTTTTCAATTCTATATTTATGTTTGTTGTTGATTATTTCATTGCCAATCTCTTATGACAATTCTTTGTTGCTGTTGTTGATTTTGTTTTTTCAGTCTGGCTCTTCTTCTTAATTCATCCATATGTTTGGCGTCTCCTTGAAGCCACCAATATTTTTTGTCTATTCTTTCGAGACTCTCTCGATCACATTTTGGGAGATCTGTTGAATACGTCCACCTTTCCCTCGGTATATTTTCTGTTTCAATGTATATCGCTTTTCTAGCACAATGTCTTCGTAAATGATAAATTATGGGTACATTATTTTCGTTTTGGATACAACCCATTTTGTCCAGATTTGTGAAAAGTTCCGGTGGAGAGTAATTACTTCTTGCCATTCTATGTGTAGTTATGTTGTCGTTGATTTTTAAATTGTTGAGTAATTCGTTGTTCATCTGGTACAGTGTGCTAAAATAATTTCTTGTGAGCTTTAGGCAATAACTGTCAAATCTTGGGATGTTTGCTGCATCATATATTTCTTTATTATTTATTCTTCTTTTATATTCTGATTCAGCTGTGCGATACCTTCCCAGACATGCTTTCAGGCATGATCTTTCAAATTGCCTGTAATGTTCCATAACTGATGGACCCACGTTCCACCAAATTGGAGCTGCATATGAAATTATCGGACGGATTAGTAGTTGATAGCAGATAATTTTCGCTCTTGTTTCCAAATTTCTATTATAGAATATATTATGGTTAGCTTTTATTGCTTTCTTGGCTTTTGCCAATTGGATAGTGTGATGTTTATTCATCCTAAATAAATAGTCGAAATTCACTCCTAGATATTTTACAATTTCTTTGTTTGGGATTTCCGTTGCTACACCATTATCTTTGTCTTGTATTGTGATTTGAAATGTTTTTATGTGAGGTACTGTTTTCGGAGATATTTCATTTACAGTCTTTCTGAATAATATAGTTTCACTCTTGGTCGGGTTTATTTTGAGATTCCATTCTTTATAGTATTCGTATACTTCGTTTACTATATTATTGAGTTTTTCCTGGATCGTTGGTATTTTGCTGTCAGCTACGTATATCACCATGTCATCGGCATATGCTCCTGAGTGAGTATTGTTACCAGTGTTTAAATTGAATAGGTTGAGCACTTCGCTATTGTAAATGTTGAAGAGTATTGGGGAAGTAACTGTTCCTTGTTGCATTCCTTCTCTAATTGTGAATTCCATGGAAGCTGTATTGATACCATCCCAAGTAACAAATGTTTTTCCGTGAATCATGTCGCAAATTAATAATATTAATGTTCGGGGGAAATTGCATGTGGTCATAATATATATCAGTCCATTAAGCCAGACAGAGTCAAAAGCTTTTTCAAGATCAATCAATGTAGCTCCGATTAACTTGCCATTAAATAGATATCTATTAATATCTGAGGAAAATTTGTTGATAGCGTGAACTGTGGAATGTCTTGCTCTGAATCCAAATTGGTTGTTTGGGATGATTTTATCTTTTTCCGTTTTGTTTATCAATTGAATCTTGATTAAATTTTCAAATATTTTACTACTGTTTATGGTAAGACTGATTGGTCGATAGCTTGCTGGATCTGCTGGGTTTTTATCTTTCTTTTTTATTGGGATAACTTTGGCTTTTTTCCATCTAATTGGGTAGTATGAGTGATTGAAACAGTTGTTAAATATGATTGTATAATCTGTTATCAAACTCGGAGGGAGATGTTTTAATACGATCATTGGTATATTGTCAAGGCCACTCGAGGTTTTATTTTTAGCCTTTTTGAGTAAACTTGCTACTTCTATTTGTGAGTGTAGGAATTTAGGAAAATCATGTATCTGTATTGGGATATTGGCTAGATTATTATTAGAGAATTCTGTGTGTGTTGTATTGTTTATTCTATTTCGTTGAATTGTTGTCTTGACTTCTTCCGCCGTTGCGTCTGCCCGTCGTTTTGTTTCAGTTCCAAGATTAGAGTATCTTGGTGAATTAATTGTCTCAAAGTATTTTCCGATAATATTAAGTTTCGTTATCGGTTGTGAAATCAAGTATTTGTTGTCCTTCTCTATTAATTCTGAGTTGTTTATAATATCATCTGTGAGCATAGTATTATTATTTTTTTCTATGGCGAGAGTTTCAATTTTTGGTGGTTCTTTATATCTGAGAAATTTGTTTATTCTTGGAAAAAATTTCAACGGATCTTTGTGTTCGATGCTTTTGGCTACCGCACACCAATAATCGGTTTCAGTTTTCTTGAATTGTTTTGTTAGTAAATTGTTTATAGCCTTTATTCGGATTTTTATGTTTCTCGCCAACCATGTGTTGTGATTATTAAGTTTGTACAGTTGCGATATTAATATGGATTTAAAAGTATGTAGTTTTTTGATCCTATTATTCACATATTTCAAACATCCTTTATAATTGTTCTTTTTAATTTTTGGAACTATTGTGTGTATTGCTTCTAGTAATATATTTTCTATTTTTAGAATTTGTGCGTCTATTTCATCTATTGTTAAGTTTCTGTTTGCTGGTATTGTTTCGTTATATTTATCTTCGAGATATTCTGTGAATTTCCGCCAATTTGTTTTTTTGTAATTGAATCTTGTTATCTGTTCCGGTGGTGAAGTGATTCCAGAGAATATTTCGTCACAATCTATAATAAAACTTATAGCATTGTGATCACTATCGTATGGGAGCGTACCAATTTTATTATTTCTTTGATTTTTGAATTCCAATCGAGTGTCCGCAAGACAATGATCCAGGTATGATCCTGCACTTGGATATGTGGGTCTATCTGCATTGTAGATAGTTGTTCTGAGCGTAATTCCATTATCTTCTTCCCATTGGTTAAGCAATGCGCCTCTTTCGTTCATTTTGTGATCTCCCCATTTCGTATGTCTCGCGTTAAAATCGCCAGCTATTATGAAATATATGTTATTTCCTCTTAGTTTGTTTTCCCGATATATTTTGTTGAGTTCTGAGATGAATGTTCTATTGTTGTTTCCAGAAGCGTATATACTGAATATATATAGAGTATTCGAATTTACATTTATTTTAATTGCTGTATACTCGATGATTTTGTTTTTATGACTATTTGATTGTGTGATTCGGGTATAACTTAATCTGTTGTTTATCATTATAGCTGTTCCACCTCCATTTTTGGCATTTGGTCTGTCCGTTCGGATAAATGCGTAATTTTGGAAACTGGGTTTATGTTTGGATTTGAGTTTTGTTTCAGAAATAAGCGCTACATCAATCTTGTTGTTATTGATGAATTCTTCCAGATCCATCCTTCGTTTGTTTGCCACTAATGAATTAACGTTTATGGCGCACATTTTGATGATTGATTTGGTTTCATTACTGTATCCTTGTGTTTCATTCTGTGTTTGTGTACAATTCTCCATTTTTAATAAACGTTTTGTGATAGTAAGAATTCAATTTTTCTTGAGTTTTCCGTTATTTTTTTGTCGAATTCTGAAAATCTGGTTTCGAGCATATGCATCATGCTATCTCTGAAATGATTCAATAGATTTGTGAATTGATCTATATTTTTGTTATTTTCATTGTTGATGTTATTATTGTTGTTGCTGTAGTTGTAATTTTCATCATTTATATGTAATTTGCCATAGCGATCACGATCATTGGTATTTTGTATTTGGGATTCAACTTCTTCGAATTGTTCGATATTGTTTCTTTGCTTTGGGAGCGGAGGGAAATTGGATCTGTAATTATTGACTGACGTTGCAAAAGATACTTCTGGGTTGATATATCTATCTATTTTCTTGATTTTTTCTGTTCTCAATGTTCGTCTTATCTCATTTGCTTTTTGTTTTATTTTCTGTGCTGATTGCAGATATGGGCATCCTTTGTAAGAGGCCGGATGTCCTGTGTTTCCACAGTTTGCACATTTAATAAGATTTTTATCATCTTCTTTATCAACTTCACAGATGCCTCCCTTGCTGGAAGGGCCATGGTCTTTACCGCATTTCACACATCTGAATTGTAGCCTGCAATTTTTACTAGCGTGTCCAATTTGTTGACATCTTGTGCATTGGAATACTGCCTTTTTTCGAATCCTTTCCCATCTTACTGGCTGGTGTAGGATAAATTTCAGTCTCGTTAATGCCGCAGCTTTACTTTCTGGAGTCAATTGAACTATGAAATGAAATTTATTTTTATCATTTTTATCGAAATTGAGTTTTGTGACTTCTGCTATTTCAAGGTTAGGGAGGTTCTTGCCAATGAGATATTCTTTGACCTCTTTTTCGTCGAAATCAGATCTGATACCTTTCACTACTAACGATTTCATTTTTTCCTCTTTGGGAGTAAACGTGTAATATTGCATACCTTTATTTTCCAGCAATTTTTTGATTGCATGAAATGTTTCAGTGCGTTGTGGCATTATTCGTAAATATTCCGTATCTGTTTGTTTCACCCAGAAATCATCTTCATCGATTTTGGCTTCGATAATTATTTTAATGATATCCCTTACTTTGACATTATATACATGTATAGGTGGAGGCTTATTTTTTACTTTGGGGGCCTTATTGACGTCCCTGTCGTTTTCATCTGGTGATTGGACTTTTTGAACCTTAGGTTCCCTTGCCCGCTTTATTCTTGACGTTCCTCCAGTGTCTCCCTCTGTGCAATCCATGCTGTCTGAGAGAGTATCAAATTGGTTTGTTGTAGAGATCTCTACCTTATCTTCAGTCGATTTTGGTCTACAGACCCTCTTCGGTGTTATGAAACCCGATGTCCCTGGGAGATGTTGATCTTTCAAGAAATCTGTTTCATCGATCGCTTCTTGTGAGATCGATCTTGTTCTGGCTTTAGCGAGATTTGGTTTTATTTTTGGTCTGTCACTATTGAAAAACTTTTGGAAGTTATTAGTTCCAGTGAGCCTGTCAAAATCGCGCACTTCTTTCCTGAGGGCCGCTTGAGCCATTTTCTCCAGGGGTTTTTCGTCATATCGTCTTTTTTTCATTTTTTTTGTCTCTTTTTTTATATTGAATTTTGTGTCGGGGCTTTTTACTCCCCGACTATCCAATGAAAATTTTCGCTCCGCTATCCTCACTATCCTGTTATTTATCGTCTTCCGAGGAATAAGACAAACAAGAGGCAGCAAAATGGATTAACTAATCACTTTATCACATTTTTAGCGATCTGTTTATGTAAGTTTAAATGAATGATTAATTTTTTTTTTTTTTTTTTTAACCTATTTGGTTTCAAACACAGAGATATCGCGATGCTCACTCTACGGTTGCCAAGGCTGAACCTTTCAAAAGTTCCAACTGTTTTTTTTTTTTTTTTGGTTTGATAAAGGTGGTTTATTTTCATTTTTGTCGATATACATTGTTAAGTAATAAACATCCTTAAAAGAACTTTTACAATATTTTATTATTATTGTGTTTTGGATTGTCGTCAAGAGGCGCGTCTAACCAAAAATCTATATTATTTGTATTTTAAACTTTAAATCGTTGTTCTTTATATTATGTTTGAGTATATAATACTTTCATTCTATTATTTTTATTGCCATGGTAAAAATTATAAAAACCATAGCTTCTATATTTGTCATTGAGACATCTTCTTTGTGAGGGCTTGTGAGGGGGGGGGGGGGGGGGGGAGGGATATTTACATATTTACAGGGATTTTGAAATCTTCATTTTGTTCACTGAATCTCCTGTTGTGGAAATCAAACAATATTCAAATTCGTTGTATTTGGCGGGCTCTAATTGCTGCTCTTTGTTGTTGTTGTTGAAGCTCTTTTTTTCTTCTAGCTCTTCTTCTCAATTCATCCATGTGCTTAGCTTCTCCTTGTAACCACCAATATCTCTCATGAGTTCTTTCGAGATTTTCTCTATCTCTTTTTGGTAATGCCGTATCATAAACCCATTTTTCTCGTGGTATATTATCAATATCAATGAATAATGCTTTTTTAGCACAATGTCTTCTAATATGATAAATAATTGGTAAATTATTTTCATTTTGTATGCAACCCAAATGATCATAGTTTGTGAATGATTCAGGTGTGGAATAATTACTTCTTGCCATTCTTTGTAATATTAAATCGTTATTAATCCGCAATTGATTAATAATTTGGTTGTTTATTTGATATGTTGTGCAATAATAATTTCTTGTTAACATAATACAAAAAGAGTCAAATCTTGGAATATCTGCTCTATTATATATCGTTTCATTATCAATACGCATGGTATATTCAGATTCAGCTGTACGGTATTGTCCGAGACAGGCTTTGATGCATGCTCTCTCAAATTTGCGGTATTTTTCCATAACTGATGGTCCCACATTCCACCAAATTGGTGCAGCATATGCCATAATTGGTCGAATTAATAATTGATAGCATATTATTTTTGCTTTAGTCTCTAAATTTTTATTGTAAAAGATTTTATGATTGGCCTTCAGTGCCTTTTTTGCTTTTGCTAATTGAATAGCATGATGTTTATTCATTCTGAAAAGATAATCGAAATTCACTCCTAGGTATTTAACCACATCTTTGTTAGGAATTGGCGTAATCTCTCCTGTATTTTCATCTTCAATCTCTATTTGGAAATTTTTAATATGAGGAACAGTCAATGGGGAAATTTCATTTACTGTTTTTCTGAATAAAATTGTTTCGCTTTTGAGTGGATTTATCTTCAGATTCCAATTCTTGTAGTAAGAGTCAATTTGGTTTACTAATCTGTTTAATTTCTCCTGTATTATTGGAATTTTTCTGTCTGCTACATAAATCACCATATCGTCTGCATATGCTCCACTGTGTGTTTCGTTTCCTGAATTTAAATTGAAGAGATTTAATATTTCGCTATTAAATATATTGAAGAGAATTGGCGATGTGACAGTTCCTTGTTGTAATCCTTCTTGTATTTTGAACGAAATCGTCGATTGTCCATATCCATCCCAAGTGATGAACGATTTGTTGTTAATCATGTCACATATCAATAGGACTAAAGAGCGGGGAAAGTTGAGTCGTTGTAACTTGTGAATTAATCCATTTAACCAAACCGAATCAAAAGCTTTTTCTAAGTCAATTAGTATTGCTCCAACCAGTTTTCCATTCATGAGATATTTATTTATATCAGATGAGAATTTATGAATCGCATGAACGGTTGAATGTCTAGCCGTGAATCCAAATTGATTGTCCGGGATTATTCTATTTGCTTCTGTATGACATAATAGTTGTATTTTAATAAGTTTTTCAAAAATTTTACTGATATTGACAGTAAGACTTATTGGTCTGTAACTTGCTGGATCGGAGCCGTTTTTATCTTTTTTTTTAATCGGTATAACTTTGGCTTTTTTCCATCTGTCTGGGTAATATGAATGATTGAAGCAGTTATTGAATATTATTGTATAATCTTTGATTATAATTTCGGGAAGATGCTTCAATACAATCATTGGTATATTGTCTAATCCGCTGGATGTTTTATTTTTCACCTTTTTCAAAATATTTGCAATTTCATAATCACTGTGCATGAATTTTATCGCTCCTTGTTCTCGTATAGGGTGATGTGCCAAATTATCATTACTGAAATTCGTATGGGTGCGGTTGTTTATTCTCATATCTTGAATGTTTAATTTTATTTCTGTTGCAGAAGTATCAGCCATACGTTTTGTTTCAGTTCCTTCATTTGAATATCTAGGTGAATTTATTCCTTCAAAGTATTTTCCAACTATATTGAGTTTCGTGGTTCTATTCGTGAATATATATTTGTTATTTTTTTCGATGATTGGAGCATTTACCAGAACTTCTTCTGTTAGTAGAGCATTATTATTTGTATCTATTGCAAGTGTATCAATTTTTGGCGGTTCCTTATATCTGAAATTTCTATTTATCCTTGGGAAAAATTTTGCTGAGTCACGATAATCGATCCCTCTTGCTTTCGCATTCCAATATTCTGTTTCAGATTTTTTAAACTGTGATATTAATTGATTGTTAATTATTTTTATAAGTTTTTTAATATTTTGTTTAACCAATGAATTTCGTAGATTATTTTCGAATAGAAAAGCGATTAATTTTGATTTGTATGATTGTAATCTTTTTATTCTATTATTGATATACTTTATACATCCAGCTTTATCATCAGGTTTGATTTTTGGTACTATTGTATTAATAGCTGTTATTATATGTGTTTCGATTTTGACTATATTTTCATTGATTTCATTTATTGATAGATTTCTGTTATCTGGAAGATGATCATTGTAATTATCCTCCAAATATTTTGAAAATCTTCTCCAATTTGTCTTTTTGAAATTAAGTCTTGGCTTTGAAAGAGGGGGGTTAGTTAATCCCATGAAAATATTATTTGTGTCAATTGAGAAGCAAATAGCGTTATGATCACTATCATATGGTAATGTATTGAGTTTATTGTTGATTACTTGTTCAATTTCTATACGTGTATCCGCTATACAGTAATCGAGGAATGATCCTGTTCTTGGAAAAGTTGGTTTATCTGCAGCATAGATTGTTGTTCTATTAGCAATTCCATATTCTTCTTCCCAACTATATAGCAAAGCTCCTCTTTCATTGATCTTGGAATCACCCCAATTTTTGTGTCTGGCATTTATATCTCCAGCCATGATAAAATAGGTTTTAACACCATTCAATTTATGTTCTTGATAGATGTTATTGAGTTCTTTGATAAAGGTTCTTTTATCATTGCAGGCTGCATATAGACTGAATATATATAGAATATTATTTGAGTTGGTATTTATTTTTATTAGCGTGTATTCAATAATTTTATTATTCATTGAGTTAGGCTGTGTTATTTGTGTATAACTAATTCTTTTATTTATCATTATCGCTGTTCCTCCACCTTGTCTTGCATTTGGACGATCTGTTCTTATGAATTGAAAGTTTAGAAATTTGAGTTTATGTTTGTCATTTAATTTTGATTCTGATATCAATGCTATATCGATATTATTCTCTTCAACAAATTTTTGGAGATCGTATCTTTTTTTGTTTGCCGCTAATGAATTAACATTTATTGCACAAATTTTTATCTTGTGGTTAGGATTGTTGTTAACCCTCTGATTCACATGTTGCGTTATATTGTTGCTTTCCATTATTAATATTCAAATTGACTCATTATAAATTCTATATTTCTAGAATTCTCTGATATTTTTTTGTTCATGTCAGACAGCTGAGTTTTCAGTATCTCAAGCATACTTTCTTTAAATTGTTCCAGCATTCTTTCAAAGCCGGTAAAATTATTGTTATCGTTAGTTTTTTTATTGCTGTTGCTTGGTCTGTTATTGCTGTACTCATAACGATTGTTATCATTGTATGAATTATTTTCATTGTACTCGATATCATCATTATTACCTGAATACTGTTGAGATGTTTGATGAACTTCTTTAGTTTGTTGAAATTTATTCATTTCTCTTCTTTTAGGAAGTGCTGGAAAATGATTGTCGTAATTACCCGTAATTTTCGCAAAGGTGGAATTCGGATTTACATATTTTTCGATTTTATTGAATTTTTCTCTCTTCAATGTTTTTCTGATCTCTTGAGCTTGACGTTTCAAATTGTGTGCCGTAGATAAATACGTGCATCCCATATACGATGCTGGATGTCCATTCTTACCGCAATTAGCGCATTTAATTTTTTCTCTTTCAGCTGTATTTTCTACTTCGCAGACTCCTCCATTTTTCAAAGGACCATGATCTTTTCCACATTTCACGCAGCGAAACTGGAGATGACAATTTTTACTCGCGTGTCCAATACGTTGGCATCTCTTGCATTGGAAGATTGTTTTTTTTCGAATCCTCTCCCATGTCACCGGTTGGTAGAGAAGAAATTTTATTTTTGTTAACTCTGCCGTCTTACTATCTGGCGAGAGTTGCACGATGTAATGACATTTGTTTTCATTTACTTTTCCATATTTCAATTTGATCACTTCTTCGATTTTTACTTCGTTGAGATTTTTCCCTTCAATGTATTCTTTGATTTCATTTTCATTATATTCTGCATTTATTCCTTTAAGGACGATTGATTTTTTTTTCTCACTTTGAGGAGTGAAAGTGAAGAATTGGATCTCTTTGGATTCAAGCAATTTTTTGATTTTATGAAATATTTCAATACTTTGGGGCATTATTTTGACATAATCTCCATCTGTTTTTTTAATCCAGAAATTTTCTTCTGTGATTTTTTCTGCTGTCAGCAATTGTATGATTGCCCTTGGGCTGACTTTATACGCATGAATTGGAGGTGGTTTATTTTTGGTTTTAGATATAATATCTTTCCTCTCTGTTTTATCATTTGATGATTTGGAATTACGTTTTTTTTCTGGAATCTGATTATTTGATTCTTGTTCATAATCATCATCAACGACGCTCATATTATCAGAAAGTGCATCAAATTGGTTGTAGCAATCTATTTCTGATCTGTTATCTTTTTTCTTTTTGTAAGTTCTTTTAGGGGTTAAAAACTTACGCGTATCTGTATCCACATTCTGATTTTTTTCTTTTTCATCGACAGATGAAGATCGCGATCTTGCTCTTGACAGATTCGGGCTCTTTTTCGGTTTGTTCGAGTTTATAACCCTTTCAATATTCGTTGTGCCAGTCATTCTATCAATTTCTCTGGCCTTTTTCCTCAGTTCTGCCTGCGAAATAATCTCCGGGTCTTGCAAATCTCTTTGTCTTTTCTGCATTTTTGCTAGAATTGATTGTGAGTCAGGGATTTTATCCCCCGACACACAAGCTTCGTCTCTTATTTTTTTCTTTTTCTCAATTATTTTATCCTTTTGGATTGAAAAAAATAATGGAGACCCAATTAGTTGGGCCAGGGCAACGATTAATCACCCTTAGACTGATATATTCGATCCGAATATAATTAATAATTGAACTTTTCTATGACTGAAACGCCAAGCGATGTTGACTCGCTGAAGTCTCAACGTCAACTGTTAAAAGTTCCAACTGTTTTTTTTTTTTGGTTTCATAAAGGTAGTTTATTTTTCGGAGATCTCATTTTACATATGTAAGTAACAAACATCCTTATCTAACTTAATCAATATTTATTGTCAATTTGGATTGTCGTCTAGTGACGCGTCTAACCAAAAATCATTCTTTGTAATCTAATTACTTTGTATTTTATCTTATTGTTCTTTTGCTGATTTTTAGTATGTAATATATCAATTTGTTTGTTGCTTGGGCTATGGAAAAAAGACTTGTTGAAAAACCATTGCGTCTATATCTGGCTTTTTGGGCCTTTTCTGGAGAGGTGTGGGGTGTGGGTGGGGTAAAGGATAGGGTGTGGGGTGAGGATTGGGGACTGCGTATTTACATTATGTACAAGGTTTGTATTATATACATTTTGGATGAGGGTGGAAGGGCACCCCTTGTTAATTGTGTATTTTCACAGTGTTATATGCGTTATGCATTGCGTGATCTATTCGTGATCCTTTGTTGCTGTTGTTGTTGAATTTTTTTTCCATCTGGATCTTCTTCGGAGTTCATCCATCTGCTTGGCTTCGCCCTGTATCCACCAATATTTCTCGGCAGGCCTGTCGAGATTTTCATGGTTCTTCAGTCTCTTCAGTTTTCTTTCTGATATCAGCGCTATATCGGTATGGTTATTCGGTATGAGCTCTTGGAGGTCGAGCCTTTTTTTATTTGTTGCTAGTTGATTGCCATTTATCGCACTTGTTTTAGTATTGTGGTTGTGACATTTGTTTTTCCTTTCGTATTTGTTTCCTGTTAAATTATTATTATCCATTTTAGAACTCAAATTGGCTCATGATGAATTCGATGTTTCGTGTGTTGTTTGTTATTTTTTTGTTGATATCGGAGAGTTGTGTTTTAAGTGACTCTAGTATACTGCTTTTGAAGTGATCTAAGATCTTTTCGATTTGGTGGAAGCTGTTGTTGTTGTTCTCGTTAATGCCATTGTTGTTATAGCCTGTGTTATTGTTGCTATTGTTGTTGTTGTATTTGTTGTCGTCTTGTGTGTAAGCATCGTTTCGGTAATTGTTCGTGGGTTGACTATAATTTTCTTCGGCGACATATCGCTTATCTGGTTCTCTGTTTCTGGGGAGAGCTGGGTACTCGGTGTTGTAGTTGCCTGCGATGGTTGAAAACTCGATGTTCGGGTTCACGTATCTCTCAATTTTATTTATTTTTTCAACTTTCAGGGTTTTTCGAATCTCTTGCGCTTGTCTTCTTAGGTCTTGTGCTGTTGATAAATATCGACAACCCATGTAGGACGCCGGGTGACCATTTACGCCACAATTCGCGCACTTTATTTTTTCTTTGCCTCCAGCACTATCTATTTCACACACTCCTCCGTTTTTCACTGGACCATGGTCCTTTCCGCATTTTACGCACCTGAACTGGAGCTGGCAATTTTTACTCGCGTGCCCGATGCGCTGGCACCTTTTGCATTGGAAGATCAATTTTTTTCGCATTCTTTCCCACCTGACCGGTTGGTAAAGAAGAAATCTGAGTTTCGTTAGCGCCGCAGTCTTGCTGTCCGGTGAAAGCTGTACTATGTAATGAAATTTGTTTTCATTCTCTTTGCCGAATTTGAGTTTCAGGACCTCTTCGACTTTGAGGTTTGGTAGATTTTTCCGTGTGATGTAGTCTTTGACATCCTCTTCATTGTAATCCGCGTTTATGCCTTTCAACACAAGCGATTTCTTTTTCTCGCTCTGGGGGGAGAACGTGAAATATTGGAGGACGTTAGCGTCCAATAATTGTTTGATTGCGCGATATACTTCGATACTCTGGGGCATCACTCTGACAAAATCTCCGTCAGTTTGTTTCAACCAGAAGTCCTCCTCATTAATTTTGGCTTCGGTTATGATTCTAATAATAGTTCTGGGGCTGGATTTATAAACGAAAATTGGTGGCGGTTTATTTTTGGCCTTTGGTCTTGTCGTATGATTACTCGCGTTTTCGTCGTCGTCTTGAGTATTTTGTGTGTTTTGTGTTTTTGCTTTACTCGCTTGTCTGCGCGGTGTTTGCTCAGTGTCGCCCTCTGTGACGCTCATGCTATCAGAGAGAACTTCGTATTGGTTGGTGGAGCAGATTTCTGAGTTACCGGTCGGCTTTCTCAATCTACATACTTTCTTTGGCGTTACGAATTCAGATGTCTCTGTAGTTTCGTTCCTTTTTTTGGCGGTATCGGGTTCGCCTTCAATCGGTGAGGATCTGGATCTCGCTCTTGAGAGGTTAGGGGTGGATCTAATTTTATTTTTGTTAATCACTCTTTCGATATTTGTTGTTCCCGTTAATCTGTCGATTTCTCTCGCTTTTTTCCTGATTGCTGCCTGTCTGATGTATTCCGGCGTGTTGCCATCGTGAGGTCTTTTATTCATTGTTGCGGCCGGTGATTGTGTGTCGGGGTTAGGTACCCCCGACCCACGCGGTTTTGTCTCGTTTTCGCGATTTATTTATTGCGTGGGTTTATACGTTATCCTGAACTGGGCCAGCGTTCTAAATATCACTTCCGGGCACTTATTTTCAATCACTTTTTCGCTATTTTTTGATATTATCTTGCACTTATACATTCGCTGGAACGACACGATGTGCACTCGTTGAAGTTCCATCAGTAACTCGAAAGTTCCAACTGTCAGGATGGCCGAGCGGTCTAAGGCGCCAGACTCAAGGTTTCTATGATACCTTCTCAGTTGACACTGAGTAGCAGATGGGGATTTCTGGTCCTCTCTGAGGGCGTGGGTTCGAATCCCACTTCTGACAAATTCTTTTACACTTCTTGCCAATTTTATTGCTACGGAATTCTAGGCATATTCACCTACTCGGCGAACTACAATCAAATTGACTTTGGAGCTAATTTTTTTTTTAATTTTTTTTTTTTTTTTTTTTTTTTTAATTATAATTTCGCCAACAAAATACACTTGATGAACAAGACACACTTGATAAACAAAACATGCGTTTAACTGAAAATAAGTAACAAACTTATTTTGTTATAAAAAAAAAAAAAAAAAAATCGATATTTGTTCCAATCCTTGTATTTGAGACGAGAAATAGCTTACTACCGACGGCAGGTACATCGATTTATTTAACAATTTTACTATATTTTGCATATATTTTCGTTATTGATATATTGACAACCATGTATTGTAAGTCTAGCAAATTATTGTACTCAAGATCAGATTTTGTTGCATAAAAGTAATAAAAGCTTCACTTCCGTCATCACTCCCGTATGGTCTAGTGGCTAGGATATCTGGCTTTCACCCAGGAGGCTCGGGTTCGATTCCCGGTACGGGAAATTTTTTTTTTTTTTTTTTTTTCGATCACTACCTCATTTTGGAAGAAGCAAACGATTTCAAAATCGACAGTACATTCGAGGAAAATTCGAAAAAATTCAATTTCAATGCTATTATGGCAATTTATTCTTTTATCAAACAAACGATTCAATTCGATAAAAAAAAATGTACAATTACATTCTTGAAATAGCATAAGGACTGAACAATATCACCTATCTTATTCAAAATGTTTATAAAAAATTTGAAAGCAAAATTCACGGTTCGCATCGATACATTGTTAAATAAAACAAAAAAAAACAAGAATACGATTTATCTTTTTCATTTTTTATTTTTTAATTTTTTTTCAAAACATTTTGAGTACATAAAATTCGCATAAATACAATTAATAGTTAACGAGAGGCGAAGAAAGGCGTTGCATCATAGGACAATTAAACACACATATTCATTAGTCGTTTTTTTATCTCTTTTATTCTTATTTCCTGAATTGTAGTACGTTCTTGACGAATGCGTCGCGCAATTAAGTATTTTACAACAAAAATATGGTGGTAGGCTATATATCGCGCGCGAAACGTTAGTATTGAAAAATGAAATTTGCTTCTGTTTTTACAAAACAAAGAATCGAAACACTCTGTGCGTTAGCTAAACACATAAGCATTAAACGTTAATCGTAAATTACGAAAGTTCGAAGCTATTCAAAAATTGAATCGTTAAAGAATGAAAATCTTTCGTTCGCCTTCAAATTTTTTTCAACTATCGAGCTCGCTATTACGATGCTTAAAAACTTGATTATACGTTTTTCTCATGCATGCCTTTTCATTCGAACGAATAATTTTTTTTTTTTTCTCTCTTCCAATCATTTTTCGCAATTGTAAAAGTTTGCCGCGTTCGGGAGTAAAAAGAGCTCCGAACTTTTGTACCATACGATTCTGTCATAGCTTTTAATAGAGTTTAGGCTTTCATCCACTGCTCAACGTAATCGAGAGCACCAATGAGTATCCTTTTTTCCAATATTCTCAATTGGACAGGCATCATTCTTTCCCGAGTCATTGGAGTCGTAACTAGTACGAGATCCTCCTGAAAATCAATCAAAAATTCGGGTAAAAATAAAACGTTTTAACAATGTTAACATTAGAATGTGATTTTGATGAATCACTGTACAAGATTTTTAAAAAACGAAGGAAAAGATCAAAATGCTCAATATTTTTAGCCAACTACATGAAGTTTTATTCAAAATCTATTGATATTTTCGGCAAATCACACAAATGCGGAAACTTTTCAAAAAAACGTCCTTATTGATGGAAACTTTCGAAATGTAATTGAATTTTGTCTCTGTCGAATTGTCTTCATGTCGAAAAGTCGAAAATTGCATTTTTGTACCTTTTCCTGTTTCACAGTGTAGCAGGCTAGTGTAGCCGACAACTTTGACCATAAAATTTAATTTTTCATTGTTTCCGTTCATAAATCTCAATGGAAAAATATTTATTTACAGCTTTTTTTTTGTCGCATTGTCGAAAACGCAGAAGAAGAGAGAAAAAAAAGAATATTACCTCAAGGGTCGTGGGATAATTAGCAACGAGAAGTTTCAATCGCGTGAGCAAGAATTTTCTCACATTCTCCTCGACGACAGTGTCGAGTGCACAATCTCGATGTTTGAGGTCAAAAACTTTGTCAGATTGTAGCCAATGATCAAGCTCGGCTTTTCTCATACTGAAGACACGGAGAAAAGCGAGCATTTCTTCCGTGATGGGTTCAGAGCCGGACATCAACGAAAACGTAACCGTTGGCGAGGTGAAGCCCAATTTTTCGAGCAAGCTTATACGATCGGTGTACAAATTGTCTGCTTTGCTTATTCCAAGCCGCAGTTTAAAACCGTCGTTCTTATTTTCCGGATAAACGAAACCCGAGTGTACGAAAAAATCGGAATTCGTTCGTGGTCCGTAATTTATGAATATTTGTTCACCCTGGGCAAAACATCTCTTGGCGTAACAGACACAAGTGTCCGAAGTCAAATTGAAATCGGTTGTTATCTGTAATAGAAAAAAAAGAGTGTAAAAAATTATGACGAGTTTCTCACGGTGTTGATCAACCGAATTGGTAAATAAAAATTCAAAAGAAAAATCCATGAACTTAAAAAAGTAATAAAAAGAAACAGAAACATACTTCAAAAACAAATATACTTGATTTATTTGCTTGCCAATAAAAGAGTCTTTGAAGTTGCATAAACTTACTTCGCCCTCTTCGTGATTGCACATGTCCCACATAGGGATTAACGCATGTATCATTTGTGTTCCATTTTTGCTTGGTATTAGATTCTGCCTGGTCATAACCGTGGATACGGCCCAGCTGAAAAATCAAAAAATCACCGTATTTAATGTATTGAAATTCTGCTGAAATAATCGTCCATCAGGTGAATCGGAAAACGAGGTCAACGTTCCAGATGTGATAGATTCTGAGTGGGCGAACGTGTCTCATGAACGCGATGGCTTAACGATTTTCGCTTTTTTTTTTATTAAAATAGCCAGAAAGTTGAATTGATTGTCAGCATTTTTCGTTCTAGCAAAAAGAAAAAAATAGATAATTTTTGCTCAATCGTTTTATTTAATTAGGAAATAAATAAATTTAAATTCACTGAATGCATTGAGAGAACAATAATAAAATTGACTCCGAACACAATTAAAATACAGTTTACTCGTTGAAGAAATCATATGTTTCTGTAATAATTATATACATCGTTGTTTACAATTCTCGAGAATCAAGGATGTTATAGGCCGGAAGCGAGTTTGTAAACCAGGGTAGAGGAGAGGAACGTCTATAAATTCTCGCGGTTGACTTTCTATCGGTTTCTTTAATGGGGCGATAAAGGAGCAGCTTGCATGAGTGCATTCGTAAATGATGGTTGGCAAAGAAGCATGAAAAAAAAAATATTTTCATAACTGAGAAAAAAATGATGATTTCTTGTATCAATAATGTGTACAAATTTATAACACTTCTAAATGACTAATTTTTGGTCGTAATTGTTTGTAGAAAGCCGGAAATGTAAATAATAAGGATCGCTGTTATTATTCATCCCGAGAGGACTTTCTCTCTCAAGAAGAATTGTAGAGCGGGGAGAATAAGACTTGCTTGTTGTGTGCCAAGTCGTCGTACACTCGCTTTTACGTACGGACATTCACGGTCGAATCCGATATGCTTTTTGAGCACAAAATTTATACACCGAATAAAAGAGTATTGGGCAAATTTGAATTACAATATAGTTACACTTCCTCGAATAATAAAATAGCACACGCTTATTTATTCTCCTGTTATTAAATAACAATTATTCTATAAGATGAAATTAAGAGTCAATTAAATAATCGACCTTGATGAATTTCGAATTGGGATTAGATGATAATAAGAATATTGTAATAACAAATTATCACGGTTTGTTGATTTGTAACGTGAAATTCGTAGATCGCTTTCGTTCGCCTCGTATCATTCTTATTTTTAATTCTCTCAAAGATTATTATTTTTTTACGTGAATTACACATGAATCTTTCACTGATCAGAGAATCGATAATTCGATTATCAAAATTAATCGATGATTATAAATTGGTGATTTAAACGAACAGCGAATATTAATTAGAAAGTATCGACCGATAATCGAGCTGTAATTTACAGGAAAATGTACTCGAGGATCCATTACAATTACTCTTTCGGGCTATGGCTGACATATTTAATTCAACGTTAATTGGAACTCGGTTAATTTTATAACATCGAAAGCTTCCAATTATCGAACTTTCGCTTGGCAAATTAATGAGATAATTGTCTCGACTGTTGCGGTCCCATGAAACATAATTCGACGTCGAATCCGAACAGAAGATTCGTCGCTTTTACCAAAATGGCTTTTCGCTTCGCGATCATCTTGGGTAGGAGAACAAGAAAGTACAAACGCGTGTGAAAGTATACATGAATGAAGCCCGAGAACTTCAAACTCATTCGTTGCTGCTATATTCTACGTGAGACCAGCATCTGCGTGTCGTGAATTCACACAATTTTGACATCAGTAATTTGCGTATAATTTAACTAAAAATAATAGATGAAAAAACACCTCAATAGAAAATTACTACATCATCAAATAAACAAGCGATTCATGTTGTTTTTTTGTTTCATCTTTTTAATTTTTAATTTCATTTCTGATCTAATGAAATTAAAAATTTTTTATTTCATATAAAATACAAAAATTAAAATTAAATAAAAAATGATTTAATAAAATCATATTTGATCAAAAATTACGATACGATTTTTCCATCAGTTGACAAACCAACCAATTAGAGGGTCGAATGGGATCGAATGGAATTTCATGATAAAAAAAAAAAAAAAATAACAAAAAAGAATTTTTTTTCTTCGAATTCTTCAACAGTGCGTAAAATGAAAATTCTATGCGAATCGGAGCTTGTTACTCAACAGAAAAAGTACTGAGGATTACCGGAAGAATCCGTAACTCGTAACTTCCTTATCCAAAAAAAAAAAAAAAAACGCGTTAAATGAAACAAACGTAACAACACAAAAAACAGTTTTCCAGGTGTTCCTGGAGTTTTCAGCACTGTTCGCAACTCGTAACCAGACGATCAAGGTGGCTTGCGACAAAGTTCCTACTACGAAAATAGTTCGAAAAAAAATCGGTCTCGAAAGACAAGGAAGAAGCAGCAGCAATGAAATGTAACACGTGATTATAATAACAGACTCGAATTATGATAGCACTTGTTGAGTCAGCGAGTCTTGTATCCACTTAAAGAGGGGAATAAGCGTCTTCCTGCTCTCGTATTCGATGAGGTGGTCTTTTATAACGAAGCACCGGCATTTCGGTTGGGTTAACGAGAAACTAAAGGAAAACAAAAGCCTCTTATACTAGTTCATAGTGAAATCTCTTGAAATTTCAATAAAACATCAAGCTGCTTAGCAGGCAACGTGTAAAATGCTGTAATGAATTAAAGTGAACGAAAAAACAAGAGAAAGACGAAACAAAGATGTTTTTTTCTTACGTTTCACAATACTTCACCGAGAGAGCGAGCGAGAACGATTTATCGATAGAAGAGCACGAGATAAAGAAGGCACAAGGAATTATTATGCTCGTTTCTCGTGGAGGGGATGTACACTCGACTGCATGTGGGAAGGTCGTGCTAAGAATTGAAGATCGTGAGATCTTCGCCATACTTTCTCCACTGTTAATGTTTTTACTCGAATACATATTACTATATACACGTTTAATAAAACTTTGCTTCGGATATTAATCGCGAGAAACTTACACACAGTACAGAGCCTGTTAAACTCGATAATATAATTCAACGAAACTGGATGCCCTTATTGGATGCTACCTCAAAACTCGTCAGAACGAACTACCATCATAAATTTCATTTCGATTATATAAACGATCTTCTGAACACGTTAATCGGCGAAATTCACCATTTTTTCGCATGTCCAAAACGAGGCAAATTGCAAAAATAAAATTATGTTCGAAAAAAAAAATTGATTTTATCCAGAATTGAGTTTAACGAAATCGAATTTCTAGCATAGAAAGAAAAACAATTTTATCGAATTATTTTTCAAACAAAAAAAAAACAAGAAAGTCTTTAAATTACACTGTTAGAATAAATATTTTCAGAAAATATGAATCTCGATTTGGATTTTTGGGAAAAAAAATTATTCATTTTTCCAGTTAAAAACATCGATTTTGGATCTGGATTTTTCAATGTCTCATTTTGTCCATTTCGTTTAAATTTTTAAACGAAAAAATCGATCTTAAGGATTCGATCTGAGGAGGATCGATCGATCTCATTTTCCAACAGAAAAATTCTCATCTCCAACGTTTAAGAGCGTTTTTTTTATTTATCAAATCAGCAAATCGAAAAGTGCGATTCCACAAATAAATTTGGAGAGATCGTCGTAAATGAACGAGATCTCGGAGCTATTGGAATTAGAATGTATTCGTGAAGACGTTCACCCATCGTTGGATAGTCCGGAGAGCCAAGTTCTCACTCAGAAATGAAATTCATCTTCTTATAGACATTGGCAAAGTGAGATGTAGATTGAGGAGGAATAAGTCCGAGAGTATCTATGAACCTCTAGAAATATCCTCAAGTTTCACCGACTTACTTACCACGTAGCCGAGAGAAAACGTTCATCAGTTTGCGAGAGGAACTTACACGGAGCGGAGTGAACGTTCCACGGGAGAACGGCGCCAGTTACGAGTGTGACGTTTTTTCAAATCTCGTTTTTGTCTCTTTCTTTAATAAACTTCTTTCAATAAACGGGAGAATTATTTTTTCGTGACATTTGATGACGAAATTATGTATTTTTATTTCAAACGAATTACCTCATTTGACACTCGTGAATAATTTGATAAATTAAGCACTTTTCAAAGTGTTTAAACAATAAATAACTGCATGAATTTGGAGGAACTTTGTGGTCTGTGCAATCGGAAAAATATTATATTTTTAATACTGTGCTTCGCAGTGTTTTACGTGCATGTGTTTTTGAATAAAAAACCAAAACCAGTTGTTAACAAAAGACTGCATTTTTGAGAAAAAAATTCAAGAAATATGGAGCCACAAGTGTTTTTATCTCAGTTATTATTCCTTTTTTGAACGACACGTTGGGAGTGCTATTTTTTTTACTTTTATGGAGTAATGAAGTTATAAGCGGGAAAACCGTCGAGAAGCAATGTGGAAATTGTCGTGTATTGTTTTGTCGCTGATTACGATCGGTTATTCCTCGGCACACGATCAGCATGGAACTACGGAAATTTCAAGCAATTTTCGAAATCATGAGAATCAGGTGAGGCCTCCGTCGAGAGTACCAATGGAAATTGTGCGTGCTCGCGATCAATGCAATTATTATTATCATCGTCGGTGTGCTTTGTATGATTCATGAGAAAAAAAATTGGATCGATGGGGATTTGAAAAGAGATTCATCAGAGTTCCCGCGTAACATTTCAAACGTTGTAAATAAAACATTACTTTTGGGTTCAACGAAAATGCAAATTGAAGAAAAATCTCGATGGAATTCTTTTTCTATAAATATTTAATTTTCCATTTTTATTTTTATTTTTTGTACTATGTTAAATTTATAAATTTAATAAAAATGAATAAATAAAAATTCAATCGATTGTCAGAGATCGTGGAACACTTCGAGTTTTGCGAATTAATTTCGTTTCTATAGACGATCAAAACTGAAATTTAAGAAAATTCGTTTTTGCCATTATTGTTTTCAAGTATTAAAAAAAATCTGAAATTCGCATAAAAATTCACCAAAAATGCAATCCTGTTTGATGAATTGTCTATGCAAAAGAAAAACAATGGAAAAATTTCGAAAACCTTGAAATATCAATATTCTCGAGTCAAAATCAACGTTCAAAGTAATAAAACCGATGGAATTGGAATATTTGAAAATCCCAGGGTGCGACATCAACAAACTTAATTGATTGAATCTTCAATTAAAAAGCTTTATGAGGAGGTATAAAAAAAAAGTGACTGGTCTAATTAACCTGATTAGTAGCAATCGATTAAAATGAAAATTTGGCTTTTCCTGTGCCTCGACCTGTTGATTTTTCAATCTCAATTTACACTGGTACTAATCAGAAAAGGAGAATTGAACATTTTGATGAATTCCAGCTGTGTCATACTGACACTCGGATAAATAAATCTTCAATTAATTAAGAGTATATGAGAACGAACTAAAAATGAAAAATGTTAGTTGAAACGAGTGCGAGCTCGTCGGTAAAAGAGACATTGTGCAACTGTGCAAAACAATTGGTGTGAAACTTTCATTTTTGTTGTTTTATTTGAAAAACGTAGTGGTCTTTGAACGTAGTCGATTGTGAAGAGTTATAATATTGGTATTTTCGACGAAGAATTAACGAGTTGTGACGAATCGTCAATTTTATCGATTTTGAAATCGAGGGAGTGCGGAGAGATTTTTTCTAGAACAGTCGATCTCGAAGGAAATAAATAGCAATCGATCGTTCACTGCTGGAGAAACAAGCAGCGAGATGGAGGAGAGCGCCGAACCGTTTAATAAGCCGGAAGGTGGTTTTTTCAGTCTCGAATATCGAGCGGATAAATTAAGCGTAACTTCGTTAATCGGAACTCGGGAAGAAGAACCACGAGATTCTTGTGTCGACTTTCCATGCACAACTTTCGACTCCCTCGAGGAGAATTATAATTGGAGTTTCGTTCTCACGACCTTTGTCGTTTCTCGCGTCACAATCGAGCACTTTTCCGCGAAGCACGACGGTGAAACTGCACATGCATCTTCTCCGAAGTCTCTCTACATCTAACATTTTTTTTTGTCTTTCCCTTTTTCTGGTTTTACAGTCGCCGCAATAACTTGGCGAATAATTTACAAAATATTTTATGATTAATTTGCACACTGCTTTCTCTAATCAAGCTTCAACGAGAAATTCTTACGAGGGAAAGCCTCTTTCACATTCAACACGGCTGACAAGAGATTCATTTTTTGTTCTACGAGATTTATTCTCATTTGATTAAAGATGATATTTGCTTTCACAGCATCTATCTTTATGGGTCATGTTTTAGTTTTTATTGCTCTCCAATGAGTCGAAACTTTTTTATCATCAGCACAAAAGATTTTTTTTATTTTTTTATTCATTCAATTTCTCTTTTATTTTATTTCAGTTCATATATAATGAGCTATGTACAATTAAAATGAATGGCGCTTCGTACGCATCAGTCAAAATATTTTCTCCATCAGAATTTAAACATTCTGAGATTTACCGAACTCCGATTTTCAATAATTCTTCTCCATGACAATTCCATCACAAAATTGTTCAACTAATAGCCACAGAATTAAATTTCGTTCCGTTTCAAACTCATTTCATTTCCTGATGCAATTTTTTTTTTTTTGGCTTTTCCAAAATTCTTTTCACAGCGAAGCACACAAAATCCAAAAAGATTCTTTTGACGATACGAGTTAACCAATTGTTCGATGCTCAAATGCTCGATTGAGTCAATATTTTTTCAACAATTTTGTATCGCCGCTTCTTTTCTCATTTTTGTCAAACCAAAATACAGAAATTCAAGTTTTACAAATAATTTTCTTTCTTATTGAAACAAAACCTGATTTCGAATGATTTATAAAAGTTTCAACGAAGCCCAATGAACGAAGAAATATTCGAACGAATTTTATGGTTGTGACAATGTTGAAAAAAAAAAAGTAAAGTATTAGCATAAAATGTAACATCGTTGTATTTTTTGTTTATCAAATTCCAGAGATATCGTTCGGAAGTGGGAGAATACGAGGTTGAAAGTGGTGAAAGGTACGAAAATTCACGACTTGATTCGGAAGAGTACGAGAACGAGGAGTTGATAGGAAAATGGCGAAACAGTGGTTCAGCGTTAGAGCCAAAATGGAGAGACGGTGACGCGTTGCCGCAGATTCCATTCGACGATTCGTCGAGAAGAAATAAATTGCCACGCGAGAAGTTGGTAAGCGAGAAGAAGGAGGGAAAAAGAGTGCGTGAATTCGTTGGAGTTTCGGAGGAAGAATCGTCGACGATTCGGCTCGACGATGAAGAAACCATCGAAAAAATTCCCATTCCTTTCGAGAAGGGAGAATCATTTTCTCAGGAGAAAAAAGAATCTCTGGAGGAAGACGAGCGTTACGAAGATTTACGAGGACGAAACAATGGCTTTTCGCGTCGTGAAAAATTCACGAGAATTCCTGTAACTCGCTTGACCGATTCTATGCTTTATGAAATAAACGACGGAACTAAAAATCCTATCGAACCATCAAAAAGACCAGGGACAAAAAGGAATCGAGAATTTTCTCATAACGTCGAATTGGACGAGTCGAAGTCACGTTACAGCGACACTTTTCAAGCCCATCCGAACGAGTACGAGCTTATTGACGAAGAATACCAAAAACCGAGACCAAGAAAGCGTCGACCTCCTCAACATTACGAATTTGTAGAAACGCGAGCTGAAACGAGGGCTCCGACTTATTCGATAACTTGGAGCACAGAAAAATACATCGACAGCACTGTAGATATGGAAAAATTGTCAACGAGATCAATGAGAAAACCGGAAGTATCGACGCGACGTACAATTAATGAGAAAAAATTATTACGCCCTCGGGAACGTAACAAATCGAGTAATTCGAATCCGAGAAGAAAATCTGAAAACGCTGAGCTCAAAAGTCTTCTAAAAATGCAGCAGATCGAAGGTTTGAGCCTTTCGGAACTTTTGCAAAGAAGGAATTTAACATTAAACGATTTACTGCGAGGAAAAGCGGAAGTTTTGAACGCTTTGAAATCCGCTGATAACGAAAGTGCCGAAATAATTAATGTCGAACCAAAAATATACGAGCCCAAGAAATTTTACGTTGGTACTGAAAATCATTTTGGAAACGACTCGTCGGACAGTCTTTTCGTTCTGAATTCGACTTTTAACGAAATTCCGAGAAATTCGAGAAGCGAAAATGACGTAGGAACGGAAGCGAGCACGAGGAAACGGGAGAACGAAGAATCCGAAGAACAAATGGATTCGGCCGAGACCGAAGTCGGTCAAAGGAGTTCCAACGAAAATGAGAAACTCTCGGCGATCGTTCGTCTGACGAAACCAATAATCCTGCCAAGTTCGAATGTATTCACGGGCAAAAAGCTCATCGAGGATACGAAAAAGAAAGAAATTATCGAAAATTCTCACAAGGAAAATCAAAATGTTGAAAATTTGAAGAAAAAAGAAAAATTATCGTCACTGAATATCGATGACGATGAAATAATGGAATTTTCAGATTTCAACATAAAGAAAATTGAGACTACGACAATAACGGAAGAAGAAACGACAAAAAAAGGGAACGAGATCAAATTCGAAGAAGAATCCGGGTTCACTTTGAGCATTGAAAATATTTTGAGTAGTACTCAACAAACACCAAGAATTTCATCGGAAAACGAGACGAAAATATTGAATAGAAAAGTGAATATAGTTTCGACTGATCGAAATAATTCGAATTCCGATGTTTTTCGAATTATCGATCTCGATTATCAGAGCGATGAGCCTCGTGAAACGAGCAATGACGAGAATATTAAAAAAGAGGAAATACACGAAGATGAAGAATTGACGATGAGTGACGAGCCTTACGAAAAATCAACAACAAAAACGGATGAAGTTTCTATTAAAAATGACAAGAATTCTCCGAAAAATCATCTGATATTTTCGACGAGTAGTAAACCCTACGAGCTCGTAATATCAGAAATTGAGCCGGAGGCACGAGCAGAAATTTTCGAATTATTCAGCACAGGTTCGAGCGCGAAGCGTTTGGAACGTTTATTAAAATCGCGAAACATGAGTATAGACGAGTTGATAGAGTTGAGACAAAGGGGTTCGAGTAGAGTTCATCTCGCGGAAATTTTACATTCTCGAGGAGCTGTCGATTCGCGAAATTACAAACAGAACGACTTGACTACGGTCGAATCAGTGAAAGAAGCAACGACGGCTGCAAAAGTGGATTTAGAAACAACTACGGAGGACCTTTCGGACATAGAGATCGATTCGGCGTCGAGAGAGTCGACAGAAACGGAGAAAACGTTGGGAGAAACGTACATTTCGTCGATCGGTACCGAAAGACCAAAATTCGATGCCACGACCGTGGAGAACGAAGGCAAAAATCAACAATTATTAGAATTATTGAGCGCCTTTGATTCTCTACCATTTTCCATCCATCCCGAAAGAATGAGTACCGAAGAATCTTTGGATTCTGATAAAACAGAGTCGTCGTCCATCGCGAACGGAAGTATCATTCCTAAAATCGAATCCCCCGATTCACCAACGAATCTCGTAGAGATTGGTCTAGTGGAAGAAATCGTTGAAGAATCCACACCGAACGAGAAAGAAATAACTGTAACAAATATTCGCACCGATTATTCGACAGTCACTAAGAAAATAAATGAAAAAAGAAATTTGTCAAAAGTACGTCCGAGCATAATTGCCAGCGGGGCTATACTCGGCGTCACGATCGTTGTATTCCTTGCGATATTCATCGTTTGTCGTATAAAACAAAAACAAAAATACACTTACAGAAACTCCTTTTCGAGATCGGTTTTCCAAGGGCCTGCTATGACAGCGAGAAAACTATCGAATTCAAGCAGTCTCAATACAATTATGGTAAACGTCGTCGCAACTTCGACGAGTAAGAGACCTGAGCGACGTGACAATCACGAAGTCGAAAATTTCGAAGCGCAGGGCGATATTGAAAATGATTCATTAGATGCCAATGATAGTTGGGAAACGATACCGGATTTTATGAAATAGAAAAAAAAACGTTTCCTTCGAAAATTAGATCAAGTTTTGTTAGGATGTTCGAAAAAAATTGTTCACCGAGGCAATCGACCTGAAAAGAAGCAAACTAAAGAATTATATAATTTCATTATTTTCTTGAAAAATCTTGAAAGATTCGAGGATCGAAAAAACAAGTAGATCGACATCCTAATGTTTCGTAGTATTAATTGACTATCGGTTTTTATCGTATCGTAGATAAAACTCGTTATCGAAGGCTGATCTTCCAACTCGAATAATTCCGATAAAAAGAGGAATTGTTCAGTATTTATTCTATTTTTCGATGGTAGCACGGACCAAAAAAAAAACACCGGAATGAAAACGAACGTTTGTGCAATACTAGAAATTATTTCGAAATATTGTTGAATAAGAATTAAATGTAAATGTGTATTTTTGTATTATGTCATCGTATATTTATTTCTGATCTGTAATGCGATCTTTTTGTATTAAAAAAGTGTAATAATCGTTTTTATATTAGATCATTGTGATTATTTGGTAATTGCGTTTTATTATTATCCTATAACGGCTTGAAGTTTATCCCTAGACACAACATTTTCCTAACAGAAATCTCAGAACGGAATGGAAAGCGACACCGATCTTGTCCTGAAGATAAAATAGTCTCCGTAGGCAATAATGAGGTTGATAACAAAGTGTGTAGTAAAGTTACATTGAGTAAGAATTCTATGATAAAAACTATCTGAAACGAAAAAAGATCTTTACTAAAAAAAAAGTGAGGATGTTTGGACCCTGTTGCAGAAATCTGATATTCAGGTTTGTTCGGAGCTTACCGATATTCTTCCCAATTGAAATAGGGCCTCAGTAGATCGGAAACTGGATTCCTGGTGTTGTAAAACATCTGCGAGAAATATGCAAATTGCCTTACGATATTTCGACTCTGCTTCAACGCTGGTTCTGTACGACAAATTCAATGTCAGTTATTTTAATGTCCTAAACATGGACAAATAAGAAATATGACAACAAAATATTTTAGTGATAAAATGACAAAATTTCATATCTAATTTTTCAAACCCACAATGTTTTATTGCTGCATTCTGAACGTATTAAAAAAAGAAAAGTATTATTTTTGATGAAAACGAAAGAAGGAAATATAATCTGTAATAATTACCAAGAGTAGGGCTGCCCTTAAGTTCACCGAGTTCGAGGGCACTCATGTAAAGAACGGTACAGTAAGTATTAGGCAAAATATCCAAATAGGGCTTCCACTTGGAATTGTCTTTGTGTCGTTCGACAAGAAGAGCAATGGCGAGAGCGACTTGAGGCATATGTTGTATTAAAGGATCGTTTTGAAGGGCAGATAATTC
This sequence comes from Campoplex capitator, assembly GCA_037576405.1. Lineage (NCBI taxonomy): Eukaryota > Metazoa > Arthropoda > Insecta > Hymenoptera > Ichneumonidae > Campoplex > Campoplex capitator. The sequence goes on along the minus strand of JARBWI010000004.1, from coordinate 11,738,178 downwards.
CGGAGCAGCCGTTTCGGTGCTGAGAATAATATTGCCAGGGATTTCAAGGACGATTTCACCGGCAGCAAAATCTTTATTGGCTTTGAGGCCCATGTCATAGCCTGGAAATTCTGACAATGCAGCACCATCGACATTGGCATTGTTTTCTTTGAGCCATTGAAGGAAACTTTCAGTAGCTTGAGATCTCTTGGTCTCGCGAGTCTTCATCTCTGCGAGACGATTAATATTATCGAGAACTTGTGTCAGTTCGATATAATTATTCCACAGACGACCTACGTCAACAGGATCGCTGCAGACTTGAGAGAAAAATTATTTTTTTATAACAGAGAAAAAGAAATTAACGTTATTCTTGAAGCAACAAGGAGAAAATCTGTTTACTTACGTCGAAAAAGTTTTTCACACAAAACATTGGTCTCATTCTTTTTTGGATTGGAATCAGTTTTTTTCTGCTGAGACTGATGATTTTGATGATGTTTACCTTTCGATGAAGGATGAGGTTTCTTCCTACCCATTTTCCTCCGAGCTAAATCGCACTAATACCCGCTATAGAATCTTTTTGTTCTTTTCTAAACACCCGCTATCGCACAACTATTACGTTCTTTTGAAAGAGTTCCGGACTCATTTTAGCCAAGCGAGATGCTCGCTTTTACTCAAGGAATATCTCCTCGATTTTTCTTTTCACTATAAATAGAACGGAATTTTCGTTTCTCTCGCTCTTGTAACATAACATCGTGAAATTCGAGCAACATAACCTCTCTCGGATGCTCGAGAAAGGAAATGATAGAGAGAGAGATGGACAATACAGGATCTTATCCCGCGTTAGCACAAAGTATAGACACCATGGTTGGGGACTGCAGCTGCTCCGATCGCGAGTTGCGCTTTATTGATTTTCGATGTACCAAGTCCTACAACGATAACACTTGCGGCTTTTTTTTTCGTCTATTATGTACGTTTGAAAAATTGAATAGTTTTCTCGTTCGTATATCTATATAATACGGACAGAAATATGTCGACAAAAATAGGGTCAATGCTGGGTTAAAAACAACAAAAGAGCGAAAGAGAAACACGTTGATTTTTGAAACATGTGTTTAAAGTATCTATACTTTTCTGTATAAAGATCAAATAAACACTAGTCATATATTCTTGCAAATTATTCTATTTCACACTTAACGGTTATCCCAGAAAACCCGACAAAATTCAGCTATATTTTTCAAGACATTACTAGAATGTTGATTTGGAATAATGAAATCAGCAAAAAATGCTTACATTTCTACAATTGGTTTCAGGAAAATACATCAAATAATCAGATGATTTCTTTTCCATCGAATGGAAAAATTTTTCCAGATGATTTTGGGAAACTATTAGTTCTCTTAAAACGCCTTGGTTTTTGTAATAACAAAGCTATCACATTTCTCTACCGAATCAACCGATGTCATTAAAAAAAGAATCAATTTGTTATTATTGTTGCATCAAATATAATCCATTTTTTGGCGTTTGTTTACATTTTAGCTACCATTTTTTTTAAATGTATGGTTTTTCGAAAAAATTCAGGTTCAGTCTGTAGATAAATATCTTCTGAACAGAATTACCTAAAATTCCAACTGCCTGAGAAGCGCGATTATCAGCTCCTACCTCCCTTGAATATAATATTTTGAAATATTTCTCACTAACTTTGATATCCAAAACTCCAATAAAAACGTTGCAAAAAAGAAAATGTATGGACGCCGTTTTGGTTTTTTACAAGTGCCATGTGAATTTCGGCTCATCCCATTTTCGGTGTCTAGTCCCCTCAATGTAGTTAGCAGAACGTAAACAGAAACCTCAATAAAAAAATTATTTAAAACACGGTCAGAATTCGTGGAATATCTGCAGAGGAAAAAACGAAGAAATCGATATAAAAATGAAGATATGAAAAGTCCGCCGAGATTCAGTTTTCGAAACAGCAGACCTCCATATTCGATATTCGTGTTGTCAAAGAAAACGGAAAAAAAAAAGAAAATGATGTATAAATTACTTCGGAAATCATTTATACGCAATAATCTAAAATCAACTTGGCAAACTTTCATTTTCTCTCTCATATACATACTTAAAAATCAACTATTAAAGTTACAACTATGAGCTATCACCCTTTATTATCTACGTCATTTTATATATTCATATATATATAATTAGATTGTTTTATTTGTCGTGAATCGATGGAAACAATCTTACATCAATGGTGTTTCATTCGCCAATAGCACATTTTTTAAAATCTCGCTTTCTGCTTTCTCGTCTTTTCATACATCCAGAAGCTTTTTTTTTTTTATGTGCATAAGTGTCAGACAATTTTTTCATACTTTTTTTTTTCTATTTTCTTTCGTCGTGGGATCGCACACATAGTATTTTGTATAAAAACGAAAATGCCGTTTACTTCTATCCGCTCATCGCAACCAAAAACGTTAAAACGACGAATCGTATGAATTTCAACAAAAAAAAAAAAAAATCATTTTTCGCGTTGCAAAGTGAGTTATTAACAGAATTTGAAGAGACAGAAGTGACGGAATAAAAACAGGGAACAAAGCGTGCAAAGTAAATCGTTTGTACAATTCATTTCGTGAGATTGAAAATTCTCGTGATAAATTACAGTGACGATAGGATGATCGTAGTGAAATAAAATTTCTCAACATCAAGAAGACGATTTAGCTCCGAATTTCAAAGTCGCAACATTTTCACACGATCCCACCTGTTTATTCGTTTCTCCCACTCTTCTTTCCTCTGTATAAAATATATAGATATATCTTTACATATTTTTGTTCATCTCTCGAATTTCTATCCCGAAGTACGAAGAATTTAAACCACATCGATATCCTCAATAATTTCTCCGCTAAAAATAACAAACGCAACGAAATAATATTCATTTGTTTATTCATAATAATTAAAAGAGTCGGAACGAAGCGATTGTGTTGGAGAAGCGAAGAATTGAACAAAGTAAATGAATAACCGTGTGGAAAACAACGTTACGTTTCAATCGAATATGTACATTGGTGTACATCGTAATAATTTGTAATGATAAAAATAAAAAGTGTGTGTGTGTGTGTATGTGTGCATGTGATTTTGTTTTTCCTTCACTATTTCGTTTGCTCCGCATTCACAGCGTAAAAATTCTATTATCTTATTCATCTAAAGATACAAGATACAATTACAATCGAATATTAATAATAGTAATAATAATAATAATAATAATAATATTAATCAGATATTTTTATACAGCGTAAAGTCTAGATAGAGCGTTAATTCTCACCTTTCCTTTTCGTTTCATTCAACATACTCTTAACACATGATTCGTATCGTGCTATATTATTTTCCCATATTTGTTACAAATTCAACGTCAATTTGGTCGTGTATGAGTCACGTGCCTCCGTCATATTTCTAGTGGTCACTTTTTCTTTTCTTCATTTCTCTCTTTATGTCTCTCGCTCCACAAGTCACCGACACACGATTAGACGGACAAACGGTTTGTGTTCGGAATCTCGCTCTCGAGACTCTCGAGAAAACACTCGTGAGGAAATCGAGTTATTGATTATGAATAAACAACGAGAAAAAAATTAATCGGAAAAACGGCTGTGCAGTTTTTTTTTTCGTTAAGATCAAACGATTTTTTTTCGTCAGATCTTTTCCAACGACGTTTATAAACCCTCTAATCTTCTCACAATCACATTCGACTCGTAAGGATTTCTTGTTTTTGTTTTGTTTGTTTGTATTTTTCACAAAGCACTTCCGGAAAAAGATTGTGCGAACAGTAACGACGAATTCTCATTGTTTATAATTTCTCCTTAGATTTTTCGCTCTCAAAAACGTTTACCTCTTTTTTAACGTCTGTCTCGTGTATCCATTTCGATTCTTCGCATATTCTTCCCTTTTATTTTTATTCTTATTCCCAAACGAATGTCTTGGTTTATTGCGTTGTCGTGTCCGAAATGCTCTGACGCCACGTTGCGTGGAAAGGTATCTTCAAAATCTTGACTCGCGTCTTTGGTAATGCCGTTAATAAAAGCTTTTGCAATTGCGGCAACGGCAGAATATCGACCTGAGGATTCGTCAAACTTGGCTGCGGTTTATCGTCTCCTGAAATTGATCATCACATATTCATTTACACTTCTTCTCATTGTAGATATCTTTTGAGCTTCCACTACTAAGGCGAATATGAAACAAATGGTTGTTAACTAAAATTGTGTAACGACTGGTTTTTAAAATTATTCTTAGAGTTTTAATTCGACTAATTTGAACATTGAAAAGATAGTGTTTTTTAAGCAAATAACAAGTACAAATAAACGAAGGATGAAAACTTTTTCAACTGAGAATAAACCGTTTACAGTTTTTTGCTCTTTTGCAAAGTGCAGTTTTGTAAAAAAAATTTGGCAAAATTTTCAAAACCTCTTGGAGTTTACAATTAAATGAGCCAACTTTAAAGACAAAATATTTTGCATCCAAAAAATAAAGAACATTTTGAAAAAATATTCATTCAAACTTTGCTTGTCAAGTTTTTCATCATTTCCGTTAAAATTCGAGTCCCAAAAAAATTTTTGAAACATTTCGAATGACCATTTTCCCACTTCTGATCGTCCGGGCGGTTATAAAATCAAAAGTTATACGGTCAGCTAGTTGACATCGTGACTTCAGTCTTTCTGACCGGTGCGGGAAATTGGGAGTTGAAAAAAGGTCATTTATAATGTTTCAAACTTTCAGGGATGGTTTTTTCATACACGTAACAAAAGTAAAAAAAAAAAAAATGTTTCTACCAACCTTTGGTCGCATCGTCTTCCTCAACGTCTTCGATGAGTTTCAAGCACGGAACGGGTTTGAGGACCGGTATCGAATCGCCGGTTACTTGTTTGCTCATTTGATTGCATTGATCAACAAAAAGTTCGGTGACCCTGAGCAATTCGAGGGTAACACCCCACACGAAGTGGGTCAAGTTGTTGGACAATTCGGTGACACCGCCCAGAACCATGTTGTTCGAGGTTGCGGATTGGGAAATGTAAGTCGGTATTATGAGAAGCCTCTTGATGTTTTTGCAATTCGACAAACACTTGTCGAAACCGTTTTTTACGTCGAAGTTGACCAATTCCAATTGACTCAGCGTCGGGAGTTTCGAAACACCATCGAGAATGTCGAAAGTGCAACACGTTCCTTGTCCCTTCTCGAGCCTCAATCGTTCCAATTTTTCCAATTTCAACAGCACCGAGGTACCAAATTTGTCTGGAAAATCGGAACACTCGCCTAACTCCAGCGTCTCCAAATTTATCAACGATCCTAATATATCGATGTTTTTCTTTCCCAGATCTTTCACTGACGTTAAACTCTGCAACGAAAAAGAAAAAAAAATTCTCGTTAGTATCCGGTCATCGTTTCACAAGTGGAAAGCTTCATTTTCCTGCAATTTTTAATTCTACGAAAACCGAAAAGAACGCCAACCATTTAATAATCGCACAAGTTAAAACGAATATTATTTTCTTAAGTTGTTTGGCCGGATATAAATCATAGAATAGAGAAAAATGACATTGTCACTTATCTAAAATACAAATGTTTTCCTGCGTTTTCGTACGTGGACGGAAAACAAAAAAAAAAATGAATCTTTATTCGCTTTCTGAAAAGTTAAGAGACTCTAAAAGTGTTAAGAAAATCGATAAGTACTGATGATTCATTGTATTTTTTTTTTTTTAATTCTATTCCCATTAATTATTACGAAATTTCGTATTACTAATGTATTTTTTTGTTTTTCATACGTTCCTAATAGAATGAGAATTTTCAAATAAATTGAGCTCAATAATTTTCTCGTCGTACTCAATTTGTGCACTAACCAGATGTGACAATTGCGTGAGTTCTTGAAGAGGTGATAAATCTCCTTCCAAGGACATGCCGCTGATAGCTTTGAGCCTAAGTTCCTGACAAGATTTCAAATTTCCGACAGATTCAAGATTGAGAGTGTCGCATTTGATGGACATTGCGCTGAGGACTTCGAGCTGCGGACAACTCTTGATAACTTCTTCGACGACCATAACAGGACAGCGACAGAGTTCGAGTTTGACGAGGCTCGTGACGCGTGGAATAACGGTTACAAATTTTTTCCATATGCCATCAGATTCTCCAGCGACCAACATTTTTCGAAGATCCAAATGTTGGGTGCCGTGCCTTTTGAGAGAATCAGCTAGACCGTCCCAATCTGTGACTTGACTATTTTTCATTCTCACAGTTTTCCATAGATTTGGATGTGCCGCGAGGTCACGCCACATTCTGCACACGCGAGCGGCCCGCAATAATTCTTGTACCTTGAGATATTGGAAAATGCGAGACAAAGCATTATAACCGGCGCAAACGGAGACCATGAAGTGCCTTTGATCGCTCTCGAGGGGAGCGAGCTTTTTCCTGAAAACGTGAAAAATAAATATCGTTGATTAGTACAAAATACACGAATTCCTCGACAAATAGATTAATCAACAACTCATTCGACCCTTGAGGGTACATTAATTTGACTAAGAAAAATCATCGAAATTAACAAAGAGAGAGAGAGAGAGAGAGAGAAAGGAAAGAATATTTGGGAAAAGTGGAGGGGATAACTTTTTCAAGGAAAACGCACTAAATTGGTTCTTTTTTTGTGTTCTGGCTCACACATGCCTTTATATCTGTAAATATAAAAAGTAAAAATGAATTAGATTTTTATTTCCGTTTCTCGTATTTCAATCGAATCATCAATCGAAAATCCGTAATTGTAGCATGATAATATTGGGGGCAGTGAAAAATATTAATTTATGGAATTTGGGTGATAATCTTGGTACATATTTGTCTCGATACTCTCAGATACTACAATTAAGGAATATCGACAAAAACCCGGCACACTTTATTCGTCGTTTCACATTACTGTGATTTCTTCTTTCGTTATTCATTTGTTTTTTTTTTTCTATTTTCCATTAATTGCTCGTTTTTTTTCTCAAATTTCGGTTCTCGAATGAATTTCGCCACATATCGAAGCTAAGGCAGTGTGCTTCGATCATAAGTAAAAATCAAATTCATTTTTGTTTCTTTCTCCGACGAGCTTTTATATTTCCAAATATAATGAACATTGGTAGATATTGCATTTACAATAAATAAATTATGAAGATTCTCGCGACTCGAATATTCCGGTGTGTCTCGAATGACAAAGTTTCATTGTTATTTTCTGTGCTCGTACGAAATTGGACGATTGGAAATTAAAACCCATTAGATTTTTTTTTCCAAATTTCATTTTTTGTTGAAAAAAAAAAAAAAAAATGATTGGATTTAAAAAATTCTCAAAACGACACAATCGAGCCAAGTTCTTGTTTGTAAATACAATATGTACAAAGCAACTGCCAAAACCTCAGGAGATTCACATGTCAAATAACGTATGAATAATTAATAATTAGGACAGAAAAAAGAGAAAAAAAATGTATTCGAAAACAAAGAAAAATCATAAACCTGCTACAAATTTCGTGAACTTACTTTTCGCTTGGTTGTACACAAATTGAATTTGTCGAAAAATTATTTGATTCTGAGCTATCGGAACGAGTCGCTGAAATTTCGGGCAGCGAATTTTCAGGATTCATGACGATGTCAATGTTTTCTTGTTTCATTTGTGATTCATTGATTTCCAATTGAGCTTTATCTTGAACTTCTTTCACTTTTTCGTCCTCAACAATCTGTTGTTCGTTCGTAATTTCTAATTTTTCTTTGGAAGCATCTGCTTCCGTGGGAATGATTTGGGTTTCGTCAGGAATCGGAGATTCATCGGTTAATTCGTTAATCAATTGAGCTACGTCTTCCTTATGTGTTTTAAGATCTTCCTCTTCTTTTTGCTCTTCGTTTTCACTAACAAATTTATCAGATTTGTAAATTTCGGAGGAATCGCTCGAATTATTTTCGGTATTGAGGTTAGATCGAAGATTCTCCATTTCTTGATCTTTCTCCAAGGTTTCGTGAATTTTACCGATTGTTTCGACGATTTCCGTCAGTACTTTAGCCTCTTCGTTAGTCTCGGACTCCACCGAGTTAGATTTGACATCGTCGTTTATCGATCTCGATGAAAATCGTGAATTTTCTGCGGTCGTATCAGAATTCGAGACTTCCGGAAGCGTCGGAGCTTTGTCACCGATTTTATCGGGTCTGACGGTGATCGCGGGCTGCACAGCCATCGCATTATTTTTAGGCACGACGATGTAACGCTTTCCCGCCATAAGGGCGATGTTTTGTGCCGGTTTTGGAACCGTACCGTCGTGTCCACGAAGAAATTCATTTCCGGTGTGCAACCAAGCTGCATCTTTTCTCTCCGCCGATGGCGAAACGTTCGGAGATCTCGAGAGTTTACGCTTTTTTTCTAATCGTCGTTGCTCGCTTTTCGTACTTTCAGTTTTTATGACTTTTGTAAGTTTAGGTGAAGTTGCCACGCAGGGTTGAACTTTTGTTGCGTTTTGACTACTTATCATGCTTATCGGGATCAGAGCGGGTGGCGGCGGTGGCGCTGCTGATGCCGCTCCAACCTCCGGAGATTTGTCCGAATCCTCGTGACAATTCTACAAATAATTTTACAAGGTTCAGGCAAAATTGATTCCATGATGATAAAAATACTACATTTTCAACGGATAAAAAGTTGCATAATTATTCTAATCGTTCGTCAGCACTCATCTGACATTCATCTGAGCGCTATAATAATTGTAACAATAGGGTCTAAGCGTGAACATTTTTTTGGATATTTTCATGATTGGGTTTGCAATGGAATAGAAAACATTGAGTACTTAAAAAAAAAAAATTCATTCCGTTACGTTTAAACGATGTTAACTTCATGACCATGAAAAAAATGGCATGAGGTTTATTTGGATCAACGAAAATTACCTTGCAGACGTACTCGTCAGTGAGAGAAAGATCCGGAGCTCCAACGCATTCGGGATGATACAAGCACAGGCAGAGTGAGCATTGTAAGCTGGGAATGAGTCCCATACTCGAAGAGCATCTAATGCTGCATGGTTCCTGAAGTTTGGCCCTGTAAGATGTGCGTCAAGGTAGGGGAGAGAGGATCGAGAGGACAATAAATTGCGCCATGTCAAAGTTGCGTTTGGATGTTGTTTTCGTTTTTTTTCGTATAGATTCCATGGATAAGGGAAATGTGTAGGAAAATATAAATAAAATAACCAAAAGAAAAGGAGAAAAAAAAAAAACAAAATAAAACGTAGTGTAAAATAAAATGATCGTTTACAGGAATTTTTGTTTCGATCGGTTTGCGAAGAAAATTTTATCACCGACAATGAAAACATAAAGTAGAAGGAAGAAGAAACATTCAAGCTCGAAATGATTCCAAGTTTCTACTCACTTTGGACCGCGTTTTGGTTTCGCCGGTGGTGTTTTTTCAACGATCGGTTGACTTCTTCTCGTCGCTGCTGGTGAACTCCATTGTGGTGGTAACATCGGCGGCTCAGGTGCTGGTTTCGATGGAGATTTCACTTCTTCTAACGATAAACAAAAATAGTGTTATTCTTCGAATTTTTTATACTTGATTCATTTACGAATTAATTTTCTTTTCTTTTTTCCATAATCGAAAAGTGATTTTGCTCTCAGCATGAAAACACAAAAGAGAAAGCAATTTCTTTACTTTTTTCAGAAACACAAAGTTTCGTTGTTCCTCGTGCTCATTTATTTATTCATTTTGTTTGACTTCTGAATATTTTTATTTGATAAGAAAAAGGGCTTTGTATCGCAAATTAAAACAAAAAAATGTTCATATACTTTTGGCTTGTCCTTTCTTGCCAGGGAGTTTGACTTTGATGGCAGCGGGTGTAACTTTGGGCGACTTTGCAGCAGGTTTGGCTGGCAAAGGTGGAGTCAAAGGTTTCTCTACGATTCTCTTGGTGATGGATTTTTTGGCTGGGAGACTTTTCCTCGGTGGTGTTGGTGCAGGTCCCGTCGAGTCGCGAACTCTCGCGTCCCTTATTATTTCGAAATCTGGATTGTTAACGCCTAGGGGCTCTTTGAAAAATGTGAAGTTGTCTATCGTAAGCTCTTTTGTATTTACTGAAATAAGAAGATGAAAGAAAAACAAGGATTATAAAAATTTATCGACGAAAAATTTGTTGCTTTTGGATGCAGGACAGATAAAAATCTATTTATATACTTACAAAATTCAGCAACTTCTCTGAAGCTCCGAACTTTCTTGCCCTTTGGTGTGTAATAATAAATATCAGCCATTCTTCTGACAGTATGCTGGTCGGATCCAGCTCTGAATACCAATTCTCTCTTCCATCCATATTTGAAAGGTTCTCTAAAGACAGGATTACTCATTTCCACGACTTTCGGCTTCAATCCTCCCGCCGGACTCATGTTGCGCACAACTTTTCCTATTTTCAATTTTGGTCCGATGCCTGAAGGGCTGCTGTTCGCAGAGGAATTGGCAGATTTAAGAGAAGACTCTTCCGTCTTCAGGGGATCTGTTTCTGAATCCACGCTGTTCTGCATTCCTATCGAATCCGTGTCTGATTCTTTTTCTTTTTTTATTCTGCTGGAAATTTCATCTTTGCTCTCATCCAAATCCATTTCCTCATCTTTGATTTCGTTTTTCATGTTCGCCAGAGCTTTTGCTGTCGAACGCCGCAGTCTTTTTGTCTGTAGGATTAGAGTTTGGTCTGCTGATTCTGCTTCGGCTTATTGGAAAAAAGAATAAAAATTTAATTATTTTCAATGCGAGATTCTCCAATAAAATTGTACTCTGATAAATCTTTGATGAAAAAATTATTATCCATCAAACAGCTTTGAATTTTACGGTGTGTTTTGTTCCTTCGATATTCACTTTTGAAAAATTTTGATACTCGTTCATAAGTTTATAATACTTTGCTGATGATTCAATTTGAGAAATATAATTATATTAGAAAAAACAAAATAGCAATCCCATCCACTGCTACTCATATCAATAACAAAAGATAATAATTAAACGTTTTTCTTAGTTCAACGTTACTTGATGAATTTTTGAGTTTCTCCAGATCCATTAAAATTACAATTTATTTTGCTGAATAGAAGAATAAATGTATGTTTGGTTCAACGCAATTAACAAGTGTCAATATCATTGAAGTCTTATGAATGTTTTCCTTGCAGATGTTTGAAATTTATTTGCATTTTCAAAATTCCAAGTATACTAAGCATATTTGGTAGGAACAAATTTTTTTTTTTTTTTTTTTCAAATTCGATTAAAGAAATTTCAAAAATTTTAAAGATTGTTGTATGAAAAACAATTTTCAGATTTATTGATGAAGTTTCATAATTGTAACTGCCAGTGTCCAGATTTCATCCCTGTCTAGCCCTCCCATTCCTTTGTCCTTTTGAACATTCCTTTCTATCGGAGTATGCACTGTCAGAGTGCAACGAAAAGTACTTTTATCCTTCATTATTATTTTGATTTCCCAAACCATCAGAATTTTATTTCAGATTTAGATTCAGGTCTCAAAAATTGTGGAAATATCTTATCACCAAAAATGAAGTTTTGGCTCTATAAAATCTGCTATTTTCTTGGATCGCAATGATGCAATCTTCAGGGTAATGTCGAAGTTTCGCATTCGTACGATGAGAACCAGCGAGACAGTGCAATTGAAGTTCGTGCCGCAACAGAGATGTTTTTGGCCCTAAATTTATGAAGGGGAAGTACAAACCACCCGGAAATTCAATAGAATACTTGACAAATGTTTCAATTACTCAATGGCGTTCAGCTAAAAATCAAACCTTCGGAGCCTGCGAAACGCAGACCTGAGCTTGTACTCCTGAACTAATTAGTTTCTTCTGCATGCGAGACAAATTTATGTCTATCAATAGGAAGAAAGTTCATAATTATCTACTCACCAATAAGTTTTTGCAAGACGTGAGAACCAGGTTCGGCATTGTCAAGGACTTTAGTGTCGAAACCATTGAATTCGGCGGAATCCTCGGAGCTCAAGTCGTCAGGTTCGGAAACTTTACGTTTTTGTCCTCTGGTATGTGGTTTAACATCATTATCGGAGTTTCCGGTAGAGTTTGCTTTGATTTTCCGTAATTTTCTTTTTGCTCCGGGTGTTAGTTTCTTCTTGGTAGTTTTGACATCACCGTTAACCTCTGTTGGCTGTTCCTCCATTTTAACGCTGGTTAGCGTATTCGTATTATTACCATCGGGGCTATCGTTGCTGGTAGTTTCGTTCGTCGTTGTTTCAACGTTTTCGAGGTTAGGTTCGTCGCGCGCCACTTCGGCGTTCCCGCCATTCACCTCGACCGTCGTTGACTCCATCGTGGCTGTTTGTCTGTATTTTTTCTTTCAATCTGTCGTTCTTCTCTTTTTCTTACTACTGGATTTCGCTTTTTTTTTTTCGACAAAAAAAAAAACAACGTCAAAATTGAACGGAGCACTGACGTGAAAACTCTCGGTGTTTTTCAACGACAAAAAGTTACTTTTTAGCGTCCTCGCCAATTCCTATGCCTATATACATACAAGTCCCAAGAGCACTCGCGATTTTTACCACTGCTCGTGATTCCCAACTGGTTCTCTCGAGACAAGAGAAGAAAAAACCCAAAAGAAAAACAAAAAACACGAAGCTAAAACCGCTAAGATTTCGTAAAATGAATGTTAGGTTATAGTAATCGTGGCATCATAAAAAAAAATCGAGTTCATCTGTTTTGCCGCCTTATTTTTTGCCCCCCGCGCCCGCCGGTTAAACACGCGCGCACGCAAATATATATATCGATATATTATTCACTTTGCCTCCGCGCAGCCCGAATTATTTCGTTTATTTACTCAATCACCGAGTCGCGATTTAATAATATCATATAAAATACGAACATCATGACTAACTCGTTAAATCACACGTACGCACTACTACATAACCGAGAGCAGGATTTACGATATTTTTCGTGTAAAAATTGAACGCAAGAAAATCAACGCTATACCGACGCACACTGTGACGCACTAAAAGACGTTTAGCCGTTCTAACATGTATAATATGCATAATATGTATATATAAATATATGTATACGTATTAGTCTCTATACTAAACCAGAGACACGGCGGCAATCTTACTGTAGCAATGCGAGAGTCGACCGTGACCGTACTCGTACAATCTTTTACCAAGCCGACAGAGCGAGAGAGACACTTTACTTTTGTCAGTTGCCCAAGGAGCAAAACGCGGTAGCTTCGGTCACGGCGCGTCCAACGCTCAACCGGAAGTACTAATGCGCGATCTTGAATGCGCAGTAGCATTTATTTTGCCTGCTCGGCGGGACCACGGTCTTGAAATCAAGGTCCGTGGATTGGTTGGTAGGATTGCGAACGTGAGGTCTTCTCAAAGACGGCCATTGTTGGTCTCCGGATAAGTGTATTAGCACGTCGGTGTGTAACGGTGTGCGTTTGTGTTGGTATCCAACAGAGAACTATGGGTATACTGACATGAGTATTTCCGCCATTTTCGGTCTGTGTATAGTAGAAATGTTTGAAAAGACCTTATACGGAATCTGGAAAAAAATAAGGGACGCCATGTTCTTAGCAGCAAGCTTGAGCGTTACGCCACGATGAGAGTGCGTCGTGCGATTTTTTAAACTACATTGATGTCCAGTTTCGATCTTATCCGGCGAACTGGCTGATAAAACAGAGCCATCCATCTATTTTTCTCATTGCGAAACGGCGCTAAATTCGAATATGTCCAATTCTCACCGTTATTTGTCCGACGCGGTTCACTCGGTGCAGTTTCTCAAAAAATAGTTTTCCAATAGGACGAATTGAGTTTCAGAGCTTGGTTTTTTACAAGAAAAAAAGCGTCAGATTCTCAAGTTACGATACCTAACCTACAAAACTTGAAGACGAAAACTTCTATCGTCTCAATCGAACTGGAAATCTTTTGAGCTGAAAAAAGAAAAAGATGCGTAGCAGGAATTCCGAAATCGGAAAAAAGGTCCGATGAGATATACTTGAGACATTTTTCTTTTTTTTTTTTTTTTTTAAATATCGTTTTCTTTATTTTGTAGAAAACTGCGTGATAAGTACACCAATAATCTTGCAATGTCGAAATTTTTGCCGATTAACCGGGGCACGAATTTGGTGGAGGTGGACGTGGGTGATGGGAAATGGGGGGGGTCGCCTTGTCGTTGTTTTTTTTTTTCTTGTGAATCAACGCAAAAGGATTGATGATGAACACGAGTCCCTTCGGCGTTAAATTGACGAGTCCCCGAAAGGCCCGATTTTTTGTTTTTCTAGCAAGCCAGAGCAGTGAACAACGAACATGGTTTTTCCTCTTTCTCTCTTTTTTTTTCTTCTTTCTTTCTCTCTCTCTCACTCTATGTAATAACGATATAATTCTACATTATAAAAAACGTGTTTTTTTCGTCCTTGTTTACATTTTTTCGTTTTTTAATTGGTTTACAATCCGATCGAGAGCTGCGCGTACGAACAATGATCGAGAATCGATAAATCACATTCTTCGATATATCACTCGCGATATATCACTCTATAATATAATATAATAATGTGTTCTCCCGATTGGAGGGGGGGGGGGGGGGGTTCTTTGTTTTTCGAGAGGTGCGGCTGAGTGAGGTTTCCCTCGAATTAAAAGTACATAATATGCGAATCGAAGTCTTAATTCGAGGGCAACTTTTTTTTTCAACTTTCTTACACAGTAATAATAATAATAATAATAATCGTATTAATAATAATAATGATGATAATAGCAATGATAATAATAATGACAACATCAATAACAATGATAATTACAATAACAATAATAATTGGTGTTGTGGGAACTGTGCGAATTTATCCAGAGCTCACACACGACAGGTTTGTTTTTTGCTTGTTTGATTACTTTGATTTTTCTTATTTTTCCAAAATCTGAACCGTTCCCAATTTATTCATCATTAATTTGATCGTGTTTGAGGTTAATATTTTTTTTTTAAATCTTTCGAAAGAATAAGGATTGCGACGATTTGTCATGATCGAACATCGATCGAATCGTTCGAAAAATTTTCAATTTCTAACTCGATGGTTTCTTTTTTTTTTTCTTCTTTTTTCAATTAGAGAATTCCATCCATTTTTTCCTGATGTCTCTCAGTGCAATTTCAACTAAATTCGTGGATATCAACGTCGTTAATAGAGTTCGAAGGTAAATAAAAGAATAATATTCTTGATTCAAATATTTTTCGTTCGACAACAATGACATCCATCAGTCTGTGGGTCGTGCGTGCATTGATTCGTATTATTTGGTAGTTGATAATAATCGAAAAAAAGAAAATACAAAAGCAGGAAAAACAATAAGTGCACGAATAATGAAGGAAACAATATGACAAAAAAAAAACCATGGACGTTTCACGGTAAAAGGATCGAAGGAATGACCGGATCACAAATCGTTTTCATTGCAGAATTTGATTGAAGAAAAAAAAAAAAAAAAAATAGACTTCCAGCTCATTTTCAAAGGGAATGAACAAAAATAAATAAAAAATCATAGAAATTGCTGTTTTATTTGTTTTCTCAACATTATTATTACGATTAATATTAATATTATCATTATCATTATCATTATTTTCTCAAACGACCCGGATCCTTCTTCCGTGAGAGACTAGACACACCGATTTTTCGTTCCTTAAAAGTATGGTTTGTTTTTTCTTCTTTAACTCTAAATCGTGAGCTTTTTCCTCGTTTTTTTTTTTTCCACTCCATTATTATTTTTTTTTTTTAAACAATAGATATTCGACGATCGATCATCGGTGAAAAATTTCTTCAAAGAGCCGCGCTAAGATTAATAATAATTTATAAATAAAACGAAAACAAATAATAATAATAATAATAATTTATCTAGATCGATTGGCACAAATCGAATAAAATTTTTTGTTTCATTTCGAAAATTCAACAATCCGTAAATTTTTCGTTACGATCGTCAATCAATTACGAAAAAATAATCGAAGAAAGTTCATTTGTTTTATATTTTTGAAATTTTTCGATTCTCAGCTCCACCGGATCGATCGCCTAGCTACGATTTCATTTTTTTTTCTTTTGATATCTCTCATCGAGGACCAACAATTGAAAGACTTTCCTCGATGAGCGAGTCGTGGGGGGGCGCAAAGTCGATTGGGGGGAGGACAAAAAAAAGTTTAAGAGTGGTTCAACGATCGCAAGACTAAATAAAAATTCTAAATCGTAATCATAATAAAAGGTCCAATATCAATCTTTCCTACTTGAACTTACGTATATATACAATTTATACACATATAATATATAGATATATATTTATATATGTATATATTCGTATATATTTATATTTTGTTCTCTTTTTTCATTTGTTTTTTTTTTTTCGTTTTTTGTGTTTTTTCCATTTAAATTCGATACTAAATCTTATAACATTGAAATTTAACCGAGGTTTGCACAGGACCCATTGGATTAAACGACCCGTTTTTCTCGTCAATTAATATTATTATTCGTTTAACTTCTTTCTCCTTTTAATCTCTTCTTTCTACTAATCATTCTCTCATAATTTTCCTCGTAACTAAGTTTTGTTCTAATTTATTCCCCTTTTAAACTTCAGCCCTTAATCGTAAGATCACTTCTTCCGCCCTCTCAAAATACAACATGTTTCGTTATTATTAATAAAAATTTGTTTTCTCTCGTCCTCGCTCTCTCTCTCTCTCTCTCTCTCTCTCTCTCTCTCTCTCTCTCTCTCTCTCTCTCTCTCATTTTCACTACTCGCTCGTTTTAATTAATGTTCGTCGTCTAATATTGCATGCGCTTGAACACACTTTTTAAGATGGAGATTAATGGACCCCCGATGAAAAAAAAAAAAGTAATAAAAATAAACAACGAAGGACATAATTTTCGCTAATAATTTTGTTTTTCTCTTTCTTTCTTTCTCATCTCTCACTCTCTCGACTCGTGTCTGTGTTTTTTTTTCGCTTTTTTTTTTTTTAATTTCTCTCTAATTCTTTTCTCCGAATTCTTCGTTCGCCTCTCCGTGATCAACTGGCCGGACGATTGACTTGTGACTAAAATTTCGTTCGTTTTTTTTTTTTTTTCTGTTTCGTTTTACTCTACGAACGCGATTATCGAGTTTGAAAGTTTGCGATCGAGGTTACGAATCGATCATTGTCGTTGAAACCGCTGCGTTATCATAAAAACAAATTGAATCTTGAATTATTAATCATTCGATTATTCTAATCGATTCAGCATATTAATAACGTATTTTTATCGAGAGAAAAAAAAAAGAAAAGAACTTCAAAGTCATATATGGAGGCAGTAAAAACGAAAAATCCGATGGACGGTTGGAAGAAAAAAGAAATCTCGATCGTCAAACCCGTTCCTTCATTTTACAATTTCGTTAAAATTTGAAATAATCAACAAACAAAATGGCCATTTTACGAAAATAATCTTGGACAATCGTGGAATATATTATTTTGTGATAATTGGTGACTTCTCGTGTATATATATTTTTTTTTCTTTTTTTTTGTTCAATACATTTTAACGATTGCTCTGCCCCGACCACCGATTTATTTTGTCTTATTTTATTCCTGAAGCAACGACGTTTTTGCCACTGTTTTTTTTTTTGACCCTCGTTTTTTTTTTTGATTCGCTAAATCGGATGACCAAAGTATCCGAAACAATTGATTCTGATCTGAATCTTCGGGCTCGTTGGCGGAGGGTTCGGGGTCAGATCTCGTCTTGATCGAAAACGGTTGAAGACTTGAGAATGATAATAATAATAAAAAAAAAAAAAAAAAGAAAAAAAAACTGAGGCCTTATCTATTTGTATGATAATAAAATTAGTGTTTACAATCGGACATTGGTGAGGGACGTTCGAGAGACAGGAGAACGCTTGCGACGTTTTTTAACGACGTTGATGACCGATCGATTGGAGAGAAACGAGAGTACGTGAGAAAAGAAAAAAAAATTTTTTTGCCACGTTAACAAACAAAAAAAATACAGCCAAAAAACAAAGCACGAATGTTCATCGAGAAGATTTTGGCGATTGAGAGAAGCGAGCAACGTCGTATGGGAATTTCTATCAGTTCGAGTCACTAAAACGTGACGACGAAGAAATTCAGGACTGGTTGGAAAAAAAAAAACGTATCGCGAAAAATCGCAGCAACAATGAAAACAAAGAAAAAGAAAAGATATTAAATAATTTCTTTCGAGAAAACAAAAATAAATAGAAATAAATAATTTCTCTTTTAAAGTAAAAATATAAAAAGAAATAGTTTCTTTGATGTATGATTTTAAGGAGTTAAATTCAACACTCGTGATGCTTGAATTTTTCTTAATACAATCGACCAAAAATTCAATTAATAAACTTAAAAAAAATACCAATTTTCTCACATCTTTTCAAATTTTACTCTCGTTCTCTCGCATCGATTATTACTTCGTTTTATTTTTTTTTTTTTTTTCATTACAATCCTCGTGTACGTGTGTTCAGAGTGTATTTTTCATGTATCCTTCGTAATCGGTTACGTAGCATAATAATCATTGTGTGTTTTTTTTTTCTTGTTTTCGTTTAGCCATTATCGTTTAATATCGATATTGATCTACCTAGCCTAATATTTACAAAGATTTCTTCTTAATCATATTTCTCATGTCGCTCACTCCGTATCTCTGCTCTTCTCCAATCGCCTTGGCACTACTGTGTTTTTTTTTCTTTGCATTTTCTTCTCATTATTCAGTTTAATTAAATTCATTATTTTGTTGTTTTATTTTTCCATTAAATCCTCGACGCTCTCTCTCTCTCTCTTTTTTTTCTTCCCCAGCCTCAGAGCTCTCGTTCTCGGTCTCGGATTGCGGGCGAATTCGTTCGAAATGACGCACACAAACAGCTAGACAGACACACAAATTTATGCACGCAGGAGCTTCAAAATTTCGTCGGAATTTTGACGAAATCTCTCGTTCTCTTTCAATGCTCACTATTCAGTTCACTCTCACTCTCTCTTGCTTTCTTCATTCATTTTCACACCCAGGCACAAATATCTACGCGCGATTTCATTCGCAGCTTTTCGACCCTCCGTTTTCGTTCTTCCCTTATAAATTTAATATTTCCCTGTCGCGGCCTAAACCTCGCGAAAATCCATGACACGTGTCCATCATTCATCTCTTAATTCTCATTCCTTTTTCTATCTCATCAATTTTTCTCTTCCTCTCTCTCTCTTTCTTTCTCGTCTTTCATTTTAGTTATCTTCTTTTTTTCATTAATAATAAATCCCGCAAACATGCATGAGTCGCAATATTGCCAATAAATAATTTACTAAGTCTTTTTCGCAATGAACAAACTTCCGCGATTAACATATACATATTTTTATATATATATGCATATATTTATACGTCGATATATGTTTTTATAATATATACATACATATATAAACATATGTTTACATACATGTGCTCCATTTTGTGACTCCGTTGGCAGCTCGGCTCATTAACTTGCTTTTCCCAGTTGTTTCGCACAGAGGAATAAAGAAAATGGCCAATGAGAGAATATTCACATTTGTTAATCGAATTTCTTCATTGTTTCGTCGTTATATATATTTAGAAGCATATATATATATATATATATATATATATATAATTCTCTCTTGGCGAGTTCGTACACATTTCCAGTGTACTCGATACTTTCGTTTTCTTCGTCTATCCTCTGCTCTCTTCGTCTTGGTAATGCCAAATTTTCCGGACGGGCCATTATCGAATAAATCGGCGAAAAATTCCAGCCTTTATCTCTCTCTCTCTCTCTCTCTCTCTTATTCCTTGCAATTTCGTGTTTGCTTGTTTTTTGAGAATGGAGAAGACGCGCGTATTTATTTATTCTCTGAAAATTTGACAATGGAGCCTGGAGCCGCGGCCCACGTCGACTCTTCCTTTTCTAATAATATATTATATCTATATATACATATATATATACACACAAAATTTTGTTCTTTGCTTTCTTCGTTTGCTTCTTCTTCTTCTTCTTCGTGTTTTTTTTTTATTCTCCTCGTCTTCGTTAAATACAACATATATGTATATATATGTATATATAGTATTGTGAAGTTTTATGTCCCGCGAGTCAGTCTTGAGGATCTCCTTTTTTTTCCCCGTCCCCCTGAGGACTTGTAGCACCCGAGTTATATTTTTCCTTCATCTCCTCCTTTCGTTTGTTCCTCATTTCCTCCTGCTCCCAATCGTGGCTTTTCCTCTTAATATTTTTCGTTCGAACCTTATTTCTCTTCTTCATTGATTATTATGTTTTACAACATTATCTCGGAGTAACCAGCCTCTTCGTGCGACGGTGGCGACAACTTTAAACGACAAAAAAAAACAACGAGGAAGAGGAGGTTGAGCGAAAATCGACGCGCGTCGAAATTCTTTCTTCATCCTCTTTGCTTTTGTCTTTGTATTTGTTTAAACATCGTTAATTCACGTTGTCGTTGGTTATTTAAAAATTCTTATTTATTTTTGTATTATTCGTTTGTTTTGTTTAATCTTTCTCTCGTATTGTTTTGTTGTCTGATTGAAATGATTTCTTTCTTTTCTTGGCGAAAATGAACGGGGCTCGAAATCCCCTCTTCTTGTTCCATCAGACATGCTGCCTGTGATGATTCGTTTCGTCGGCCTCGCACGGTACCACCGTTAAACTTGAAAGATTGCTCAAATTCCCACTGGACTCGGAATAACTCGATAACGTTGGCCTCCTCGATGGCGGCACCACTACTCCCGGTGTCGAACCACCCGAACTCGGAAATTTACGAAAAACCCTCAACAACGAGCTACCAGCACTGTGACATCTAACTATACGATCCGGCGGATCCAACAGCGCCGAATGACTTCGGTACGGCGGCGGACTCTCGCTGTCAAATACCGTCCTGTTCGGCGGTGGTCGAACACACTTTTGGTATATCTCGCTCTCCTGTTACAACAACAAAAATCAATTTCATCCAATTAAATGTTGCTCTTTGTTTCAATATTCATTCAACTTCTCGCTTTATTTTTTCGAATTTAATAAAGCTAATCATATCTATTACCAACTTTGAATTTTACCAATATCTTTACTGAAACTTTCGCAAATCTTATTTATTCATAAATATTCATTATTTTTTTTTTTTTTTTTCTTCAAGCTTATCCAGTTAACAATGTTTTTTTAAGTCAAAATTGAAAAATTATTGTGTCGCGATAGCGACCACGAGAATTCTGGAATCTCGAACGTTATGAGTGAGAAGAATACAAACTTTAGTAAACATCGAATGAAATACGTTGAGCAATTTTTCAAATTTTCTTTCATTTGCACGAAAATATTAATTATTTTTATTTTTTTTTCAAGTAACGATAACAAAAGTTTTAGATAATCCTTTTTATTTTTGCTCAAACTTCCAATTTTTCAATGTTAGTTACAAATACGAGATTTTCTCGATTCCACTGACAAATTGAAGATTTTTAGAAAAACTTTTTAATACCCCAAACAAGAAATATTTTTTATGTAAACGAAAGTAACGAAATTTCATTTGAACAACGATGAATCCCAAAAAATAAATACTCGAACGAATCGACTTGCCACTAAAGTTCCGAGGCATCGAAGCAATAAAAAAAATTCCTATTTATTATGCCCCATGCATCATGAAAAACAAATACCACGATCTATGAAAGTATCTCGTGGGGAAAAAAAAGAAAACAAAAAAAAAAACAAAACAAGAACAGCTGCTGATCGAGGATTAGGTTACAGAAATTCAAGAACTTGGTAAACACCTCGAAGCCACAGAAGCATGAGAGATAAAAAGGTTGCGCGTGACGTGGCGCTAGTGAATATAAAAAAGCCCAGATCTGTTGTTATTTTGGCTGTTTTAAAAAATTCGATCTCGCCTCCCCTCCCTTCCCCTTGTTCTCCAATTCAGAGAGGCATTTCGTCGACCTCGCGAGGTGCGTCATTCGAGAAGCGAGCGAAGGACGATTTCAGCATATTTGAGGGATGTAAAAAAATCGGCCTTGAATCGAAGCGAAAAAAAAGTGTGCTCTTGAATATATTTTCGAAAAATGCATTACAAATAATTTCAACTCGACTAACGAATGGTAAAAAGTTCGATCTCGAGAAAAAAATTAAAAAAAAAAAAAAATGAGAAATTAATGTTACCTGCTCGGGATCGCGAAGATGCAGGGTGGTGTGTGCCCCGTAAGGTCTTTCTTCGCCATCAGGAAGTTGAAGCCGGGGAGGAAGATCGAGGGCGAGATCCTGTCGGACGCTTCCTGCTCGAATAGCTCGATCTCTGGCTGCTGCGACAATAGCTTCTTGCATACCATCGCTACCGTGACCACCGACAACACCGCCACCCCCGCCGTTGGGACTGGCCTCGACCAAACCGCCCCCGAGGCCTCCGTGACCTCCGTGACCTCCGCTGCCGACCTCCATGCCTGCGCTCACCGACAGCATCTGATATTTCAGGAGCAAACAACAACAAAAACCATCAATATCGTGTCATTCTTACCAAGATTAAATAAACAGAGTAAAAAAAGAACGAACAAGGGAAGCGGGAGGGGGGGGGGGGAGTCAAGAAAAATCGTTATTTCGATATTACGAATTTCGCGTTTGTATTCGTTACAGTTTATATTTCGACCGATGAGCACTCGTCAAAAACTCAAGCTCTTCGATCAGCGACATTTTTTCATAATCATTCGAACTCGAATTGTTGAAATCATCGAAAAACTTTGAATTTTCGATTAATCAATAGTCGTTCGAATCGTTTTACAAATCGATCCAACGAACATCAAATTCTCTATCGATTAAACAGAAATTCAACGATTCCTTGAAATTATATGAGAATCAAATTATTTTGTAAACAAAATAAAAAATATTGTAAACAAAAAAGAGCGAGAAAATCGTTTCATTTTCAACCGTTTGAAAATCATTTCTTTCACGAAACTTTCGAACAATAGAACTCTCGATGAATTTACGAATGTATTAAATGCAAAAAAAGAAGAAAAAAAAAGAAAAAGGAAATCCCGTACCATTTTTCATTCTGTGTTTTACAAACATCGAGTGTATTTCCGAGTTGAATTGCAAGAGGAACGAGACGAGGGAGCGGCGTTGAAACTTTAAAGGGGTGAAGAGGGAGGGGCGGAGGGGGTTGGGGGATGTAGTTTTCCGTTCACGGTACATGACGGTCAAACCGAGGGTTGAATAGGGTTGCAAATGGACACCGACGCGCGTTCGAGACAGAGCCAGACCCCCCTCGTGTGTTTTACCACCAACGTAATATTCATTGTACCGTTCGGCAGTAAAATATCTCGGACTTGTCGCTCTATGCCCCCCCCTCCCCTCCACTCCCCCGCCGTCCACGTCCGCGTCCATCTCTACTCGCTTTATCAGGGAAGTGAGCGAAAAAAAAAAAGTTGAATTTTACATGCACGAGGGTTACTCCGTTCCCTCGGGGTAATGAGGCTCGTGCGAGAAAGTTTGAAAAATAAAAAAATAACCTCACGAACTGCAACGACGAGAAGTAAATTTACACTCGAGCAATTTTCGGTGCAAACGAAAAGGCTTTTCGTACAAAAAAAAAACTGCCATTTTTATCGTTCATTCTACCAGGAAAACCATTAAATTATCGTTTTTTTCGTAATAATTTCGAAAGTAGTAATTAAAGTTATTTTAGAAGTTGAAAACAAAACTGAATAATCTTGGAAGTCGAAAAATATTTTGATTATGATTTCGTTAAAATTCATTCGCAATTAACGAAACGAATAAATTTTTATTTCATTTTAGTCTGTGATGGATAAAATGAATTTTGATTTTCCTTGAAATAAAAATATTTTTACGATTGATCAGGGTGGAATTCACAATAATTATTGGATGGAAAAAAAAACATCGTTTGTTCAGGAAGAGATAGACGGATGGCTCAAGTGAGCCTCATTGGCTCGAATCTATCGGTAAATAGATGGGTATTTAGTGTCTGCGCATGGAGACTCGAGGTGCAGTCTCTCATTGCAGCTGCTGGGTAGTGGAAAATGTCTATCGATCGAGAAGAAGACGATGATGACGGTAGAATATATTGTGCGAGTAAGAAAATGAGAATGTATATAGCAGAGAGGCAGTATAGAGTGAACGCGACGACGAGTTGGAGAACGTTTTGTAATACGACATCCGCAGGAGGGCGAGAGCCCTGCGAGCTGGTGAGTCTGCCAGACGAAGAATCGATCCTATCCGCGTTGAGGAAAGACTCTCTCGAGAAGCGTAATACCTTGGTGAGGTCGGTGCACTTCTATTTCTACACATATATATCAAATGTTCGAGGTGCATATAACTGGAGAGCTGAAACTTAGCAAGCTCTTGAACTATTCAATGAATTTACCTAGCATTTCGCTTCACCGGTTGCCATTAAATCGCATTTGTCCGACGCTATCCAAAAGACACGAATAATCGATGAAAATAATCAATTATATATATTTCATGCATCGCCTCTCTGCTCTTCTGAGATACACGAATCTCATTGGAGTCACGAGCTTATCTTCATCGGTGAATTCAAGCTTGATATAGAGTTATGTAGGAGTATCGATTAAGGATTATCGATCATCGCGGGGGTCAAATCCAAGATTCTGATCTTAAATTTTTATATTATGTAGACGAACATTGTTACGCGGCTATTGTCAAATTTTCGGCTGGATCGATCATCTAGTTTTTTTGCAATAAAATTGCAGAGTCAAACATTTTGAGGCACCGGAATACGCGTCGTTTATGGAAAAAAAATCGACCGGAAGTGCCGTGAACCACGGTTTTTTCTCGACCAAAATCCAATATTAGTCGTTAAAAAACCTCGATTCTGACAAATTGGACGATAAGAATTCGGCAAAAAATAGAAAAATCATACCCCATTGGCTTGTTGACGCAGTAATATTACAAAAAAGTTTCAATTTCCGGTTGAAAATGGCGAGAACCGCGACGTTGACAAGTTCGGTTGCTCACGATTCCAATATGGAGAAAACTACTGAGTCGTTGACGATCTAATTTTTTTTTGTTAGTTTTCCCGAATCATTGTCCTATAAAATACTCGGTGTATCAGTAATGATGTTTATTAAAATCGATAATACGAATATTCAACATCGGTAAACGTAAATCAGAATAGCTGTGTGTAAAATGAATTTCGGCTCTTTTTTTTTGACTCCGAAATAACAGTCGATCGTCCTTAATATATGTATAAAACAAGAAATTTCATTGAGTTATAAAAAAAAGAAAAATAATATCGATTTTTGCATAGAAAAATAGGAGAAAATTGAGTCGATCGATTGGATTGATTATTCGAATATAATAATCGATAAATCGATAGAATATAAACGCACATATCGTGCATTCGACGTCAGCTGAATAAAAAAAAAAAAAAGAATGGATGTTACTACTTGGAAAATAGGGCTCTTACGTCACTGAGAGATGCCTGGGAAACAGACACGGTGAGGGGCTAACCCGAGCTCTCCGGGGACTAAATACCGTTGGCCAATTCTGCCTCTCTTTTTCTTTTTCTCCTCCTTCTTCTTCTTCTTCTTCTCTTTTTTCTTGTCTTCGAACGTAAACAAAATTTAATCCTATGGGGAAAGCCAGACGGTTGGCGGTACGGTTACACGTAAATATATGGCCATATAAATTTACGAAAGTGGCTTAATAAGACGAAAACACGTGCAGGCGTGTGGAGTTAATGGAGCTTCTCGGATAGGTATGGGGGTCAGCCGAGAAAACCTCGAAAAGAGATCAGAATGACATTTTTTTTTCTTCTTTTTTTCTTATCAATAAAAAAAGATTTACACAATTCGAAGATTTTCAATCATTTTTACGATATTTATTTACTTTTTTTCAATTAATTTTTTCGTTTATTTCTGTGTTTGAAAAAAAATAAAGGAAACAAAAAAATCAAGTCGTTTGCTCTTGTCCTCGCGTACATTCTAAAACACGATCACGTCCCGTAGACGTATCAATTACGGAAGCACCGAGAGCCGATCCTCGGATTACAACAGACCGGATTTTTTTTTCCCCCAGTTATAATATCCTTTAGCCTGTACGGTACGCCGCAGAGTCGCTTTTTTTTTCCATTTTTTATTTTTTTCGTTCAACCGAAAAATCCGGCGCTGATGGGACATGGCTTCGAAATTTGTTATTGACAAAACGAACGTGTCGACTTTTGCTAGGAAACACGGTTCTACAAACCGTGTCTTCACGGTTGATGAAAAAAAAAAAAAAAATTGAATGAAATGATAAAAATTCGATAAAAAATATTATTATAAATTCGATTAATGATGAAAAATATTTCTCACAACGGATACGTTGAAATATTGTGAACAAACAATATCTCCGAAGAACCGTTCGACCCGAAAACAAAAAATCTCTGTGTATCAATAAAATCGTGGAGCGCTTGCATACGTTACGTATTTATGCATATATAAACACAGGAAAAACAGACACACGTCTATGTACATGGGACATAGGTATTGTTGAATCTGTAAAATGCTCCGGATTCGTCACTTTCAATAATCCACCGTAGATCGACAATGCTATTTTATCGCTTTTATCATTCTCGTCTCGTCGATTCAAACGAATCCATATAATATGCGTAAAAATTCGCGTACTTTTATATATACACAGAGACAGATTCGAGTCTATAAATGGCGTTACTTGTTCGAAGTTATTCGTTTCGTAAAAGAGTCTGCGAGAGAGCGTGAAACTGTTGGCTGAAAATACGAGCTGATCTCTCTCTCTCTCTCTTGCTCGTGATAAAAGAGACGTGAATCAAGAGAAAAGGGAGAAAGAAAAAGATGGAAGATGATTGTTAATTTGAATTGTTAATTGAAAGCTCATTTTGACGAGACTCAAACGTTCTGTGTCTGACCCGAAATTTCCTAATTGTCTGGAGATGAAGGGAGGGCAGGGAGAGAGAAAGGGGTGAGTACGTGACCTTCAGGAATCGACCGAAAGCTCTCCCTCTCTCTCTCTTTCTCTTTGTCCTGTTGGTCTCTCCGACGTTGTACAGTGGCGACCCCACGACAGGAAGATTTGTCTGGCTAAAACGTCAGCAGGTGCAGCATATGCATTTTCAACTGTCCCTTTCTTCGTTTCTCTCTTTCCTTCTTCCTCTGTTTTTTTCCCTTTTTCTCTCTCTCTCTCTCTCTCTCTCTCTCTCTCTCTCTCTTTCTCTTTCTCCTCTTATGCATTAAAGAATAAGCATTCTAATGACGTGCTTCTATCGGAATTTACGTAGGTTAGACTGACGTCGATATAAAAAAAGATATATACATATATATATAATTACACTCGACTGCACAATCGGAATGAAAAGAAACGCTTTCATGGATTCCTCACAAGCATAATAAATCCTGGATGTACAAGCACGCGGAAAATGTTATTCGAAATTTCAAACCGATTTTTCATTAATCTTTTTCTCGTTCTATTCAATTTTTGTCATATTTATTTTCACAAATTGAACATTCGGACTATTCGATATTTTTTTTTTTTATCCCATAAATGTTTATACCGAATGAATATAATCGAAATTTCGATGAATTAAAAACCAACATTTTTCTCGAATTTCTATTATCTTTCACGGTGATAATACCGAAAGGAATTTCGTAATGATAAAACTGAACAAGAAACATCGAGAGAATCGAACGTATTTTTTTTTTTTTCGATCAAGTATCAAGAAATATTAAAAAATCCATTAGAATTTTCCACCGATAAAAACTAGGCAAAAAAAAATTCAGAGAACAGAAATAAATGGAGTTTCGTCTGTCTTTAATAGGTTACGAGTCCGACTCCGGCCTCCTCGGAGTAGATTTTTCTCGAGTCAGAGACCAGCATACGCAAACCCGGAAGTCTGGTTATCTCACGGAAATAGTAAAAGGCGCGCCAACTAATTTTTTTTCTTTTCTTTCCTTTCCACTGTTCTTTTTTCCTGTTTTTTTTTTTTCTATCGTGAGAACACGTTCTAACCATTTATATAAATGTATAGTTCGCGCGTACCTCGTTCCATTTGTATACGCGTATATAGGAGCGATGTTCATACACGCATTGAGGATACAAACGTTTACGCGGATGCCATGAAAAAAAAAAAAAAAAAAAAAAAAAACACTCACACACGAGTGGAGGAAGTAGGTGAAGAAACGTGTGTCGTTCGTTTTATGCGATTTCCGCTTTTGTTTCCCGACCGATAGACGAACACATTAAACGAGCAAAGAAAATTTCAATTTTCGTACTCTACGATTACGCGCGAGCATGACGTAAAACAGCGCCGGAGATTTGCATCGCGATATTCGACGAGAACAGCGAGGAAGGGAGGAGGGTAGGGGGCAGCTTATTTTTTTTTCTTGCTAAATGAAAATATAAAATGTATTTTTTTTTCGTCGAGAAATCAGTGAATCTAATTGAGCTTCTTTTGATACGTTAAAAAAATCGATTTAAATATCGTTCTACGAAAACATTTTGTCCTGATCCATCGCAAGGTTGATCGATCGAATATTCGTATTTAGTAAATCGATTCGTCGCAGTTTTTTTACGAAAAGGATAAATTAAGGAGTTTCGGTACAGGCGATACAATGTTGCCATGTTAAACCATGTTAAAAACACTAAAAATTGTCAAAAAGTTAAGAATTTTATAAAATTTGGTCAACATATTCTTTAGTGCCAAATTTGACAATACAAATTTTTTCAGATTTTTCGTCTACACAGTTATCGAGTAATTGAAGACTAAAGTTCACGTGTATAAGCATAGCGTTTCCATATATATAGGTATACACTTCGGGCATAAGAAATCTGCTTTAATGCATAATTACTCGATAACTAAGTAGAAGAAAATTTTGAAAAAAATTTGTCTTCTCGTACTTGATGTTGAAGAACATTATCACCAAATTTCATCAATTTCTTAACATTTTGCCTTTTGTACCGAAACTCCTTAAAAAAAGAAATAAATAAATAAAAAATAAAAAAAGGGAGAAGAAAAAAGAAAACAAATGAGAACGAGATGCGGAGCTTTTCCTGGGTCGGATTAGCACGGAGTTGCATAATATATGTTGAACAAGCACGTTGTTTAGTCTCTGTGAGAAGGAATAAATGAATCGTTGGAATTAAAATAGTAATACGAAGGAAAATGGAAATTGGTATTCGGGTATAAGCCTGAATCGACTATACGAGAGCGTATTTTATCGAGTTGGTATGCGGATTGTGTGTTTGTGAAGTTGGGCTTGACCACGAGGTCTCGTTGTGACCGATAGGGAGTTGGGAAAAAAAAAAGAAGAAGAAAAAAGAACAATTATAAGCTGGAACATTCGTTGGTAGGCGTAGATAAGCGAAGGCAGATTGTTTCGCTACTGGCTCCCGGCTTATCGGTGCGCTTGCACCGCTATCAAAGAGCAAAAGAGCGAGAGAGAGAGAGAGAGAAGCTGGGAGCTTATAAAACGTAGAAAATATAATAAAAGGGGCCACGGACTCGAGTGAGTCGCTGGTGCGACGATGAATTAAATTATAACAAAATGCACGATACATACATACGTGTATGCACATGTGAATATCTGTACAATGGCGAGAGAGTCAGAGAGTGCAAGCTTTTATAAATCTTCGCTGAGATTCGACCTCGAGGAGTCGAGAGAGAGAGAAAAAAAAATTAACCATCCAGTCGCGGCGCGTGTCTGCAATAAATAAAATCTTTCTTTCAAGGATCGAAAGAAATAAGGAAAAAAATGGAGAGAGAAAAAAGAAAAAAAAAAAAAAAACTACATTTCGATTCTTCGGGACAACTCCGATCAGTTCGATTGACGATTTTTATTACGTTACATCGCTGTCAGCTGATCGGAATATTGGTGAAAAAAAAAACAAAACGAATGGAAACATCCGTTTTTCAGACTCTTTCGATTTTCATGTTTTTTCGAATCATTTTTATCTGGTCAATTAACGTTGAGCAAAAGTACAAAAGTTGGACACTCGGATCTTCGCGGAAATGTGTGTTGAATGAAGAAAAAATAAAAAATAAAAAATATAAATAAATAAAAACAGCCCATCGGAGGTAACGAGAGTTTGGACGTCGAGTGTGTGCACGAGAGTGAAACGACGTCGACGACGATACCGTCCTCGACGACGCACTTGCGTAACTTCCAGCGCACCGAGAGAGACAGATAGAGAGAGAGAGAGAGAGAGAGCTGAGAGAGCTTCCCGTTTGCCGGAGATAAGGCTAACGAGACCCAGATAATAGCGTCGGTAGTCTAGACAGCTAATTACGAAGAGCGAGAGACGTCCTTTAAAACGCTCTCCTCACGCGCATCACGAGACCGATTGGACGCTGTTATATATGTACACGCTTTAATTTTATATAAATTGAACGTTTATCGCGAAGAATTAAAAAAAAAAAAAGGGAGAGAGAACGAGGTGCGATGGAAGAGACTCAAAAAAAAAAACGGAAATGGCGATTGAAGAAAGTCCGAAAAGACGAAAAATTAAAAAAAGAAGAAAAAAAATACATTTTTTTTTTATCCGATCAATGAAATATGATAATTTGACAATGATATATTCGTACGAATACGTGAGATTAAAAATAAATGTCGAGAAAATATTCGTCGAGATATAAACGACGATGATTAAATATCAATTAAAAATTTTATAGCCCTCATAAAAGTTTAAATTTCAAAATCGTTAACTGGGTCAGGGCAATGGACCAATAATTTTGTTGACACTTGGATGCTCGCTAAAAAAAAAAAATAACTGCGTCGATTTCAATTTTCGTATTTTTTTTTTTTTTTTTTTTAAACCAAGTATACGCGATTAAACACTTTTTTTTTGTGCTTATGCCACACACAGACCGTGTATCACCTAAGAAAAAGTCATTTTGTAATTTTATTGTTCGTCCGGCCTCGAGTCAAGCGTTCGATGTTTAATGCAACGCAATATAGGAAAAAAAAAGCAGGGGAAAAGAGAGGTTGGACAGAGCGATAAGATTTCCCGAGTCTTCCGAGAAGTATATATATATGTGTCTCGCAAAATATGAACTTTAAACCGCGATCCAACTGGCCACGATCTATCTCGTTTCGATGCACTTTTAAGAGCCCCACTGTTCGATCAAAAATTACGAGAATAATAATCCTCGTAACAATGCTAAATTTTATTCGAATTTATTCATTTTTTATATCTCTCGGGGTTACAGTTCTACAAAAAAAAAAGAAAAAAACTTTCGTGCTACCACAGGCTCCTTGAAGTTCGAATACCAGAGAGAAAAAAAAATTGACATTTTCCCTTTCCCTTGCTCGCTGTTATTTATTGATTTTTTTTTTATCGTCAATTCTCACAAATTTTCAAATAAATCAGCATAAAAAACGATGATTTTAAGAACTTGTGAACGAAAAACAAAAGTTTGTTGACGAAAAACGAGATTTTTCTTCGACACCGAAGAACGATGCAAATTTTATGAAGAATCATGACTTTGCCTCAAAATGGGTTTTTTTTTCACGTCTCGAATCGCGCTTTTTGCGAAAAGTTGTGAAAATAAAAGAGAAAGTTTTTGAGAAAAAAAACGAAAGAAAAAGGTCGAGTCGTCGTGAGTACCGTGGCTCTCTCTCTCTCTCTCTCTCTCGAGAGAGAGAGAGTGTTTCGCTCGAAATTTTTGACATCGAGCTTCGTCGCGGTCGAATATTTTAGTTGATTCGCTGCAAGTGTCATTCCTCATAAGAGGATATAGAAAAATCGTTCGTAGAAATATTGAAAGTAAGAGAAAGAAAAAAAAATGTAAATTTTCTTCCTCATTTTGCTGAAGGAGACAGGAAAGAGAAAAGAAAGAAAAAAAAACATATATGAATATAAAATGATTACGATGAAAAAAAATATATATATATACATGTATATAAAAAATTTCTCTCTGCACAGAGTCTCGTGGTCATTTAGGATTCCAGTCGGTGAC
Organism: Campoplex capitator; assembly: GCA_037576405.1. Taxonomy (NCBI): domain Eukaryota; kingdom Metazoa; phylum Arthropoda; class Insecta; order Hymenoptera; family Ichneumonidae; genus Campoplex; species Campoplex capitator. Next base: position 11,706,300 of record JARBWI010000004.1, on the reverse strand, counting down.
GCACACTCGACGATTATCGGAGTTGCGGACTCGGTTAACGATCCACCGCATTTCCTCACCTCCAATCTCTCCCTCTCTCTCTCTCTCTCTATGTCGCCTCATTTACGGTCTCTCGTGTGCGAAAAAAAAAGAGCGTGGCTCGTTCAGAGGAGTGTGTTTTTAGTCTGTATCGCAAGCACCGATACAAGCAAAAACGTGGCACATGTACGAGTGCGTAAATGCCCCTGATAAAGTTTCGTTCGAGTTCTTTGAGGAGTTGGCTCGCGAGTTGGGAGAGCGATCATTGTCCCACACGAATACGTGTGTGTTTCGTATCTCAAAAAAAAAAGAAACAATAAAACGAAGCACAAACTGAATTCTCTGGATGCAAGAGCAGATTTTATTTAACAAGGCCTATATACGCTTTTCAACTTATTCGGATGACTTATTTGCGATAAGAAGAGCCATCGCGGCGAAAGAGAAAAATAAGTAAATCACGCGCGCACGCGCGTCTTCGTAACTCGTAATGATAATAATAATAATCGTCGATAGCCATAACAAACGCTGTTGGACGACAGCGAGAGTTTTTGTTTATTATGCGACTCATCCGTGCGCGCGTGTGCGTGTCTCTCGCGATCGACGAGTAATTTCGTCGCAAATGATTTTTTTCGATCAATGAATGAATTCAATGATAATGTCATCGGGAGCCAAAGGAAAATTGAAATTCATTGAAAAAATAGCGACGATTTATCCGAGACGATTATTCCAATTGTTTTTTTTTTTTTTTTTTTTTTTTTTTAATTTCTTTTTTAATATCATCCAATTTGACGATCCGAAACGCGCACAGGACCGTGCCAGCCGAATGCGCGCTTAATTCGTGACATTTAAAAGTTTGACGTTGATGAAAAACGAGAAAAAGTGAGAGAAGGAAAAAAAAGATTCGAGGCAAGAGGAGATGAGAGAAAAAAAAATGAGGAGAGCAGAACTAAAGAAGTTTATATATCGAACGAGTGTCGTCGGCGCGGTGGCTGCTGCGGTTGCGGCGTCGTAGTGGCTGAGGTCTCGTGAGGCCGGCAGCAGCAGCAGCAGCCAGACGAGAAAACTGCAGTGAAAGCTCGCGCGGGGCGATTCGCCGACATTCTGGGCCAGACGGAAGAAACGCGCGCGCGCGCGCGCGCCAACAGCTCGTACAATTCTCCATTATATATAGCTATATACGATATTAACGTTTCTTTATAAAGAGAGATAAACGCTGATTCTTTCATTTTTTATTTTTATATTATCTAAAAGGACGTATTTATACGACGACGCGTTTGAGGAGGAATCCAGGCACAATATTTTCATCGTATATGAGCCCCCAATTCGTCTAATTTTTTATTTATACGATATAATCGGGAACGCGACTCCGAGACCTTGTCATTCGTTCGATCGATTTAATCATTATCTCATAATTCTAATTAAATTCGTAATTACGATAAGCGCGATAGAGAAAATGAAGATGTTATTTGCGGGTTATTCAAAACAAACGTCTCATTGAAGTTGTTTTTTTTTTCTTTTTTTTCTTTACAAATACGAGGAATTGTTTTTTTTTCACTTGTTTGGGCCGTTCAGGATGTTCGATCGTCGGGTCATATCGAAGATTCTGACTTGAAATTTTTATGTGATGTAAATGAATTGTTACTTGGCTATTGTCAAATTTTGGGCTGGATCTATCATCTAGTTTTTTCGCAATAAAATTGCAGAGTCAAGCATTTTGAGGCACCGGAATACGCGTCGTCTATGGAAAAAAAATCGACCGGAAGTGCCGTGAACCACGGTTTTTTCTCGACCAAAATCCAATATTAGTCGTTAAAAAACCTGGATTCTGACAAATTGGACGATAAGAATTCGTCAAAAAATAGAAAAATCATACCCCATCGGGTTGTTGACGCAGTAATATTACAAAAAAGTTTCAATTTCCGGTTGAAAATGGCGAGAACCGCGACCGTTGACAAGTTCGGTTGCTCACGATTCCAATATGGAGAAAACTACTGAGTCGTTGACGATCTAATTTTTTTTTGTTACTTTTCCCGAATCATTGTCCTATAAAATACTCGGTGTATCACTAATGATGTTTATTAAAATCGATAATACGAATATTCAACATCGGTAAACGTAAATCAGAATAGCTGTGTGTAAAATGAATTTCGGCTCTTTTTTTTTACTCCGAAGTAACAGTCGATCATCCTTAAACGTAAAAAAAGTTCAACGATTCATATATATTATATTATATATATAATTAATTAATTAAATTTATTAAATAATTATTTAAAATTAGTATTTCATCGATATTTTTTCGCGAACGATTTCGAAATCGTATTTCTCGATAAATTCTATTGAAGGTAGACTGAAAATGGAGGGGAAACGCTCTGTTATTTTTTTTTCTTTTTTTCGACAACATCTATTCTCAGTGACACACAGACCCAGTTTGGACTCGTAAAAAAATAGTCGAGGATCGATCGAGAGGCCACCGAAAAGAGCGGAGATCGATTCGAAAACGAAAGAATCGACGAAGAATCGAAGCACGAAAATAATTCTAAATGAGCTATTTTTTTTTTTCTAAACTACACGAATTTCATGAATTCTGTATCGAAAAACAGTGAACGGAATAATCATATTCGTTCCTCCTCATTTTTAATTCTCTAAAAATTTGATTAAATATATAGAAGCGAGAAAAACGATGTTTTTTGTATTGAGAAAGTCGCAGAATCGTGCAGCTTGAAAAAACATCATGAAAAAATCTTTTTCCCTGAATTCATCAACAAAAAAAAAAAATAAATAAAACATACAACAATGCATAATAACAAATAAAACACCTTTTTTTTCGTCGTTAAATTTGGTGTTTATTTTCGCTCCTCTGCTCATCTCAATTTCTCGAATTATTCTTGTCCCTCTGTATATCCTCGTGCTCTGTACATTTAGATAAATAAATAAAAAGGTATGCGGACGTCGCAACAATACGCGAGCGATACGAGTCTTTATCAACGGGAAGTGCATATATATGTTTAAATAAAAAAATGTTTCTTTCCTTATTTTTATTTATTTATTTTTTCTCTCATTTCTCTTCCTCTCCGCGTATATATATATATATATATATATATATATATATATATGTTGCTGGCCACCCCGCGCGATTGCCGCGTCTTCGCGCGAATAAGCGATTCAACGATTAATCGGCCCTCGAATGACGTCCGTGACTATTTTAATTATAACGATAGATCTCCGAGTCACACAAACACGTTCCCTCGACGTTCATTTTCTATTTATAAATATCGATGCAGAAAGTTCTTTTTAAAAATCAATAATTCCCGACGAATAAAATGATTTTCAAGCAATTTTTATCCTCGTTTCAATCCCTCGATACATCGAAATAATTTTTCGTGAAAAAAAAAAGTTAAAAAAAACTGTTTTTGACGTAATTCGTCTCCATTTTTTTTTTTTTCTTTCAAAATCATTTTTCATCGGGTCAATGAAAATTTTTTCAAATTCTTCTGTCATTTTTACAATCGAACGTTCGATCCCATTCGACGATCAATTTTCAACTTAAAAAAAAAATTGAATTTTTCATTAAAAAAAAAAATTGTCAAAAACGTCGATGAATTCGTCACGAAAGTTGGTCAAATGTCCAATTTGTCCAACGAGTCACAACAGAATAAACGAAATAAAAAAAATGAACATTTTTTTCGAATATCAATAACGATCTTTCGTTCTCATCATCCCTGATCAATGATTCAACGAAAAACGAGTTGTCGTAATTCGCGTTGTTATGAAAATAAATGATAGTTTTGAAAATTTCACAAGCAACCATTTTTTTTCTTTCATTTTGTTCATTACACTAATAGTAATGAAATTTCGACATCGAGAATAGCGTTTCGGTGCAACGACAGCAGCAGCAGCAGCAGCAGCAGCAGCAGCAGCAGCAGCAGCAACAGCAACAGCAGCTGACAGATATATTCCGTGCTGTACACGTTATATATGTAGAGCTTGTGTAGTAGTGAGTTTCCATGGATTAATACACATTTATATAGATCTATATATTACGTACATTAAATAGTATGTATGTAGCGTATGTATAGATATATAGAAAGATATAATGCGTGGTTACGAGGCCGAGAGAGCTCACCCTCGCCCCCAGTCTCGACCAGCAAGTATGTCTGGCCGGGTACACTCAACGTCAAAACTTTCCGAAGTAGAGTGAATTTATTGTGTTCGTAAAGTTCGAGAAGGAACAAAAAAGTGAATTCAAGAGAGAGAGAGAGAGAGAGAGAGAGAGAAAGAAAGGGGTGTATAAAAAGTGCGGAGACATCGAAGGGGTTGAGAGATTTAAAAAAAAAAAGAAAAAAGAAAAAAAAAATGGGAGCCAAGAGTCGAGAGCTCGTCGACGAAGAATCGGGATAGAAATGCCCGTCCTACGAACTGGTTTGTAGGAGCAAATGTTCTCTCAAAGTAGTACCGGACTCCGGGCACAGGTGCCTGACGTCCGGCAACGAAAAACAAACGCCAGAAAGACGAGAGAGATATGGAGAAAAAAAAAACAAACGTGAAAGAGTCATTCTCTTATTATTTTTCTGCTTCCCCCCCCCCCTCCCCCCCTCCCTCCCTCCTGCCGCCACTTTTTTCTATTCTCTGCCTTTCAATTGCTATCGATAAATCACTCGCGGATATGGGACGACCTTTCTGCACGTTTACATACGTATATATAGCTACACGAGTCAACCTGACGTCCTACAAAGTGCGTGTAGGCACGTCGAGACTCTCGCAGCAACGAACGAGAAATTTTCTCTCGCCACGACCTTTTGCATCACAGGTGTGTTGAGCAATTTTTTTTTTCTTCTTCTTTTTTTTTTTTTTAATTTCATTTATGTGCATAAGAATTACGCGAAACGTCGATTCGTCCCCGGGGGCAATTGATTTCGAGATATTTGCAGATCGTGGATTATTTTTTGAAGGAGGATTCCTCTCTCGTTTATGGCGGATCGTAAATTATATTATGACACTTGACATTTCTTCGTGCGGCTCTATTTTATATTTCGTATGCTTTTAATTTTCGGTCATTTGTCGCGGTTATTATATTCATCGTTGCGGAGAATTTGACTTTCGATGACATTGATATTTGAGGTTTTCTGGTACTTTCGATAACGAGATAATTCAACGTTTTTTATCGGATTTTTGTTTCGCACATTACGTTAATCGTATTTCATAAAAATTATATTTTTATTGCATTATTCATTGTGGTTCTTCATTAGCGTCGAATGATTCTAATTTTTCTATCGATATATCCCTCAACGAATTGCTACATTTTCAAGGCTTCTAAAGACTTTTTTTTGACCTGTCAAAAATGTTCGTTTGTTCGATTCATTTTTACTTGTGAGAAAGAAAAGAAAATTCTTCATTTTTCACTTTTTTTTTATGGCTATAATTTTTTTTTTTCAAGTGTCACTTCCCTACGACGGATAATTAAAAAAAATGTAGCAAAAATGATGCTCAAATATTATTATCGTCGTGAGAATTTTTCAGGAGCATTTTTCGACGAAACATGGACGAAAATGTTTCAGAGAATATCCTGAAATTATCGTGAAAAAATTGGATTCGTTGTCTCTGTTTTTTTTTTTTTTTTTTTTTTTTTTTCGCTTCCGGAATCACCTTAGCGTTCGTAAGTACACAAATAAAATTTGTGAAAACGTACCACAAGGGCCATGTCGTGGGGTTTAGATGCCTGAACGTGGAGTATACGGGCTCCTAACTCGAGAAGCTTCCTTCTCAACTGTTTCACAGAGACGCCGAGCGTCTGCATGCAGCGACGCCGCAGCTTCATTTGAACGACGACGACGCCAGGTTGCCGACGAACTTGGAAAACCACCGACCGTCAGCTGTCAAGCTGGCATAACGCTGCAGCTACCTCTCTCTCTCTCTCTCTCTCTTTCACTCGCTCGTTCTTTCACCTCGCGCACAACCAATATCTTCCGATATTCGATAATTTTTCACTTTTATATTAATTTCTTCGTAATTAACGTAAATTCGAGAAACTCGTAAAATCGCACGGTACAAGCGAAACGAAGAAGAATAAAAATACGAAAACGAATAAAATCGAGCGATTATTATTCAAAAGAACTTTGATTCCTCGTTCGATCATTCGATATCTACAATTTTATTTTATATTTTCGAACAATATGGCGCACTCCACTTCACTGGATTAAAAAACAATGTGAAAAAACTCTCGAAGTTGATGATAACGCAGATATTTTTATGATCCTTGTCACTTGGAACACATTCGTTAAAGATATATTAATCACGACGAGAGAGACAGTGATTTGAAGTCTATAACTGGGATTCGGCGTTTATCGAAGTACGAAGAGATTCGTTCGCGTTCTGTGCTGTTGCACAGGTTTTACTTGACTGAAAGGCCGCGGCGCGCGTCTCGCGACGCTCGAATCCACGTTTGCCTTCCCCACAATGCAATATAGCCCCCCTCTCCCCCCCACTCGTTTTGTATGCCAGCCTTCTCCTTCGTTCGTGTTCGTTCTGTCTCCCTCTAATGCTCTTAGTTTCTCTCTTCTTCGTCGACGTTCGTATATGCTCGCACTCTTTCGATTTTCTTACCCCCTCTTCCTCCTTGTAAACCTCATTCGATCTCTTTCGCTCTCGCATTCGTGTTGAATTACGAGGGGCGCAGTATGCGCTCGCGGGGGAGGGGAACGGAGGACGAACGAACAGCAGTGCTCTGCGATGTTCTATCGCTCGAGTCAGTCGTCAGTCATAGACAGGCGAGCGAATACGTTTCGATCGACCCAAGTGTCTCTCCACTGTCCAAAATACCGCTTCAAGGTCTGACACTTTTGAAGTCTGTTTTTTTTTCTTTTTTGTTGTACTCGTTATGCTATGTGTATACGAATGTATATATATATATATATATATAGCGTAGAGAAAAGTTCACGAGATTTCAACTTTTAACAATCTATAATTGAATTTTTTGAGATTTCATTTTTTTCGAATACTTTTTACAACACTTGTGTTAAAAAATTGAAAAATGTTTTTTTTTTTCGTTTCACTTCAGATTGATTGATCAATATATTCGTCCTTGAAATATCCCTATGATTTTTTACGAGTACTTTTTCCTTGAGGTTCATTAGCCTCTCACGAGACATCGAATACACCTTTTGACACTTTTCAAAATTCAATCCCGGGGCACCCGCTCAATATCGCGTCATGGAAATGAAAACAGTTCGAAGAGGTATTTGGTACTTTTTTAAAGAAGTTTTAGTTGGTTTTTTTTTTTTTCGACTCGTTGAGAACGTCCCGACTGTTACGAAGTCTCGGGCGACACTCCCGTCTCCAACAACCTCGTTCTCTGTCTTCTCTCTTTCTCTCGCTCATGTATTCTGTCTCTCTCAAGTCTGTCGAGCTACGTTGCAACAACTGTCTCTCGCGTAATCGCGTGGCCTCGTCGTTTTGTTCGACTGTTCGTGTTTATTATCACGAGCAGCAGCGACCTTCTCTTTTGCGTTTCTCAATTCGTACGATTTTTTTTTTACACTTGATTATTCTCAGCTTTTTTTTTTTTGGTTTGTTTGTTTTTTTTTTACGTGCTAGAGTTTATAGTTGGTGTTATTGCGACGATTCGACAAATACGTTTTGATGAAGATTTCAAAGATATACGTGTAATGACGATAATAAAATTGCTATAAATCGAGTTCGATGCACCCGTCGATTCGACGAGCTTCGTCGCTTGGTTTTGCTTCTCGAGCGACAGACGCAAAAATAAGCAAACCCAGGGATTGTCTTTAGGGGCGGAGGCAAATAAAAAGATTCGGAAACAAAATACAACGTTTACAAGAGGATTTAAAGGGGCGTCGGCGTCGTTCGTGCGTCAAGTCCAGTAGCAGACTGATAATCGTACAGTGTCTACAAGACACCGCAGCCGATACGTCTCTCGTCTCTTTTCTTTGCTTCTGCGCAACCGAAAGTCTCTCTTTCTCTTTCTCTCTCGCTCTTATGCCACATTCGTGCTTATGAAGCAGCAGCTACCACTTCGGCTCTATACCCGGCCACGAAGTGGACTAATACTCCTTTCCGCCGCGGTAGCGCTAGCTGCTGCTAACGTCGCTCTGTCGGCGAACTCCTCCACCCACAAGTGATACTAGCGACTCTGGCGGCCATCGAGCCAACTTTTAGGACGCCCGAGCGACGCGCCGCATTAAAAAATATTTCTACAATGAAGCAGGTATGAGGGGTATGAGCGAATATACGAAATGCAGAAAAAAAATTCTGGTCTTAAAAAATGACGAAATTAGATATGAGTTTGAATTTCGAATACTGTTTTTCATTTGTGATCAATTTCATCATTTTCTACCCTCGTTTTTGACCGTTTGAAAAATCGTGAATTTTTTTTTACATTGCTTATTTGTTTCTTAACAATAATACAAAAATGTCAATAAAAAGAAAAATTATCGAATAAATAAAAGATCGAAAAAATAATTTAACCATTTATTTCGTCTCAAAATAAATTTTAAATGAAATATTCTCATACGTCGTTTGAGCCCTTAGTCGGTAGTCAGTATCAGTTTTTGCGTGTGTGTGTGTGTGTGTTACATGATACGAAGTACGGGGTTCTTTGGGCATTTGCCGGGCTGCATTTGTGAACGAGAGGCTCTCGATCTTCGCGATCGAGTGCACCGGCACGAAATGTCCAGTGGAAAAGAGGGGGGAGACGAGAAGGTTCTCGGCATGAGCGAGTAGGATGGACAGTGAAGAGTTGTTTGCGTGAATCCAACAGAAAAGCGGAGATGCGGAACGGCGTTCAATGACCGCTGTTGTGTTCGTCAACTTTTCGCGCGTATAATATACAACATATTTTTGTGATTTTTTGCCCCCTTTTACTTCTGTATTTTATTCCCCGTTATTTATCTCATATATATACGATGTTTAAGAATACGAATAAATAAACATATAAAATGAGATTGAAAACCCGACGATTTGTCCAATATTTACTGTTCTTGTAAGTTCGTTCTGTTTTTCCTAACCTCGAAAAAAAAAATTCGTAAAAATAAGCACATTTCGGTGCGCAAACACGTGAACGACCCAAAAATTTCGTACGAACACGTCAATTGTCAAACTCGAGACGCTTTTCAACAGCAACAAAACGGACGGGGAGGGAAAAAAGAAGAAATAAAAAAAGAAAAAAAAATGACAGCGGCAGAGATAAAGCTGGTCGGGCGAGTGAAAAGTGCAGCAATATATACGGCAGTAAAAATAATCAGAGCGAGATTAATACGTAGGGGAATTGATCGATGGGTAAAAAATAATATTGTTTTTATCATCGTTGATTTTATTCGTGTTAACAAAGGAATTTATTAACAATGTGGAACAGTAAATGGATGTTTAAAGCACGGAAATTTAACTTTCCATTATCTTTTTCCTAAATTATTCGAAATTGAACAGTGCATTTGTTTCCACTTAAAGAACGAGGTCATTAAAAAAAGGAACAACAAATTTTCAGACATTTAAATCGTACGATCGCAGTTTTTTTTTTTTTTTTTCATCGTTTCAACGTCTCTTAAATTATCCTCGATAAAGTCGTTCTTCGTCAAGTGTTTCGAGAGCTCGGTATTACGAACGATAAGAACACGTGCGTCTGCGATATCATTATCATGTACACTGAGTTTCTAGGAAATTATTTCTCGTGCCCGCATCCACAATGCTATTGTCTTGTTGCTTTTTTTTCTCCCCTCCTACTTATCTATTTTTTTTTCCTTTCTCTCATTTTCTTTCTTTTTTTTTCCTTCAATAATATGAGAATCGCAGCGTTCTCAATCTTTCTCGATGATTCTTTACCAGCTATTTATTATTTAGTCCGATGAGGATATTAGCAAGTTTTCGAGACGACGCGTCATTAAGTTCTCGCTACCTCGTGTAATTCAATTGTGCAACGCGTTTCATTGTAATGCGACCTGAATTGCGCAAATCTTTTTTTTTTCCCTTTTTTTCTTTTTCCTACGTTTTCGTTTTATTTTATTTTTTTCTCTCTCTCTGCTTCTTCCACATTCGACGCGACGTCTACCGATCGGCGAATCGATTCGCTCGTTTCAACCGTAATCACGACGAGCACACTTCAATGACGAACGTTCGTTCGAACAATAGATTTCGTACCGATACTTTTTCGAGACCATTTTCAGACGCGATGAACGTTAATAATAGGTGAGTGAACAATTTTTCATCTTTTGCTTTCGTTTTTGTTTGTTTGTTTGTTTTGTTTTTCCAAATATTCAACGAAAATGATATTTTTCATGAAATTTTCAACGACCGACGATTCTGTTCCTGATTTTCGTTCCATTTCGAACAAACTTTTCATTCCTTTTTTCGTTCTTTTCTTTTTATTAAAGAAATCAACGATTTTTTTTCCTGAATTTCGAAAATTACTCTCGTTTTCTTTCAAATCTTTTTCAACGTGCTAGGGAATTTTTTTTTTTTCGACTCGGTTTCAAATGGAATTTTGATGTTGGTTTAATTTTGTTTTTTTTTTTTTTTAGTTTGGCAGCCTCGAAAAGTGCAGCACCGAGCTTGCCCTGCTATTGCCACTCTCCCGAGCACCCGCTCTCTTCTCGATGAGCGATGAGAGAGCCCAGAACGGTGAGCACCACCGCAGAGTCTTTCCGCGCGCGCACACACACACACACACGTCTGTTGACCTTCCCTCGGCCAAGGTCGTGGCTCGTCGAACAGCCACGCGATCGTTTCGACGCCAGACTGTTTTGACGACGGGCTCTGCCGAGGCACGACCATGTCGAACGTCGACTCTGTCTACCGCGCTCTCCTCTTCTAATGTACACTTGTATTTGAATCTCATCGGCGTTATTACCACCGCTACCGTTACTATTTTTTTTCTTCTCTTTCTTACCTCATTTTATCGTACTACAAATAGTTTCGGAACCTTATCAGATTTTTTTTCTCTCTCTCCTCAATATATTATTATCGTTAATAGCTTTTCGTATCGTTTTAAGGCAATCCTGTCGACTCAGCTGCTCATGCTAATCATTAAATTCAAAACTTACGAATATTCCAATTTTTTATTCTTGTAATGATAATAATTTTTAATAAAAATAAATAAAAAAAAAAACAATTTGGTTCCAATCGAAGATGATGAAAAATTGAAGTAATAGTTATGTAGTACTCGACAGGGCCGATACCCACGGGTTTCCGGATGATCGACTGTTACTTCGGAGTAAAAAAAAAAGAGCCGAAATTCATTTTACACACAGCTATTCGGATTTACGTTTACCGATGTTGAATATTCGTATTATCGATTTTAATGAACATCGATACTGATACACGAGTATTTTATAGGACAATGATTCGGGAAAACTAACAAAAAAAATTAGATCGTCAACGACTCAGTAGTTTTCTCCATATTGGAATCGTGAGCAACCGAACTTGTCAACGGTCGCGGTTCTCGCCATTTTCAATCGGAAATTGAAACTTTTTTGTAATATTACTGCGTCAACAACCCGATGGGGTATGATTTATCTATTTTTTGCCGAATTCTTATCGTCCAATTTGTCAGAATCGAGGTTTTTTAACGACTAATATTGGATTTTGGACGAGAAAAAACCGTGGTTCACGGCACTTCCGGTCGATTTTTTTTCCATAGACGACGCGTATTCCGGTGCCTCAAAAATGCTTGACTCTGCAATTTTATTGCGAAAAAACTAGATGGTTGATCCAGCCCAAAATTTGACAATAGCCGCGTAACGATGTTCATCTACATAATATAAAAATTTCAGATCAGAATCTTGGATTTGACCCGATGATCGATCATCCTTAACCTCATCATCTCTCTGAAGTGTAAAAACACTGTTCGCTACCGGAAGCTCCATTTTAACTCAATATTCCATAAAAATTGGATCGATAATCACTTTTTTTTTTCCTGAGACCATTATTTGATTCCTACAAGTTTGTAGTACTCAAATCTGATTTTTGTAAAATATCTTATTTCGTGAAAAAAGCGTCACCGATGACATTTGACATTGAAAAAAAAAATGCACGAAGAAAATATAGCAAAGAGAAGTTTGACGTTGAATCCAAATTAAGAATAAATGGAGAAAGAAAATGGTGAGAGATATGAAAAGAAAATACTGCAACAGGTAAGAAAAGAAAATGGGGCGAAGTGAGAATGCAGGAAGAAAAGTTTAATCGATAGAGATCATTGTCAGAGATTTCTGGACTATTAGAGAAGTTCGTCGTGTCCGGATAGGACGAATAGAAGGTAACACGGAGAGGGAGAGAGAGAAGGGATGAAATGAGATAGCCGAGAGAGGAGGATGCCCAGCGTCGTACGCGAGCGAACGGTAGAGCCTCGTCGTAGTCGTCGACGTCGACGTCGTCGTCGGAAACGCGTTTGTGTGCGCGCCGTCTAGACGGGAGGTTGTTGGGGCCCGAACAGGAGAGCGAGAAAGAGATAGGATAAGGGATAGACAGCGAAAGGAAGAGAGAGAGAGAGAGAGAGAGAGAGAGAAGCGCAAGCACAAGGGATTGGGAGGAGGAGAGCGTTGGGGTGGATGAGGACGAGGCAGAAGAGAACGGGGACGATGGAGGAGGACAAGGCGAGACGCGAAGACCTCGAGGGTTCTGGGGGAAGGAGGGAGGGAGGGATTTGGAAGCGGCGATCGAGGGACCCTTCATGCATATATATATATGTGTATAAAGAGGAAATATATGTAGGGAGGAAAAGAGAGATGATCGAAACTTGAGAGCAAAAGATAGAGGAAGAGAGAGAGAGAGAGAGCGAGAGAAAGAAAGAGAGGGGAGGGGAGAGAATGTGAGGAGGAGGAGAGAAAGGACGAGGAAAGGAAGAGAAGAGGTTGAGATCAGTCGGAGTCTATAGAGATGCAAACGAACCAAATGCAGGAGAGAGAGAGAGAGAAAATGATAAGATTTTAACGCGGATACGGAGAGAAAAGGAGACGAAATTCGCGGAGAAATTGCACATGCTTGAGATACAAGGTATTAGGATCTGCGTACGTGGAAGAGTCTCAAAAGTGATAGAGAGAGAGAGAGAGAGAGAGAGGGAGGGAGATGAGAGGGGAGAAATGAATTGTAGTGGGGGAGTCGTGATAACCGGCTATCATATCTCAGTGCCGGGTAGCAGCTTCCAGTCTCATGGTTCAGCATCCACCAAATTCTTTTCTCTCTCGGTCCTCTCGATCTTCTCTTTGTTCTTAACGCACACACCTTCAAAATCTCATCGCCTCTGTACTCTTCCTCCCTTTATCATTTTACTCCGTTTTTCTCTCATTAAGAAATCATTTCGGAAGCTGATTTTTCCAGTCGGATATTGAGTCATTGATTAAAGAGCTTCCTTACAATCGGACTGCTTAATTGATATTTGAAATTCATGCAAAATTCTTCCTTTTATCATTAATGTTTATTCAATTATAATCAACATCGTTGAAATAATGTCAGGCTTTTTATATTTTTTTTTGTGTTTCTTTCAACTTTATCGTTCGATAGACGCACTCGAGTGCATGTATTGTAAACTTTATTATCGGATTAAGTACCGGATCCAAGATTCATTATCGATGACTGACTTTTATCCTCGTGCTATATGCCGACTCGATTTATATATACGTACACGTAAATCCTACACGGTTTGAATCAGTGCGAGGGAGCAGCGTATACGTGTATTTAGTAACATGCTCTCGTTCTCCGTTATCGTCACCTCGGCTCGCGTATATCGTTTTTATTTTTTATGTCTGGGCGGTGTGTGTACTCGAACTATCTGCGAAATTTGATAAAACTGTCTACTCGAGATTGACCATGAATGTTTCATCGGGTCTACGTCATTGTGAGCTTGAATATTTCGCCATCAGACGTATTTAAGCAATTTTCATATTCTCGAAAATGAATTATACGAGAAGAAACAAAAAAATGATAATAGATTGGGAATTCGAAAGCGATGATAAGGTAAAAGTGATGCAAAAATTTTTCTCTTTGTTTCATTCAATTGAGCAACAATTTTAATCGAATGGTTGGATTGAAAAAAAAAAAGTGAACTGAAATTAAATGATGTCATGGCTTTGTTGACCCGGAATATTCTCCCTTTTGTTCGTAAGACAGAAAGAGAGAAAGAGTAGAAGAGAGAAAGAAAAGGTCGTACAGATCGACCAGACGTTTCTCCCTTTCTCTCTGTCTTCTGTAAAACCGAGGACCAACATTGCGGAACAGACCAGAGACTGAGGGAGGACAGAGAACACGCGGAAATGGAGATTATGCAGCGAGAGGACGGCTCTGGTAGAGCCAGAAAGAGAGAGAGAGAGAGAGAAAGATAGAAATCGCCTCGGGTATGTCTGGCTCGAGTAAAACATGATCCGCAGTAGAGAGAGGCCAGAGAGAGAGAGAGAGAGAGAAAGTGCCCTAGCATCGACCATTTCCACTGGCAGCAGCACCATCACCATTTGAATATACAGGAATTTCCAAAAATCTTTCGCCCAAATTTTTTTTCCAATTCAGCCCTTCGATAGATCGTATCATTTCAAAGCGAAAAGTTCTTTTCCATTTTTTTCTCCGACCCACCGTTCTCCGAATATGACCGATTTTGTGTCACGGCCAATCCAAGCAGGGAGCGCGCTCCCCCACCCCACGCGCGTTCGCCACGCCCACCCGTTCCGGATTGGTCCTCGCTCATTCCTTCGATAATTAATCAACGGCTCATCGTATAAAAAAATGATAAAGAACTTTTCGTCTCGAAATTTCATAATCTGCCTGCAACTGCTCGTCTCCTCCAGGAATCTTCAATTTTCGAATCGACCTGTATAAGCATCGCTCCGAGCAAAAATATATAGCACTGTACGCCGCCTCACTCCCTTGCCAGTGTCCCAACGCACCGTTCAAACTAACCGGGCAACCATCGCGAGACTGACCCTCACCCCTTCGCGATCTCTGGCCAGGCGGGATGCGACTCCGACGATTTTGTTTCAGACACCCACCACTTTTTATCCCTTTCCCCGGTTCCGCTATACCTCTTTCCGCCCCTATTTCCCTCTCGTACGTGCTGTACCGACGAGCTCGCGAATGACAACAACCCGCTTCACGACACCCACGAGACCGATACGTTATAGGAACGATTCACCAGGCCCCGAAAACGAGCCAACCACCTTTCACAGATTATTTTATACCCTCGTAAACGGATCCCCCAATATTTCGAACTTACATATGTGCATTGAAATTCGTATCAATTTTTAACACGCTCCTCAATTGAATTCAGCAACTTCTATGGCTCTATCCTTTTCACAAGCTCTGAAAAACCGTCATTTTTTCCCTTTTTATTTACCTCCTGTAAGATCGATTTGATTTTACAATCATTTTTATTGCATCATTTGGACAATTACCAGAATAATCTTCTTTTTTTTTCCAATTATTCTTCACTCTTCCGAGCGATTATTATGGTAACAGGACTATTCCACCGTTTTTCAACATTTTTTTTTCATTTATTCATAATTTTGATATTTTTTTCACGTTATTTTCGTCTCCGCGAACGCGCGAAGAACCTTCCATTTCCATAAAAATTGAGTATCAATGATCCCTGTAATGCACCCTCGTCGAGGATCTTGCTCCATCGTCGTCTCACTTACGCACCCTCACCAGCTTTGCCATTTATCGGTCGATCGTACTAATTAATTGAGTCGCGACCTGAGACTCGACCCAATTCTGTACCAGTTTCTCGTGAGAATCAATGCTCGTTTCGATCGACCTGCTCGCAGCACACCCTCTCTGCCTCCTGCTTTTATCTACTTCCAGTTCGCCAACTTATTTTTCATTCTCTTTTCATTCATAATGAAGAGTTAATGTAACGAGGAAAATGATTTTTAAAAATTCATCACATTTTGAAATCGAATTTTGTCCAACAGCATTCGAGCTATTTCATCATTTTTTATTTTTATTTTTTCAAAATTTCTTTCATCCAATTATTTCTCGTCGTAAAACGTCATTCATAAATGTTTTGACTAAATACATTTCATCGAATTATAACGACGTTCTTAATTATTCGGTAAATATATTTCTGAGGACCTTTTTCCAGCTCATTCAAGCCAGTGTTTTTTTTTTTTTTTTTTTTTCTTTTCTTTTTCGTATCCCACAATCTCTACGTCGTAAGGTTATACGAGAAGTCTTGACGATGTCTCAACCCTATTTACGTACATGAAAATTCTACATCGCAAGAGTCAGGCACGTTCTCGTTTGGTATACCGTATCAGAGGCCTCTATCTTCAGGATTTCCGTGACTCCTGTGGGAGACGTCGAGTATGTGCTATCATGCACACGAATATACTTGACGTCAATATAGAAACGTGTGTCTATACGCGTTCACGAGAAAAGATAAGGGAAACGAGGTTGATGATGAAATGAGAGAGAGAGAGAGAGAGAGAGAGAGAGAGAGGGAGGAACGAGTAGACGAAAAAAATCGTTACTCACGACGTACATATATCTATCTGTATATTAATATATAAATATATAAATATAATAGAAGATTTCTCGAGTTACGTGAAGCTGACAGAGATCGAGTGTCACACCGGTATATATTTTAATGAAAAAAATTATTCCATTACTTCTCATGATAGCTAAAAAAAAAAAAATATTAAATCGCATGTTCCAGCTTCGTTTTTATTTATTTATTGAAATAAATACAAAATGAGATCGATGAGGGAGGTTGCTTGCTATGAAAAATGGCTGCAATAATGTTGATTGGGAAATTGATCGAAAGTCTGAATAAAAAAAATGAGAGTCAAATGTCTTTGTACTTTTGAATTTTGTGGAAAATGGGAAGAAATATGATGCTCGAATAATCGATAAAATCTCGGTGAGATTTGTTCTGATGATCGGGAGAAAAGAGGAGGGCAAAAGGGGTGATGAGGGACGGAGAAATTGAAAAGCTGAGGATGAGATTCTGTGGTTTCGGTTGAGCAGATTTTTTAGTGTTTGTGCGAGTGCTGAGTGCAGTAAAAGCGATGCTTCTACTGCTGCACACTGGACACCGTTTGCACATCTCTGCAGATCTTTGCTCTTCTTTTTCCTGGCTCTTCTCAGCATCTTTTCTTCTCTCTCTCTCTTTCTTTCTCTCTCGTTATTTTTCTCTCTTCCTCTTTCTTTCGTTCGATCATCCTCGCTCCGCCTCTCTCGTCCTTGTTTCTTTCCTTCTTTTTTTTTTCGTTCTTTTTTCTTTCTTCTTTTTTTTTTCATTCTCGCTGCGCTCGTGTATACGAGCGAAGAGACGCCGCGATCTGCTCTTTCGTTCTCTACCCCCTTCAGGGTGACCGACCTCTCTCGCGCGCGCCAAGCTTCCCTCGTCCGCAGCTTCTCGCTCGGACGTTACTCGAGAACCGGACCGTGAGCTCGACTCTCGAGACTCTTCGATTCTTACAGCACTCCTATATGTATCGCACGTAATTCTCTATAGAAATTTCGAAATTTATCTAAACTCTCGCCAAATTCGATAAACAAATTAACTAACATCATTTTTCAATTGTTTCTTTTCTTCCAAATTCTTTTCACTCGGGTATCGGCTCTGATATATGATTCACGATAGAACCGCGGAAAATGAAAAATTTTCTTTCTTTTTTTTATTCGTTCCAAATACTCGTTCTTCCAGTGACCAAGGTTTCACGTAGCTGATATCAAGAATTTTGTTAATTATTACTAATTTTCAAGATCGATACAACAAGAAAAAGAGGTCGAAAGATCGACCCGAATGGATCAACAAAAATTTCGAACCAACGACGTTTTACGTGGGGAAAAAAAAATATTCACTGAAGAAATGACTTCAATTTTCCATAACGTTGTAAATTTTATAATAAAATTAATAATTCAACAATAAAATAATTTAAAAATTAAAAAAAAAAAAAGGAATTTTGCTCAATAAATCGTTCTTTACTCAAGCTCCGAATGATACGTTGTACCCGGATAAAAAGATTCTCCAAAATGGTAATTTTTTGGGTCGTTTTTCCACGGACCCCCTCAAAGTGTGCATGAACCGAGGACTCGTACAGTTACCAACGAATCATGAATACTCCTCTATTCCCAGGATTTTCATTCATTTTATTCACAATTTTTTTTTTATTTCAAATATTTCGTTATCGATGAACGAAAATTCTGTAAAATTCGTACTCCAATGAAGCATGTATAAACCGAAGGAATACTTCGAAATTTTTATTAATTCGTGGCCCGGAGGAATGGCGCAATCGGATTTAGTCGCGAATAACGAGTTCGAATCAATGTAAAAAAAAAGACACAAAAAATGAGGAATGAAAATGAGTGAAAGAATGTTAAGTTGGCAGAAAATCGATGAATAATTGAACCAGTATAACGAATACCCTACAAACTACTTATATTCATCGGTATCTTCATCGATGCAACGAGTTTGAAGAACGATGCACTCTCCTTGGTTGATGTACTCGCGGGTACGTAACCCTCGATCGCATGCATTCACCTTGTATCGACTGGAACGTGGAGAGCGTGGCGGCGGCGCATCCACGCACACGCACACACACACACACACACACACACGTACGCGCATGAACTTACACTAAACCGTAAATAATTATATATATATAAATGGTGTCTGGAGCTCGAGAAAGAGAAGGCGATCGGCGAAAGCGAGGCGACGAGAGGAGACCCGAGAGATCCGGTTGGGATATAATATCGTATCGTATTAACCCCCTAGTCGCGGTTTACTGAACTCTTGGTCACTCGATCCATTAATCGAGCGCCTAACTTTTTTTTCTCACCCTTCCAGCATGAAAATCAGCAAGAAAAACGTCATAAAAAAAGTTCTCATGTGCCGCAATACAAACAAAAAAAAAAAAGAGAAATTTACCAAACGATCGAAAAATCATTTGGAATTCTCGAATTTTTCAAAATAACGATTAAAATCTCAATAAATAATCCCTCTCCTCCCGAGGAGAAAAGTACCTATACGAAGGAAAAATAAGGTTGAAAAACGTTCGACTCCTATATCCATTGATTATGGAATTCCTCTCTTCTATATACACGAAAATAACTAGCGTACAAGCGTGTCTGGTTCATATATGGAACGTAAAAAATCCTGATAACTCGAAGAAGTGTCTACGTTCGTGAAGAGATAGGGAGAAAGAGAGGGGGGGGGGGGGGGGAGGAGGAGGTGGAAAAGAAAAGTGTGAAGAGCCGGAATGAAATCGTGTTCGCGATTGAACGTTGGGTCACGTAAACGCACATGTATTCAGAGCTTTCCAGCGAACCTATGAGTGTACATACGTAGCCATAAATATATATAAATATAAATATAAGTATAAATATTTATATGCAAAGCCGAGAGGCGCGAGCCTCGGAGGATTGAGGACGAACCGCGAACGAGACGTGCTACATATCGAAGCATGTCGCGAAGTATGAAGAGGGAGGAAAAGAGAGCGAGAGAGAGAGGGGCGATGTGACACCGACGACTCGACTTACGTAGGCAGACAGAGAGAAAGAGGAATGAATCGGACCACCGTCTAGCCACTGTCTGGGCTTGCCTCGAATAATATAAATATATATATATATGTGTGTGTGTGTGTTTGTGTAAACCTATAACGAGGATTGCGGTAAGCGGATGAGTCATTAGAGAGAGAGAGAGAGAGACTAACACGAGGATGAAGAGAGCAAAGAGAAAAAAATAAGTTGGGAGAAAGAGAACACGAGGAGAGGCCCAGCAGCTTACGACTCTTTGGACGATGACACAATATTGCATCCGTGTACAAACATACTCGCTTAGGTTCCTCTCACCCACACCCGCTTTCATTTTGTCTATACGCATTGTCGGAGAAACGAATAAAAGCGTGAGTGGATCGATGAATTTTCGCTGGACCAGACGAGATTATCGTCGAATTCTTTGATCCTCCGGTAATTTCTTTCATTGGTTTGAGATTTTAGAGAAGTTTTTTTTTCTTCGAATAACCTGCACGCTCCGAACAACGTGTGCGGAGAACCAGCTTCGATTTTTCTTCGAGTTTTTTTTTTCTGTTTTCTCGGAGATTTCATTATGGGAGAAGAAGAATGAATGAGAGTTGAGAATTAAAGTTCCAAGAATCTAACGATGATAAAGAATATCGCGAATGAGTCATCATAAGCGCGAAGAACAAAGTGCGAATTTCCTCGTCGCGATAATCCTCTTATCATTATATACGATCGTTTCGCGCTATCGTCGTCGTACGTCGCCCGAGATATCGCTCGCGAGCCAAGGATCGGAAAATTTTCTTGGAAATCTTCAAAGTCTCTTGTGTACCCGCGTGGACGCGCCATGTGTGTGTTCGTGTGTGTGCTGCTGGAAAATAGAAAAATCACGATCCTTCAGACTGCGTTGTGATTTTTCAGGAAATTGCGTAATCGTCTAGACTAGATGACACACAATTTTATCGCTCTTATCACGCGCGGTCGACCCCAAGGTTGACTCATCGAGCATTATCCTTCTCTCTCTCTCTCTCTATTTTTCTTTTTTTTTATCTCGCACGAAGGCGGGATAAGAGTGCTGAATAATTATTGGCATGTGAGGCTGGAACGAGCGGTCGAAAGAATAACCGACGAACGTACGCAGAACCCGTCGCAGCGATCTTTTCCGATTATTCGAGCCTTTTCCTGCCCAATGAAGCGTGTTATTTTACGACTTTGGCTCCGATCGCGATTAAATTATTTTATAACTCGAGGAATCATACCTCCCTTTTCATTCTTCTTTTACTCAGACTCCTGCGTAAATGAGATGCATGAATCGCGGGTCATAGAAATATTCCGGAATCGACAAAAAAAACGACGATTTTTCTGGTGTTTTCCGCGGCGTATTCGTGTCCCGAAAATCTGGAACTTTGATCATTTTATTCGCTAACCTTTTAGGGCAGATTTTTTTTTGGCCTATTTTTTTTATTTTCAAGGATTTCACGTCGAAATAAAAGCGCTTTGATGATTTTTTTTTTCTTTTTTTTTTAATACGTCCCTCATTTCGTGGATCGATCGCGTTAATTCCCGTGGATAACCAATCGATGGTATAGGAAAGTTATGGAAACTCGATAAACGATCGAATCGGTGAAGGAGAAAGCCTCGATTAAGCAGTTACTCGTTCTTCTGAATAATTTTTCGTCCCTGAAAATGAGCCGTCACGTCGTACGTCTTCTTTTCGCGAACGCATCGATTTTAATTCGAAGTAAGCCCGATTCATGGCACTTTTTTTTTATCTCCTATTATTCATGCACTCGCTTTTGAAAACCACTCCGGCCAATTTGTATGGGAGAGAGAGCGAGAGAGAGAGCGAGAGGGGGATGAAGCGAGAGATGATCAAACGAGAAAGGTGATAAAAGTGAATGAAATAAAGAAAAAAAACACGAATACGAGTGTCTTTTTGGTGAAGGGGCTGCGATCGAATTGGAGCAGGGGTTAAAACTCGATTGGCCAGAGAGTGAATGAGGTTCGTGATTTCGACGAGGGTAAAATTGCCGGAGTGCATAAACATTAGGTAGACAATGCGCGTAATATACATTGTCGTAACTTTGTGAAAAATGGTACGGGAGAGGGGAGGAAAAGAAAAGGGGGAAAAAAAAAAAAATGTCGTCAGGATGCGCCGAATGATGGGTCGAAGAAGGAGGTCGAGGTTGAAACCCGTTACACGAGGGCTATCTCGGTCGTGTTTCGGGTCGCGACCTCGTCCGGGACTAGGTCGAGGCTGTTGGGCTTATGTTGTGCGGGTCTATAAAACCCCTCGAAATGATCGCTCGCATCAAAACACTCGTCTACGAAGTATATATCGGGAAGGAAAATTCCTGTCGAACTGTTGCACGAAGTTGATCGAGGATTCGTTGGAAGGGGATGGATAAAGAGGCTGCGCGAATTAGAATTTCGGAGTTTCGTATTATTTTTATTCCCAGGTATCATTGCTCGCTCAGAAAAAAAAAAAAAAAAAAACACGTAGTTGGTTCAACTAGGATCTATTTGAATAAAATACATTTTTTTCTTCGTCCCGGGACCTAACAGAGCTCTGTTTAACGTTAAAAAATGATTTTCTTTTCATTTGATTATTTTTATATTTAAAATCGATCGAAAACCTACTTCTGCGATTTTCAATTTCAAAAAGTTTTCACAAATTCAACGAGCATTAGTTGCAAAAATTTTTTATTTCATCACTTACATCATATTTAAGATTATTATTATTGTTTAATAATAATTCTATGGGTCTGCAGCCCGTTTCCAGACTTGTCCGATTCGAGCAACTATAACTTGGGTTTTCGCTATTTGTACACATCCAGGGGCAAAATGGAACATTTTTTAATCCAAATTTTGAAAAAAAAATCGAACAAATGATTTTAGTTTGAAACAGATCTCTTTTTTGCTGGGTGAGCTTCGAAGGTTTATCGTTGTTACAGCGAGAATAAAATTTCATCGAGACTCGATGAAAGATCGAGAATACACGACTCGACATTGCATTTTCTCGTTTCAAATCCGTTTTGCTTGCGATTCGATCAGATTTCTTATCACCGTTCGTATTCGATTGGAATTTTTCAAAAAAAAACTCAGTTTTTGTTTGTTTGTTTTTTCTTGTTGTAAATCCGTGAAAAAAAACAAAATGTTGTCATCAAATTTTCATATGTTTTTGTTATTTCCGATATACGAGCTCGATGCGAGTATAAACGCTAATGAAATATAATTTGTTTAGTCTCCGTCTCGCTGGCTTTACGCCTGTTGGCTGCTCGATGACGAGGCGGAACAACAGGGTGACGGGGGGAGGGGGGGAGGGACGGGAAAAATTTTCCTAAGATTACGAGGGGTCGTCGGTGGCTTGATGATCGTCGAGACGGACTTACACGTGTCCGATGATAGTTGTCGAGAGACCTTGCGCTTTATGATGTCACCGCATGTTCGTAATCTCCGTTTTTCTTACGCGGAACGAACGGCGGGGTCTCGATGGGCGCGAGTGTTGACAGAATTTGAAAAAAATAAAAAAAAAAAATAAAAAAAAATAAATAAACAATGAACCGAACTGATTTGGTTCGACGCGGGACTTTTTGTAGTTTCGATCAATAAAATTTGTGAACGATCGAATCATTGATTTCCGAGGTGGCATTTTTGTTAACGATATTTTTTGCGGTTTAAGAAAAGATTTTTTCAAGAATTCTTCTTCCGTTGAAATCACTGAAATAACGAAAACTTCTTTTTCGAGTTCAATTCGTCGGAGTTTCGTAAATTCGTAGAAAAAAAAAGAAACGTCAAGAAAGTGTGAAGAAAGATTTGATAAATGAATAATGAGATGCGACGATGAAATTCGGGCCGCGTCGCTTGGCAGGACGTAAAGAGAAAAGAAAATGAACAGAGGGCGTTTTGTAAATATGATTCGAGCCAGAGAATAAGAGACAATGTTGATGATGTACACGATATAAGAAAGCGTCGCGACTGAATCTAACAAAATCGTCGTTGTTTTCCTTTTAGACTCTGATCTGCATCAACGATAGTTTCTCTTTGTCTGTCTCTCTCTCTCTCTCTCCCTCTCTCGTACACTATTTATTGAGAAAATAGATGCAAAAAATAGAACTCGCGGTCTAGACATCGTCTGATAATGATGAAACAAGGAAAAACTTGTTCTCGCGCGATCTCGATATGTTTCTTTTATCATCGCGCATTGCGAGACGACGTCCTTGATGATAAAACTAATAAACGAACTCTCGACGCTCTCCCATTATTCATATATCAGTAAATCCATTCGATCGAATAACTTAGCGTCGAATCTTCCTTCCCATTAACCTCGTTCATTTAAGAATTGGACCATTTCGGTGAGAGTTTACTAAACAATGTTTCGATTCAATATTCAATTTTTTTTTTTTTTTTCAAATACAAAATCTCAAAAGCTCTGATTTTTTTATGAACCGGAAGTGCCGATTGAATTGTTCCTAAGAATTGATCGTCTCGCCTGGGGTACGAAAAATGATTGAAAATTCCATCAGTTCGTCCGATAAGCTTGTCGAACGATTAGAAAAATATCGAAAATGAAAGAAAAAAAAAAAAACGATCGATCCAGGGTCGCGAGAAAAGATAGTGAAGAGTGTTTCTCGGCCTCGTATCGAGCGTTATAATTGCAAAAAATCACACGGTCGCTCGCTTGGATTTATCGTAAATATTTCATAAGAAGTTAAACGAACAAGCGTAATACACGTTATCGGAGTGATGCAACGAAATATATTCTATAAATAAACGATACGTTTTTTTTTCTCCCTTTTTTTTTTATCGTTCGTCCGTCCGGACACGTGCAGAACCCGTTGAAATGACTTGCGGTCAACGGAGACGTCTATATCATCGTTTTTTTTTTGTTTTTTTTTTTTAATTTAAAATTTATTTTTTTTTTTCACATTGACTCGCACGGGACGCATAACTCGCGATGCCTCAGCTGACCTCGCGTCGCGACGTCTTCCGTCTCCCCCTCATTTAAAAAAATTTATTATCAACTATCGTTTCCACGCGCGTATCCAGCACATAACGCATCCGCGTATATCCTTAAGGCTTGTATCGCCAATATTATTCAGTCGTAGGCTCGAACACCGAGAATGTGGACGAACGAATTCTGAGAGATCGAGCTTCGATTTCGTGAAAACGAAGTTTTCGAATCAACGAATGAGTTCGTTTTGTTTTGTGTGTGGGTTTTTTTTTCACGAAAAAGACAAAATTATCGATCGTTTCATCGATGCTCCGTACGAAACTGATAAGGAATAGATGCAAAAAGATGAGCAGATTCTTTTTTTCTAGGATTAAACTCTCGGTCAACGTTAAAAAACTAATAAATAATGATGGAACATTAGGAATAATTGAAAATTCGAATAGGAATGACAGCGAAGAATCAAAATTGTTTTTTGAGAGAAATTTTTTGACATTAATGAACAAATGCCATAAAAATGTATTCACTTTCGTCTCATATCGCAATCGCGCGAGTGATGTGTACTCTCGGGAAAAGAGTTGATTCGGCGGAACACAAAAACGAGCGAAATAGCCATTTTTTGAAGGCTTAATTCATAAAAAAAAATGAAAAATATACGAAGGAACGCAAGTCGATGGTATTTAGTTACGTGCTCTATCTCCCGGTACTGTCATTTTCGCACGAGGCTATATCCACGTGCTATATCCACTTTAAGGCCGACCCAGACAGCACCCTCGTTCCCTACACCCCAAAAAACGAGCCTACACACGTACTAGAATTTCTGTATACGTATATATATATATATATTTACAAGGAAAAAAAGGTGGATGAAGGGCGCACGTAAGCCAAAGAGAGAGGGAGAGAGATGATAAAAAAAGTGTATTAAAAAAACTCGTTCGCCCTCACTCTCTAAAAGCCACGAGGACTCCTCTCGCGCCTTTTCCCTCATCTCTCTCTCTCTCTCTCTCTCGTCATGGCCGAATCGGGCGAAGGGTAAAATTTCAGCAGCGCGTGGCTCGCCTCGGGCGCGGTTTTATTACCATCCGGAATCTACACACGTATATATTCAACGACCGAGAGACAACGAGACGAGAAAGACAGGAGACTCTGACTCTGAAAGATACTCAAAAAAAGAGGAATAAAAAAAAATAAAAAATAAAACGTGTCTTTTTCTTGGCTGAAAGCAGGGGGCGGGCGCGCGGAGCAGAAAGAAATGAAGAGAACATCAGCCCGAGAAGTGAAGAGACTCTCGGTTCTTCTTCATTTATGAAATCTCATTCGCTTTTCACCCTTTCGACCTCGCTCTCATGAAAATTTAGAGACAATCAGGCTGCGCAAAAAAAATCTAATGCGGAATAGCATTTTCTTCTCGAGCAGAGAGAGAGAGAGAGAGAGAGAGAGAGCATCACTCTTTTCGTGCTCTCTTCGCGTTCGAGAAATTCAAAGTTTTACGAAATTTAGGTCATTCCAGAATACGATGAATTCGTAGTTTTTTTATAGTCTCGATTTTTTCGTTTGTTTGAGCAATAAACAATCTCGCTTCTTTGCTGCGACTTTAATTCATAATTTATTCGAGTTTTTCTTCAAAATCTCACGTTTTCGAATAAATTAAAATTTAAATTAATGTCTCCCCCCTCATAAAGCTGCTTCATAAAGTTTTTTTTTTCCCCCCTCGCCCACTGAATATTTAATTGGAAAATGAGAGCAAGCTAACCATGAAATAACAAATGATTTAAAAGCGATTTGAAATATTTGAAAATCTAAATGTTCCCGAACGAACGTTTTTGTTTTGTTTTTTCGTTGAGTTACAACGACGCAATCTTCTTCGATCGACGCAATTAACGTATGGATTGAAAAATTATTCGTTACGTCAATTACGTGACCGTTCATCTCTCCGCTTTTTCAATATTTATTTTTATTCGCTTTGTTTACGATTTTTGCTCTCCCGCGGTTTTCTACGCTCGCTCTCTTGCCCGGTCTATTACTTCTCGACTCATCATCCGCGCGCCGAGATAGAGCTTGCAGACTCCAGTCGTCGCGGAGGAGTAGGAACGCGAGACACCGCGAGAATTAGATACATTTATATAGTGGAGTTGGGCATGCTCCGAGTGACGTCACGCCTCGTGAGATGCGCCGCCACGAGAGACCGCGGCTCTTCTTCGTCTCGATACGAACACATCGCCACGTGCTTCTCTTTCCCAATGGCGTAGACAAATATCACGAATCAAAAAAGTAAGAAGAAATAAAAAACAAAAAAACTGAAAAAAAAATCGTCACTGGGGAGCTAAATTGATCGGAGGCTTTAATCGACGTCTCGCTGCTAAAAAATTCTGATTTTTTTTTTTCCAATTTGAAATGAATTACCTCGGTGAAACGAAGTTCGAATCTTCGTTCAAATTAGGTAAAATTTTCATTGATAAAGCGAAATTAAGAAAATTTTTTCTGATCGATCCAAGATTTCAGACGTGCTACGAAATCTGTTCGATTAATCGTTGAATCGGATCACAAAAAAAAGTTGTTAAAAAAAAAAAAAAGATTCGTCGAGTCTGATTTTTTCGACAGGAAATTGGTCATTCGATTTTGAAAATTCGTTTGAACCAAATTCTCGGATGTAACTGCTCGTTTTTTCTTCTCATAATTTTTATTTATTTATTATTTTTTCATTTATCGATGAATTATAGACGTAGGCGCCAATGCATCGTACTTGGACTCGATCCAAACGCAATAAATATCGAATTAGGTCATTGCTTCGTTCTGCACTTAGGTCCGAATATTTTCGAATGTTTTTTTATATCAGACTCGCGTGTCAGTTAATCCGTCCGAATAGTAATATGCCTGAGCTTTTCGATATATACACGAAGAAAATTCAATTCATGAGAACGCATCATCGCACGAGCATGCAAAGATTTTACGAACGATTTACTTTCAAATTCGTGCCCAACGCCCCAACGTTTTTCACCCAAATTTCATTCTTCGAGCAAAAATCCGAATGATTCGCCACGCTCTAAAGCAACCGAATTTCATTTTTTCCCACGTTTTATTTCATCATCGATTTGCTCAAAGTTGCTCAAACCATTCGCCAGATTCTCACTCCCCCTCGATCTCCCAAATTCTATTAGAAAACCCACAATAAAAAAAAAAAAAAAATAAGAAAAATGAAAACTCACCGGAGTGTCGGAATAATTTTGATGTTCCTGCAGCAACAAACGACGCTGCAGGGACGCCGGCGTTTCCTCGCTATGATGATGATGATGATGACGATGATGACGACGTCTATGATGATGCCTGTGATGATCCGGCAATATCGGGGCTGGTTCACCAATCGTGTGGGTCAACGGACGACGATGATGATGCAGATGATGCGATACCGTTGCCAGTACACCGACTAACGCACCGACCAACAGAACGAGCACCACTGACACTATGTAACCGCTCCCGCTCACTGTCAACACCAGAACAAGATATGCACCAAGTGCCTTTAGAAATTATTTTGCTATATAGTCAAAAATGCAAATGTCTATGTATACGTGTGTCAATTACGTGTGTCTCTGTGTCTGTATGCCTGTGTTTAAATGACTGTGCGATAGGAAAACAAGAGGGGGGTGGGGGGAGGGGTGGGGAGGGGGGGGGAAATATGCTGAGTCGTTAATAACGATTAGTCGTTTCTTCATTTTTTTCTCTTCGACGATATCGCACGTGTGAAGTAATTACGAACGTTGGGAAACGAGAAATTTCGAAGTATTCGATCACCAAAACTTTGTCGATGCTCAAACCGACCAGCACGGTCGAAACGAAATAATTGAATAAATGTCATTTAATTGGGGGGTTTGATAGTGAGGTGACGAGAAAATTGAATCGTTGGAAAAGGGAACGCTGTCGATCGAAGGAACGTCGAGATTCAAATGGAATCTCGAATTCATTGAGATCGTGGATCCAAATGAATGAGTTACGGCTCCAATTTTCTGAGCTGAGGAACAATGCGGTTTTTGGGGGATTTGACAAAAGTGGAATAAAAAAATTGTCGTTTATTTGGACAGGTCTGAAGGTGTATTTTTCAATCGAAACGGAGACTCGCTAAGGTGACGTGGGACGAAATAATTGAACGAATTTCTCAATTCTTTTGTAGGAAAATATAAAAATGTAGACGAGACCGATGAGACCGTAAGGAAGTTTGGGAATTAAAGGTTCGAGGAATCGAAACATAAAAATATATATTTATATGGAATAAAGGAGAGAAGAAAAAGAAAGAAGGAAAAAAAACGAGGCGAAAAGTGGTCGGTGCATGCACTCACATTTGCGATGCATGCAGCGATCTCGGGATTGGTGGGACACAGGATGAGACACGGCCATAAAACCTTATCAACGTTCATCATCGCCGGTCCAACGGATCGGGCCGCTCGTTAAACGCTCTTCGAGTACACGTCGACCATATAGAACCCTCTTGCGGGCGTCGCGGCGCGCCAAGACGCAAAGCAAGAGAGAGAGAGACAGAGAGAGAAAGATAGACGGAAAAATAAAGACGAGCGCACAAACAGAAAGGGTTAAATAAAAGAAGAGAGAAACAAAAAATAATGAAAAGACGAACAAAAGTGAGAGATAAGGAAAGAGAAAGAGCTGAAGAGTTCGAATAAAAGAACAAGAGAGAGAGAGAGAGAGAGAGAGAGAGAGAGAAAAGAAGAAATGACGATGGCATACAGCCGTTTCCACTTCGCACTCAAGAGGGTGAATGTCGTATACGACTTTTAGAAACGCATTGACCTGACAACACGGAGAACGACTCGAGCCTGCGATTTCCATTCACCAACACGCACACACCTTTTCGCCCCGTATATTTTCTTTTATCGTGCTTTTATTTCTCTGCGAGACATAACTGGCGAGAATTCGTACACTCTGGTGGTTCAATATTTGCGATGACAATTAGGAAGTCTACGGTCGTCGCATATTCGTCCTTTTTCCCTAAGACTCATGATCGATCTACTGGATTTTTCATTTTCTTTTTTTTTTTGTTTTCTTTTTTCGTACGTTGTTAATTAGGGTCTTTGAACTTGTCTCTCAGCGTCTATTCCCCTCGCAATCCAACTCTCGTTTATATATTTTGTATATAAACGTGTGCCCAATTATCTTTAATGAGATAAGGATTAAACAACAATAATAATGAAGGCTATTTCGCGATAAGGTTAACGCGTGTTTCTCTCGTAAATCTGCTCGTTCCAATGACTCGAGAACGCAGCAGCACTTCATTCTCCCCGCGTCTCGTTAAAGTGCGTCGATATTTTTTATTTTTTTTTTGTTTTTTAATTTATTATCGCCGAGTTTATCAACGAAATATTATCGTTGAGAGACGGAGAGGCTACGAGAAACAAGGAAGAAATAAAAATATATATATACGATCGAGAGAACACACACCCTGCGCGCCAAGCCAGTTCGCTTTTCTTATTCCGTACATATTTCTTTTTTTTTTCTTTCTTTCTATTTTTTCGCCTCTTTTCATTTCTTTTCTCTTTTTTATTGCTGTTTCGGGCAGGTGCAGTGGAGAGGCGAGTGCTCGCGCGATAGGATTATCCCTCTCTTTTTCTTCTTCTTCTTCTTTAGCTTCTTCTCTCGTAACGACTGCACCAGCCACGCTGCACACCAAGGTGCACTTTCCTGCTCTCCGAGCTTTGCAAAGTGGTTGCACTGGCCACCGGTTGCCAGACGACGATATTCGAACTATATATATATATATGAATGCATGAACATATACGACGAGAAAAATGAGAAAATCTTCAGGCTGCATTCACAACGAATAAATATTGGAGGGAATTCGTCGAACATTTTTTTTCGCCATTTCGATCGTTTCGGATAATTCGAGAATCGATGAAGAAGAGTCTCAAAAAATCAGGCTGCTTTTTTTGTTTTTTATCTTCGTCTTAAGATTTCAGTATTCTATGAATTTCAGAATCAATCAGAGGCGAGGAGAGTCAAAATTTGCAAACTTTTTCCCCCGAGTACAGACCATATTCGCTGGGAGAGTGGAATAATTAACGAAATTTTTTTAAAAGCAGGAATCTCTGATAATTCAATTGCTTCGGAAATATTTGCTTTTAACATTGTTGCAAATATATTCGGGTGGTTTGAAGCTTCGACGCAATTGTCACGCAATTTTTTTTTACCGAACAAATAAAAATCGCTCGGAATGTGTGAAATAAACGTCTTTTCTTTTTTTTTCAAACATGCAAACTGTCCATGGAAAAACAGTGTTTTAATACTGAATTTTTTGCACAAATATTACGAAATGAATTCAACGCACGAGATGGAAGGGAATAATTTTTTTTCTTTGTCAGTAATTCGCTCGAATTTTTAGGACGTGTTCGCCAAAATTATTTTTTCCGAGCAACAAAAAATTGATCATTATTCAACCAGGTGTCGTTTAGGTACAAAAATATTTCGTGCTCGTACGAAATAATTTGGTTGATCGCGATGTAAAAAACATTAAAATATTCCAACGAAATTTTGTTTCAAGTTTCACCATTGATTTTCGATGCTTAACGAAAAATTGTGAAAGAACCTTAAGAAGAGAATGCATACAGGCGTAAGGGCGAGTGCAGAAACGCGATAGAACGAGGGGCGAATGGGGAGGAGGAGGAGGAGGGGAGGGGGGGGGGGGGAGAAGGGCATCGCATCGGAGTGCACGTGCATGTGCGCACGAACGGGCGCGAAGGAAGGTCGTCAAGAACAAGAAAGAAAGCTAAAAGAGGAGCACAAGACGTAGAAAGAGAGAAGACCTCAAAGGGAAGGAGGAGGGGAAGGGAGGGGGGGATGAAGGGTGCATGGAAGTGCAGACAAAAAACGATGAGCCACGGTGGGGGCCAGACGGGGGGCAAAAACACGCGACGGACAGGCCCCAAACCCCGACGTTCACCAGAGGCCCTGCAACCGACTACGACTTCATATGAATATATATATATGTGTATTCGCAGTCGCCGATCTTTCTCATATTATTTTTCCTCTCTTTTTATTTCTTCGGCTCTTCTTTCCTCTATCGTTATCCCCCCCCCCCCCCTCCTTCCCTCTCCCCCGGTTCTCCCTCGCACGTATGACGCTTTCGTACTGCACTTTTAAAACCGTTCGAGCCCTCGTCCTCATCATCCTCTTTTCGTTTCACGATCAAAACGATTCGGACACGAAAATTCACACATGCCGTTGTACATCATGTGTATATATATATGCGAATATTTATATCGTTATATATTTATTCCGGATTATAAACTATTTTTTTTTCTTTCTTCATTTTTTCATCATTCGTGTTTGTCTCGAAAGAAATGATGAAAAACCCCAAAATTACGGTGGAAAAATCAGGTGCAATGAATTGCTATTTCTTTCGTTAAGGATGATCGATCATCGCGGGTCAAATCCAAGATTCTGATCTTAAATTTTTATATTATGTAGATGAACATTGTTACGCGGCTATTGTCAAATTTTGGGCTGGATCGATCATCTAGTTTTTTCGCAATAAAATTGCAGAGTCAAGCATTTTGAGGCACCGAATACGCGTCGTTTATGGAAAAAAAATCGACCGGAAGTGCCGTGAACCACGGTTTTTTCTCGACCGAAATCCAAGATTAGTCGTTAAAAAACCTGGATTCTGACAAATTGGACGATAAGAATTTGGTAAAAAATAGAAAAATCATACCTCATCGGGTTGTTGACGCAGTAATATTACAAAAAAGTTTCAATTTCCGGTTGAAAATGGCGAGAACCGCGACGTTGACGAGTTCGGTTGCTCACGATTCCAATATGGAGAATACTACGGAGTCGTTGACGCTCTAATTTTTTTTTGTTAGTTTTCCCGAATCATTGTTCTATAAAATACTCGTGTATCAGTAATGATGCTTATTAAAATCGATAATACGAATTATTGCACCGGTATTCAATTCTTTAAACTCATTTCGTTGTTGATTTTTAGAATTTTTCAAATATGCAAATTGAAAGATTTTTATGTACAATTACGAGATCGCGATTATTCGAATTTCTCGAATGATTTATTTGCGACCGGCGGTATGGAAAGGGTGTAGAATTTAATTGGCGTTCACGCCTATTTCGAGGTCACGCTTACACCACGCTCACCAGGTCTTCCGACGCTTCGAATGGAATTTCCGAGTAGTATTTTCTTTGCTCATTTATTTTTCTCTTTTTTTTATGCTCCTGTACCCTTTATATACGTTTTCTCGCATACTCGGGAGACAAGTTTTTCACGTGAGGCTACGAGTCTTCGCCAAAATCCCGCACATGCGACCGAATTTTCAAGAATTACCGATTCAGCGCAGGATACAATTAGAGCGTGGCGAGTGCGTTATTTTCATTTTATTTTTTCTCAAATTTCCTATTATTTTACGTCGATTATCATCACCTCAAGTTACAGTCATACTTTTAAGTCAGCCATTTTGTTAATCAGGCATAAAAATAAAAGATCCTTTCCAAGTTCAGTTAATAGAGGCAAGCCTACTTAACAATAATCATTTTTTATTTTTTGTTTCCGATCACTACAACAGCCTCTAGACGTACCCTGCCACCCTCGCCTTTTTTTTCCAAGTCTTCACTTTGACTGTTCAAATCAATGAATATTTATAGTAAAATTAACTTGAACATTTTTTTTTGTAAGCTACAAGATGTCGATAATAATCTATGAAAAGATTAAAAAGATTCTATTGTATTTTCTTGTTGCAACAAAATTCATAAAAATTCTTTTAAATAAATACGTGCTCTACATAGGGATAGTGTCTCAATACTTTCTAATAAAAACACGATAAAAAATGGTGAAATTTCGAGAGAGTTTATGCATATTTCATGCGAATTAGAGACACATTTTTGTTCTCTTCCTTTTCGCTCGTATAGCCCAAAATAAATGGAGCTGGTTTTAAGAAAAATTTGGACATCAAAAAACAATTATAGGAGAAAGAAGCCAGCGCCGAAAAGCCGGCCTGTAAAAATGTTCGTCTCCGAAATCCGGTTTTCATTTCGCTCGAAAAAGAAAGATAAAAGAAAGAAAAAAAAAAGAAAAAAAAACAAACAAAATTGAAAAGAGAAAAAGAAAGGAAGAAAAAATCACGAGCAAGTCTTCCAGCACCCGCCCTTCCCGTTCTGACCGGGTGGCAGTGTCGCGAATATATATACACGCCATTTGGAGATACGTGGCAGGCTCTCGCGGGTCAAACACGTGCCAGGAGATGCCCGGGAGCAAAGCTTTCTCTCTCTCTCTCTCTCCCTCTTTCTCTTCCTCTCTCCCGCATTTTCTGGATCCAAAGAGGGAATACTTCCACACGAATACAGACACTCGTATCTCTATATACATAGCCGCGAAAAAGCAGGCGTGGTGGCGCCCTCGCGGATTCATGAAACGATCGAGAATTCTTCAACGACGCGGCCCACCAAAAAAAAAAACACAGATTTTCTTCGATCGCCGTCTCGTTTTTAGTTTTTTTTTTTTCACTCATATACGCCTTTAACATCCACCAGCTGAAAATTCAAAGGCAACGTAAAATTGTCGCATTTGCATGCAACTTAAAGTTCGAAAAAAAATTATTTTCATCAAACGTTTTTTATCGCTTCTCCCACAACAATTTGGATCATTTTTTTTCTCCATCCGATCGATGTGAAAATCGGAGAAAAAAAAAAGTAATGCCATTTCCGGTTTACTTTAATTCGCGGCCGCGATAAATTCTCGAAAGATGCAAGAATTCGCGTACACGAGACCGCTGGCGCCCGCTTGGCACATAAATTTCGTACCGAGTAATAATAATACCAATAATAATAATAATAATGATAATAATAACAACAATGATAATGGTAATAAACGAGTATGCACGAAGCGGACGCGCAGGGAGAGATTGGCGAGCACGTTTTCTTCATCATAATCGTGATACACACGTCGCCCGGAAGAGACTCGGGAATGGGAACGCGAGATCGCGACTAATCGATCTCAGTTACGTCCCGTTAATTCTCGAGCTCTCGCGCCTCGCTCCGTTACCCCTTAACGCCTACGCTACAGGGTTGAATTATTATTACATATATATATATACAGAAATCAAATTCAATCGCGTGGTTGAATCGCCACAATTACGCGCTTCGTGCGTTTTTTTTTTTTTAATTTTTAATTTTTTTTTTTTCTTTCCACACCGAAAGTGAATCTGAGCTGAAAAGCTTGAGGTTATCGCAGTCGTTGGTTTCGATTCCAGTGTCCATGGAGACGGCTTCCGAGATTAGACTCCAACGACGAAGGACACGCGTGTGTACAAAAGTGTAACGATCTTTTGGTTGTTCGTTTTGTTGAAATCTCCCAAATTCACAAGGACATTTCTTTCTTTTTTCATCCGTATCATCCTCTCATATCTTTATCATTATTCGTTTTAAGCCTATACCTCGGATTATTAATGTATTCTTACACGTGGCATAAATTTGGTCGAACGATAAATATAAAAACTCGTTCGATGGCGGCGCGCTCGCTCAAAAAAGTACGGAGAAATAATTAAAAAAGTCAATTCGATACTTTTCGATGCATCGACGTTATCATTGAAAATGTGATTTTTCATTTTTTTTGTTGTTCTTTTTGATATGAATTTAATGGGGATTCCACGGGAAGGAGAAAATTTGTTTCATCTTGGTTCACGTATTTCGTGTCGTGAACAGCTCAGTCTCGCGATATTCTCACGTTTTTCTGTCACTTCTATAGGATTTATTTTAATGCTCATTTCTCAATGATATTATTTCCAGTATTCATGAAATATCTCGTGTCATATGGGGTCACGCGATTCTAAATATCACTCTTTAACATTGACATTTTCGTGCGATGCTGTGTGGCGCTTGGACGACCTTCGCCTGAATACCAAACAGATGCATCACGCACTCTCTACTCTTTTATAATAAAAAAAATAAAGCAGTTAAAACCCGAGGTTTCGAGCCACCGGTCGGCGAGCATATTTTACGACTCGATATTCTTGCGACCGCGAAAGTTTGAGCATGAAAAATGTCGTTAAATCGATGGGAAAAACTTAGCAGTTCGCTGATTTTTTATCGGGAAAATTTGTTGCTCGAAAAATCGTGTATTTTTTAAGTCAAACTTTTATTTTTTCTCCTCAAAATGCACGCGTGGAAAATATCACTTATCAAACGCTACTGTCAAACAGTGTAGTTCGAACGATGCAATAATAATGGGGAGAAAATCAATATTTACTCGAAAGAATGATTCTCTTACGAAATTGTTTATTTTTTGTTTTGTTATTATTACGTAAAAGAAGAAAAATAAATAATGATTTTGTTTCAGTATTATCGTGACCTCGTTGAGAGGCGAGTGAAGAGAAAACGTGGAGTAAGCAGACCGCGATACGAGAGTGTGTGTGATTTATAAAGTATAAATAAATTCGATGCGTTATCATCAGGTGTTCGTCAAACGGAATATTTGACTTATTCAATTTTTTTTTTTAATTTTCTCTTAATATTTGGAAATACATCGTCTAAAATGAACGAGTTTTTTTTTTTTTTTTTTTTCATCCATTGGTGAAGTTTTCGAGACTCAAGAAAGCAGGGAGGCTTTGGAATTTCGGCGCCTATACGCTCGAATTAAGGAGTTTCGGTACAGGCGATACAATGTTGCCATGCTAAACCATGTTAAAAACATAAAAAATTTCAAAAAGTTAAGAATTTTATAAAATTTGGTTAACATATTCGTTTAGTGCCAAATTTGACAATACAAATTTTTTCAGATTTTTCTTCTACACAGTTATCGAGTAATTGAAGACTAAAGTTCACGTGTATAAGCATAGCGTTTCCATATATATAGGTATACACTTTGGGCATAAGAAATCTGCTTTGATGCATAATTACTCGATAACTAAGTAGAAGAAAATTTTGAAAAAATTTGTCTTTTCGTACTTGATGTTGAAGAACATTATGACCAAATTTCATTAATTTCTTAACATTTTGCCTTTTGTACCGAAACTCCTTAATACAATTCGCGAGTTTATTTGGAAATGCAAATACCGAGGACGAGGGTGAGCTCATGCACGAGTTTACGTAACTATGACGAAAAGGATGGGATTAGAGAGGTTTTATGACGATGAAAATGACGCGTCTTTCGATATTTCGAGTGCGTTCTCATTCGTCTATTGACATTTTTCATCGTGGCCTTAATTTCTTTGAATTTTTATTTTTTCTTCGTTCCTCGATACATCGCTACGATTATTGCTCAGATAAAAGTAAATGAACCGTTGATAATTGTGGTAGCAGCTCGAGCTCAATAATTGAATGATGAATTTTTTGAGGTCGTATTATTCGTACAGAAATATTGATTTACTCTCGAATCGAAGAAACATTAATTTCAAATGATCTGGAAAGTGAGCGAAACCTTGAATGACAGGAAAACTTGTGATTTCGAGTTCAATCGACTTTTGAAGATCGAAATCAATAGGAAGATGTAGAATTTTGAATCTTATTTCGAGCTTTCGTTATTTCATCGAGACACTTTTTCCAAACGTCAAATTCATCGTCGTTTCAACGGTGTCACCGAATACCAAAAAAATAAAATAAAAATAAAACAGAGAAAAAAGCATCGAATCGTTTGTGTTTCGTGGCGAAGACTAAAGAGTCGAGATTGGTACCTAGAAAAAGAGAAACGTGTATGAAATAGGATAGGAAGTGTGTCGTTGACTCGTTGAGAATGACTTATGTGCGCGTTTAGTCGCGATGGATTTTGGATCAAAGTCCCAGCAGCAGCAGTAGCAGCAGCGTGACTCTCGTCACAGTTCGGACATTGGGAAGGTTCAACAATGGACGGGCCAACGAACCAGACGCGGATGGAAAGAACGGACGTCGCGCGCGGGCGCGGGCGCGGGATCGCCGTTATTACATATACGAGCGTCTCGTCTCGTAGAGCATACTCGACGTGCCAAATAAATTTGGTGAATTGTGAGCCAGGAAGGTCTCTCAACTTCGATTATCGTTCGCGGAGAAGGGGATTTTTCGTTCGATCCTTTTCTTTTTAGTTATTTTTTTTTCTTCTTCTTCGTCTTCTCTCTTTCTCTTTATTTCGCTCAGCCCCTTCTCTCTCTCTCTTTTTTTTTTTTTATTCAACGAATAAATCAGACAGTGTCTCGTCGATGCAGCCAGACTTTGACCTCGTGGCTTTCGTCGTCGCGTTTCGAAAGATCGTTTCTTATATATATATGTCGCGAATGAAAAGAGCATTGAAATTATCGTCTAGTTATTTTATATATAGGCAAAGCGATACGTTTCGTCGAGGACTCTCTTTTAGTGCTGAGTATTTCTCATTGAAATTCGTCGCCTCCTGACATTGCTCCACTTTTGAGAAATTCTTACATTTAAGAAATAATAAATTTTATCACCGCAATTCCACGCTCTACGTAGATCGATTCAAATCGCTCAAATGTTCAACGAAAAGGAAGCATCAATTGATTTATCATCGATTGTCATCATTGTTTCGTCATTTATCAAGCCTAAACGAGCGAACAGCCACAAAATGTCGGGAAAAAAAAAAAAAAAAAACAATCATTTTACATTAAGGAGTTTCGGTACAAAAGGCAAAATGTTAAGAAATTAATGAAATTTGGTGATAATGTTCTTCAACATCAAGTACGAAAAGACAAATTTTTTCAAAATTTTCTTCTACTCAGTTATCGAGTAATTATGCGTTAAAGCAGATTTCTTATGCCCGAAGTGTATACCTATATATATGGAAACGCTATGCTTATACACGTGAACTTTAGTCTTCAATTACTCGATAACTGTGTAGAAGAAAAATCTGAAAAAAATTGTATTGTCAAATTTGGCACTAAAGAATATGTTCACCAAATTTTATAAAATTCTTAACTTTTTGACAATTTTTTGTGTTTTTAACATGGTTTAGCATGGCAACATTGTATTGCCTGTACCAAAACTCCTTAATTAAATCGAGAGGTGCGAAACTCTGTTGAAAAAATGTATACACTCATCACAGTATTTTCACACGTAGAAAAAACATTCAGTTGATTCAACTAGGACCTATTTATTCATTTGATTCAAAAACAGCTTTTCAGTTGAGGCAAATAGAATATTTTTTTGCTTTTGAATATTAAAAAATATCGAATAAATAATGATCCTTGGTAGTAGATTGAAATAAATCTTTTTTTTTTCTGGATTCGCTGGGTGAGAAAAGAAATTGGGATACTCGAAGGATCTTGTTTAATATTTTTTGCATACGTTTATTTAGCCAATTTGGCAGCGGAATAGAGAGTGAAATTTTGATCCATATGAAAATTTGGAGCTTTCTCATTTCGTTGATACTCGGCGGGTACGATACGAGAAAGTATAAAAAAATATAGATATATATATATATGTGTGTGTAAATGAAAAGGGAGAAACGTGAGATTTGGAGCTAGAAGCGAGGTCGAGGAATACGAATTTCATATATGACGTACAAATTCTATGTTTACGTAGTGTTTGGAATATTTTTTTTTCCTCTTTTTACTCCTTTCTTTTTTCGGTGCCCGAATGCGTGGGATTAATACGGGGGGAACATTCGTCGGGAGATGATTTTTTTTTTCTTCCAGTTTAATATAGTTCACTTGCTTTATCTCCATCTTTATCCTCATCCTCCTCCTCCTCCTTTTTCTTCTTCTTCTCCTTCTTCTCCTCTTCGTCATTGACGTCGTCGACGTTTCCAAACACGAACACAATGTCGCTCGAATCTTACGAGTACGTTCACCTCTCTCGTGATCTGTATGGGGGACCAATTGCGCTCCGAGCATTGCGTTTCAGACACGGTACGTGTACTATACAAATGTAAACTCGTACAGGATCATTCAAAATGTAATAAAATCATAAAAAAAACAAGTTCAATTTTTCCTCAAAAATCAAAATAATGATAACAAATGAATAATGATAATAATGATTATTTAATTTGCATCAGGATCATCCGAAAATTTGATAAAATTGAGAAGCCAAAACTTTTCAAAGGATATAATCGAATTATCGCTGTTTTACGATTTTTTCTTCGATTTATTTCAAGTCCATGATGCAGCAAAAATAAAAATGTTTCGAGAATGCATCTACCCGTTCCGATTCTCACGATCGAAGGATCGAACAAAACTCTCGAAATATACGAATTCCTGTTTATTAATAGAAAGCAAGAATTGTTCGAATGTATGAAAAAATGAATTTATTAATAAAAATTGAATTCGATGCTGTGTGTGTGTGTGTGTTTTATTTTTCTTTCTCAGAAACTTTGGAAGCCCCTATATACATATACATGTACATGTACTTTATAATATGTACATAAAGTGTCCCCCTGCTTGCATGCCTGCTCTCGGTTTAGCCTGCAACGAGAACAGTTCTCCGACCCCAGGAGACGCGCGTACGAACATCTCTCTCGTCTCGTGTTCAACGATCGTTTTCGAGACCTTTGCAAATGCAGTTATCCACTGTGCTACGGGTATATGTCAACCCCCGCGATATTCACGACGATATTATCAACTCGTATATTCATATATAAGCCTGATTTAATCGTTCCGTCTACGTATAATACGAATAATATGCCTTCATTTTAATGCATGTAATAACGAGGTATGAATTAAACGTACAACGTATAAAAATAATGGAAAAGGCCTCTCGACCGATTCCATCAATGCTATATACCTTTGCTAAATTTGTTCTCTTCCTATTTAAAAAAAATCCTCCACCGATTAAATCGGGGTACGCCTTATTCGTAATATTCGTCACAAAAGTGAATAAAAAACGAGTAATAAAATAACTTTTGATCCCAGAGGAGAATAAAATCGTATTAACCAATGAAATGTAGTTTTTTTTGTTTGTAAATCACACTTTAATATCATTGAAAATAATTGTTATATCCACGTGACAAGTTTTATCACGATTGTAAAGAGACACGAAGAGGTATAACGAGGAGTTTCCAGCCCCTCGTGGATCATACACCGGAGCGGCGAATAAAGTGGGCGGGAAAACGGTGTGATTCCCACATAGTTAACAGCTTTTGAATGTATACACGTATCAATCCAACCATGTAGACATGCATGCACAAACAAATATAAAAATAAATTTGTTGTTGCTGTCGCACGCTCTCTCGTTTCTCATCTCAGTCTCTCGCGGTGCTAGAGCCCAGCCAACGAATCTTGCGTGCTGGAGGCTTTTCGATCATAAATTATTCCGATGCACCTAGCACACGCAATATTACATATTTGTATATATATATAATACTGATGTATACACGTGCATAGACACAAAGAAATTATCCGTGCGCAAGTATTATTTACGACGCCCGCGCTAGCCTGCGCCGCAGCATCCTTTTCTCTCTCTTCTCATCTCTTTCGTTTCTTTCTCTTCGGACTCATGGTTGCAACTTGTACACACGAATTCGCACACTAATGCATCCTAACTCCGCATTCTCATATGTTCGGAGCTTTTGTTCTTCGTCGCGGAAAAAGTTCCGAACGCTTCTCAAACAGACACACAAACACACTCCCAGTTGGTGCGCACGCAGTAGCACAGGCCTAGAAAGTGCATCACGTTCGTCTCAAACGCTCTAGGATATACGATTACATCATGGTGTAAACAGCTGGTAATAGTGGCTCAAGGTCCAACGTGCGCATGCGCCAAAATCCATGACAAAAAGACTAGAAAATGAGAGAGAGAAAGAGAGGGAGAGAATAAATAAAAGAGACAAAGTTATGTGTTCATTATATGTGCTCATGCTTTTAGTGCATGTGCGAGCCAGCAGAGACACACAAACAACGCATGCATCATCTTCATCGTCCTTTTTTTTTCTCGTTTACACGTTTTTTCTCTTTTTTTTTTTTTCGTCATCTCGACGACTCGTCGTCGTCGTCGTCGTCTTCTCCGTTTTTTCGCACCTTGTGCAAAACAGATCGCGTCTGGCCTCATAGTCTCGTATGCAGATCTTTCGTGCACCAATGCCCCGAGCTGACAATCGCTCGAGGAAACTCATTTTTTCTGTTTTTGTTTTGTACTGGAATTATAAAGGTTTTTGATGAGTGGATGAAAATAATGTTGATCGTTCCCGCGGCTCGAAGATCGACGAACCTCTCAGAATTCTTTTTACGAACGATTTTTTCACTCATTATTATCGTCCCTGCTCCGAAGAAGCTCCCTATTCCTGGAGAGATTAGTCAAATCACTGGATTTTCAACGAAAATCATTCTACAAGGCTCAAACCGATACAAGTTTTTCCCAAAAGTCTCATTTCTTTGATAAAATTTCGGAATCGTTCGTGCCCTAGATTCGTTTGAAATTTTGAAAAATCCCAACTATTCTGAATGTTGGATAAAAAGTTTTGATGAACAAGCGACAAGGAAGTTGGGAGACCCATCGAAGATGGAACGTGCTGTAAAATTACGTCGCCGCAATAAGAATATATTTTCATTGGGTTATTCCCAATCGATGCAAATAATACTCGATGATCGCAAGTCGT
The DNA here is from genome assembly GCA_037576405.1 of Campoplex capitator. Classification (NCBI taxonomy): domain Eukaryota; kingdom Metazoa; phylum Arthropoda; class Insecta; order Hymenoptera; family Ichneumonidae; genus Campoplex; species Campoplex capitator. The sequence goes on along the minus strand of JARBWI010000004.1, from coordinate 11,664,370 downwards.
AAGATATGAAAAATGTTCGAACGGACATTGAGACTGTTCTTTAACGATAATTATTCATTAGCAAACGAATGTTGTTTGTGAAAAATTCCTGTCAATATTTACTTCGATGTTTGTAGCTTTTCAGCTATCGAATCAATGAATTTCAAGTCAATAATCATTTCGAATTTTCTTACACGAATATTAATAGAAATCCACGAATTCGATCGAGACGAGTAAAAAAAAAAAAAAAAAATAGCGCGTTTCCATGATTGCCCGGTATGTCTGATCGAGCAAGCAGTTTCTCTACTGGAAAAGAGAGCTCCGCGAAACGAAGTGGAGGAGCCGTTAATGCGAACGGCGAAACGAGGTGTATACATACCTCGTGTTCACAGGCCACAGGCATTTGGTCTTGTTCGACGCGTTCCATACCACAGAGAGAGAGAGAGAGAGAGAGAGAGCCGCGAGAACGAAACGATCGGCGCGCAATGAACGCTGAATTACGAGCAGGCCACATTGCAGGCTTCCGGTCTGTTGCAACCCGCCGCAACGAACCTCGGGAGAGTCATTCTCGCATATATATATACATACATATATTAAACATAATCCAGCAACATTGGTCGGCACAACGTGTGTGCAGCAACGTGCAACGGACCATCGTGTCCGCTCTTTCTAATGACGATTTATCAAACGCCCTTTAATATCGCTACGCACTATGCGGGGATCGAGAGAGCAAGAGATCAGAGACTGCGTTATTCTCTTCACGATGGAATATGTAATGTGATTTCTGAACGCGACAAAAGATAGCAAAATTTTTTAAATAGTTCAAGAAAATAAAGAATCAACAATAATCTGTATTCAAAAATATTTCGCTGGCATTTCGGGCAAGAAATTCAAGTCGTTTATCGAGAGATCTGCGCCTGATTGGACAGAACAATTCTCAAGGAAGTGAGTCCAAAAAAATGAGGAATTACGATGTTGATGATTGGAGAAAATTTGATAAACTGGCATTCGTTGAAGCGGCGCTACTGAAATACGTGATTAGTTTTGTAAAGTCTCGTGAATAAGATGAAAAAAAACTAATTCTTTCATAATGGTAAAAACCTTCTGGAAAAAAAAACCAGGATGAAAAATCACTGAAGATAAATGTTTCGATAAATTTCGGAGCAGACCCGGAAAAAGAGGCTGATGATCGGGTAACCGAGATGCCGGGTGAATCCCAATCGAAGACTCCAATCAAATGAGTCAATGGGAATTGAACATATAATTCATTCAAGAATTGAGAAAAAAATGTATTGAAATCCGAAGGATTTTGGAGCCGATGAAATGGAATTAGCTATCGATTTTCAGGGTCAAATGTTCCATCGTGCTATGCTAGCTTAGTATCAGTACATAAAAGCTGAAACTCAATAGCGGGTTAAATAGAATAGGCGAGGGGATATTTTCCAGTCAAAAGAAAAAAGGATCTGTTGGAGAGTGCAATCTCGAGTTTGGCACTCACTGCCAAATTCCATCACGGTCTTTTTCTCCTCCTCCTCCTCCTCCCTTCTTTCATCCACTCCCCCTACGTTTCTCTACCAAGTAGCGCGCGCGTTGTGTCGTCTGTACTCTCTCGCTCTCTTTCTATCTCATCACTGGCAGCGGCGTAGTTTATCCGTTGAACCCTTTAAAAATAGTCGTTCATTCAAGGATCTCGCGATGCCAGACGCAGGCTAGACGCAGACACCCGAGAAGAGACTTTATATACTGCGACATCGAGTGTATATACATATAAACTTGCATACACGTATATTGAAAATATGTACGCATGTGTACGTATATAATTATATGTATTTGTGAGTGAATATATGTCTATGGAGATGCATATAGACGGAGGATAGGCATTTTAGTTGCGCACGCGCGCCTTGCCAAACTTTCTCTCTTTCCCTCTCGCTCTAACTCTGTCTCTCTCTCTCTCTCTCTCTCTCTCTAGACTCTTACGAGAGCATCTTCTTCTCGCTCTCGGTACATACATCACGCTTTGACGCATTCGCTCACGTACTGGCGCATTCCACGCGCAATCACGCACGCCAACGAGTCCGTGAATTAGGGGAGTAACGGTCTAATGGCGGTCACTCACAGAATTATACTTCGCGTGTCTCGGTAAACAAGACCCCCTACCCCACCCCTCATTTTTTTCTTCTCACACCCTCTGGAAATCAAAACTTTTACGTTTTCCTTTATTATTCATCATTTTGACATTCTTCCAGAATACTTTTTCATCCATTAGGCCACCAACGCGTTAGCTTTCTGGGTCCACGAAAGTTATGCAATTTCTCTTTTGGGCCCAGTGCCATTTCGTGACAAAAAAAAAACAACAGATACAATCTCAGCTACATTCAGACGATGAAAATTTTCTTGTTTTTCGTTATCAGCTGATCCGTTACCAACATTTCTTTTTGGGACAGCGAAGAAGCTCTCAACGCTGTGAATTGTTAATATTTTTCAATAAAAATTAATATCGAAATTATTGAAAATATACTTAACGAAGTATCTTGTATCCGATTCATAAATAATTACTCAAACGTGAGTGAAAAATTGCAAAAAAAAAAAGAATTTTTGGAACCGTCACAGTGGCGTTTGCTCTAAGAATATTTAATTTCTGTAAAAAATGTTAATAATGCTGTTCTGCCATCTTGAGCTCAGTGATCGAAGTTCAGAGAGAAATTTTTATTCGATAAAGTCAATCTTTAGAGAAATTTAATTTCATTGGAATGAAAACAAAAAAATTCATGACAAAAATTAATTTTATTGTCATCGAAAGTACAAATATTGAATTTGGATAAGCAAAATCGAGAGCCTCGTGTTGTGTCTCTTCGTTCTAAGATCTTGACGGTAAGCAATTCTCAATTTAGTTTTCGTTCGATGCTTTTGCTAATGAAATAAACCGGGGCTGTCTTGAAACGGATCTGGCCAAGAGGAAAATAGTCGGGAAGTCATTTACGAATAGTACTGAAATGAGTTATCGATTTTTGGCAAATTCATTACAACGTTATTTCGGTTAAAAATAAAGCTCGTTGGTTTAAAATAAGAGGCAAGAATATGAGCAATGTGTTCGGTGCTGTTTTTATTCTCTCATATTTTCTTAATTTTTCATCTCCTCTTTTTGCAGCGATGAACAATTATTTTTCACTCAAGATTTCATACGAGCGACCGAAAAAACGTCTCGTACGACTAGAAAAAAAGAAAAAAAAAAACCTTTCGTTCTAGATTCAATAAACAAACATAATATTTGAAATTTCCGCATCAACCATAAATACTTGTACGATTGAAAAAAAGCCAACGAATGTGACGTCAAAGTGTAATCAATCGAAAAGCGATTTTCCCTCCTTATCCAAACGCTCCGATACAATTCATCGCCGCGTGTCTGCTCGGAGTCAGATTAACGATAAATTTCAAACGTAACACGAGGATTGAATGTAAATTTGTAAATTACGATTGCAGCTGCATTCGGCCGAGAAAAAAAATTATCTCCAAAAAAAAAAAAGTAGACACGGCTATAATTGCCAAGAAGAATTGCCCGGAGAGAGAAAACGGCGGGAGTATTCGCGAAAGAATTACAAAAATTTCGATCAATCACCATTTTTACTATCTCACGGACGCGATTTGAAACATCGAAAGATTCGAGAAGATAATAAAAAGAAGGAAGAATGAAAAGAGTGACAAAAAGCAAACAAACATAAATGAAGAAAAAAAGAAAAAGAAAAAAAAAAAAAAAGAAGAAGAGATTCACACTATTTTACGAACTCGTTGGCAAGGGACATTCCAAAAATATGTACCACTTATGTCACACATGAGTCTCTGCGACAGTTTTATTTTTATGAATCCCAACATTTCTCATCGCGTATACGTTATAAATATATAAAATGTACATATTATACATTTTACACGTGTATAATACAAATCGAATGTGTGTTAAATAAATAAATATAAATACATATATATATATATATTAACACATGTAAATATAAATACGTGTGTATATGAAAAATGTCGAGGGAGAAGATTCGATAGCGGAGTTCTCGCGCGAAGCTCATTGCCAAGAATTTAGTTTTTGATTTGAGAATTCTGAGCGCGTAAAGAAATCCTCTTCGCTCGTGTTATCCCGGAATTTCGTGAGTCGAAAAGTTGTGTATGCGCGTGCTTCTCGTTTTGCAGCGTCTCTTGGCAGACGATTTTCATTTTTATTTTTCTTCTGCCACACCATTATACGTACACTGAATTTAAGTATAAACGTATACACGCGATTATACATATGTATATATATATTTGTGTATATATGTATATAAAAATGTGTATAGCTGTACGTTCTCACTGTATATTATTAGGTTCGTTTTTTTTCGAGAGAGAGAGAGAGAGAGAGAGAGAGAGAGCAGGAACGCAGCGGTTTTTGGGATATATATTTGCTAGACATACAAAAGTACCGAGTTCAGTGACCGGATGGCGTGTGCGCGACCTGTGACCCGGTAGTTTTGTGCTTCACCTCAATATATATATATATATATATTTTTAAAAATACGTATTTCGCAGCAATCCGTATCTCGGACATGTGTATGTATATACGAATGCAATATATACATTGGCAAAAACACGCGAGACATTTTACACAAAGTATAGTTGCGTCTGACCCTTTGGGATACGTTTCATGATTTTTTTTTTACTTTTTTTTTTTTCCATACCAACGAGCGCATAATATAAAAAAAAAAGTGTGTGCTTTTATCGTTGTTTCGAAACGTTGAATGAGAGGAGGATAAACGTGAATTCCGTAGTGGTTTGAGGGTCTAAAAATGACTGGTTATTGTTGTGAGGAAATCGAATTCGAAATTGCAACGTTTTCGTATTAGTTTTACGTCGTGCTTTTTTTTTTTCTAAGATGAATGATGATGGAATCAGAGAATGTTTAATGAGCGAAGAAATCAACGGGGAAAATTGTTTTTTGTTGAAATCGATCGGAGGGAAAGAGAGCGAGAGAGAGAGAGGCGTTTCTCGGTATTTTGTGAAACGATGTCGCACCCTAATACGCGATATACGTTTTTTCGATGAGGTACTCTGCTTTCCCTCAGTGTGCGTTTGCCTTGCCACTGGTCGATGCCCCAGTATACTCTCGTGCACTTGGCACCATTTCCCTCCGTCTGTATCCAGAGCCTACCCTGATGTGCCTACCCTCCCTCTTCCCCTTCTCCTCCCCTTCCTTCTTCTCTCTCTATCTCTCTCTCTCTCTCTCTCTCTCTCTCTTTGCCTCTTCTCTCTCGTCTCACTCGCCCTCGGTAATGGTAAGCCTCTCCTCATTCCTGGATTTCTCCTCTTTTCAACCACTCTCCGTTCCTCAGACTCCCACACAGCATCCCTCATACATCCCTATTTTTGCCTGTATCACTTCAACGATCTCATACATTTATATATAAATGTGTGTATACGCTTTCACGTACACGTCATAAATGTTGGCTTTCCCTCTGCCTGCTTTTCTTTCTTTCTTCACCAACGTTCAATCGCTTCATTTCACATTTCTATCGTTCCTTTGTCGAGTCAATAGCTACGTTTGAGTTGACTCCTTTTTTTTCTCCTCTTTTACCAAGCCCTTTTCATCTACCAGTTGGATTTTTTTTTGAATTTTTCAAATGTCACAGGAAATAAGCGTTGATTTATGTTCAATTGAAAACTTCCTTCCTTTTATTTTATTGTTTTTTTATTTTCAATCAAGTCGCTTTTAGTTCCAATTGAATTTCAAGTTGTTAATGTACTTCTTTTCAATTGTTCTTCGACAGTGCGCTGTACCAATGCGATCATCGACCCTAGGAATTTTCCTTTTTCATCAAATCATTTCTTTTCGTATCTTTATTATTCGTTTACATTCTGCACCGTAACGCAGGGGAAAGTGTAAAATTGTATTTGTTACTTTTTGTAATTTATTTTTTGTTCCACGAAACGCGAAAACTGTGAGTTTGCTTGGTAATTTTTTACTGTAACGTGTGACATAATTCTCCAGAAATTTACACAGGACGTGTGATAAAATCTGATATAATGCTCGCCAAAATGTAAATTGATTATTTCAGTATTTAAATTTTTTCGTGTGAACAAATTCACTCGTTTTTCCTGGGATTCTTCCTGAACAAGAAAATAATTGTCTGCATAATTTAGCTCGTGTCAAGTATTTTTTAAATTTATGTTGAAATAATATAATGAAGCATCAAAATTTTTTGGTCAGTCCGAGAATTTGTCTAAATAACATACGAGCCAAGTTATTTTATTATCACCACGATTCAAATAAACGAAATTTACAGTCAATTGCTTCAATCATATCGGAGAAATTGTATTCCATAATGAACGTCATTAAAAATAAATTCGACAATTATGGAGAGAAATTCAAGCAGTCTCTTCATTCTCTAGATTTTCCCAGCATAATTTTTCTTCTTTTCGGATAAATTTGATGAATCGACGTGATTTGACGAGCGATTAAAATCGATATGGTTCACGCGTGTATCGATTTGTTCGTTCAATTCACGCTGAGACTACCTCAATAACGAGGGGAAAGGAAAAATCGAAGAGTTCCAGTCTAGCTCTTCGCTGTACATAACAACCGTATTTTCCCTCTCTCTCTCTCTCTCTCTGTCTCTTTCTCCTTCTACAAAAGAGAAGAGAAAGAGGGGTAGAAAGGCAAGGGGGTTGAGCACATATAGGGGTGCGACGACGAGTCGTTGCAGCTATATGTAACAATTCTCCCTGAGTGCACCGAGTGCACTGCGGGACTCGCCCATCTCGTGTCCTACATTTCGCCACACTCTCAGCTACTGTTACTGCAGTTACTGCATACACGCGCGCACACAAACACACACACACACACACACATATACGTAGAAAAACATACATGTGAACATGTACGTGCATATAACGAGCGACGTAACGTACCTACGTAAGTAAACTTAGGATCGATCGCTCCAGCACGTTTCAGTGCTGGAGAGAGAGAAAGAGAGATGAAGATAAAGATGGAAGAGTATCTTAGCCCATAATATATGTACCGAGAGAAGCAGCCGGAGTCAGAGCTCGACAGAGCGAGACTATGAATAATTACAAGGAGTCTAATAATAATAATGACTGTCTGCGGAGTTTGAATAATTGCTTAAGAAGTTACAGGTGTGTAATCCAACTCGAGCCTGTGTGTGTGTGTGTGTGTCGATTTCAACATATACACAAACGTATATCCTCGAATCACGCTCAACCGTCATCATTTACGTAATACACAAGATTTTTCTTGGATTACTCCGTTTTTTTTTATATTCCTTCTGCTTCTCGCAACCCCTCGTAAAAATACACGAGACCGTCTACGCTCAATTATTTTCTCAGCTCGATGCAGCAATTAAATCAATTTTTTATGTTTTGTTTAATCGCGATAAATAATAGTTACCGTTCATTCGTTTATTCATCGTAATTTTGTTTTTTTCGTGCATTGCAATTACTTATAATTGGAGAATTTTTTTTTTTTTTTCCCCCTATTTGTATCAACATCAGTTCTAATATCAAAGAACGCGAAAAAAAACATTTACGATTCTCGTTATTTCTCAACTCTTATTGACGATAATATTAAATTGACGCAATCGTAAATTTGCACGAAGTTGAATTTCTTCTGTCTGAGAATTGCCAACTTCACATTTTATCGTACCGAACAAAGTTTCGTTTCGGTATGAAAAAAGTTTTGTCGTAATATTCGAAATTTTGTTGCCTGAAGAAAAAAAATTTTGTTGAATACGTGCAACAAAATATTTATCAGTATTGCAAGAAAATTTCGTCTTCAGTGTACCCGTAGCGCAGGTTATAATTAACAGCGTCGAATAATTGATTCTCATATTTATTAACCCGATAATGACGTTCGCGAATTCGGATCGAAAGAGGCCGAGAAAAAAGTGGATTTTTCCACGACGTTCCGGTCGCAATAATCGTTATCGTTATCATTATCATTATTATTATTAATAATATTATTTTGACTGCGTAAGGGTTGATGGAGAAAAAAAGGATGATCGTTAAAAGCCTGAAGAGGTCGGTTATTGGTTTCGGTAGTTCATTTTCCGAACGGATCCCGTTGATGGTTCGCTTGATTTTTATTTCACCGGAAAAATCGAATTGTCGTGATGGGAGATAGTATTGTGAGGAAGCACAAACCGAAAACAGAGCTATCACATTGCTTTCTTGTCGGAGAATAAGAGATTGAAGAGAGCGAGAAGCCGCGCGCGTGTCGTGTTGACCGTCAAGGAGTTCCAGACGCACGAGGTCAGACGGAGCTCTCACGCGCCAATGCCGACCGAGGAATCCGTATCGGCAAAACAATAATCGCGGACTAAATATCTGCCCGTCTGGGAAATCGTGTCGACACGCGTCTTGACCGATCTCGTTTCGTTCCTCCGACACACAGACATACACACACGTACCATATTTCTTTCTCCACTTTTTTTATTTTTTTTATTTTTTATTCACGCCTTATATATCTCTTGCTTTATTTCTATATGAGTCATTCCACTCCAAATCAACACGTGTTCGTCCCTCACGCTTCGGCATTCCGCATTTTTTTTTTTTTTTATTACAATTTTTTTTTTTTTTTATTGCTCTTACAACCTCGAGATCCGTGTAATTTTTTTTATACAATTTTTTTTTTCCAACTGGCAAAAAGAGGAAGTCGTAGATGATTCGATAAGATTTCGAATGATTTTTTCTTTTCGCAAAATCATTTGTCGTTAAAAAATGTAGAATTAAGTGAAGAAAATTTGTTTGATCAATATAGAGAGCTTTTGAATCATTCTTCATAGTTCTAAAATTTTCTCTACTTTCACGTAATTATTTTCATGCAAAAGTAAACTAGTTTTTTCCAAGATTTTCGAAATTTCAAAAAATCTTTGATGCGAGGAAGAAAAAAGAAAAATTTCTTTAAAATCTGACTGTCATTTCGTTGGAGTAATCGTTTTGTATTAGCTTTTCGAAACAGCAAAAAAAAAAAGAGTGTTTCGGTCAATACCGTTTTCGAACCATTTCTTCATCGTTCGATATTCTTTCGCGTATCTCAACACGATTATTCACGAAAAGAGAAAAAAAAAACGAAATGTTGATATTCTTCTACGAATAACTCGAAATATTTTCATAAATTCGAAAATCATTACGAGCAGAAGTAAAATAGAAAAATAGTGTGAAATTCTTTCGAAAAAATATTATTTTCCATCAATTTTTTTCTCGATGTAGTAACGATAAAAAATTTGTCAATTTGTACTCGACGACCCCGTGCACATCGGATATATATATATATATATCGTAAACTTAATATACTCAAAGACTGGATATACATGGACAAGTTGTACATACATACATGTACATACGTATTAGCCCCTTAAGAGTATGTAGAAACGTACATAGTCTTTCCATTATAGTATACATGTGGAAGAACACAGTGGCTCGAGTTTGTCGATAACACCCTTATACGAGACCGAGGGGATTTGTCCATACTCGTCGTCAGGAACGTCCGTTCCGTTTAGTCTCGGATGAACGAGTTGTCGATCCGACAGTTTCTTGCGAGCGACCGTCACGAACAAAACGCTTCCCTCACAATCGTCCAGAAACCCGGTAGTTTATAATTTGATTAAAAAAATAAAATAAAATAAAATAAAATAAAGGAAAGAGCGTCTGAAAAACTTTTGAAAAGCAATTATTTCTCAGCAGACAGTTTCGTATACGAACAGAAATAAAAGAAAATTAAATTAGCGGTAATCCCTTCTGTTTATTTCGTTTACTAATTCGGAGTCAAAATTTCCAGCCACAAGATTTGCATTTTTTTTTTGTTTTTTGTTTTTTTTTTCGAGAAATTACGAAAAACGAGAAATAAGAAAAGAATTCTTTTGTAATGACGCATAGCATTGCTCGACGAGATTATATTTTGAATAAAATAATTCATTTGATATAAAATGAATTTTTTTTTAATTCGATATTTGTCCCCAAGTGGATATTGAACAAAAATCAAAACGGTCAAAGGTTATTACAAGGATGACGTTGTAATTTATGATTTTGTAACGGCAAAACGTCCTCGCACGTACGTACGGGCAAAAGAGATATTTTTTACAGCACGAGTCAAAGGGTTAACTCGGGCGTCAGTCAGTCGATACTCTGCTCTCGACACCCCCGAGAAGCTTTGCTAAAGGGGTGAGTTCCGAGAGAAAGAGAGAGAGAGAGAGAGTCAAGAAAAAGGGTTTTACACATGCACATAGAGACAAGAGTGTGTGTATGTGGATAAATGCGAAGGGTAGAAAACCCCTTTCACCCGCAGCTTCATCTGCCTAAGGCGGATGACGAGGAGTAGGGGGGGGGGGGGGGGTTGTACGATGAGTCCGCATCATCCCTACAGCACGATTTGACGATGACGGCAACGGCGACGCCGAAGGATGACGAGCTCGCAAGGGTTGTGCAAATACTATATCCCTGGCAACCTCCTCAACCGCATTCTCGGACGTTTTAGTCCGATCCCTTCATCCAGGGTTTCTTCACACTCCGCGAGAAATAAAAAAAAAAAAAATCTCCCCCGAGTTTTAACATCTCTCAATCCCTTCTTTTTTATCTTTTTTTTTTTTTTACGATCGCGTTGGCCAATTGAATTCATTCGAATATAAAACCGAGTTCAACGAATCTTCGAAACGTTTTCGAATAAAAATGTTGGCTGATTTATTTGAAAATAGAATTATCATTTGTTTTATTATTAAGATCGAAATCCGGCTGGATTTTTAAACATGAAATTGATATCTTGACTCATTCCCATTCGACCCTTATCGTATGAGAGGACGCGTTTCATTTTTTTCTTTTTTTTTACAATTTTTTTTCATCGTATATTTTTACAATTTCAAGCTATTAAGCAATAACTCTAGAGGCTCGGGGCTACATTTTTTTCTCTCTTCATCGTTACAGGTACGAGTGTCTCTCGTCAGTGAAAGCAAGAGAGAGAGAGAGGGATCGATTCTCGTAGCATAGAATAAATAAGGGACACGCTTATATATATATATATATATATTAGACTGATTCGAAAAAAATTTTTTGTTTTTTTTTCTTGCGCATTCACGTGCGATAGTTAGACAGCAATAAAAGAGAATTTCTGTTAAAATCTGAGCACGATAGCTCAATTTTTAGAGGTCGCTATCTTGTCTTTTGTATATTTTTAATTTTTTTAAAGAAATTATTAAGAAACAACTTAAATACAGCATCATGTGAAATAACAATTATGTTATGATAACATTCAACAGCTGTTCCGTAACATAATAGACTTGAACAATGCGAAAAAGGTTGTAATATTCACATATTGAATCCTGGTAAATAAGGAATACCGTGTATACTATCACTATTCATATCGCCTGATTGATACGCACTTCATTCTTTCTATTTCTTTTCAGAAACCTCACTTCGATAATAGTTTGCTATATGGCATGTGTCAAATCTTTAAAAATGCAGCATTAAGTTTTATAAAAAATTAACTTGTTTTGTTTTCAAACTTGTATTGATTTCTTCTCGGTCCCTGCGTATTACATTGCGCATATTAGCATTCTGAGCATTCTAATGAGCGTTACCTTGTAGATCAACACAAGTTTTATAGATATTTTTTGTGCTTTCGTTTTTTTTTTTTTTTTTATCAAAAATTTATTTGCTCCGGAAATTTCAGTTCATTTTTTTTCATTGGATTTAAATTTCATTTCATTGAAAAAAATGTTTCAGTGGCGCTACGCTTCGGGTTGTTCGGGTACGTTCGAGTTGCACGATTTCAGCGCTGTGAGCGCTCAAAATGCGTTCGCTTTGGACGCTGTAATTGCTCATGATATAGTAGTAATACTACGCGCGGTATAGTGTGCAAGTCGAACTAACCCGTTGAGCGCTGTCAGCGCTGACAGCGCGACAGTGTTGAACACATGAAACATTTTTTTAAATGAAATGAAATTTAAATCCAATGAAAAAAAATGAACTGAGATTTCCGAAGCAAATAAATTTTGGATTAAAAAAAAAACGAAAGCACAAAAAATATCTATAAAAATTGTGTTGATCTACAAGGTGACGTGAGCAGTAATATGCGCATTAGCATACTTAGCTAATATGCGCAATGTAATACGCAGGGGCCGAGAAAAAATCAAAACAAGTTTGAAAACAGAACAAGTTAATTTTTTATAAAACTTAATGCTGCATTTTTAAACATTTGACACATGCCATATAGAAAACTATTATCAAAGTGAGGTTTCTGAAAAGAAATAGAAAGAATGAAGTGCGTATCAATCAAGCGATACGAATAGTGATAGTATACACGGTATTCCTTATTTACCAGGATTCAATATGTGAATATTACAACCTTTTTCGCATTGTTGAAGTCTATTTTTGTTACGGAACAGCTGTTGAATGTTATCATAACATAATTGTTATTTCACATGATGCTGTATTTAAGTTGTTTCTTAATAATTTCTTTAAAAAAATTAAAAATATACAAAAGACAAGATAGCGACCTCTAAAAATTGAGCTATCGTGCTCAGATTTTAACAGAAATTCTCTTTTATTGCTGTCTAACTATCGCACGTGAATGCGCAAGAAAAAAAAAATAAAAATTTTTTTCGAATCAGTCTAATATATATATATAAAGACGGTCGCTCTCTCGAGCGCGTGTCGGCTCGAAGTATTGCTGGTAAATCGAGAGAAACTGTGTGTAGCGTCAAGAAGTGGAAGAAGTGGTTTGTGAGTGAAGCAAAGTATAATAATGTCGACGGTCTTACGTATAAAAGGGCGTAAATTGTAAGATTTGAGGATGATTTTTTTAAGGTTTTACGACTTTTTGTTGTATAATGGTAGATTTATGGAAAAAAAAGGGGTTACGTATACGCATGGCTCGATGCTATAGTGGCAAAAGAGGCTCAGCATCCAATGGTAGAAATACGAGAGGGGTTGCTTATGCCAAAGAGAATGAGGCAGATTACATATATATATATATATATTCAACTGAAAGACCGAGAGTATCTAGGTCTGTGTAACGATTTTTAGAGTTCCGACCCTACGGCAATCGTCCAAGTCATGAAAAAAAAAAGAAGAAAAAGAAAAAAAAAAAAACTCGAGGCACCCTACCAGTCAACCAGCGTTATATTCCCCGGTGTTGCCATGACGACCAAGCCCTTTCGCTCGCGCCCCCTCTGTATTGCTCCAGCACTCTCTTTCCTCCCTATATATCGTCACCGCGCCCTTTCACATCTCCCTTTCTCTTCATCTCTTCTCTATGTTTTCCACTCCTTCTATCTTTCTTTCTCTCTCTCTCTCTCTCGTTCTCTCTTTCCGTTTCTTTGTCACTCTTTCGCATTTCTCATTGACCTATACTGCTCTCGTATACTCTTCTTTTTTTTTATATAATCTCTCTTTTCCTTCTTTCTCCCTGTACGCCAATCGCTCACCATCCCTGTCCCGGATCCGCGCTACTCCTTTGTACAAACCGTATCACGTGATGTCGGAAACCAAAGCTGTAAGCCAGTTCCCAAGAAAATGAAATATGTGCGATAATATGACTGGATTCTTAATCTTTTACATAGAGAATGGAACGAGGCTTGCTTCAAAGTAAAAAATAAAGATGTGAAAACTTTTTAAAATTACTTTAATGATGAATAATTTAAAGATATCTTATACGCAAGGAAATCGGTTTCATTTGATCCTTTTAGTTCATTCATGACGGAGTGATATTTTAAAGAGTCCCATCCCTTAATTATTCTCTTTTTAAAAGTAAAATCATTATTATTATTGCGATTTACGCGCTCTTCCACATTTCGGAGGATATTTCTTTGCGTTCGAAACAGGACGAACTAAAAGCATTTTTGTTTTTTTTTTTTTTTTTCATGATGGCAGCTTTACGATTTTATTGCTAATTGGTCCTGCAAACCACTCTCGAGTTTCCTTGGAACGCGTCATCCTCTCAGAAGGTTATTGACCTCGCGTTATATCCTGCGAAAGAAACGATCGATGCATTAACCACGCAAGGTACGGTCGTTAGAGTCGTACACGCATACACGAATGTGTGGTGATGATGATGTTGACTCTCTGGCTATATAAGAGAGATACAGAGAGCGAGAGAGAGAGAGAGAGAGAATTGTGCACTTTGAATGCGAGGGAAATAAGAAATGCGTATATGACACACGCTCGAGGATGGAGGGTGAGGGATTGAGAGGAGGATAAAAGGGGGACGAGAGAGAGAGAGAGAGGAATGAAGGAATCGTCGAGTACTATCGCGGAATCATAAATCGCAAAAGGTATATAAACATTCTCCATAAGCTAAAAAGAAAGAGAGAGGGAGAGAGAGAAGAAGAAGAAGAAGAAGAAGTTGGATGAGAAGTAAAGAGGAGAGAGTGTATATAAATTTCACTCACGAATGAATAATAAACGTGTGGCAGCATCGAGCAAAGTTAAAACTTTGTATACGAGGCAGAAATATCGGACTCGGTTTGGTATATGACTTTGTATATGCGTTAATACCAATCAGTAAGTTTATCCGTATGACCCCAAATCGCCATCTTGATAACAAGAAAAAGAAGAAGAAGAAGATCTGGAGGATTGCGATTCATCAAGGGTTGATTGCGATAGTATCGATAGATCGAATACAGGCATTCGATATATATCTATAAATACAACGTCGACCTGCAGCACGAGTGTGATTCATCGCTCAAACCTAAATGAGGCATGAACGACTGCGGAGAAGAAACGGCCAACGCAAAGTGCGTTAAGTGAAAAACTCCTTGCGGGTAGAAGAAAAAAAAAGAATGATGGTGATGATGAGGGTGACGATGATGAGAATGAGAAATGTTTGATGCACATTTTCAACGTCGTCGCTGTGCCAAAGGAGCAAATGGAAAGGACGTTAACCCTTTTCTCCATCTTTCTTTCTCCTCCTTCATCAGCTCACGATTCGCATTCGTTCAACCTCCCCTTTTTTCATTATTCCACACACCTTATCCAGCGGGTAAAAACCTTCTTTCCTCACGCATATTTTTCCCTTTACTTTCTCTATCTCGCTCGTCCCTACGACTCTCTCCCTCTTGTATCCCTCTTTTGTCCTCGAACAGTGCGATGGAATTAGACAAATGTACGGGATTCGGATTGTTCGTGAGCTTCATACGTGCGGATGAAATATGCTTTGGAAATCGAACAATTCGTGTCAAGTTAAACCGACTGAGCACGTGTTCGAATTAATTGATTTTCTTTTAACAAAAGCTTTTTTTTCTGCCACTAAAATTGCTTCGAAATAATTATAAAAATTTTTTCATCTCACCAGCCTGTTTTCATACGTGGAAAGAATCAAGAAACGGCGGTTTTGAACTCGGAACATTGATTTAGAAAACCACTTGACATGGTTGGGAACAAAGATTTTTCAGAGTCGATAAAAAAAAAATATATATTTTGAGAAACTATGAAAAAATTGGGTGTTTAAAGAACGGAGTACGCTGCGAAAATTGTTTTTGTTTTCCGGTAAACATAACATCTTTCCAACTTCCGGTAATTCATCAAGTTACAAGTTGTTATTGAAAAGCAAAGTTTTTTTAGCTGTTCAACCTCCGTTAATTAACGACAGATCGGTGATAGTGTTGTGCAAATTGTTTGTCATTTTTATCGAAGAGCTTCGTTCAGTCTGTTTGAACCTGCCGGTAACAATACATACAAGTACTTTGAGTAAAAGAATTCTTGAGAGCACGTGGAGGATCCTCGCACGTGTCAACGGCCGCCCCTGCCAAGAAGCACATTCGCATGCACGCATGCTGCGTACGCGACCCTCGGGTTCCTCCTATCCGTCTAAAATCCCTCTCTTCGCTTCTCCACGTTTTCGTCTCGTAGGCTTATACGTATTCTCGTCTATTTCTTGTTTGTTTTTTTTACGTTTTTTTATGCCTCTTCTATCTTTCTCTTTCTCTCATTCTGGCTACGAGAGAAGCGGCAGCGACTAGTAGGGGAGTGGGGAGAGTGACTTCTTTTCTCGAGAATGGCGAAAATAGGGCCGAGTTTCGAAGTGCCCGGCCGGTTAGTCAGGCCATTTAGTCATTCCTCTCTCGGACCCGCACTCACTCTCTCTCTCTCTCTCTCTCGCCTGTACCCGGTAACGTATACACACGCGCATTCATTTGGGATCCGTCCAGATCTCGACACGTGAGACACGAGATACGGGGTGTCTCGCAAATACAGACATCCCTTAAAACGTTCGAACTTTGCACACCCGTTAAATTTCTCAATACTTCGCCGAAAGATATAATTTCGATTTAAACTAATGAAATTTGACGTTCGAGTGTTTACCAAATTATTAGAATTTCAAGCATCGATTGTCACTTTTGAGGCTGAGTTGCTTCTTATTGCCATTTGTTTTTTTCTTTTTCACTCTTGTTTGCTCCCGATTTAATCTCAGATAAATATTCATACTACTTTTATTCATGATTCATTTGGAATCCGATCTTTTTAGCTGCTAACTAAATCTCGTGGAGAACTCGAGGTATGCAACATTGACTAAGAACTGTCACGAAAGGCAAAAGGAAGACGAGGAGCTTGTAGGTATAAGTCTCTCGAGGTTCTATGTTGTTATACACTCCGCGGTTGATGAGCTCGAATTCGCGAATACATACGTATAGCATGTGTGAGCGCGCGTATACGTACAAGTCGCGTTCACATGCTCGCTGTTCATGGTATAGAGAGAATATGCTGGCTGCTCTGGCATCGAGCAAGCTCGCCGGTCGACGAGAGCGCGGTGTGCGAAAAAAATAGCCGGCTGAATCATACGCGAAGTCACGAAACGAGCAGAGCTCCCTCTGTATTTTAAACCAACGAGATCCTCCAGAGAGCTAAAAAGTTGAGTTATCGATAGACCGGATTTAAAATTCTAAACAATCACTCTGTATTTCTTTTCTTTTACGAAGTAATCATGGATTTTATTGACAAATTATATTGAATTCGTAGAAAAAATTATTTAAATCCTGGATACAATAAATCAGGAATGAAAAAATTTCCCTAGCGAATCTCGAGGAAAACTTATCAAATACGAAAAAGAAATGAAAAGACTTTGGATTGCCAAAAATTCGCGTAATTCCAAGCTCGGTATTCCTTATTTTTTACACTTGGAATGAGAAAAGTTCGCGTACTTTCAAGCTCGGAATTCATTACTTTGTATACTCACAACACTGCTTTCTATATTTGTACAGTTACACCCGAGCCGGGTAGGTAAAATACTCTAACAGGCATAGCCTCCCCGAAGATCAGAGGTTAAGCGCGTTAACCACGCCCTCTTCCCTTCATCGGTACTGAAGCGAAGCCTGACACGTGTAGAAATTCGCCGGGAACTCCCGAGCAGCATCAGCCTAACCTTTCATGGACAAATCCTTAAAGCACATCAAATGTCATAACCTAATTTCTGGCTTTCCTTCGACAAACATTTCCGGCACCTCCAAAAGCCTAATAAAAAAGCCTATTTATAGAATCGCTAGAGGAAAGGAAGCTAATTTGGGATACAAAATAACCCACTAATTGTTATCCCAAATTAGCTGCCTTTCCTCTACCTGCCCGATCTCTATCAAAGATGCGTATCAACAAAAAAACAAAAAAAAGCACCATCCAAGTCTAAAACCACCGACTCGTTCATTACCATTGTCATACTCTACCAACGAAGAATTAGGAACGTATGTAGCTGTACAAAAATTCAGAAAATCGCCCTATCTCGAGTATAAACATACTGTGCACGGGCATCTTAAAAAACTTCGCAAAAAAAACCGTTTTGCCGTTATTTTTTGCTTTTTATTTTGACAACATATCGCTTGATGATATTTCACTATATCCATATCCGTTATAGCAAATGAACCCAATCCCAAAAAAACAGATCACAAATCCCAACCCCAAACAAGCGAACAAAAAATGAACTTGCTAACGAACGACCCAAACCGAAAACAAACGAACAAGCAGTCAAACGAACCCAATCCCAAAATAACAGACGAAAGCCATAACCCCAAACAAGCGAACAACCGAAGACGCGAACAAATGACCCAAACCAAAAACAAACGAACAAGCAGAAAAACGAACCTAATCCAAAAAAAGAACGGATAAAAAAAACCCCAAACACAAACAAGCAAACAAACGAACAAGACTCATAACATACACACGCAACATTGAGCATCAATAAATTCCTAATTAATGCCTGGCCTCGATGTACTATCGATGTAACATGATATACAGTCCGCGTGATTTTTTGTTGGGTGATTTTTTTATCACGGTGATATTCAGTCGTGCTACCACACTGCAAGCTGGTGACTCTTCCTAGGTAGAGTTCAACTATGGTAGTGAATAAAACTTGGTAGTTCAAAGCTTGATAGCGGATCTTGTTGGTTGACAATTTTTTCAATAGAGATCCGGTGGTGCAGATTTTCTTTTTGGCAGGCTTGTAAAGGTGGCCATTTTTATGAATCATCCGAAAAGATTTTTTTTCGGTAATATTCTCCAAAAGATATATCGATTCGGAGAACTGACGACTGATGTCATTGTTAATTTACATTTTTTAACGATTCTTGCTAATATACCAGAACACCAAGTGGTCGAATGTGTCTCGTATTTGATGACGCTGATAAGCACGAATGTGGTCGATATCTGGGTCCATAAACTTCCCCCGCATTCTTCTGAAATCTTGAATGTGCTTATTCTCGCATCTGTTTCTTTTGTCTCGTCCTTGCAGCCTCGGAGAAGGACGAGAAAGCAATTCAGTCAAAAAATCGACGACTTCGAGTGCAAGACACAAAGGAACGAAAAAAAGCAGAGAGAGAGTGAGTGGAAGAAAGAAGGAATTGAGGGAGTGCGGGGTAAACGACGAGGACGAAAGACGAAGGATTGAAGGAAGAGAAGATGATGGCCGTTCTTCGGGCGCGGACCGAAGTGCTTTTGCGTCGTCGAATAGTTAAAAATAGCCCGGGTTTCGTGCTCTTGGTACTAAAGACATGGGTCCTGCTGCCCAAACGCTGTGGCGCGAACGCGGATCTTGTAAACACGCTTGGTGAAAGGCACGTCTAAAGAAGCAACGAAAAACCCTGCTTCTTTTTTATCTCTCGTCTTTCTTCTTCTTTTCTTTATATATTTGTTTTTTTTTTATTTCGTATGACACCATGCGAAGTTTTGCACGAAAGGGTAAAACGGGAGACAGGTGGTGGAACGAAAGACGCAGTTTCGGACCAAGGTACGTTGGTGCAACGAACTCGAGGATAAAAAAATGGCGCAAGACTTGCAGAGTTACTTTTGTGGATTTGTATTCGAAATTTCGATATTTTGAAAATTGTCAAAGTTATCAGTTCCTGTAAAACGGTAGGGCGATTGAAATCGAAAGAGCGGTCAGCATATATAGCTGCAGCGGCGTCTTGACGCCGAGTATTGAAAATATATTTTTCAAACGACGACGAAGGCAAGTGTAACGCCGAGAAGCTGCACTCAAGATTGGATATTTTGGGTATGTAGGAGCCTGATTTATAATATATTTATACTGAAAAAATAGAAAAGTGGTGAATATTATAAGACTCACGTGGTTCCATAGAGGTGTCTTGAGTCGGTGATGGCGGCTGCGTCGACAAAGTTTCTTCCGCAGTAGTGTTGATATTTTTCGGGGCACTTGGCGTCGACTCGGTGTCGTTTTTTTCTTCGGTGATGGCCTCAACGACGCTCCCGTTAGTTTTTTTAGCGGATGTAATCCGCCTTTCCAACGTATCCGTAGTTTTTTCAGTGCTGTTACCAACGACCGGTAATTCCGGCCATTTTCTCGAACGTCCTGGCACTCCCGTCGTCACTCCTTGGGGATAAGAACGCGCTGTCATGGGCACGGCAATTTTTCTACTTTTCCTCCACTCTAATGCACTCTCATCGTTCCCATAAGATAGTTCCGTAGTAATGGATTCACTCGGGCTTGACGCGGTTACCGTAGAAGTCGTAACATCTTCGTTAGGATCTTGTTTTGTCACCGACAAACTTTCGACGTTATCAGATCCACTTGAGTTCTTATTGTTATACTTTCTCTGATGATTACTATTACGATTATTGACGTTATTAATAATATTAGTGTAACTATCGTTATTGTGATTATTCACGACCCGCGTAGCCGCCACCTTACTCGTGAAATAGTTTTTTCCGTTAATAACCGACGTGTCCCTAAACGAGCTTGAAACCGTAACCCCGATCGTACCGATGTCCCTGTTTTCCCAAACGCGAGCACTATTTTCTTTGTCGTTTGAGAATGTTCCTTGTTCGGTGTCCCTCGTCGTCTTCTTTCCTCCTCGGTCCTCGATGATAGCCACTTTGCTCGTTGGCAACGCAGCGCCGGTTCTACCATCAACATCGACATCGACTCTGGTCGACTCATTCGGCTCGTTTACGATGTCTCTCGGATCGTAAATCGTTGGCGGGATATTCAAAGATTTTCTCCAGACGATACTGGAGATTAATGATTGCCGTCTCGATGGATCAATACCGTTTCGACGAATCTCGTTGTCGTCACGCTTCCTACGTATATCACCTTCCCAATCGACGTTCTTTCGTCTTCGTCTTCGTCGTCCTCGCCGCGAATGACTTAACTTATGACACCGAAGGTTTTCCGTCACGTCTGTACCGCTTCTCGAAGTATAACCTTGGCCCCGATACTCGGTACTCTCTGGATACGTGGACGCGAAGTAAAACGTCTTATCAAAGATTACCAACGGATCACCGATCGATCGCGTTCTCGAGATAGAACTTGACCTCGCAGCTTCTTCCTCTTCTTTATCCCTGATCGAGGTACTCAGCAGTTCCCGTAGTTGCAAATTTTTCAACAATGAATCTGCACCGTTGGAACTTTTTTCGTCGTTGTGATGAAACAACGAGTGCGAGGTAACCGCTCTGACGTTGTTAAAGCCACGAGGGCTGTTACGAGCTCCGATTACTCTCGTCGTCGCGCTCGTAACGTCGTTGTTATTGGTGTAATAACGCGACGGCGACGGCGGCGACGACGTAAACCGTCCCAACGACGGCAACAACGACGACAACGACGACGTGTTTTCGGTTGCCGCCGCCGCCCCGGCAATACAATAACCCAACAGCCCCAGGAGAGTGACGACGAAGACAAGCAGGGGCAAACCCACCCCCGCCCCCGTGGTGGACCCAACAACCCCCGGCCTACGGACTATAACTTCCTAGACCGACCAATAGAAACAGGGCTTTTTTGTAGCCACGAAAAAATTCACCGTCAATGAGCCCAGATGGAGAGATTCTTTTCAACCGAGTACAGAAATGATCTGAATCCCTAAAAATTCAATAAACCTCGATCGATGAGCAATGGTTGCTTGTTCGATGGAGACCTGCTCGATACATTCGTTTCATGCAACGCGCTTGGAAAGTCTACGAGCAATCTCATTGGGACATTGAAAATGGCTATCGCCAAGTTGATGAAGGTTCTCGTTAAAAATTTTATCTGTTTTCCAGCCTCGACCTCTTCTTGCTTTCCTCCTATCCTATATTTCTTCCCTCTTTTAATCTAAATCAGCAGGGTAATTAAAATTACCGCATTTATAGTTCCGAGATGGAGCAGCTATCCAAGATTTAGTGATCTCGTTGCAATGCCTCAACCAGCCCGAAGCTCCACGTGACTCGTGTGCGACGATACTGCTCGTAGCGGTGGCGTCGTCAATCACTACTACCGTAGTTACGAGTATGGAGTCGTGAGGCGCTGCGGGACCTTGCCAAGTTGTGATCGGAGTTGGTTCGTCATCGGCAGACGCCGCCATCATCGGGGACCCCGTGATCGTGCGTAATACACCACAATCCCACCCGAAACCAAGTAACTTCTCCACGATTCCACTTGTCGCATATTTTTTACTGTTTCTTTTTTGCTTCCCGCAGCGTCGGGGGGATGCGTTCTCGGTGGGGCGCCGTTTCTCCTGTCCACCGGGTGTATCTCGCCTCGTTTTTGCGTCTCTATCCTCTTTCTTCCCGTTTCCCTTGATTCTCGTTCTCGCGTGGACTTGGAATCTTTGACTCGATACTTTTCCTCGTTTCGGACAGAGGCTTGAGAGCCCGGAATTTCGGCGACTAACGTCACGAGAATTTGTTCAAGCTCCAAATCTTCATCGGCGTAATGTGTTTCGTACTCTCTCGGATTCACGAAATGCTGACTGAATTTGTCCGGTCTCGGCGTCAATTTTGAGAATCCAGTAGATGAAGAAGAAGAAGAAGCAGAAGAAGAAAATGAAAACTATTTAAAGAAAAACGCGCAAAGATCGTCGACTCTTTCACTGTTCTCCTGCGTTGTTATATCACTTGCCAGGCACTCATACACCCACGCGAACACGCACACACATACACACTCACGATTGCAATGCTAATCGATCGAAATGGCCCACTTTCTTCGATTATTTTTTATCTTTCATAAGCACTTCGGCTGGAGATTCTTTCGGTATCAGAGGTTGTCTTCTCGGTAGTCGGATGATCTAGTGACGTGATTGTCAAAGCTTTCTCCGGAACATATCTGTAAAATAATCACGACAAAGATGCTTTCGTAAGCTTCATTTTAATTCCACTGGATGTGTGCTGTTTGCGATTATTATTCATAAATATAACGATCGAGCAAGAGCAAGATAGAGAGACCAAAGGGCAGTGAGCGAGAGAGAGAGAGAGAGAGAGATAGGGAGAGAGAGAGGGACAGACACAGTGATTTAAGTTTTAGTTTCGCGTGGTAAAATCTTGCAAGAGGATGATCTCGCGCGCGAGCTTGAGGGTGGTAAGTCTCGACCGGAATCGCAAGTCGCACTGGCGCGTCGCGCGAGCGACGCACACGCAACCGGCGAGTACGCACGCGAGCCGCGCTTCTCTCGCCCGTGGAGCACGCACGATTTCTATACGAGAGACTGGTGTGAAACGCGACGAAGAAAGATCCATGAAGAGACAGCGGGAAGCGAAAAAGCAAGAGAGAAAGAGAAAGAGAAGGAGAGAGAGAGAGAGAGAGAGAGAATGAGAGAGATACTAGAAGCAGCCACACGCAGCTTTCGTCCCGTTCGCCGGACTCGCGCTTCCTACAATTTCTTAAAATACGATCCCCCTGCGGAATGGTCGAGTGTGCGATCAGGCCGCTCGCTCTCTCGCTCAACGCTTTCGCGAGCACTTCTCATACAGCTCCGTTTTGTTCCACACATATACTACACCACTACCGTTTTGTTTCTCTCACTCTCTCTCTCTCTCTCTCTCTCTCTCTCTGCCTTCCTTTCTGGCTCCTCTTTCTTTACCAGCAATACAGAATAACAGCATAGATCTAGAAAGAAGAGAAAGAAAGAGAGAACGATAGAAAGGCAACTTCCACTCCCCTTGGTCCATTCGTGTCACGCGTTCTGTACCACACCACATCTCATACAATGTAACTCGCGCAACCCCCTTTGCATGCTCTTCGTAGCGACTATATACAGGGTGTTTCTCGAAACTCGCCATTTGTCTTCTCCCGTTCGAGACAACGAGAGCCGGCTTGAAATTTAGCATTATGTTTTGGTTAAGAGGGTCAATGAACCATCGATCGCCACGGATTAACTATTTAGACATTTATTTCGAAATATCGACGAATGAAGTAGAATTTTATTGGTTGATCATCCGTTGTTTATTCCGAACGATGATTATGTTAATTGTGAGAAAAAAAATAAAAATAAATCGCGAGAAACGAGTATTGAACATCGATGAAAATAGAGACGATGTTGTAGTTCAGAAAAATAATTATGAAATCTACGAGAGACGAAATCTTGCTGATGAGAAAGAATAGAGGAAAAAGGGTAAAGCGGAGAAGGAGAGAATGAGACGGAGCGAACGAGGGAAGTAAAGGGCGAAAAAGGGAGAAACAGAAAAACGACTAAAATAGGTTTAAACGGGGACCACAAACAATGGCACAGGCATTAATACAGAGGGAATTCGCGACAGTCTGAAACATTCCACACTAATGAAATGGGGCGTCGAAGGATGGAGCGATTCCCACCCGTGGTGCAAGTCAACGCGATGGACCGACCGGAGAATCTTTTTTTTTTTTTTTTTTTTCCGACAAAAAAAAATTGATTTCAATTCGTCGCTTTTTTGCCAAGGGATGAGGAGACACAGAGAAAATAGTATGAGGGATAAAGATAAAAAAAATTGAAAAAAAAAAAAAAAAAAAACAAAAAAGAAAATATAAACGCATGCACGCGAGTCAATCGTCTCGTTACGCGAAGGCGGGCCGTTTGAAATTTGTTTACTACGGGAGACAGACGCGAAAAGAGCTGTGCGTTAAATATAGCGAGGACAGGGTGGGAGAAGATGGTGAGCCGCGAAAACCCTATTTTTATGAGACATTTTAACTCTCATTTCTCTTCCCCCGTTTCGTTTTTATATCCTCTCCGGTATGGATATGTACACGTATATTGTTGCGTTTTTACTACTTCACGTTCCCTCCGTACGGTTAATACTTCCGAACTTCAGTAGAGAAGCCTCGTTGTTACAATTTGCAGCTATATATAAAGCGAAACAAATATATAAATTTTGATTCACGATCGATTTATTTCGAAAGAAAAGGAAAAACTTATCGAACAAAAGTTTCGATCGCGATTACAATGATATTTATTAGGAAAATAAGTTAATCGTTACTACTTCAATCACGATTATATCGTTTCATCGGTATATTTTTGTTCTATTATTATCCGATTACTTTGCTCAGTAAAAGTGAAAGCGTAAGAAACGTTTGAAAGGGTAGCAAGTACGAGGCAGAGTGTTTATTACGTTCGAAAACACCGGAGACGAAACCAGAATAATCGGAGGAGAGAGACGAGAAAGAGTAAGAAGAGTTTGTAATAAAAACAGAAGAGGCAAGAGTGCAAGAGAACGAGGATGAAGATAGGAAGGTTGAAAACAAAAGGAGAGAGAAGGGAGAGGAAAAAGAAGAGCAATGGAAATACGAAGAGGGAGTGAAACGATTAAAAAAAACGTTGCTATTCCCGCGCAGTCTCTCTCTCTCTCTCTCTCGCTTGCTCTCTCTCTCTCTCTCTTTATGTCGCTATCTCCTTTTCTCTGTTTCCATCGTTTTCTTAAGGCGATGAGCATAGCGAGAGCGTGGATTCCCACGTAATGCGAAACTCGTGTCGTCGCCCTCGAACCTACACGCAGGATTCGGCGCTCGAAACGAGAGTAAAAGCGCGTATTCGGGCGCAATCGTCGTCGAATAACTATATCCGAAGAGAACAGTAGCTAAAGGCATTGATATAGTAGTGTAATAGTAGTCAACGTCGTACAACACAAGTAGAAGAGGCCTCAGCCAGCACCGTTACTACGTTTAACCAAAAGTTTCTATACTTCTCTCGCGTGGCGAGAGTGGCCGTAGGAAATTTGTTTACAACGGGGCAAACGCGCCGGGCCCCCGCTAATTATAGTACGCCAAGCCGACGGAAGGAAACGGCAAAGGCACTATTTTTACTGGTGCCTCGAGGTTCGGAATATGGTCGCGAGGGAACCGCGAGTTTCTTCACTGTATTCGATTCGTGCGTTCGCGTGCCTTTCTCTCTCTCTCTCTCTCTCTTTTTATCTTTGCGACAAAGCGCGATATATCTCTTCTGGTTATACACAATTCTTTTAGCTTTTCACCTTTTCATATTTACTAATATTGCCTTTGTCCAAACTCATGCTCGTTTTGTTTGCTCCAGAGTTTCGTCCCAAATCGATTTTCAATGCCAATTTCAGCGCGTATCGAGACTGCATCGAATCTCATTCCTGCATCCCCAAATTTCGAAACTAAATTCATTAAGATTTAGTAGAAAATGTTCAATGACATGAGCTCATCATCCCTTGCATGTCCGTAAAATAAATTCGATGTTTTTCAACGATTATTCTCAATATTTGTCAACAAATATCGATTTTTTTTTTGCAGTTACTATCGATTTCGCTGGCCCTGAAATGTTATTTCAATGCTATAACGCGGGAGATTCGAATATCGTGAAAAGAAGCGCGAAACTATAAGTGTCGCATGGTTCGTCGTACTAGTGTGGCGGGGGCGCTTTGAGCCCGAGACAATACATTTTTTTTGTCACACGCGGATAAGAATGTTTGCGCGACATGCCCCCTGACGTTCTATTTTAGAATGAAACGCGTGATCAGGGCGGGAAAGAGGGGAATGGGGGGGGGGGGAGGAGAGGAGATGCGAAGTACGAGCGTATAACACGAGATTCTGAATTTTGTCTTTTCTCATATACCGCGAAAGATTCGAGCACGACAAATACGTTCACGCAAACCCATTTTCTGCCGGAAAAAATAGGAAAATGCCGATAAATAAAAAGAATAGTGAGATAACTGGAAATTGATCAGGGATTTAAATAATGGCAAGAAAAAAACTGATAAACCAAGCGACGAAATAGCGAAAATGTTATGAAAGAATGAGTCGAGAAACGTGCCAATTGTAATTTTTGCCAGGTCGCTCTAAGTCGCGCAACAATTCCAAAATATTATGTCTGAACTGTTGGGAAGAAAACATACACAAATAGGCATCAACCACGATAAAGGAAGACCGGAGGAATAGAGAATGGAAAATGTCGTGTGAAGCTGCGAAAGAGGCGAGCTGAAAGTGCATAAAGCAAAGTGGTGATGTTGAGAGGAGAGATAGTGTGGGTAGAGAAAATCATGCTACGAATGAAGGACAGAAGAGGAAAGTGGGAAGGGAGAAAGAACCAGAGAAAAAGGAAGCATTGAGGAATAGACAGCGAAAGAGAGAGAGAGAGAGAGAGAGAGAGGGAGAGGGAAAGAAGCATGGAGGAAGACACCATGAGTGAAAAAAGGAGAGAGAAAGAGAGAGAGAGAGAAAGAGAAAGAGAGAGGAAGATAAAATTGTTTAGTAAAAGGAAAGAGTGTAAGGAGGACGTGCAGAAAACTAAATACACGTACGAGAAGAAAATAAGGGGAGACAGCGGAACGTTTGGCAAGAGCGGTGAATGCGCATAGAGAGGAGAACGAGACAGAGACTATATACACTCTATAGTGGATATCGTCTCGTCTGACCGTATGTGAGTTTCTTGCTTTTTCTCCTTTTCTTTCGAGTGCGATCGTGATGGAAGATTCAGAGAGACAGAGAGCGAGAGAGAGAGAGACAGATAGGGGGGGGGGGAGAGGGAGAAGGAGAGAAAAGTGGAGAGAGAAAGATAGAGAACCGCCAGTGTTGGCGGACGAGAAACACACCGGCGCGTCCTCTCGTCTCGTCACCGCGGCGACGGCGGTAGCGGCGGCCATGCTTGTTTCCCGACGCGCCGCCAAGCGCGTCTCTCCTCTCCTTCACCCCTTCACCACCTCCTCCTCCTCCTCCTCCTCCTCCTCCTCTTTTCTCGTTCTCTCTTCGGGTCATTCTCGCGCGATTGATGCACGCCCGAGCAAGTTATAAGAAAACTCACACTTTCTCGGTTCACCCCGGCCACTTTTCCGGGCGAATCACCGACATTCTGTGTACCTATATTATATATATTTTTAAGCCGCGTTTACATCGAGGCCTTTTTTAGTGCGCAAGCGCGTACACGACCATTAGTTTACATACATTATGTATGTATATACGTGAACCCCGTCACATAGTTATTCCTCCACTATAGCCAATGATTCTCTTGAGCAACGTGAATATACACAAAAATCGAGAATACACTAGCTATATTCAAAGGATAAAAGAGGATAATAAATAAATAGGCAAAATATGAGCCTGTTTTTATCATCGATTGTCGAAGCCACCCCGAACTCTCAAGACAAACTATCTTAAAGCGGAGTATAATAATACGTGAGAGAAAAAGAAAAAAAGAAACTCTATTTCTTAAAGAGTCTTGAGGACGATCGGAGCACGGAAAGACTGAGAAGTGAACGATAGAGAAGAAAAGTAGAAATAAAAAAAGAAGAGAGAAGGAATAAGTAGTGACGGCAGTGAGCACGCAGCCAAGACGCAAACGTAGAGGTAGACGATGCGCGTAGAACCGAAGGAGAAGCTCGTGATCGAGGAACTGAAAAGAGGGCGAAGGTTGGGGGGAAGGCGAGGAAAGAAGAAAGAGGGAGAGCTAACCACGCACCGTGTCGATTCGTACACCACGCGTACAACTCCGGATCTTTTTCGAGCACGATAGAAATGGTGAAGAAAGATTTTTTTTTTTTTTTTAATCAAAGAATATTTGTATTTTCTGAAACTCAGTAATCCAAGTGTTTCCTACATTTTTTTTTTTTTTTTTCATATTCTCGCTCGTTTATCCTTTCACGACTCGAATGAACGGATCACACCAGACTCGAGTGTGAACATATTTCCCGCCTCTTTCCATATACTTTTCCCTATTTGAACTTTTTTCATGGTGTTTAAGATGCTGTTTTCTTGTTTAGATAACCCGGCTATCTTTCCGACTCTCAGGCTGTTATGTTCTCTCTCTCTCTCCCTCTCTTTTTCGCTTGTTCGCGGTCACTCACTCACGCTCTTGTTTATCAAAATATCAATCTCTTGCTACCCTCCTCCCCCCACCCTTTGACCGGCCGTGTACTCTTTCTCCTTCGCCCTCCTCTCTCTCTCTCTCTCTCTCTCTCTGTCTGTCCCCCTCTCTCTCTTACTCCTCTCCCTCGTCACCGTCTATCGTTTCTCATACTCGCGTCCTCCACCCATCAACCAACCTTTCTCTCTCTTTCTCGCTTTCTTTTTTTTCCTTTTTCTCTCCTCCTGGCTCCCACTCCTCTCGCTCTTGTTTTGATTTCCTTTTTCGTGTTGTTGTTGTTGTTGTTGTTTTTATGTGGTGGTCTCGTTCTTTAAACTATTCGAGATAATAAAAAGACAGGACGCGCGCACCTTCAGTGATTATGCGAGTATTTTTCTCCGGTTTTTGCTTTTTATTTAGTTATTATTATATTTATTATTATTATTATTATTATTATTATTATTATTATTATGATATTTTGTTCGTCTTGCTGGATGTAGCGAGAAGAACGTTCGGCCAAGTGGAGAGAGCCGCGGCGGCGGAGCGAGCGGTGCTGCCTATCGGATGGCACTGCATTCAGCGCCGCTACAGCCAGCGCCGCGGTCCCGACAGAAACCTCGGTCATCATCGTTCTTGCTCGCGCAAATTCGCTCACCCTCGGCCAATCTCGGCACATCTCGGTTTTGCCAATTTCCCCTACTCTTCTCATTTTTCCTTCCAAACACTCGCGCAGACGCAACTCTCATCCATTCTGTCTCTCCCTCCTCCTCTCTCTCTCTCTCTCTCTCTCTATCTCTCTACTCCCATTCTCCACTCAACGACACACAGATACACGCACCGCATCCCAGTTTGCCTCCGCATCTTATGCTTCTTCACGAGACTCGAGATACTCTGCAGCATCCACGCTCAGAAGCGATCACCTCTCTTACGATTTTATTCGCTATAAGAAATGCAGACCTCCATGCCGTTCGTTACTCCGTTTTTTCCAGTTTTCAAAAGCACCCGATGTCTCAGAATTGCGTTTC
Source organism: Campoplex capitator (assembly GCA_037576405.1). Classification (NCBI taxonomy): domain Eukaryota; kingdom Metazoa; phylum Arthropoda; class Insecta; order Hymenoptera; family Ichneumonidae; genus Campoplex; species Campoplex capitator. The sequence continues at coordinate 11,634,867 of JARBWI010000004.1, read as the reverse complement.
GACAAATGCCTTGATTTTTTTTTTTTCTTTTCGTAGCTAAGCCACTGGCTGCACACCACTGCGAATCAGCATCAACGATTCTGCTTTTTTAAATTCTGTATAAAAAAATTAAAACTTTATTGCTTTGATCTTTGATGCCAGGTCATTCATTTTTTTCCCTGATCTTGACGCGGAGCCATAATCAGGAAACATATTGAAAGGTTCAAAAATAAATTGTGATGAACGAAAATAAGACCATTCGAGGCAGAGATGCCAAAGCATTTGAGAAAAGACTTGTGTTAACCACTTTGCATCAACGGGTGCGCCGCCAAGGGGTTAAAATGTTGATGGGAAATCTTCGGACGTCAAGGGTCTGGTCTCCTCGGCCACAATTTTAATTAGAGAAATGTCTAAACCAGCTTGACTTCTCGAAATGTACTTTTGATACTTCCATATCACTCGCAATCAACAGAAACTTTGTAGACATACAAAAATAACTGAATACAATATTGCAGAAAAAGATGGCTGCATCAGAGTTTTTGCGGTCCTCGTGTTCTCCCCGATCACCACGAACATCTATCAACTATTCTGGTACATTTTTCCAATACCTGTAAATTTTAGATGTCGATTTCTACGTATAAACACACTCGTATCACACAATAGCCTATATATCACTCCCACTGGTCGCCGACAATAATTCATAGAGTGTAGCTTCAACGTCCAACATCTACATCTACCCAATTGCAGTAGAGATGCATATGAAGCACGTGAACATGGGATGCTCCAAGTAGAATGGTCAAATCCGAAATGATCAGTCACCGGAAATCGTTCCAAATTTTCTAGCACTTGGATCAAAAGATGAAATCTCGCTGAAAGAAAACACCTCAATAAGGAATTATACAACAAAAAGTTCAATCGAATTCCAAGGGATCGAGAGTTGAATTTTCAGAAATTATAGAAATCTTATCCGAAGACAATGCAACAAGCGATAACGATGAACAGTATGAAGAGATTCAGACCTAAATCTTGACATCCGAATTTCACAGACATGGCAAAATTAATTTGGAATGCATAAATTTCAAATGACGACAGACGACAGATATAGTTCATGTTGCCAGTGTGTGTTTGATTCATAAATAAGCTTCAATAATTTCATGCAGTTTACATTATTTAACGGTGAGGTTATAACGTATGATGAGTTCCGGTCATCGGCCCTCTGGCTATAATATGCTTTCACGTTTATCGTGGTCTGTTGATCCTCGTGAATATGCACACAATCGAAGATCGATATTGTACGTTGCTTCTTCCATCGGTGTCGTCTCTGCTACTGCATTTTTGGATGAATAAGCATACAGACGTATTTATATGTGTTTAGATGTGACTGCTGTTGGTGGTGCATCGTGACTCGCTCAACCGTCACTCGTCCACGTCAAGAGATCCACAATTGAAATGACTCGACCCTGAATAAACATACATTTATTCCTTCGCCCTTTTCAGGCTCGCGATCTTTCGAATAAATTAAATAACCGTAAGACCGGAAAAATAAATGAGAATAATGAGAGAAAAAGCATCGAGATGCATGCAGACAGCGTTTCTTCCGAGTCATGTTCCTCTCGTTCTCTCATCATGTGCAGAGCTGCGGATAACGAAGACGACCGAGAAGTCCTCGACCTCGTCGAGGTCGTCGTGCAATTATTTTTTTTCATGTCTTCAAAGTCATATTTTTTATTGGGTTTTTTTTTGAGCTCCTAACATTTTTGTGGGAACTTTGAGAACTTGAAGAAACATTTTTTCGTGGGTATGAATTCCGAAAAAAGGTGTGAAAAAATAATGTAGTTAAACTTGGAATATTGGTTGGAGGTAAAGCTCTGGAGAACAAAATTGCATTGGGAATCGGAAGGAAAGGGAGGGGATTTTTTTGATAAAGTATTTTTTTATTTTTTATTTTTTTAATCTCGACTGGTATATGAAGAGACGTTTGTATCATTGGGGTTAAGATAAGAGGTTCTTGGCCCGCATATATACATGTCTGGGTGTTCGAAAGCCGAGGAGCTCGAAGTGAATGACTGGGAAGTCGTCAGCGCCGAGGAAAGAACTCGCCGGTGACATTCACCGGCGAGTTCTTTGAAGCCATAGGTTTCGTCAGCGAAAGTCGAAACTCTTCTTAGAAGCGACAAGGTTTCTAGAGAGACTGCAAGCAAAAATTCGCGTCTTTGCAACGTTTGAAAATATAATTGCGAGCTGCGAGGTGTGAAAGCGCATGCATATGCTGTTTTTTTTTTTTTTTTTTTTTTTTTTTTTTTTCATTCGCTAAAGAAATAATAGAAGAATCTAATAGTTTGAAAACATTCATGATAGAGCTTTGTTCGAATGGAAGCGAAAAAAAAAATTGCGGGAGAAAGCAACTCGAACGTTGAGTCAGGATAAAAGAGCGGGGCCAGATGGCGAGGAGGGCGAAAAAAAGAGAAAAAGAAACAAGATTCTCTCGAGTGCCGTGCTCTCGCGCGGCATTCCCCCGGACTTACTTGGAACTGGACACCAGGTTCGTGGAACCGAGACGGTCATCGGAGAACTCGCTATTTAAAGAAACGAAAACCCCCTTCGAGTTTCTTTTTCTGTCATACTTTTTTCTTTTTTTTTTACGCCCTCTTCTCCCTGCGATGCAACTCTTCATTGACCTTTCTCTTTCTCCCCGGCGATTCTCTTTATTCGGGGTCGTAAATTTTCATTGAATTTCTTCGCGACGCCTCTATCCACGAGGTCAAATGTATAAGGAAAATATTTGATCATATACGAGCGATGATTTATTTCATGCAACTATTACGAAGGTTGCAATTCTTTTATGAAGCTTCGCACTGTTTGTCGGTCTAGCTTTCTTCATTTTTTTTTAACGTTTTTTTTTCTTCCTCTTGACTAACATCTTAGCGTGCGACCATAAAGAGTTAAATATTTCACTCTTTCGTCTGCGCAAGTCGGACTCGACCTCGTTGCGCGACCCGTCTGAGAATCCCGCCAACGTCAATAATCATATAAGAGTATTATTCCATCATCGTCACGATCCATTCGAACCAACTCCTCCGTCTGGGCCAATTTCGTCGTTCTCTTATACTCTTTTTTCGTCTCCTCTAACTCACCGTCAATCTGTTTTCGTCGTGAACGAGGATAAAAGTGCCCATTGAGTCCTCAAATTCGTCCATTATTTCGTATTATCTGTTATATTTCGTGATAACGTAATCGATCCTTCGGTTTACCGTTTGACTTTCCATATTGTTTCGAGAAGTGTGAAAAAATGTTTGTAATATTACGACGTGATCGAGTCATTAGTGACTCGAACTCTCATTATTAATGTAGAACAATGACGTGACCTCGATATCATTCACATTCATTGTCTAGCTTCTCGCGGGGCTCGAAAAAAAAAAAAAAAAATCGACGAAAGAGCTGTCCGATTTCTCCTCTTCTCTTCTCTTGTCAGAAAGTTGCATTTCTCTTGGCTCTTTGCTTGTTCACACTCTCGAGTAAGCGAGGCGCGCGGAGGTTGCAGTCGAAGCGAAGAAAAGAAGAAGAAGAAGAAGTAGATAAAAAAAAAGGAACAAAAAGAGTGGAGGAGATTGGGGAAGAGAGATGAGGAACGAGAGAAAAGGCAAGCGGAGGGGTCTCGAAGAGCAAACGAACAGATATTCCAATGAGAGTGCCAAAGTGAGAAGTGCACAAGAGCGAAAAGAAAAATAGACAGAGCGAGAGAATTGTTGAAGAGACTGTATGAGATAAAAAGAGATGGTATAACAACGAGGCAAGGACGGAAAGGAATAGAAGGCAAAAGAGATGGAGAGAGAGAGAACGAACGAACGAACGAAGCACAGTCATGTGTGTACGGGCTTCTAAAAAGAACCTCAAAGACCATAAAGACCAAGTGATAATCGGTCAGAGACCCTTAACCGAGACTCATAGCAGACGAAGCTCTCTTTCGCGGTCCCCCCCCCCCCCCCCCTTGTACGATGCATCGTACTTTGTTCGTGTGCGACTGTTGTGTTCGTATGTGAAAAGAGGGGCCCCGGCATAAACCAGCTTCGAGTCAGAGCAGGGGGCCTTCTCTACATCGCACACCAGACAACTAACAGACGCGAGGACGTACGAGCGACTCAGACACTTTGCCTCTTCAAGCCTCCTCCTCCTCCTTCTCCTCCCCTTCCGCCTCTTTCTCTTAGTCTCCATCCATCTCCGTTTCTCTTTCGTCTTGTTCGTATACCGAGAGCTATATATTCTCCTGAGATTGCGATGCTGTATATAGTGGCTCAATGTTACCAAAGAATTTCGTTCGAATCGAGAGCCTGGTTCGAAAACAAGTCACGAAATATGCCACTGAAAAAAAGTATCCCATGATACTGCTGATTAGTCCTGCGAGTGAAGCACGATCCTGAATCAATAAATTAAGTCTTTTGAGTTGCAGTTATCTCAGACACACTCTTAACCCTCGCTTTCAACTTGCCGGGTGGCTCAAAGCAAAGATCAAAATATGCACACATGCGTATTTGTGATTTATTCTGTCTGTAAATATATTTTTAAAGCTAAAGAAGAGCCGGAGGAAAAGGATGAATTCAATGAGTAGTCGTTCCGACTTTGTGAACTCCTTTTTTTCTTTTTTTTTTCTATTGCTCCGCGTCGTCGACATCGCGAGTCGGCTTTGCTCTCCTCTTCAAGTTGCTCCGGCTCGCTGGGTCTGGCTGACCACGTCGTCACCTCGTACAAGCTCCATAAAGGGCAACGAGGATATCGCCGGTGCATCTCTCCTCGTTTCATGATCCACCAATGACTTGGCAAACATTGTCACGTAGGCGAGAGGAAAAAGAAGATTGCATTTAAAGACCGCGGAGACTGTTGTAAATCTCCGACATTTTCCAAGGATATTCTGGGAGTTACGTAAGAGTCCGTGAATAATTGATCAAGTCTGGCGGAAAGCTTAATAATGATAATTAGAATAATAAGTTGGTCTTCAGCGGACATACTCATTCAAGATTATTCACCTGACTTGATCAATGAATAGATAAGTTATCTTAGAAACTGGAATTTCTGGTTTCCACATTCGTTGATTCACGATTTACTTTTTCTATTACGTAATTTTGAATTATATTCTCCTTGGTATTACCCAGCGAATTCACGTTTAACAGACAAATTCAGGGACATCGTCAATGATGCGACTCTGAGTACGTATGATTACAGAGAAAGAAAAAAAACCTGACAAAAGCTCATTCGTCACGATGAGACTTTACCGATCCGTGGAGGCGTCGAGACCAAATTGGATTATCGACGATCAAACACGAAATCCGATCAAATCGTTCGGAAAGGGCTTCATCCGCTTTTTTCTTCTTTTCCTTTCGCTCTCTCTCTCTCTCTCTCTCTCTCTCTCTCTCTCTATCGCGCTTTCTACGGCCTTTATGCTCGATTCGCTCCAGGGGTTGGCCGGAGGTGGTCCGTGGGACGGCGTGTCGCAAGAGTTTCAAACGCCTCGTGTCGAAGCATCGGAATTAAGGTTGACGGGATAAGAATATTCAAAGAGGATGAACAATTTTTTATTTCACTCCGCCATATATCAGGTGCTTGGTATTCTCAGACTGTTTTCGATACGTCATCGGTAATCCTTAGCTGAGTAAAGATCATCAAAAATGGTGTCGTTCCTTATAGAAAGCAGAGTAAATTGGAATAACACCAATGATAACGAACTCGTCGTTTCATTCGAACAGATACTAAGCACGATAAAACTCCAGGAACGAAGCACCAAACGTTCTGAAAAACAAGAGCTAACAAGAAGCTGATAAATCCACTTAAAACTCATATATCAAGCGAATATCCTCCTCGAGGACTCCCTAACTCATCATTCTTTTATTTTATCATCTTCTTTATGTATCGATAGAGCTGTTACGGGCAAGAAACGCCTAACACGTAAGCTTTCAGGACAATAAAGATCGAGTTACGTCTTATGTTTTTTTAGTACGTAGAGTGAATCGTAAAACAGGCAACAACATCTCCAGATCTTACGGGGAATGATCGAACGTCCCGAGATCCCATTGATGCAACGACCTTAGAGCAGAGAACAGAATTCTTTTTTACTTCGGATCTGTGATGAGAAGAAATCACATATTTAAATAATGTTTAAAAATGATTCAGGTTCGTCTACGATTACAAAAAAATAATTTATGCTACGCATGGCACCTTGGCGAACGTTTTTTTTTTTTTCATCGTCTGCGAGGAAGACATTGCCGACTAACAAATGTGAAAGACGAGAGGGGAACGGCGCGTATGAAGGGAACGAGAGACAGTTATCGTCCAGCGATAAAAGTCAATGGCGATAATAACGCGTTGATACCGCGATGTCGGGCTGATGCGCCACACGTCTGGCTCGCGTCCGTTATGTCTGCTTGTCAACGGGTCGTTGAACGTCCCTCTTTGCCCCTTCATTGTGACCCTACTTCAAAACCCACTAGCGAACCTTCATCGTGTGTTCTTTTGTTTTTCCTCACTTTCGTTTCTTCTTCTCATTGACGCCTTTTTTCAACTTGTACTATTTCTTTTTCACTTTTTTCACCGTTTCATTGACTTTCTACCGATGTCCGTGTTCCAAGGGGGATTCTGGTCCCGCACGTACGACTATCTTGGAAACTAGCTTATTGTCCTCAAATGGACCTTGAAGGTTTTTCCCCAGAGGAGTTTGAACTGGTGGCCGAGGCTTGGCCGTACATATGGGATCGTTTCATTGGTCCTTTCTGGCTCTAGAACTTATTCTTCGAAATCTAACAACTCCGACTATTCACTGTTTGTGCCTGATGGCTAGAAAATTGTAGAATAATAGAAAATTGCCTTAGGAAAGCCTGTAACAGTGTCGTTCCAGTTTCATGGCAAACATTATCCCTCCATTATCCAATAATCGTGATCAAACATAATCCCACCAATCAGCGACTAAAATGAAGACACTTGCTCTCAACGTATTGTCTCAAGTTCCAGCACACATGTCGTTGCCAGAGCTGAATCTCGAACTACGTACATAATCCTTGTTCCTCAGGAGAAGCATTAGACGTTGGCAAATGGACTGAGTGGGTAGATCAGGTGGATGGATGGCGTGCTCGAGTGCGCCCGAATGAGTTGTACATAGGGCTTGGAAGTCATAGAGGAGAAGAGGACGAAAGGAGGGTGCGATAGGTACGGGGGAGGGGGCTGGTGGTGGTAAAGTACGATACATTAATGCCTCTGAAATAATTCGAGACGCTGCACTCAGTCACGCCAGTCAACGATCGAAGAGAACGCGAATGCAAGACTGGCGTCTGGGATTAAATTTCACGCCGGTGGAAAGGGTGTTTTGTTGGGGGGGCGGGGATGGAATGAGTCGTTGAGAGGGTTGACGAGAGGAGAAGGAAAAAAGAATGAGCGACGGTATGAGAGAACGAAGAATGAAGAGAGAACCTGAAAACCCCGAGTCCGAGGAAATCTGCAAAACAGTGGGAGGTCGAATAATATACATAAACATTCATACAAAAACCTTTATCTACGTATACATTTATCCACATATCTATGTATATGAAAAATGTATATAATGTGAATATATACTAACATGCACTTCACCATCCTTTTCTCGCTGTGCTCGCACTCTCGAAGTACACCGCTGGTGGGCTGTCTAGTAGAAATGGTAATAATAAAATCTGAAGGAGTCGACGTTGGCCATGGTACTGTGCAGTACCACACAGCTATATATATATAGGTACAAAAGTAGAGAGTAGCACAGCAGCAAAAGCAGAGACCGTTCTCCGGGTCTCGGCACGAAGGATAGAGTATTTTAACTTTTTAAGGGTGAGGGGGAGGACGGGAAGGTCGCAGGGGGTAAAAAGGTGGTTGGGTGGGCAAGAGCAGATCCGAAGGAGAAAAGGATAGTGGTGCGGAGAGTAATACATGGGAGATGGTGAGGTGGTATAACAGAAAATGGTGAAAGTACGGTGTATAGAAGAGACGATGGTGCACATATAGCATGTGTGTGTGCGTGTTTGTGAGCGTGTGTATGTTTCTGTACGAGAAAGGGCGAAAAGGGATAGCGCGATGCGGTTGAACAAGGAGGATGGTTGGTGCAGTAAGGGAGAGAGAAAGCAGAGAGCAGTTCACTCGAACAGTTTGGTTGGCTTGTGTCTGCGAGAGAGGGTTGGGTTAGGGGGTGTTTTAGTCTAGACGGGGGGGAGAACCTCCCTTGACTGTACGGGCCGCACGAGCGGGCCCGGTTGGGGTGCTCGCCCGTTTCACCCCTGGCCACCCCCATGCCGTCGTCGCGCCACCAACGCTCCTGCTGCTGCTGCCGTTGCTGCTGCTGCTGCTGCTGCCGCCGCTTTTGCTATATCACGGCTACCACCGCCGTCGCCGCCGCCGCCACAGCACCACTACCATCACTAACGCCACTCAGACTGCTAGCAGACAGGTTGCAACCAATGTCGTGGCAAAACCTCCGCCTGCACCCAACCTCCCCCTCCCCCCCCCCCCCCACATATATCCCCTTTCGAATGCGAGGGCTCATCCCCGGTTCCGACGCATTTCTCTTCCATCGCACCGACGACGAGCATCACAACCGCACCAACCCCTCTTACCCTTTAACACCCCTCCTCGCTCTTCTCCGAAAACCCACCCTCCGACGCCGATGCACTCGTCCAAAATCTCTTAACCTTCCATGCCACCCTCTCGTCCTCTTCCTACTTCTTCCTTTTCTTCTTCTTCTTTCTCTCTCTCTCTCTTCTTCGTTCAACCTACAACCCGCCACTCTTCCCAATGTCGTCGTATACAGACGTCGTCTCCGTTGACTATCCCCTTCTTCTCCCTCGCCTCTTTCACCTACACCTCACGGATTCCCGACGAGTGGATGTTGCCGGAGTATACGAGAGAAACGGCGAAAAGGATGCAGACAGAAATTACGATGGTACGGGGCAAAGAGAAAGGTAAAGATGGAGAAATGAGTGAGATATTCCACAAGTCTCTGTGTATCCGGAAGATAGAAGAAGGACGCCGATACCAGCCCAAGATAACAAAAAAGCGTGGTTTTAGCCTGGATGAAAAAAAAAAGAAGGCAAGTTTGGCGTGGATGGGTCATCAATCGTGTCACCGATGAAACTCTTAATCCCAACCAAACCTCTTTCCACCACGACTTACGCTGACTCTCTTTTCTTCTTCCAGCTATTATTGGGTCGGGAATCTTTTAATTATCGGCCTCTGGAATGTTTCAATGTACAAATCCCAATGTTTCAGGTGGACGTTTTTATCGACGATAGTCTTATACAAGCCTGCACTTCTTAAGCTCACTTTTATCTTCGAAAAGGAAAAAATATATATATAATTATCAATTCTGCAAAATCAAGTTTTCGAGAAACGTATTGATTCCGAAATAAGTAATGTTCAATTCATTCTCAGTGTACGTGGAATGAGAATGTACGAGTAATGAAAATATCTAATAACCGGAAGACTCAAAAGTAACGATTCCAACCTCTTTGTATTTCGGCTTGAAGTGACTGACGAAAATTCCATAAATTTCGCCACTTTCGTTTATAAACATCAAGCACGCTTACATGCATATTTATACAGACTCTTTCACTTTCACTCGTTGAAAATGTCAAACACGGAATTGCACTGAATATTAATAATCCTCTCTCTTCTCCGACTTCATCTCTGTTTCTCACTGCATTCATTAATGCTCGCTACGCGTCAAGAGTCTGCCGGACTATTTTTAGCCGGCTTGATCAGCTGATTTTCGCAAGATATGAAAAAAAAAAAAAAAAAAAAAAAAAAAAAATGTTTTTATACATAGTTTGCCATAGTTTGCACTCATAAATTCTTGCAACTCGAGTCCACCTCGTTATAAACAAATATTTCTCTCCGTTTGTGAGCACGAACCCACTAAAAATAATAGAAAATGAAACTTTCTAGTTCCCGCTTCAATGCAGAATGCCATCCAAAAAAGAACTAATCTCAAAATTCTCATTAAAAATCATTTCCCACAAAACATAATTCTCGATAAATTTGTCTCTGCACAAATGCTCGTTCGCCATATTCATCATTTTCCTTTCTTCCTTCTCTCTCTTTCTTTTCGTCCCTCTCCCCTCCCCCACTATCACACTCTTTTCCTCTTCAATGTTCGTCTCTGTCACGTGGTGCGCGACCCGCGAGTGCAACGCTGCGCATAAGTACTGCCATTGTTTCAGCGACATCGCGATACGCACAAAGAGGAAACGACGCCGCTTCAACAATAATATAATACGGGTAAACAATGGTACAATGACCACAGCCGACATTACCGGTATGCGCATTCACACTCTGGCATATACATGTATATATTATGACGGTCTGACCACGAACATGCGAACGATGCACTTGCGGAAGGAAAAAGTTTTACTCTCGATGTATGCGATATTAAATATCACATTCTATCACAACTATTTCATCATTTAATATTATATAACAAGGCGATAAAAAATAATAAAGAATAGTCACAGGCGAAGGGATGACTCGACAAAAAATATCTCCACCGAGCATACAAAGGGAGAAAAATTTACATATATATTCAGGCCCGAGGATGCATGTGTTACATAAATATACACAAGTGTACAGATACATGCGGTATAAAGCTATGGATAACCAACTCGAAGACATCCTTTGATGTCGGCAGGTGGCTCTTCAGTCCCTTTTGACGAAAATTGCGATTTCACAAAATTCCAGAAACCAAAAGAGCCAAGTGTTCGTATTACCGAGCACCGTATATATATATATATATATATATATATATATATATGTCTATATATATATATAGACAAGCAGAACTCGATTCCCTGTTTCAAGTTCATTCTCACGCGAACCCAAAACATGTCCGGCTGCAGGTAATTAAATTTGCTCGCGTCGCTTATGTACAGAATCTTTTTTTTTTAATACAATTTTAGCTTCTGGCGATTATGAAGGAAATTGGTAAATGTAAGGATCGTTCAAAGTTCTCTTGATTCGGGCTCAAGATTTTTTTTTTTTCAGGAAATAACGGAGTGAAATATATGAGCTCGAGTTGAAAATTTTTTCTTACCCCATCTCGTGGATTGCTCGAGGGTGCGCCGAACAATTTGGCACACAAAGTCAAAGTTTTCTTCGCTCAAAGTCTTCGTATGTTTTATATATATATATAAGTTGACTGTCATGTTCAACTCGTATGAGTGTCTCGACTGTCGACGAGTTTGTGTTCTGGCGCTCGGGAGTGAAGCCTCGATTGTCCCGAGGGAGGAAAAAGATGAAGTCCACATGCCTACACACACGGCACATGTACGAGGAGCCTGTTTCCCAAGCTCCGTGATCTCTATAGCCGTGCAAAGTTTGCCGACTCGGCGTACCTTCCCTCGGGAACTTTCTTCACCGATGAAGGTAATACACTTCGGTTCACGCACGTCCCGAATATTTATCAGTTCGTCTTCGCTCTGAGAAATATATAAGTCGAATTTCCCGTAACATTGAAAGAGAGTATAAAAAAGTTCATATTTACCAAGTTTTACGCCTGTGCCATGTGCGATCCCCTTCCTTTAATAAACCCCAAGGAACTCAGCCGGGGTAGAGGGAAAAAAAAAAGTCAACGAGATGATCGACCGTGCGCGGAAACGCTTGAAGAACGAGAGTCAATTTACCGTTGCGATTTATTAGCTAGCCTAACTTTATTCGACTCAAAAGTTCGACCAATCGAATGATTTTGTTTTTTTTTAATCGAAACCTATTACAGTTTCATATACATCGAAGTATTTTTACTGATAATCGAATATCCTCGTCTTTGCGAGTGTTTTGCTTCTAACGATAAAATATCGTATATATTTTGTTGGATTAACGTCAAACGAAACTCTTAATCTACAATTCTACAATCTATAAAAATCATGACAAACATTTATTCTTATCAATAATATAAATAGTGAAAGAATTTTCACTCTTTTTTCGATTGACGTAAAACTCTTGCCTGTAATTAAACTCAATATTTACGGTAGAAATATTGTTAAAGAGCCAGTTGAAAAAAAATTGGCTGGAACCTTTTGAATTTAGAAGCTTCTACAGCTGAGCTGAGAATAAATGAAATTCATTTTATCGAGGGAAAAGTTTCATTTATCTGATATCTCCGGGCATTGTACATTGTGTACGAAGTTTGTATACAACGGTAGGGTAAAAAAGAGACCGAGAGAGAGGAAGAGAGAGAGAGAGAGGGAAATGGTGCTATCATAACCACGACTTGATGGAAGTGGAGGTAAAAGTGGGAGAAAGAGTGAGTATAGAGCAGCTCCATCAGACCAGACTAAACAAAAGCCATCTGGTTACCTTTTTTTTCTTTTTTTTTTTTTTTTCTTCTTCATGAGCTGTAACCAGAAACCCTTTCAGGCTAATTCCGAGGCCTTCAATTCTCGTTGAGTGTGCGAGCGTGTGTGTGTGTGTGTGTGTGTGTGTGTGTGTGTGTGTTCGTTGTACGTTGTAACCCCCTTCACCCCTTCGGTCTCTTTTCACCGATTCGTCGCTTCGAAACGTTCACCACTCCTACACCAGTCACAGCAGCCCCGGTATATTATGACTACCGGTCCGATAAGCACCACGCGTCATGTTATACACATATATATACGTCTGTATCCATACTTATGGATAAACAGATATATTAACACATATATGTAGGAGCGAATTCATTTGTGGCTACTGCACCCGGCACTCTCAGCGCGTGCCAATAATCTCTCCAAACCGCTACTTTATTTTATTCGAACAATCAAACATCATCGCCTTTCCCGCATTGTTTTTTTTTTTTTCGCGTTTGGCTGGGTAACGTCAAATTACGAGCGAAATCACAGGAACGACACACGAAATAATTCATTTAAAATGTAAATCATTACTATTGATGATAAAAAGGGAAAACAAACAAGATGATATTTGACTGCTCGAACGAGTTGATGTTCGAATCAGAGAGATCCAGATGCCAGCAAGAAATTGTTTGACATCCGATATCACGATAGTCGGTATAGTAATCCATCAGTTACTAGGATAATGAACATTTTTGTTTCCTAGTGAATTTGAACAGGTTCTCAAACACGCGAGATCCACATTAAGTTCGATTCGTTTCTAACAGCGCTCTGTACTCCGGTCGGTTACACATCGATCATTAACTCGTCACGATCAATCGCGTGTGCAATCAACGAATGCTCGATGCTCGATGAATCTTTTGACTCGGAGTGTGGCGAAAAAAAAATGGATTTCTCTGTTAAGCAATATACGAATGGTATATTGATAGTTCGAATTTAAAGTCTCCGGTTAAAAATGGTTTATTAACGGCTCGTAAAAAGATTGATATCGCGTTTAATTTATCACGAATCGGTCGATATACATTTTTTTTGTTTTTTTTTTTTTTTCAATGCGTGCGAGCTCATAATTACGAGTCTTGATCGTCTACGCGAGATCTACGAATACATAAATTCTTAATTGCGTGAACGGGCCACTACGGCTCAGCAATGAATTATTAATTATAGCAGATTCAATCAGTTGCTAATTCAGCCTATTTACCGTTTATGCACTCGAGAAAACAAAAAAGGAGACATAAAAAGGGGAGAAGAAAGAGACGGACAGAGAACGAGAAAAAGAGAAAAACCTCTGGTGTGAGAACGCTGGAAAAAAAATAAAAAAAACAATCTCATTCTACACGGCAATTTCTACTGTCTCATTCCATCCGTCTCTCCGGGGTCTCGTGTGACACGTCACCTCAGGATGACTACGTTCCTCTGGCGCTCGCCAAAGCTTTTCGTCGCCCTCGGCACCGTAATCCAACAACGTCGCTTTATTTATTGAAGCAAAGCTCGTCTTCTCTCTCTCTCTCTCTCTCTCTCGCTCTCTCTCTCGTTCCTTTCTATTTCTCTGCATACGACATCGAATACCATGAAAGACGATGCACTGCGACTCTTCGTGAAACTGACAAATCCTCACTGAAACGGACTCGCTATTAGTTCTCTTGGGACCGGCATACCAAATTTTTTTCTCTTACGTCAAATCGTCTCGGAAACATTCTGAGAAAACAATTCTCGAGCTAAAAACATAATATTTAGAAACAGCGGACACCATATGTGAATTCAATTACGTTAATCCTCGAAAAAGCGTTGAATCATCCGAAAAATTCTGGAGTATAATTTAATGGTATAGAATCACACCATTTCTATTTTATTTCAATTATTATTCAGCAATATTCAGTTGATATTTTTATTTATCATTTTTACAGAATATTCAATCTTCTCGAAAGATTGAAATTCGAGAAATTTGTTGTTGTTGTTTATTTTTTGTACCTCATCGAATCAACACGAACAGCCGAAATCTCTTCTTTTCCGGAGAGCGTCAAGTCGGCCAACTTCACGAAAAAAGTCCAATGGATATAAGGAGAGCTCGAGTTGGCTCTTTTACGATGTCCCTCGGTGTGTCACTGCTCTGGCCTCGTTGGTTCCCGAGAGTCGAGAATCGTCATAAACACGAGTAGGTACTCTCGCGGATTCAATTGTTATTACGTCGGTCGTGCTCAAGAGACAGCGCATAGGACATTGGAACGACGACCTTAATCCGCCGCAACCACGTATCTCGTTAACTTCGTGTTTTCTTCTTCGTCGTATTTTTAAGAGGATTTTACTTCGTTTGAATTATTTATCACGACGACTGAGTGAATTTAATGATAAAGTATAATTCGATTTTTCGTAACGAGTCTCAACAATGGACGACGTATGGAAATACAGGATATTTTTAGATTTACAGAACAAAACTCACTGTCAAAAATGACGAATGCATTTATTCGCGGTTCAAGTATAATTAGATTCTCGAATTATACACTTGAACAGTCTCAACGATGGACAACATTAAAATACAAGATATTTTTAAAACAGAGAACATAAATAACGTCGCTGTTTCGTCATTAGTCTATAAAAAATTTGCAAATTTTGTAATTCCGTAGATTTTACCATTCAAATGAAAAAAAAAAAAAATGAAACGAATTATTGAGATCGAAACTCTGGTCAGTGAGAATTCGGGACAAATATTTTCCTCCCGATTTTCATGTTCCAATTTGAAGATCTTGATTGAGAATCAGACTTGTACATATTTGTTGAAAACGGAACACCGAGAAATACATATATGCTGATCCAGAACGATGACGAATGTCTGACGCGAGCAAAAGCTTATAAAAAAATGATGGCGAATGAACGGACAGACAGGAGTCAGACTGGTTGCGCGGATCAGAAGTTTGTCGCTCGAACGCCCCCGTGAATCCACAGTGAAATGCAAATCAACGATTAACAACCGGTCACCGCATCGAGCACCAGTATAACTCGTTATTCTCTTGAATCGCGTTGTATCGCCATTTATTTCGATTCGGTAAACAAGTTCGTCAAACCGTTGAAAAATTGTCTGAATATCAGAATCTTACTTATTGATTGTAATTTTTCTGTTTGCAAAGGAGGTGAGAACAAAATTTCGCTTGGTTCTGCCGAAGATGAAAAGCAATAATTCAAAATGATATATCGATTGCCTTTTTCTATATAAATCCATGTAGAATCAAAATTTCATCGATTTTTTAAAATATATTATTATAAATGTCATTGTTGTTTTCAATTTTTTTTATTTTTTTTTGAATCACAGCTGATTATATTCGGCTGCAAAATTGAAAACGATTTTTTACTCCCGAATGACAAAAATTTTCGTTTTCTCCTTTACTAGGATCCTTGATACGAAAGGATCCTGATTCGTTTATTTAGAAAAATTTTTTTTTTAGATTAATTGATCAAAATACATTTTCATCTATTTTCCAGATGCACGTGCATAAATTTATGTTTGCTCCAACGTCTTCGATAAATTCTAAAAACGAGAGTTTTATTTCTACCCTTTCATAAATTTCTAATAATTGTAATATTCGTTGAACAGAAAACAAAAAAGTTATGTTCCATTGCAAATAGGTGAGTGTTTTTTTGACTAGTCTGTAAATGACCGTAATTTTCGTATATTTATTTGCTGACGTTGGTGGATTCGGAATATCCCGCGAAAAGAAGACGTCGTCGTCGTTATCGTCAGTGGAGTTGCAGGGTTTACGTCGAAGGTGACGGTGTTGGCGGTACCGACAGAGAGAGGAAGATAGTAAAGAGGGAGGAGAACGAGCGAGAATGAGAGAAGAGGTAAAACGCAGGGGAGATTCGTCGGAGGTGAGGTGACGCTGGAGGGGGCGTCTAGACGCAACGTCACGAGTACGTATAGTCTCTCCCTTTCCCCTTTCTCGCTGGGTACACCGGCTCGCTGAATTCTTCTCTCTCTCTCTCTCTCTCTCTGATACACACTTTCATTATCTGTTTCTCTTCGGCTCTTTCACGTTCCGTCTATTTTCTATCTCTTTTCCTCCGTTGCATCGATATACACGTATATACGTGAAAGCGCGCAGATACTCTCGTCCTCCGGACGCTCCCCTCCGATGCTTCTGGCCCCGATGACGCTGCCTCACTCCCTTATACGCCCGAGCCAGACATTCGGGGCGGATGAGGCGCGTGTGCACCGGGGGTGGCTGGAGAGAGAAAACACTAAAAATGAGTGGGGAGAAATAACGCGGGAGAAAAAGACGGGGAAAAGAAGAAACGGACATTCGTTGTGTGCGTTCAAGAACTTAGATTAGTATTGGTATAAGGGCCGAATCAAGAAGTGAATAAAAGGGAGAGAGCGAGAGAGAGAGAGAGAGAGAGAGAGAGAAGGAAAGAAAAAGTGTAAAAAAGGGAGTCTCTACGACTTTTTGGTTTATAGGAATTGTTACCGGTCCTCGGCCAACATCTAAGTATGTGTGTCTGGGATTTTTCCGTCTGCTGCAGAACTTACCAACGCTATATACGTAGTCTGAAATCTTTTGTGAAAGGATATATAAACATATATATATCCGATATGCCCTTACCTGTTCTTCGTTATTAGCATTCTCCCCAAAACTCTCGTGGCAAGGGTTTGTGGCTTGTGACAATTTCAGGCTGCAACGTATTTACTCAAAATATATTGTGTAACAATATTTTAACGATTTTCCTCCGAATTTACTCCATTATGTTTTCCAGTTCGTTTACCATGAGTTTTATACAAATTATTATTATTCTCTGTTTATTTTTGTTCTCTGTACATATTCGAAAAGTGTTTGCGTAATCGAGCAAATTGCTTATATCGCAGAATCGATCTTCGTGGAGCGAAGCCTCAACTTTGTTTCCTTTTCGATTTTCTCTATTTCTTGCAAAAAATGGTCAAATGACATTTAATCGATGTTTTTTGAATCACTAAACCGGATTTAACAACTTGAACGAATGAAGTTTTTGATGGATCGTAATGTTGAAGAATACTTCTAAGATGAATCGAACTTGCTTCTTTGGAAAAACAATTTTTTTATTTTTTTTTTTATCGACCGACACAACTCCGCCTCGTTTTCTCCACTGAGTTTATGTATCTGTCGGAGAAAGCTCTTGGTTCACGCAGATGCTCCAGGACGTACGTGAATTCAGTAGATGCGTTGTATCACGTAATCGCGTACATAGAAACAGCCAAATGGATGCGGACGATATGGGAGCGCATTTGGAGATAAACGAGATGGGAGAGAGAGAAGAGTAAAAGAGAAACTGAGTTAGGAGGTAGAAAGGTAAAATTTATAAAGGATACGAAATACTTTGGTATCAGCCGAGATATATATACACGTTGCAGTAAAAGCCATGAGCAACCTTGTGGTCCTCGAACGCAACGTTGCATACACGTATGGAACATAAACCAGACGAGAGACGCCCTTGGGCGAGAACAGGGAGGGCCAGAGGGAGAGAGTGCATCAAAGTAGCCGCGAATTGAGTTTTCCTCTCTCGTCGTCGTTTCGGTGCTGTTGCTGTTTTGCTGCATACGTATACAGATTCTCCTTCTCTCTCTCTCTCTCTCTCTCTCTCGCTTTCTCTCTCTCCTCTCTCATTTTCTCTTTTTATCCTCTCGTTTCTATCCTCTTATTACTCTTTCCCCTCACGTTTCATCCTCTCGTGTATAATGGAACTACGTACTGACGTTGACCGAGTTGCGACACTTTTTATTCCCCAGTTCCCCGCAGACACATTGTAGGAGAAACAAAAAAAAATGAAATTAAGCCCGCTTAAAGTCGTTGAATACATCGGTGTATGATCATTTGTGTATTTTCATCCTGAAAAAAAAAAAAAAAAAACAATGATGGCCGCAGAATTGACGGATGCTCAAATGTTCTACTGAATTTTAGATGTCTATGGGTTGACGATTCTCTGACGATTCTCTGGACCGGTGAGAGCAAAAGAAGTTTGAGAAAACGGACTTTTTTCCACAAGTCTTAGCGTCCCTGCCATTAGCGTTCGATTTTTTTTTTTTCATTTACAGCTGTCAGATTTGAAGACGAGTTATCAAAGTTTGTGGATTTTGAGCCTACCGAAGAGGAGACGATTGAAAAAAGGAAAAACGGATTTTATACCGCGGTGCAGTCGAATATTTGTGACGAAGCTTCGACCGAATAAATTCGTCGAATAAATCGAATCGTTTCATATTTACAAAGATTTTCATTTTTATTTTAACGTGATCGGTAAAGAGCTCTGGAAAGATGGTTCCCAAACTCGGTCCTATAATCCAGATACAAGGCCTAAATTCGGCAAACCTCCTATTTAGACTCTCCAGTTGACTCATACGTGATATTTTTGGCTTAGAGCAGCGTGTTTTCGTTCGAAGCGCATACCGAGAGCACGAGCACGAGGGCGCACGCGAGCGTTTCCACGCATCTTAACTCGTACATATAGCATACATACGTTCATGTATATATATAAATATTAAACGTATAAATATATACCTATAAATGTATTACAGTATGCAGCAAAACTGCATCGGATCCCTAGCATCGGTAGTAGCAGCGTTACGTCATACATCAAGAGAATTCGCTATGTGGATGCATCGTCCACTTTCCGCGACTGGAATAACTCTTCGCGGAGACCTCATTTTTCACGTTTTCGACCCCCTCCCCCTTCCCTCCCACCCTTTGAATTCTTCAAATGATTCTCATCGGAGTTATTTTCAATCAAATGTATTTCAAGTCACAATAATTTGACTAAAAGATGTCCACGCTTTAGGTAACGTTGGATTTTTTATTTCAAATAACAGTTTTTTTAAATTTTTTTTAACTTTGAAATTTCTGCTTTGTTCTTATACATTGTTTTCATTGTCAATCGATGGGAACCGTTTGAGCAAATCAAATTGAAAGAAAATCTAAAATTTCTTAATCACTCAATTTCCTGTAATTTCCAGGGTGTATTTCCACCCTTCATTTTCAATAAAAGTCAATCCGCGCATGTGGCGATAATAAAAAATGAAAGAGTTCCAAGCTCAAGGGTATTTGCTTCAACTTCGAAATCACGCAATTTTCCATGATGCATATTCTGTACAGAGAGGTATACCGGTGTATTTTCACCCTTGGATTGCTATTTTATTCGTTGTACTACCAACGAGAGGCTTACAAGTAAATTTTTTTTTTTTTTTTTATTCCCCCTCGCAATTACTGACCTATGACAACCATCTGGCTCGATGGTAACGTCAGTGGTACAACCCCTCGTTATGGATTCTCTCTTCCATTACTACACCCTGGCAATTATGCGTTACGCGTTTCCTTAAAGCGCAATAGCAATGCATCAATGTAGGCTTAAAAAAAAAAAAAACCTTGTGGAGGTTCTCATGTTTTCAAAATTATTATCTAGCTTTGAATTAATATTTTATTGGTCGATGCAACTACGAGTAAAATGAGTGATATTTATTTGAATATTTTATTGATTTTTTAAAATAATTCAGTGGAAATTATTGAAGATAATTCATTTCTTTTTTTTTTATTGAAATAAAAACTGGTAGCTTCGCTGTCCACTATTTATTTCAATTCCTTTCAACGCGGAGAATGAGTTCGACTGGGTTCACAACTTTTTCAAGAGAATAACGATTTTTTCGAAAAAAAAAAAGCAGAAGCGTGACGAAAACTTCGATTAAGATAAAAAAAAAATATTTCATCTGCAGAATCGTACCCTTTGGTAGCATGGAAGTCGATGAATAGAGTTGTATAGTATATGACGCCTCCGCTAGGGGAGTAAGAATCAGGCTTAAGAGACAGTGTAAAAGAGAGACGAAGGGAAGAAAGAAAAAAAGGTATATAGAAGTGGATGGAGAGTGAGAGGTAGAGAAGAAAGAGACTGAAGAAAAGAGGCTTTTCATTGAGAGAAAATCTGATTGTCGCTTACTGCTCGACGTTACTCCCAGAGCCAACTGCTAATGCGCTAATAACCGCTCTGCTGCTGAGAGTGCAATGGTTGAATGCATTTTACATTGAGTACGAGGCTATTACAATCTCTCTCTCTCTCTCTCTCTCTCTCTCTCTCTCTCTCTCTCTCATGAAATTTCTCTCTATATATACGTATATGCACATATAGATTTTGTTTTTCTCCGTCTCACTATCGTTTTGTCTCGTTTTATTTCACGAGGTTGACCCGAGTTACGAGCAGGAGAACTTATACGGAGCTTGTAATGCACACATGTGCACTCGAAAGAGTTTCTCGGTAGTCGTTGCGGCGTACTTGAGAGAGAACCGAGTGCAAGTCTCGCGTACTCAAAGATGAGCTCTCCGGTAACGAGACGAATGCAATTGAACCGAGTAACCCGAGCGACGGTTAACCCAATAATCGGGGGACACATATCAAGCCCCGTCGGGAATCAACGAACAAGACTCTCGCCATGCTCGTCAATTTCATTTCTTCTCTTCTCCACTTCTTGAAATCTTTTCTCTTACAGCTACTATTCTCTCTCTATATGAACTACGAATTTTTTAACCTCATAAGGAATTCGATGACTGTTAAAAAAATTCACAAAAACAATGTTCTTATCGTATGTCAATTTTATCGGAATGATATCTCTTCAGGTTCGAACGCAGTTCTTCTTTTCTAATTTAAATCGATGGGAAAAAGTATTTTCTGCCATCGGGGATAGTAATATCGTGCTAGAGAATGTTAATTTTATTTGACATGAGTTTTTTTTTCAAATCTTTCAATCGATACCGATCGTAGCCCTTTATTTCTCTTCGGTGCTTTTTTTTTTCAGTTAAGACCTTCGCCGAGTTCTTTAATGGTAGAGATATGCATAGTTCTGAAAGAGTCGAAGACCTATCCCAATAAAAGACCTGCTAACCCTCACGACTCTAGACGCGGACCTAATAGTCCTGAGTCACGCTACAATTCACCTTACATTATTTATGTCTTTGACATAAGTATACGCGCTAGGGTGTGCATAAAAAAAAGCGATATTTTTTTTTCGCTCGCATCCACTGAAAAAAAAATTGAATTATGGTAAAAAATGAAGCATCATACAAGGAGAGCTTAGAATTAAATTATTTCGCGATGCGCTCTGCATTTGAAAATTTTCCATAAGAATAACACAGGAAAATAATAGGATCTCTGAACATTGTGCTAGAACCGTTGAGAAAAAAATCGCACAGATATGTCACTAATATATTTTTGTAGAGAATCGAATTACCTACAAAAAAAGTCCTTACGAGCGATACCCTCAGAACATTCGTTCAATTGTTATAGCTGCTCAAAGTTGGATGGATAAAAAAAAAAAATATTCAAGAAGTTTTGCTTAATGGAAAAAATTTATAGAGTTTTTTTTTTGTAGAAAATTATTTACTTTGCTGAAAAAAAAGATCATTGAGAAAGTAGTCGTCTAATCACTACAAAAATGTCATGTTCGATTGTCAAAAAATATATATTTTTCTCATTTATAAACTCATGAATATAAAGTAACAACAGAATCTTATCGTCAATTGTTTAAAAAGATTTATTAAGCACCATTACGAACGACAGTGAATAACGAATGGGACAATGGTTTTTTTTAGGGTTTGTTCGTTGCGATTAGAATATTTTGGTACGCGCTTCGCCAAATAATTTGATTCTAAGCTCACCTTGTAGGATGCTTCATTTTTTTTATTCAACCTTCATTGGTGCATGCGCAAACCAAAAAAAAAATGTCGCACACATAAACGAGACATTACTAGTAACTGAGACTCCGGAAAAAATAAAATAAATAAATAATAAAACTGAATAAGAAAATGAAGAAGGAAATATCAGCGAAACGTGGACGAAAAATCTAATCGGCGTTATAAACGCAACAGATGATTTTCCCATGATCGATTAATTACCGGTCATGTAGAATCGACGACATTGAATCAGCTGAACTCGAATCAATCTACTTGAATATACAATTATCACAGGTTTCTACCACAAATTGAGAGAGCAGACGATCAGCGTTGTTTTTTTTTTCGTCTCTTCGCGTTCCAAAATTGAAAGACGAAACGGTTTGAAATATTCCGCAACAAGTTGAACGTCCCAAAAAACATAATTGACTATTTTTTCATTTATCCATCTCTACAGAATCTCACAAAAAATGCTATCCAGTAGAAAAAAAAATTGGAATTATTTCGAACGTAAACGTGAAAATATTGAAAGAAATTGAAATTACATGTTGCGCCAACGAAAAATCATTCGTTTGAAGAACAAGAAGATCGATTTTTCATTTACAAATTGTTGCTTCATATATATATATATATATATATATATATATATATATATATATATATATATATATGTATATAAACATCAAGATCTGGATTTAATTATACATAGGATGCTCGGAGTGCACGCATGTGTATGGACAGCCGAAAGGCCGGGAAGTCTGGAGGTGTCTCGCAGGGCCCTTGTCGCGCACGCCAGGGCGTGCGGCTCGCATTTCGATATCACGCTCGAACGACTCGATTTCGATAGTGTCGCGTCGTTCTTGTGCGACAACGCGTTCATACATATATACATACACACATAAATACATGCCATGCCATCACGTCACCGAAACGCCCGCTGGGAGTCCAAACTATGTGCATCCCCGAAGCATATATATATACGAGACATTCCGCGTTGAATGGACCCAAAGATAGATCGTCTCCCATTATTATATTCTCTTTATAATTCCATCTCAATCGTTTCAACCGCACCGAATGAACAAATATTTCGAGATAAATTTTCTAGTGCCTGGTGCAAAACATTTTTTTATCAAAATGAAGTATAAAAATGATCGATTGCTTTTGCATTACATCGACGAGATGAGTAACAACGCGTGACAAACGTCAAAAACGATTTTACTATCGTTGCAATCTTATCTTAAGAACAGAAGATAGGATCGAATATCTGAAAAACGAAAAGCCCATGAGCACGGTGTGTGCTTACACCGAAAACGAAATATTGTTGAAATTTTAAAATATTTCGTTGAATAGACCGTTTAAAAAAAAAAAAAAATTTGCTCTATTTTGTTTTGTCGAACGTATTCGACAAAATATTTGAAGATTTCCAGTCATTGTTGCTTGATCTTTGAACGATGATCCCGACGCAAGTTCCTTCAATGTCACATTCATAGGGTGATGCGAAATGAAGAAGTTTAATTTCGCAAGGGCATACGACTGGAAAGATTCAAAACTTTCCAATGACGTTGGATGCGTCTTTTAACAAACGATATTTGTATGTATACGCGTATATATAAATCGACGTATCTATATAGGTAGAGAATCCGAAGCCGCGCAGTTCGATCCGCGACCCCGGCCAGTCTCTCGCCCGAAACGGTCTATGTATACATATACATGGTGTATAACACACGCGTAAATGTTCGAGGGCTACGAGGACTTTTGACTCTCTATATAGCGGTCTGGCCTGGCTAGACTGCACCCCCGCCGGTCTAGGCCGCCGAGTCGCGACCGGCGCACAACGGGGGTAGACGAGACGGGAGTTTCTACTACCGCTCACTGCGAGAACGGGGTAGAGAAATAGAGCGAGAGAGAGAGAGAGAGAGGTATAGGAGTGAGCGCGCATCGTGTCGTGAGACGTAACGACGAGGGGAAGGGGGTAAAGTGAGAATGGTGGGGGACGGTGGGAGAACTCACCAACTCTCGCCCTCTCGCACGACTCCCGCGAGGTAGGGGGTGCCGGCTAGACATCGCTCAGACAGTCCAGGGGGCCGAGCGGGGCGACTTTACACATTGGCGTAGACCACGCGCACGCTCTTTTTCCACATACTCCCTCTCTCTCTTTCTCTCTTCCTTCCTCTCGATACTCTCTTCTCTCTTCCGCAGTTTCAATCGTAATCACATTTTCTTGCGGAAATTAAATAGTTTAGTCACTGCGGCGAGGTTGGCTTGTTTTGTGCTTGTTTTCAATTTTTTTTATCCCCCCCCCCCCTTCCTCCGCCCCGTCGAATTTCCATTCATGTACGCTTCTATTCTTTACTTACCGAAGGTTAGTTTTAGTTATTCGAATCTCTGGACCTTCGATCAATGTTCATACTGACCTCAAAGGCTATTTTTTACGTACAGCGATTAAAAATTCATTTATCAGCTCGTAACAATATTTTTGCTGGCTCAAAAACACGGTATAATAATAAAACTGTATTTGTTCATATCATTTCGTTGATTTAATATTTATTTTATGGAGCAACATGTCAAAAAACATTTCATGATCCTGGCGGGCGTTGAAGTTATGCAAATTTATAATTTACTGATATTAATATTATCAATAATAGGTAATTGTACTAAGTGATATTACTAATAATCAGTGACTGATTTATCTCTTGCGAATGTGAGCTTTTCAAATATATTTTATGATATTAAGTTTTGAGAAAAATATCGATGAAATGATCGACGGGAATGAAACGTTAGACACATTTATATTTTCGGCATGGGAATCATATTGAAATTCCATTGTCGGTTATACTCTATTGAGAATTTTTTCTACGGTTAATTAAATAATTCATTTATGGAGTGGAATCTCGTGAAGTGAACAAATTTTTTGGGATCGATCCCTCGATATCGACGCCCATGGTTCGGACAGCGAGGAAAGCGCGGCGGCGGCAGCGGCAACGGCGGCGGCGGCAGCGGTGGTGGTGGTGGTGGTCCGTTTTTTTGCTCTCTTTTCTTTTTCGTTCTTCTTTTTTTATCGAGTGACTGCGGAGTCGAGAGTTGAGTATAGAGTCTCGAGTTGAGTCGAACGGTGGAGTCGAAGCGCGCGGTCTAGACGAGAAGGCGTCCCGCGTCCTTCTCTCGCTCTTTGGCTTCCTTGGGTGAGCGTTCGCCGGGTGGCGAAGAAGATGAGGTACAAAACCGTTTCACGGACAAGACAAGAACAACCGCCACCCACCACCGACGTCTCTTGGTCTTCCGCGTATGTCTCTCTTTCTCTTTCTTTTTCTCTCTCGAGCTTTCTCGTTGGCTTTTCTTGCCAAAGCCCGAGGAGACGAGTGAAACTCCCCCCCCTCTCTCCCCCCCCCCCCCCCCCCCCCCCTCGTTCTTCCTTCCTCTGTTTCTTTCATGACCTTAAAATTCTTATTATTTACAGTAAACTTTGCAACAATTTTCATCAATCGATTTTTGTGTATAATTTACTTTCGACCGATTTGATAGACTCGATAAAAACAAAGGCATCGAAACAGCTAACAAAATCAATCGAATTCGTTCTCGTCAGAACGAACATTACTTTTTTTTTTTGGTTAACAACTAGGAATTATATTTTTTTGTCTCTGTTATTTCACGGAATCTTAGCTCATTCGAGATGAATTCTAATCCAATAAATAATTTTTTGACCTCTCCTGTGCACACAAACATAAAATTAAACTCCCCTTTGTATCCATCATTCT
The DNA here is from genome assembly GCA_037576405.1 of Campoplex capitator. NCBI lineage: Eukaryota > Metazoa > Arthropoda > Insecta > Hymenoptera > Ichneumonidae > Campoplex > Campoplex capitator. The sequence goes on along the minus strand of JARBWI010000004.1, from coordinate 11,609,100 downwards.
CTACGGAGCTCGTTTTCCATCATCCCCTTCTTTGCAAAAGGTCCACGTATATGATGACGTTTTGTCGATCCTTACACCCACATAAAATGTATACGAAAAAGTATGCAAACGTCCATATACGTATATATCATGTTGCAAGGATATATATATATTTGGTAACAAAAAGACGAAAACCTGTGGCCCATTAATCACGCACGCTGGCCACATTTCCATCGTCGAGACGTTTCGTGTAAGCTTGATTTGTTTCGCACGAACGATTCTCAATACACATCAGTCTAGCACGAAACAGCAGGGGGCTACTTCTATTCTCTTCGTCCGCATCCCCCAATTCCTCCCCTCCCCCTTCGCCCTTTTACTCCCTCATCATCCTGCTGCCTTTTTGCTCTCCAACCCTCTGGCACTCTCTCGCGCCCGCGACCCCTTATATCTCACTCAATTGTTTCGCCATTATCGAAACCCGGCGAGAAGCCAGACGATAACAACTCTAAAAGCGAAACTGGCGACGAATCTCTGCGAGCTATGTATATACCGTATTAAACGGATTCAAGACAATCGCACACTAATGAATGAAAATCCTTCGCACTCCTCTTTAATCGTTCGCATACATTTTGAATAATTCAATCATTAAAACTATTATAACAATTTTTCATTTTTATTTTTAACCTCCGTTCTTACTGTCCGATCTCATCTCTTCGATCCAGCACTTTTCTATCGCATCATTAATTCTCTTGTTCCTGAACAAGATTCCCCGAGAGTGTTGCCATAAAAAATCATTCTTTCCTGATGCTCGATTCTCCATCGCGTTTGCATCGAGGCTCAGAGAAACTGCGGAAAACCCGGCAGATCAAAGACTCCCATTTTTTTATCGATTTTTTCAGTCGCGATTAACAGGATCGGTAACTCGAAATCAGAATGAAATCGAAAGCCTGAAGCTCGCAGTGAGATTGATGGGCGAGCCTGGATGCCTGGATAAGCGGTTCCGGAACCAAGTATCGGCCTGGCCTGAAGCTGCTTAACTTTTGGATTATGCCAGTCGATGATAATGGATTCTTTGAATACGATCTGTTAGGTTAGAATGAAAATTGAGCGAATTGAAATAATCGTGGGAATTCTGAACCAATATTTTGGTAATAAAAATATTCTTTTTTGTCCATTCGAAATTCTTGCACAAACGTCATTTGTTTTAAAAATTTCATTTTTTCGAGATAACCGGCAAATTAAATTGCGTAAACTGCTTCCGATTCAACTCATTCTAGTAAAATTATTTTCTTGCCAATACCGATTTGATATTAAATTAAATTTCCATTTTTCGGTAATCGAATGAATTTTTGTAATGTAAAAATATCGTAAAAATATTGATGAATGGCAGCACGGTTGACGTATGAAGTACAAAGATTATACTAAAAGTAATATTGAGGTTGGATGAGCGATGGGAATATCTATGTGAAATCGAATGGCAACGAATAGAGGTGTGAGGAGAGGAGGGGAGCACCCCGGAAGGAGAATTGCAAGGGGAAAAAGAGAGTTTGTCGAACGTATGTATATGAGCGATAATATCAGACACGAAGGGATAATAATATCGCGTAACCGGATGCGGGATATTTGGGTATTCGATCGAGTTTAGCGATCGGGCGGTTACAGTAGTTCGTTTCACGTGGGAATCCATGAGCCGTATAACCGCACGCACTTCTCTCTCTCTCTCTCTCTCGTCCTTTCTTCTTCCCGTTTGTCGGTTGTCTGGTAGCGCGGATCCTCGCGGACGAGTTTTGCGTCCCTTTTCCGTCGCTCCCGGAAGTCGAGTCGACCGCTGGGTGCTTGCCAAACGGATGATATGGTAACAGAGGCGCATGGAGGCATTGCGACGAAGGAGAGGAAGAGAGAGAGAGAGGAAAGGACGAGAGGGACAGGTGGTTGATTCGCGAACTCAGCCTAAGTGGACAGGAAGGACGAAGAGAGATGAAGAAAGAAAAGGAAAGAAAGGGAAGATCGTCGCGCACCGGCGTCATGTCTGGAGTGGTTGTTGGGAAATCGGCGACGTGGATTCTCTTCAATCCTCTCTGTCCCTCTCTCTCTCTCTCTCTCTCTCTCTCTCTCTTCCTCTGGCTCTTTCTCGGTGGCGTGAAACGCGGTGCGAGCTTCTCGTCACATTCGCGTATCGTTGCGGCTACCACAAAAGGGCCAACTCCCGAGGGAGTGAAAGAGCTCTGTTGAATATATACGCTCACGTATCATGTGGGCAGATGAGACAGGACAAGAGTAAGAGAGAAATCAAGAGAGAGAGAGAGGAAGAGAGAGAGAGCTATGCACCGGCAATGAAACCCTCCGAAGCCCACATCGAGACTCTCGACGAGCCAGCGGAGCGTCGACTCGGCGGGCCCGGCAAATCGCTCTCAAGGACCCCGCGTCGTCTCGTTTCGTGTCCGGGACATTATAATATATATGTATGCGTACGTATATGTATACTAATGGATGGATGCACATGCAGGTCCCTTATATATACGATCGCGCCTCTGCGATGCAATTTTTTTATCTCCCTCTCTCTCTCTCTCTCTCTCTATCTCTGGCTCACTCTCTTTTTCTTTTTCTCTTTTTTTCTCCCCCTTACACTGACGAGACTGCACGAGACACATCGCAGTAGCCTTCCAATCTACGCGTCCGTCCCTCTTGCGCGTGCGATGTCTGTTTCTGCTCTTCGCGTGTGCATATCCTGCGAGTCTGCCGCATCCACTAATAATTTTCCCATTTACAGAATACATGCATGAACATGTGTATTTTTTAACCTATAAAAGCTTTGTTCGCTATAAGGCTCTCTAATAAGTCCCCCGAATTATTCCACCTTCCTTTCTACCTGTCTGTCCTGTTTTTCTATTTTTTTTTATTTTTTTTTTATTCCTTAATAAACCTCTCGCATATTTTTATCGAGATGAAAATATCAATTATATTTCAGATATTTACGTGAACTCGAAAATTTTCGAAATATTTCGTTCCAAGCGAATCAGAACGTTAGAAAATTTGTCGAGTAATTACAATCCCTTTGAATTAGCTCGAGTCTCAGAAAATGATAGTCTCGTTGGCTCTCGCCTTTACGTAAGTCTCAGCGATGATTACGCGATTCATATATATATACAATTACTGAATTAATTCGTGCTTTTGTTTTCGATACAATTTATTGAATTTCATTGAACCTGTATACAAATAGCTCCGTCTATAAATCACTGAAAAGAGTATAATTTACACCGATCTTTTGTTCGCGTTTTTCGAATCGACAAAATACATTTCCGAAAAATTGAACGAATTGGTGTTGCGTAATTATCGTCGAGCCGCAAATATTCGTTATCAATATTCTATTTGTTCGAATGGGATAAATTTATCAAGCTTAAAATTTGTAACAAATAAAGTGAACCCGATGCTGCTGACGGTAATTGTAGTATCTATATATGTATGAACATAGAAATCTCGAGTGGTTGGTTGGATGCAGAATCAGAAGATGTAACGACCGATCGATAGCCGAGAGTCTCGTGTCCTCGACGCTTCGAATCTCCGTCGTATTGTATATTCAAGGAATGCTTGTCTCCTTTCTATAGATCTCTACCGTTCCACAGCATCCCTTTGGTCTCTCTCTATCCTTCTTCACCTTTCTCTCGCAGTCTCGGTCCATCGTTGTCTCGCTCTTTCTTTCATGATCCTCAAATTCTACACTGTAGGTTGTCTTCAACCTCCGTGCTTTTCTCTCTTCCCCCTCCCCCCCCCGCCCCTCTCCCTTCTCCCGATGCTCCTTCATGTCGTCTAGTCACGAGGTGGCGGGCGACGAAACTCGCGCGCGCACAAACACACGCACACAAATACAGGATCCTCACACCTCTCGACCGGTGCTCCAACTTGTCTCGCCGTTTCGTTCGAATGGGTTGAATCTTTCCTCAGAGGAATCTTTCTATATTTCTTCAATATCATCTCCTTCTCCTCGTCTAAGCAATTCTTCTTCGCTCTTCCTCTCCTCACCCTCTTCATTTTCCCTTTTTTTCCTTTTTTTCCTTTTTTTACTCTACGCGATGTCATTTTCTTGCCTTTTTTTTCCTCCCTTCCACACTCCTTTCGTTCTGTTTTCTTTTTAATTTACTCCCCTCCCCCCTCCCCCCTGGCTTCTCATCCACTTTTGTTCTCTCAGGGTGGTCCGCAGCACCAAGGTGCAGTATACGGATTTTCCAAGTCTCGCAAATTTATATCCGCGCTTCTCCTTCTCGAGATGAAAATATACGTCGTCGTGCGATATGCTGCACGAAAAAACTCCTCGAATATGTATATAGCCATACGCATTGATGTAACTTTTGCCTCTGCCGTTTTGCCCTTCGCTTCGATCGAGTTTCATTGCAAAAATATTTCTTACAATGCCAAAATACACCGTGATTACAGGCTCAATCTTTATTCGATCGGTATCTCGGAGGGGAAATCATTCTCAAAATTTGCCAAAATTCTATTCCAAATTAGTCACGATGATTTTAACTTTTTTTTATATTTTGGGTGTTCGTTAACTATTCCTGACTGTTCACGGGAGGCAAAAAATGCGAGGGAGCGGGGGGGTTATTCTGTCTGGGGGGAGGGGGGGGGGGACATTTCTGTTTAAAAACAAAAATTTCTTACAAAATTCGACTGTAAAAAACGGTGGTCGACATTCTGATGGTTTTTGGATCAAAATGCATGGAGATAGAGGTTGCTGACACGGATGTAGAGAACTTGAAAAAATCTTTGAAATGCTGAATATCGTAGGGTTCATTGAAACCTTAAAAACGAAATTTCGTTTGTGAAAAAACATTTCGACTGTGCAACAAAATATTTTATGGTCTCAACAAAGTTTCGTTTCAGTATAAAGAAGTTATGTTTTGTGATATTCGTAATTTTGTTGCCTGAAGAAAAAAAAATTGTTTATTACGTGCAAAAAAATATTGCAATATTTCAACGAAATTTCGTTTTCAGTTAACGAAAGCTGATTTTATATTTTTCATTAAGTTCGAAAAATATTCGATCGCTCTTCCTCCAGTTTTTCGTTGAGTTATGATAATTTTTAATCGTGATTCTGACGAATAACAAATACGCATAATTTTCCGTTTCTTAAAGAACATCTTTATTATCGAAATCAATGAAATACCAATTCCACATCACATGACGTCAACAATAATTCGTTCTCAGAAGCCTTGATAGCGACGATGATGATGCTTACACTGATTAATATACTTGAAAATTTTCGTGTACCAACGCTCTGGATAACTCAGAAAATCCCATTGAAATCAGTTCAGTGGTCCCCGAGGTTGTATTATTCCGATGATGATGACAGAGCAGTTTTTTACGATTCAGTTATCAAGGACCGGATCCCTCTAGTTCAGGGACAGTCCCGTTGATATTTTTTTCTGGCACAGTTTGAGCTGTAGGTTCTGGTTTTATTTCTTCAAATTCTGCATCCGTTGCAGGAGGTTTTGTGAGCGGTTGTCGTATGATTTCACCGTTGATCGCACCCTCCGTCTAGTGGGTATAAAGAAAGAGGAAAACGATGAAAAAATAATCATCAAATAAACTTACAAATATTGATCACACTTTTTAAGACAATATTTTTCATTTTTGAAATTTTTTTCTTTCTCACCATTTTAACGAAAATTACAACGGTATTGCGGTATTGGAAATCAATTTTGATGATGTATTCGAAACAACACGTACACAGAGATAGTTATACGCGAAATAATCAGACTCTTGTCAATTTTCAACGAAATTTACGAAGTTTTGAATTTGAAATATGAAAATAATAATTTTTCGTACAAAATTTCCTGCGTGTAGTGATTACGAGAAAAATGAATAAAAATACAATAACGATTGACTCGGATGAGACGAATTCATTTCAAACATAAGAAATTAATTTCATTAGAAATGGGATAGTGATTATACATTTGAACTCACATCTCGCTTCTGTGATTCAATTTCGTCTTGGTTTGTTTGCGCCTCTGCATTTTCGATTTCAATCTGTTGGGGGTAGCCTAAAGCCCCGGTGACTACGAACACCACCAGCAAAATCGTAAAGAGTTGAAATTTCTGCATCGTTGGCTCGCGTTGATTGAATTTCACGTAGAACTGAGAAGATTGACAAACCAGAGAGCTGATTTGAGCCGATACGAAAGTAAAACTGTCGCTTTTTTGAACAACGAAACAAGCTTTTATACGAGTTGAAACATCAACAGTTTCTTGTTTGACGTCTGTTCACGCGCCATTAAAAATTACAAGCGCGTTAGATGATAATATCAAGTTCAGATTTCGTACTCTTTCGTGATAATTTTCATAACAAAATAAAAAATGATTTCTGAATACGTGCCCATCGTTGAAATACCCGCGTTTCGTTATTTCCTGAAATTCATTTACGCACGCTGCTTCCAGCGTCATTCAAAAACTTTGCCTTTCAAACATAATTCATCGAAGAGCTTCGTTTTCTTTATATATTTCGTTAGAAAAAAAAAAATGAAATTTTTGTCTCGCTAATAAGTTTTTCGATAATTTTCTCATGTGATACAAAACTTTCTTTTCATATTCTCGCATCTACTTGTAGCTTGAAGAGTTTGGGGTTTCCGGTTTTGGCTTTGTCTCACGAAAATTTTCAGCTGAAAACAAAATAATTCATGTTTTCCGTGTTTTCCGATCGAAATTCGTTGATACTTATTTCGAAATTTATGTTTTTAAAATTATGACGTGTTTATCATCGAGAAATAAAATTTGTTGATTCAAACACTCAATTCGTTGGCTCGAACGAATGTTTCTCGCGCCACATCGAAAACATCGTTGAATCAACAAAAGTTCTGTCGAATCAACAAATTCAACGCCACGATTTGTTGATACAACAACAGAAATGTTGTTGAATCAGCAAGTAATTTCTTTTTCTCGATATACCCACGCGATCGATGATAAGGTGGAGTCCAAACTTTTTATTCTTCCGTGATAATTTTTAAAAACTAAAAAAATAATTCGCAAATACGTATGAATCATCAAAATCCGAACGTTGATTGAGTCACGGATTCGACGACGGTTGAATTTCCTTGTTTCGAATGCTATTCTATAAAGAGATAAAAAAAAAATTACTTTTTTTCTCTCTTCTCTCTTTCGATGTGAAAACACCGATTTTTGAAGTTGAAGACTGATTCGTTCGAGTGAATTTCCATCGAAAAGTGCGAAAAACGCCGACTATTTGCATCACATTTTTTCCAAGAACTCGTAAAGGAAACAGAAAACTTTTTTCAAAGTGCAAAAATACAAAAATTGAATCTTTTCTTTCTTTTTTTTTACATTCTCTAACGAATTAATCGAGTAGCAAAATCATTTTGATTGAAAAACTGACGAAGTTTCGAGTCTGACATTAACCTTCGTATATCCATGAAGGAAATAGTATTTTTTGCCCAACGCCTTTGCGCATCGTCGAGTCTGAAAAAGAGAGACGGTGAAGATGAAAAAGAACTAAAAAAGGAAAGAGGACAGCAAGGAGAGTACGAAAAGACGGTAGTGGGGTGTGTGACGTCACTGTAAAATCCCCACCAAAGTGGTGGTACAACCTTCTCGGTAGGGGTAAAAGATAAAGGGGTGGCAGGATGGTGAAAAAGGAGGGAGAGAGTGCTCTGTAGAGGATGTTCTATGAAGAGGGCGTCGGTGTAACGTTTCAATGTCACGGCCACCACCGGCTCAATCTCTCCTGTTTTTTTCTCCTTCGTTGTACGGTTAAGCAATTGCCTAGCGTCTATACGCTGCGGCTTGAAATGCGATGCAATCGAGAGGTGATCGAAAAAGCGTATACACCAATCGATGTCCTCCGACCGGTATAATAAATATCTCAAGGTTCATCCTCCTCTCGAAAAACTTTACCCAAGATTTATTCTCTCGATTTATCTTGGAGATATACATGCATAGATTCTAATTCGCACGTTCGAACAATAGACAGTCGCAGAAGACACCTGCGCGTAATCAGTCTCCGAAGTATGAAATCGAATTTGTCTTTTTTGCAATTGACAGCAACAAATCTTTTTGAACGAGAATTCAATCACTCTCTCTCCGGGTCATTCGTTTTTATTTTAATTAAGAATTCTGTTCGTCGAACAAACACACTTCAGACTTTCCTAATCAAAAAATGAAAAATTTAATCGAACGTAAAATTTAACAGAAATCAATCGTTCGAGTGTCATTTATTTTTACAAAAATTCATCGATAACGATAATTTTTTTGAATTAAAAAAAAAAAATGAATATTCGTTGTTCACCAGTGCTTTTTTGATGCAGGTTTTCATGACGAAATCCGCGGTAAACTTCAAATAGACTGGCGACATGAATGAACACGGGATTGTTGAAACAACAATAAATAAAAATGATTTGTTGATTAAGGTTGCTTCGAATCGCTTGGAGAGTGGTGGACAGATTTATGCTCGTGGTTGTATGTCCATGTAATAAAATCCGTGAGAGAATAGTAAAAAAGACCAGAGCATGCGGACGCGTTTCGGTCTGGACGCTTTAATTCCTCCAGCGCTTAATTTCGTTGGTAGGAATGGAACCCGTGAATATGCATGACCCTCCCCCCCCCCCCCCCTTCATCCACCCCTCGGCCCCGATCCCGACAGCTCTCCGAGCTTCGTGCTCGTGCGAGACCCACCATCGACTCTTGGATTACGTTCCACGACCATTTTATTTTGTTCTGTAACTTTTTAACCCTTTTTCTCGTTCCCTCATAGCCAGCTCAGCAGCGTCTGACTGGAACCCCGAGGGGGGTGAGATCGTCATGGGTAGAAAAATATCACGCCCCCGCAGGGCCAGCCTCGTACCGATTAAACTAAACCTCCGACTCCTACTTTACCTACCTACTCTATTTTTTTCTTCTTCTCTTTAACATACGTATCGTTAAATCCACAGATTTTTATCTGGTTCAGCCAAATGTGGAGATTTCATGGGTCTTTCGTTAGTGCGAAACGTTTTAGAATTCTGATTGAAAATTATTGTTAAAACAGAGTTAACTTTTGATGAACTTTCAGTGTAAAATGATTCACAATTTTTTTTTTTTTTCGTTTGTATCAATGCGATATGTGTTTTGTGCTTAGTTTTAATTTATTTTGTTAACGCCGGAAATGAATACACCGATTTATTTAAAAAGTAGTATACAGTGCTACTCTCCAATTTCTTGATCCGGATGCTCGACCTCGCGCAGCCTCGTTTAGTCGTTTCGCCGACCGGAAAGACTGCGTAACTCCCGGCTCTGGAATCTAGTGCGACGCGAGCATGCGGTAGCGAGGCTCGCGATTACGACCGATTCGATCGTGGTTCAGTCTCAAAGGGGGAAAAAAAATATATATATTATCGACCCGGATCCTCTCTTTTCCTTTCTCTCTATCTCTCGATATTCTTTATTAGCTGGAAGCTGCTACTTTTTGAATTTCTTCATTAATTTATAGAGTCGAATTATTCACAGATTTTGATTCCTTTTAAATATTTTTTTTTTTTTTCAAGAGCTATCTCAAGCGAATCAATTGAGATATTGAAACAGTAATCAGATAAATCTGTATTAATTTGCACCACTAACGAGTTTGTATGTTTAAAATTTACAAAAACACGTCACATGTATACGAAAGTACAAAAAGATTCAATTATTGATTATCGTTATTGAAATCGAATTTTCTGTTCTCACGAAATTGCTCAAACCCTCACGTTTCTCTTGCGCGTTGACCCAAGTTCAATTGATTGAAAAAAAAAGAAAAAAAAAGATATATATATATATATATATATATATATATATACAGGTCGCATCGAAGCGAATCATTATCGCCCCAGATACGTTCCCGATTCACTCAACGATATTTACGCTTCGCTTAGTCTCCCCTCGGCTTTCAAATCGATTTGGACCTCCAGACAGGAGAAGTCGCGAAAATTTGTTCGATAAACCAAATTTCCTTGTCGTTCGGACGATGGGGTTGCCGCAGTGACGAAGAGGGTTACTTGACAATTTCATCTTACAAAGATATCCATGGGCGATTCGACTCGACCTGACGTTTCGATTCGTTCGATAGTTCGTCACTAAAAAATTTCGTTCGGATCTTCAACGAATCTTCCAACACCAAAATATTTTATAACGTTCTTTGGACTAAAATGTATTCGATCGTTTTTCCCAAACGAAATCGTTTTTCGATTTTTCATTTACGATTCTTGTAAATCCTCGAATAATCGAATGAATTAAAAAATTTCTAAATTACTTAATAAATGACGATTAAATTAGTGTTTTATTTCGATCATCCAACTGTCCAAATTTCGTGCTCATAAATGCCACGATAATGAACAATAAATAATGAAACTGGAGCAATGTTTCATTATTTCGTGTGAAAAAGCCTTTATACACATAGACGTATTCGCTGTTGCGTTTCACTCGAATCATCGGATTGTTCGGTATCGGGGCACCCTTCCAATTTCATAAAGCCGGACAGAAAATCTGTTCTCCTGTGGCCGGAGGGACACGACAATCTGATTACCAGCGTCCTGTCAGCGAACGATATAGAGGGAGAATCGCTATATATAGATAGGGTTGGAAATGAGACGAGAATGTTTTTTCTTTCTTCTTTTTTTTTTTTTTTTTGCTTTCTTTCTTGTTATACGAAGGGGTTGAAATTCGACGCTTCCAGCTATCTCGCTCTCCGCATCTTCGGACCGAATAACGAATAATGTGCGTCGAAGCGGTGCAGCGCAGCTTGTCCTTCAGAACGACCAGACTTTGGATGAGTGCTTCGCCACACTTCTCGTCCCTATCTACAGACAAATGAAACGTGAAATTGCTTCTCGAATTTATCAACATCGAATCCTTACTATTTGGAAAAAAAAAAAAAAAAAAACTGTAAAAACTGTAAAAACGAAATATTTATCTCATTTATCCAAGGAATTAAGTTACAAAAACTATCAAAATTGAATGGAATTATAATTTCAATAAAAATAAAGGATTCGTCGAGTTTTATTTCTAGTTTTTTGCTTTTCGATCATTTTTATTGGGGGAGTTTCGTGCTGCGAACGAATTTTAATGGCTTGAACATAGAAAAAAAAAAATTCAAAATTATTATCAGCACCGTTTTCGAACTCGTTTCAAAAGTTCTGTGAATAAATGCCATTTCGTAAATTGGATCGAATGTTTGGACTGTAATTTAACACATTTTGCATCGCCCTTTCATAATTAAACCGAAACTACATTTGGAAAATATAGGTCAATTTTATTTATCGGTACTTTTACGAGAATGTTGATTGAAAAATTTACATTGGTTGATAAGGAATGCGACTGTGAGGGGCCAAAAAAAAAGTCATTTTTTAACAACTATTTTCACACCAAAACTGATCATTAATAAAGGATCGAGTGAAGCATACTTTATTCGGTAGATACTCGACTGTTTCACCACGAATTTTCATTGAAAAAATATTCCAAATTTACAAAGCTACAAGCTTCCAGGCGACGATGAAAGCAATACTAATTTATTTTCCCCTCGGAATCTACGACAAGGGTTATAATCCGACAGCGAAAAAGGAAAGAATTTAAACATTTATGCGAACACGAGACCCTTTCTTAACGATTGAGCGATGTTCTGAATTTTTTACAATCGTTTTTATTGATTTTTCGATGTCTCTTTTTTGAGCAATCTTACAAACGGTAATAATCGAAATAATCAGAATCAGGATCTGATTCATTCGCTGAGAAAATTTTCAGGGAACATTTGCTGCAGAAATTTTCATATTTCTCAAATAAAATAAAGTGTCAACTGAAATGTTGCTAGTTTCTTTCGACTCGAGAATATTTTTCAGATAATTTGAGCACGTACACACTGCACGAAAAGTGCAAAAAAAAAAAAACCAGAATCCATAAACCCTTAACAGTAAAATAAGTTTATTCTCAACGACAGCAGAATTTAATTTTTCGAAGGATCAGTAGAAACGGTACTCGATTGGTCAGACAAAAACGAGCAAATGCAGAGCTCGCCGAAAGTTATTTCGATCGATAACGTTTGCGAGATATGAAACGAAAATTTTGTTATTTTTTTTTCACATTTTTTGGCACTTGCCACCGCGATCTACATGCGTACTATTTTCTGGTGTTGAGCAACCGGAAGTGATTATGCGCACGTCCTCGTTCGTGTACGCTAAATCGCAATCGATCATCGATCGTTCGCGACGCTCTATAACACACACCCACGTGTTACTCGCGTCTATATTGATGTCTCTCGAGCACAGCTGCGCATCGAGGCAACAATGGATTGTGGCATAATCACAGTTATAAGATTTTCTGCAACGAATCGATATTGCAAAAAAAAAAGGAAAAAAAAAAATCATAAAGTATAAATACATAGTTTGTGGCTCGAAATGATTTTTTTCCACTCGAAATCATGAGATATTTTCGGGATCATTTTCGTTATTTGACCGTCGATCAAATAATTTGGCAATGAATTTCTAATTGGTGGGTTCGTTGGAAAAAAATTGAAACGTTTCTAGTGAGTTGTTAGCTTTTTAAAAAAATTTGACGATAAACATTGGACGGTGAATGAATATGTAAAATGAAGGGTCATAGCCCTGGCGATTAAGCTTAAAATCACGCATGTAAATGCATGCGCGCATCCATCCATGATGCACGTGTCGAGGAAGCAAACTTGCCAAGTGCGTGCAGTATTCGCTGCAATATAAAATGAGCCTCGATCGCTGATTATTTTATTTGTGACTCATATACACGAAATGTGCACTCAATTATACTCGTGATCGAGCTCAACAATGATAACAACAACAACAACAAAGATAATTGCAATTAGCGATTTTTTTATCGTTGAAAAATAATGAGAAAATCGTTTTAGACAGTGCTTTAGTAAACGGTGAAATGAATAATCAGGATGTAATTTAGGATTGTAGAAAATTTCAGATTCGTCGATAAAGCTCATTGGAAAATCGTCGATCGCTCAACGAATTTTCGTTCGACTAGAGAGCTTTTCCAGCGTTTATTATTTTCAAACACTTTTTTTTTTGTTTTGTCGCTATCGATACCAAGCTCTTGCAATCTATTTTCCGAACCTGAACCGAGCCAGAAAACGACCCAAATTTTTCACCGGCATAAAACGTCGGGAGCAACGATAAGATTCAATTGTGCATCATTTTTATTGACGTAATTACAAATTTTTATTTAAATGAATATTTTCAATTTTTTTTTAAATTCTTTTTTTGTTGAATTATTTCAGAAATCAACTTTTATAAAAAGTAAATAAAATGAGTTATTCGTTAGAAAAATTAGGGTCGTTCTCAACCCCGTTGGAAGAGCCTCCATTAAATTTGATTACCATTCATTATTCCCTCGATATAAATTATTAATATCGAAACGATGAACTTTAACGAATAATGACCATTTTATTGTTATTACGTAATACGAATTTACCAAAGGGTATATAATACAACAGTGTCTCTCGATATTGTAAATAACTCAAGTGTAAAAGGGCGAGTTTAGCGAATACATTCGCGAGAGAGATTCAAACGATATTTTTACAGACCTCGTTCGCCCTACCATTCTCAGTCTGCGAGCTTTCGCGATAGGTACATGTGGAGGGCGAGAAAGAGAGCGAGAGAGAGAGAGAGAGAGCAAGAAATATAGAGGATAAAAGGGTCGAACAGTCGCCAATAAATAGAGGGACTTTGCGCGAGAGAGCTTCTCTCGCACCGTTGGATCGTTCGACGGGGCAAAATAGTGACAGGAAAGCACGCTAACCACACGGACGAATACGCACGTGTATTAGGTCATGGCGTTACGTTGCCTCTATCCCATAAGAGATTAAATAATGCAGACATTGGCCATTATCGAGGTTCTCTCAGCCACTCGATACGATCACACTTCTTTTTTTCCTTCCAAATCAATGATCCTCTTTAGACTTTTATTTGAGGCTGATTTTTCGTTTAATTTCATTTCTTTTTCGTACATTTGTTCATTCAATTTTTTCATCTGGACTTTTTTTTGACAATACAAATGATCCGTTGGTACGTCAAAATCAATTTTTGGTCTTGAACGAGCTTCGACTATTATTCGTTCATTTTTTTTTTTTTTTTTGTTTGCTACTCAAACTTATTTTTATCGAGCAATTAATTTTACACTTAAAGAATATTCGATGCTGAAAAATATCTTCCGAAATAATGAACGTTTTTGTTCATTCGAGCTTGATTTTTCGATTATTACTCAACTTTATTTTTCATTCGTAAACAATAAATTTAAGCCTGTCAAAATTTGTTTATTTGGAGATTGATCCAATCATTGTTTCAAATGTTTTCCGATATCGAAATTCGTTAACATTGAAAAAAAAAATAAAAATCATTAAAAAATGGAGTTTATCAGTTTTCATTCATTTGTTTTTAGTCCGTAAATAAAAATCTGTTAAATTTGTTCCTTCGAAAAACAATGAATTCATTATTTTTTGCGAAATTTTCAAAATTGAAATTTTTCACTATTTGAAAGATGAATTTTCATTCGAAGCGTAAAAATGTTTGAATAGAAGACATTCAATGCTGATAAATATGGAGAGTTTAAAATTTATGAAGTTACGCTAAAAATTGATGGTCAATCACTGTGTAGTTTGGTTTTTTACGTGAATTTGTCGTCCCCCTCGCGAGTGCGGGCGCTATGTTCCTGTCACCGTTTTGCGGTATCTCAAACGAGGAGCTTAATGGCAATGTTAACTCCCGTATTATTTAACGGAGATTTATGCATCACCAGTTTCCTCGATTAAAACACCGAGAGGTTTAGGGAGCTGGGGGTAAAAAAAAGGGGGATAAAGTTCGAGTCTACGAAGGGGTGAAAAGCTGTAGCTAAAAAATCGTGACGACGGTATATCAAATATTGCCAAAATTCGAGGGTTACGAAGATTTTTAAATAAAAAAACTTTTCCAATTAACATCCTCGATTCGTTCGAAGTTCCAAGATATATTTGAAACGTTGAAAATTTATAAAATCTCTGGATCTTTCAGCATTGATGTCGATCGTTTTTCGCCTGTTGGAACAAATAAAAAATTGGATTAAAAAAAAAATTTAATCGTATACGAAAAATAGGAGAATTTTTATATGCACAAAGCTACGAAGTAAATGAACGTGAAGCAAAGAAGTATAAAGCTATTTCATAAATTGGAGAAAAAAATATTTGCTCGAAATATCGTGTTGAAAATAATAAGGAAAAAAAAAAAAGTGGATATAACGATGATTTTGTTTGTTTTTTTAAGATACAAGAGGTGCCTATCTCCGAGATCATGTATTACAGGAATGAGGGAGGTGACGTGGCTAGTCGGTTGGCTCGCACGAACGAAGAATCAAGCTCTCCCGTCTACCTCGAGTCTGCTGCCTCGAACAAACTCCGCATTATCTACAAGTCTAGACATCCGTGGGTCTGCCCTCTCGCTCGCTTTCTCTCTCTCTCTCTTGCTCTTCCTCTGTTTGGGAGGAACGACGGAAAGAGAATGGGCAAACGCGACAAGAGGGTTTGAGGGGGTTGAAAAACGACGGGATCAGAGAAGGGATGGGAGAGCTTTGGGAAGGTGCAGAGAGAAACGTCTGTGCTGTGGGGGTGTGTGGAATGAGAGTTGCTCTCGCGTTTGTAATTTACAGCCCCAAACTCCCTCTCACCCCGTACCTCCTCCAACCCTTATTCCCGAACTTGACTGCATTTTCTCTCCACCGCGTGCACAACCACCGAGCTTCTCTCCTATCAGCATCCCTCTCTCGACCAATACGATCTTTCGCCTCGTGCAAAATTAAGGACGAAAATAAGTCGCTTTTCTTGTGGCTTCGAGGCTCTCAGATTTATGTGATTCTTTCTACCGCTCTTTTTCTCTTGTTTTTTTTTTTTTTTTTTTTTTTCCATGCTTTCTACAAATTTTCGTCGTTTCGTCAATCACGTTATTTCGAGGTAGCAACGAGAAACCGAGAATTTGTCTTCTCTCGTTAATTCGCTCGGCATCGCGTATCGCTTTTCGATTTTTTTTTTTCATTTTGCATCGATTCATTCGCCGTTGGATTACTCAATTTTTAATTCCAAAGCTCCGTCGAACATATATTTTTGTTTGCTTTTATACGATTATTGGTATCGCCATTATCAAAGATTTTTCGAACAACTTTATTCGTCTGGCACAATCGTAAATGAGAATTGCTTGTTTATGTCTCACCGGAAATTTGTTAATTACGATTGATGACGTTTTTATCACTTGACCGGAGAGAAATGTTGAATAAATTCGACGAAATGAAACGATTTTTTTAATTCACCACGAAAGCTTCATGTGAAACTGTTCTCGACATCCTCGTGACCGAGAAAGACTCTGCTATCGAACAAACAAACGATTGTTTCCCTCCCCATCAGGATTCCAACGTTCAAGTAGGGTGAACGCGCTCGAGTTGAACACTCGTCGTTTATTTATCATCGCTGCTTTAGTCATTGAACTCCTGTTAGAGCTCAGACTCGAATGTTCTCTTTTCTTTTTTCATCCAATGAACGAAACTGTTAAAACTGAGAAAAAACCGGTCAAGGAGACTACCGAAGAGGTGAAAAAACCTTCGAGGATTGGTCAAGCTAAGCACGTCGATTTTGCCAAAGGCCTCGTCACTTTTGATAATATACGGTAAGTTTTACGTTTTTTTTTTTTTTTTTTACGTGGCAGCACTCTTTTTCAGTTTTTGTCATTATTTAGTCTCAAAACTTCATAGAAAAAGTACAAAATTATTCGCTTTTGAAGAGAACGAGTAAGATGAAAGTAAACGCGAATTTTTTTTATCTTTTCTTCATCGATTATTATCCAAATTATTGTGAACTATGAATATTTTTTACGAACATAAAAATTTCTGAAACGTGCACGAAAAATTGATCGGTGTTATGAAAGTGAGCAATTTTTCGAGTTTGATCCGAGTGTTTTTACTCAACGCGGTTCACGACTCGGTTTTCACAACAACAAAAACAATAAATTTGTCAAAAATATCATCAAAATGTACACTGAGAAAAAAAAGTTATTGGAACAACAAAATCCCTCATTACGGAGTGCCAATAAAATATATGATCATCATAATGTCATAAACCATTGAACGAACACATAAATTTTTCATCAGACTGCACGTTCATTCTGCCAAAGAAATGTGCATTTCAATTGACAAAACTCTTCCAATAACATCAATTTTTATTGAATCAACCATTTTTTTTTCTCTGTGTATGAAAACTTCTTAAAATTCTTTTACAAAATGAACAAAGTTATAAACCCGAGACATTCATTTTGACCCTTTGTTAAATCGACTTCGACTAATTATTTTTTCTTCTATGTTCATTGCAGAAAAGAGATAAACGCTCGTGAGAGAAAATTGGAAAAAATTCGAGCCGAAAAATACGACTATTTGAGGGGAGATTTTATGAAAAAGATTCTCGCCGAAGAGTGCGCGATAGCTGGAATCCCGGTTGATACATTCGAGGCGAAATCGCCAGAAAATTTGGATACGTTATCACCGATACCTCTGAACGAATCGCCAATGCCCGTACCAAAAACGAGTTCAGCTATAGTTGGCTGGCGATCTTCTCGACGAGAATATAACTTGGAATTCGTTGGTCCTCTCCACATAGCTCCAAAACACACGATCGAGCCTCCCATGATTCCTGGAGAGTTTCGTGTCACCAAACAAAAATTCATCTTTCTTGGATAAAGTGGTAAACACGAATTCTCCTCGTTCTTTTTTTCTTTTTATTCATTGTCCAATTTTTTAACAAATTACATGCCAAACCACTTTTGTTTGAGGGGCGGCGGTAACTTTTCCGTCAGCGAAATTGGATTAACTTCGACTGCGACCATCTCCTCGTCGTTCAACCATTCGAGATGCACCAAATGCTGAGAAAAACAAAATTTTATGATAACGCAAAGACGTGACCGTAATAAAATTTGAGCAGGAAAATGTAAACGATCGAATTAATTTATGAATTTCCAATTTCCATTTAAAAAAAAACCCCAAATCCAGACTTTAGAAACTCGAATTACATATTGGATGGCATAAATCAAGAATTGACGTTACAAGATTGAGAGCAATGAACAAAAAAGATGGAATTAACGTAAGTTTTTGTTTTTTGTTCAAAAGTTAGGCCAAAAATCAATAAATATCGATTCAAATAAAGGAGTAATTTTCGATTTTCTGTTTATTCAATAATTAATAATTTAATGTAAATTTTTATATGATTAATGTTAGAGAAACAAATTCACGGAAAAGCCGAATCTCACCTTGTACTTTTTGGCAACTTGAAAGGCGTGTTGGGAGTTAGAACTTGAACCAGAATTGCTATCGTCGCCAAAATCTCCATTTTCTCGCCTGGGAATTTTGGCTTTTTTCTCTGGAAGTTCTTTATTTTTATTGATCACGTAAACGGTTGTGTCGTCATGAAATATTATGATGTTTTCGTTTTTCGGATCAAAGTTGACGTTTGTGACCGGAAATGGGCGTGAAAGCCACTGAAGAGGTAAACGACTTTGAAGATTGTTCGAAAACTCGGTGTACTGCTTTCTGGGTATGTTGTATTCGATAATCTGAAAAGTAGAGCAATCGATATGATTATTTATTTCATATTAACATATTATTTTTATGGGAAAATACGTTAATGAACCAACGACAGAAATGTACTCGATTCAAACATTCACGAAATGGCTGCTAAACGTTGATTTATGTTTCCTTAATTAATGATCGAGCCAAACGATTAAATTCTCCTTGGCTGAGCATAATTTTTTTTCTTTTCAAATCGTAAAATCATACTATTACGTACAAATACATAAAAAAAAAAGAATTTTTAATTAGGAAAGTACGCGAAATGAAAAATGCTTAAAGAGCGTTTAGAGAGGAGAATGTAACGGCGATATCTCCGAGGTGATCGTAAAATTTTCTGTATATTCCACGACTCGTCAGGCGGTAACGCGTTTTAATATTTCTTAACGAGCGTTGCAGCAAAACTCGATAAATAGAGAAAATTTCATCTCATCTCAGTTATCGCCTTATGGTGCCTTGTAAAGTATTATATTTATAGGGGGCTGCTCGTATCTTCTTTTTTTTTTTTTCATTTTCACCTGCACATCCGAGAACGTAAAAATGTGTGTAATCTTTTTGATGTGAGAAAGAGCCGGATAAACGATATTCTACATCAACTGTTTTAAAATTCTTTCGTCCTTTTTTTTTTTGTTTTAAAAGGGAAGAGAAATTGTCGATTCGCGGTTAGATATTGCAGTTCCTTATTGCCTGTTAGTCATCAGACGGAATTAATGCTCTTTACGACTCGGCACCGTTACTCCGACATAATTGCACCGGCTTGCTCAGTCTCTTGTCTTTTTTCCAACCAGAATATTGATCGACCATTCTTCCTTTTGTACGGTGATGTTAATTATCAAGAAAACTTAAATTTTTCTTTTTTCCAGCTATAATTACGATCATGTCGATTCAAAATCGTTCATTTCATTCGTATTTTATACCGCATTTATCTTTACCAGTTAATGAGATTTTTATGCTTTCAAAATAAACGAATCAGAAGCTCAAATGCTATAACAGAATTTTTTATAAATAATACGAAAAATTCTCGGTTTTTATTCGATTTTTTAATGAAAAAACAGTAATTCTGAAAGAACTTTTGCATGTTTATAAAAATGGTCGATGTTATTTTTAACGATAGAAAAGTCGTCGTCGGAGAGCATCTCTAGTAGGATTTTTTATTTCCAATATGAGTTCATAACTTTCCAGCATCGTTATCATTGAAAATTGAGGTTTCACGGCTAGAAATGAGTCGAATTTTTCGAGTTTTCGTGGAGTCAGTGAGTAGTAGATAATTTGAGATTAAATAAAACGAAATAATCGCTATTTTATGGCGAAAAAATATGTTTAAAATAAATGCTACGTTTTTTACCTTGTGATCGGAGTACACGATAACGAGATTCAAAGTGCCTCGTTGTACGGCCATAGCGGTAGGCGGACAGCTGTATTTGGGAAGAGAAAAAAAGTGGGGATTCTGAAAATCGAATGATTCGTTGAGATGATAAACGACAACGAGTCCTCCTATATCAGAGCAAACGAGATATTTGTCATCGGGTGAGAAGGAAGCAAGTACAACATTGCTAATGCCATGTTTGTCCATTCTGAAAGCTCCGGCTTTGCTGAATCTTTTTTTCTCAACTTGATAAATGGTCAACAAGCATTCGCCGTCTTGGCGACTGATGGCAGCGAATAGTTTTCCGTTAGGACTGAAAAGCATTTTTTTAACGCTTTTGAGATTTATGTCTGTGTCGTTTTTCATAAGCATAGCTTTGCCTTCGACGACGTCAAAGTTGAAAACCCTCAAATGGGTATCCGTGGAATAAACAATAAGTGTGGAATCTTTGCTGATGGCCCAAGCAACAATAGTCTCTTCGTTTTTTGTTCTAAGCTCTAGTAGTTTTATCGGATTCTCATCTAATTGATGCAAAGCCCCTGGACCGATACTGGACTCTTTAGTCGTTTTGACAGGTTTTCCCAGTCTCCAAAGTTCCAGATAATTCGTGTAGCGTAGCATAACGCAACGAGATCTACGACACACTTTGACGCAAGGAGGTTTGAGAAAAGGTGGATATTTCACAAGCGATTTTGGTGGATAACTGGAAACTGCGAGGTAACCATCTACTCCGGCTGACCAAAGTTTACCGCTAGCTTCGACCAAAGCTCTGACGTCATGAGCGTGCAAACGTCTCTCAATCCCTTTGACCCACTGTGGTCGACCGCCGGACTTCAAAGTTACTTTAGCAAAACTTCGCACGACCGGATCGACTCCGGCGCAGTAAACAACGTTCTCCTCGTTCGACATCGCTATCGCCAAGATATCAGCGGTGTGACTTTCATGGCTCTCTATCAGTGTTCCTGTCATGGGATCCCAGAAAGATAAAACTCCTCGAGAATCACCGGAGACCACAAGGTTGTCATCGGTCAATGCCAAACACCAGACTATCGTTTCTTTCTTAGAGAATTTCCTCGCCGTTGTCATTTTGTGCACCGCGTGTCCCGACACTGAATTCCACACTCTCACCGTGTCCGTAGAGCCGGTGAATATCATTTCTCCCGTATTGTCCCATTTTATGCATAATATTCTTCCTTTTTGCTTGTCAAATATCCTTTCGTACAATAACGAATCGGAATACACTGTGAATGTGTTTATATATCCATCCTCCGTTCCTACCGCTATTCGCGACTTCTGCTGGTTCACATCCAAACACCAGGCTGCTCCTCCCGTCACTGCCACTTCGTATTTCACTGACAATTCATTCAAATCGTACTCCGAGACCATCCCTCTTAAACCTGCTGAAAAAAGCCGCTCATTTATCCAAATCATTGACTCTACCGAATCTTCCGCGTGTCCTGGGATCACCGATTCAAGAAACGGAGAATTCGATACGTTCCATATTTCGATGGAATTGTCGTTTCTGCGAAAATGAGAAAAAAAAACATTTCTCATTAATCATAGTAATACATGGTGAGCTAATTTTTGTAGACCAAGACCAGAGAAACTATATCAACGATGATCTTTCAATATTCGATTATCTATTGAGCAGTGTTGTCTTCTTATATATACAAATAGAGATAAAGATAACGGCCATGAAACCATAATTGTTATAAATATTATAATTATTTACTATTCACTTCTGGTCTCTAGTAAAAATTTGTCATTTAATTTAATGGGATATGTTTATATAATTTTTCAAGTTTACATACTCTTGGAAAAAAAAAAATTATTTCAATTCTGTGCTACTTTCCACGAAGTTGGAATAGCAATGGTAAATGAAAAGCAGAAAAGTGATCTTTATGTGGTTTAAGACTCGTGTGATAAAGGCCCAAAATGACACTTTTTATAAAGTTATAGAATCAGAGGTGATTCTATCATTGATCAGATAAAGTTCACAATACTGATATTGTTTGACAACAAAAATTTAGTGATTATATTTCATATTTCTTTCACTATTACTCATTCAGGATGCGAAATTTTTCTTACAAACAACAATGACGTTGATACAAAATTTGAATAACTTATTATTGAGAATGGAACTAACCTGGAGAGTGCCAATTTGTTGTCTTTCTTCTCATAACACAAGCAAGTGACGGCCTTTGGTTCGAGATTGTAAAATCTAACATTGTGTATTCTACAGGTAGACATTTTGTTGAATCACTTGAATCTTATGATCATTTGTATAGTCGTAGAAAAAAATTTTTATAAACAATGGCACTGTTGTGCTAATCGCGACGAAAACATAACCTAAATTGAAGCATTCGGCACGCGGTGCTTTTGTCAGAATTTTCGGAAACACATGTGCGATCACAAACCGGAAGTCGCATTTGTACAGTCGGTAACGCACGAAACCAAATTTTTCCACCGCGCGTTTATAGATTCGTTCCACCCCCCCGCGGTTTTAAATTTAGTTTGTTCGACAGTTGGTAATGCAGCAGCATTAGTTACCAAACTGACCAGTAACAGCGCTGTTGGCACTCAAGCGAAGAAGCCGTCGAAGAATGGCTTTTTTGCGGTCATCTCCGAGTAAAATTGTGACTTAAATTTATAATTTCTTCATTCAAATAAGAAATTTATCCAACTTCTCCATCGAATTCCTGTTGTTTTCCAAAGTTTTCAATCTTTCTGACGTCTCAGTTATGGCAGAAAAAGCGAAAACTATGAGCAGTCTAAAGCACATACCGAAAGACGCTCAGGTTATAATGTCAATAATGAAAGATATGGGTATTGCTGATTACGAGCCAAAAGTTATAAATCAGTTGCTCGAATTCACTTATCGTAAGTATTTTCATACATTTTCTTCCCCGAATAACTACTATTTTCTTTCTATTCGTTGAAAGTATTGTATTCCGGGTTCAGGAATGTTTGTTCATTATTGTATCTGTGATTATTTTTGTATACCCTGAAGCCAGCAATGAAGTATTGAGAAAATTCCAAACTATTTTGTACACAATGTTGTCTCTGCAAAGCGTTTCCTACAGAGTTTTTTGATTTTAGAAATTAATAGACTAGAATATCAATTTTTTTCATATTTTATGTGACTAGTCACTAAATTTAATAAAAAGTTTACTGTTCCGATTTGATTAATTCCCTCTATTGAAGATTCTGTTCTTTTAAATGCATTTATTATGAAAAGTCTTAAAAAATTTTGCAGTTCTCAAGAAAGTTTGGAACTTTTTCTGAAAATGTATCTCTATAAAGAAACTTTTGACATAGTTTGTAGCAAAAGTTGAAATTATAGTGTTCATTGCAGAATCTTTGATAGAAAATATCTTAAATCCATAAGAATGTACCCTTTTAATATTTGATATGGAATATATGATCTCTTCAACCATAGGAATTTCAAATTTCAGGCTACATAACGTGTATCTTGGACGACAGTAGAATTTACGCGAATCATGCAAAAAAAAAATTCATCGATCTCGATGATGTAAGATTGGCAGTAAAAATGCAGTTGGATCGAACATTTACGAATCCTCCTCCACGAGATGTTCTTCTGGATGTGGCTCGTGCAAAAAACAATATTCCACTGCCTTTTGTAAAGCCCAATAACGGTCTGAGATTACCGCCTGATCGCTACTGCCTTAACGCTACTAACTATAGGCTTAAAAACGTCGTTAAAAAACCAGCTGGCAAATCCATTCACACTATGGGTAATTCGACCATGGGAGGAGGCAGTGTCACTGCGAGAGTTAAATCGGAAGGAAACAAAACAAATTTGTCCATCGTCAAACGACCTGCTACTTTGGCAACCGTTGCCAGAACTCAAACGATTTCTATACCAAAACCGGTCTTCAAGTTTTCAACAGGTACATCCATTCGAAATAACAATTTGTTCAATGCATAAAGCACACTTAGAGTCTAGTATACCAGGGGCAAAGCTCAAAGAGAAATTGGAACATCTGGTTTTATGAGATTGACATTTTATGAAAGAAAAACAAACTAATTTGTCACATGTGAGAATTGATGAACGAATTTCATGATTATCTTAATTTTTTTTTTTAGTTTTGTAATAGTGTAAAGACGCTCGAGTAATTTGTTGATGCAGCGTTTGCCGTCCGGAAAGTGCGTGCCTTAAATAATTGGAAAGAACTAAGGAATATTGTTACTTTTTTCATATTTCCGAATACATCTGAACATGAATTTATATTTATGTTTGATCATTTGTTGACTTCAATTTAATTGTTTTTCGAAATTCATAAATTGAAAATATTTCTGTTGGTCTTTCATATATGGATTTTTCAGAATCTACTTATTTATCGAATTCATTATTTATTTACAATGTTCAAATGAGAGAATTTGAATTCTCATTATACCTTCATGTTTCATAATTTATCTAGAAATAATGATCAATGTTTTATTTGATCCGCTGTTTTCGTCTAATGATATTGTTTGAAAGAAATTTTTCTCGTCAAAACCGTTGCAAAGTTTACGAATTATTTTCGTTAGTTCAGAGAGAAGGGAGGTTTTTAGTTTTTAGAATATACGAAAACTGTGATCCCTTCCCAGATCCACGATTCCAAAATTCCATGAAGCGTCCTACCCCGGTCATCAGTCTCACAATGAAAACTTTTAACCGTAAGAAAATGAATTTTTCTGAAACGCCCACGATCCTTTGCACAGAAAACCAAAACGTTCAATGTGTCAATAAATAAAGTGAAATAATAAATGTGTCATTCAACAGGATCAACAACAAGCGGAGCGGGTAAAACGCCGGCAACGAAACCGAAGATTCAAATTTCCACGGGTCAGCCGACCCCGGCAATTAAAATGGAAACTGACGACACGAATAAGAGAAAGCGGGAAGACGACGATTACGACGTCCCTTAAAGCGAAGAAGTTAAACTTCAAATGAAAAAAAGAACGAATGAGGCAAAAGTTAAAAGAATAAACATGAACAGAATAGTTCATTTAAAAAATAATGAACGAATTCGGGGACTAAATATTCTTTACAATTATCGTTATTCACAAATCGCAATTTCGCTTTATTCGAGCGGTAACGAGATCAGTAATAAAACGCTTCTTAATTCATTGGAATCCATTAGAAATTCAGGAGAGTCTGACTACCGAATTATTGTTTCGTTTTTATTTCGTAGAGTAATTATTGGAATATTTTGTGAGATTTATTTAAAATATATGAGAAGTAACATTAGTTTTCTTAGACGAGTGCTGTCAATTTATTGTTTATTAATTATGTCAAAGATCTTGTTCGAAAGCTTCTTCGTTCTCGTCTTCCGTGGCTGTGGCTATCGTGTCTTCTTCTCTTTTCTCTTCCTCCCTTTCTTCTTCTTCCGCTCTCTCTTCTTCTTTTTCTTCCTCTCTTTCCTCTTGTTCTTCTCGTTGTTCTTCAACTGGCTCCGAGAAGATCGTTTCTTGTTCCTGAACTACAGCTTCTTCCGGTTGATCCACTTGTTCTTCGATCGTCGCTTCCTCAACCTCGGACTCTGGCTCTATTTCGTGTTCCGTTGTTTCTTCGCCCTCCGATTCGAGCGCTTCAATTTCGATTTGAACTCTCGATGCTCCATCCGGCGCGACGATCGTTCTCGAAGGCTCGATCGAAGCCACTGGTGTCGTTCGCCTCTCTTCTCTTTCCTCCAACTTTTCCGAATCGGCACGGAATCCTGGCGCCTCATCCGGCGGCACTGCTCCCACTGATATTCTTCCCTGTGATCTTCCTCCCGGTCGTTTAGCTTGTAATATACTCGAGCGGGTTCGGGACTCTCGATGCTCCGGAAATAGAAGTTTGTAATCCGCTGGCAATTCATCCTCGGTGTACAATCTTCCAGTTTTATCTCAATTAAATAATATCACAGTCGGTAGCACAGGATCAAAAATTAACAAGTACAGTTTACGTTGAGAATTGTCACGTCTCGTTATTTATCTAATTTTGTTTGGTCGAAGCCCCAAATTTTTAATTTTACTCAATTTCCATTGATATTTCATTTTATTTGAGCTTGGATCGTTGGAACTTGACTGGAAATATTTTTGATCCGTTAATTTTTTGATATTTCACTTGAAATTCAACGATTCAAACACGAATATAAAGCAAACGTTGCAAAAGCTTCGGAGTTTATGTCGAGCGAGGTTGAAATATGGAGAAAAATGTATTTTCGTTTTTCTCACCTGTCAGCGAAATAAATTCTACGTATTCGGCAATTAGCATGAATCTGCATTCTCGTTGTTTCGATATAATTCGTGCCATAAGCTCGTCTGGTGAAGTCCGCTAGATTGAATTGTATCTGATTCCAGCCACCGGCTAATCCGATTGGCATAGTAGTACAGAAAGGTCTGACTTTGGTCGTGGATTGAAAATTGCTTATGCGAAATCTTCGGTGCATACGTTTGTCATCGAGAACCTAAAAATAGGAAAATCATTTTGGGAAAAAAAAAGCTGGAAAGGGCGAAGATTTTCGAAATGTAATAATTGAAAACTGTCGTTCGACGATCTTTTATTTTTATTGTTATTCAACGCAATTCGACGTTATTCCATTTTTGTCGATTATCGTGAAACATAATCAATCGTTATTCGATTTACCGTTATTTCGAAGGTGAAATATTTCTTCATGTTCTTAATAACCATTATGAGAAAGGGTAGACTAATGGCGAGAACATTTTTCGGATCTTTCGGTGCAAATATGTAAGTAGTGGCGACATTTGTACCAGCGATTTCCAGTGCCAATGTTTTGACCTCCTCATCGGTGACGCGTCTTATATAGCCATTCTTCACCTAACAAATGTTTTTAACACTGATATCTGTGCCACCTCGAAAGATTGGCCAACCGCCAGGAAAAAAACTTTCGTATCGCTAGTGAATTTGATCGATCGATTTGGAGTCCAAAATAATTAACGAGGCGGTAATACGAAGGTCGAGAGATATCGGTATAAATATATTTTCTAGTTTTGAGCTTTTTTGGTCAAAGCACATTTGGTCTGTCAAATATTACCACAAAATTTTTCGATTTTTACTATTTTACTATTTTACACTTTTGAGAGTTTGGTAAAAATTAATATTGCGATTTTTCTAGTGCATAAAACGAAGGGGTTACGAATTTACGATTGACGAAGTCGAGGCAGCAAAAAATAGTTGATCATGGAGATAAAAGTTTGAAGAGTAATTTGTAATAATGAATCAAGTCGTACGAACTTCCATGCCCCATAGTTCGAGTGGGGAGGCACCGCAGCTGTACAGAATCGATAACAAACTACTTTGAAAAGCATTACGAAACATAATTCGAAGTAACAGGAAAAAAATAGTTTCTTTTTAGTCAGACACGAGATAACCAACAATATTTTATTACGTGACAACGATATTTGACATGTTTCAGTGTTTTTTTTTTCTCTTCTCTTATTTTTTATTTCGTGGCATACATTTACTCGAAGCAGGCAATGAAAAAGCCTCCGGTATTCCCATGGAAAATTCATTTTTCTAAAATTCTTCATTTATTCTCAACTTCCATTAAATTCTGACTCATGTATTTCGAGTCATCTCTCGAACAAGAGCTGATTTATTCGTAGACGTTCATCACTCGTTGCGAAATCCGGTACGTTAGTCGATTTCGGTGGATAACCTAAACTGAAGATCCGATCGACTCTGACTCCAGCGAGTGCATAATTCTGCATCATCGCCATGTGCAGTATCTCCCAATTTAGTTGACGCGTCATCTGCTTCTTTTTTTTCAAGGCTCGACGTCGAGATATCACGTAACTTTTGAAAATAACAATTTTCGAAATTAGGATTTTATTTCGTTTTGGAACGAGAGTAAATCGTTAAAATACAATATTTTTTGTCGACGATTAGGATTCACTTTCAATGAGATCGGAAACGACCTTGATCTTCTTTTCTCGAATGCCCATTCTCTTCGTTTTTTTATAACGAGGAAAATGGCTTTCGATATCGAATAATAAAAACTTTAGAAAACTAATAATAAAGACAAAAAAGACGTTTTTTCGATTGGTTTATGCATACTCATTTTTTTGTGTGTAATAATTCGTTATTGGTCGTACAAATTTTCAACTTTTTGAACATCGATATTCGACAATAAATTAGCAAAAGTGTTTACAAATGGTTGAACAAAAAGTCTTTCAACAAACATTAATAATTTTGTTTTTTGGCACGTGAAACGAATTGATAAATTTTGCAATTTGTTTTCTTGTTCTTCCGATGATTTTTCTAATATATTTTTGCTTGCAGAAAATGTTGAGAGCATGTCGGAATTATGATGACCGATAATGAGTGAAAATCAAAGTTTGCAATGTTCCAAAAAGTGTTAAATCGCTTCGCGCGTTAGTGCAACTGCTTTTGGAATTTCGATGGAATAAAAAATTTTCGAGACTAAATACTTGGAAAAAACGTTAATGTCTGTTCAATGCTGTTTGTTCGAAAATCATTATTTAGGAACGAGAAATAGTGACAATTATTCCAAAACGATTTTATTCCGTGCCATTCGGTGAATAACTTTTTCCACAACAATTTATTCGTTACTATCGAGAGAAGTGAATTGAAAGTTCGAGTGTAAGAGAAGAAAAAAAAAGCGATAAATAGCAAAACAAACAAAAAAATGAATATTCTTACAAAGGTAAAGTCTTCAAGCCCGTGTAACTGGGATGAATGGAAACATCGCTTCGATAGAGTTCCGGAAACATGCTCTTGCGTTCATCGTAATAATTGCTATAGTCGACGGGTGAATTATTGTCTGGAAGATCGGTCGGAGCGGTTTGAGTTTCATTGATAAATGTTGGTTCTTCCGTTTCGCTCGAACGTTCCGAAGAAGTATCACTTTTCCGGGCTCGATACATGATCGATTAATTTCAAAAGATTGCTCTCCCTCGTTTCGATTTTTTTTTTTTTTTTTTTTTTGATATTCACAAAACTGGAAGTAACGAGATTAGGAAACGATCGGACCAATCGTTCGAGCAAAACGATAAAATCAAAATAATAATCTCGATGAAATTTTTGTTTTCTTGCACTTTCAACTTGTTATTCAATTTATCTTGAAACTAAGTTTTTCACAGACGAAATGAGAGCCCGGGGCTCGAACGATCGCGGTGAATTTTGAAAGACGGTCTGAGGGTGGTGAAGGCGCGCCCCTAAGAAACTCGTGCTTTTCTCATTCCTGTCTACAACGATTCGACGAGAGTTATGTTATAGTAACATTAACATATATCCATTCGTTTATATACCTATACATTTTCTCTTATATATATATATCAATACTCACCTACTAAAACGTACACTACCTGACCAAACAAAGTTGGAGAATCCGGCGAAACGAAGTGAGCCGCTGTGTACCTCGTACGGATATCGATTTGCTTTCCAGGTGAATCAATATTACCAGATTTTTTTTATGTTTTTCTTTTCTTCTTTCAAGTCTTCTTCGTTACATCGTGTTTTCTAGAATAAACTGAGAAAAAAGAACTTTCTTCAAGATTTTATTCAACGACAAAAAAAAACATTTTTCTCAGTGCAATTTACGAATTTTCATGATTTTTTTTTGTTTCTTTGATTCGAGAGGTTGGTTTTTCGTTTTTTGACTGTTTCGGAGCTGTCAAATTGACAGATTTTTTTCAAATATATCTTTTGTACTCTCAGTCTCCGTTTTTTTTTGTTCTCCAATTTGATGAATTTATCGCTTTCTAACGAAACAATAAAATATGAATAGAAAAAAATTTCGAAGATAAAAAAAGTTGAAGTTGAGCTCTCTGGACCCTTTTGAAAAATATTTCGTAATCGATCGACTGGGTTATCATCGTTTTTCAACTTGCAATTTCGGCGTAAATGTACAATTTTTATTATTAATTTTTTTATATCCCGAAACTTTGTTGCTTTAGTTTCGAACTTTTTTCATATAAATTTTATTCGACGATCCATAAAATTCATTCGAAAGATCAATTTTCCTTTGAAAATGCATCGTTCGGACGATTTATCGGAGGAAAAAGCTACCGAGCTTTCGATGAATTAGGGAACGATCGAAGGTCAATCACGCTGTGAGGATGCTTATCAAGCCGATTATTGATTCGCCCTAATCTCGTTAACGAAGATACACGAGTGTTTGCGTACAGTTAGTCAACCGTAATCGCAACTTCACGAGGATACAAGTTAATATCTGCTTTTGTTTTATGGGGATGAATAGGCGGGAGGGGAAGGGGTGGGGGGGGGGTGTAGAGTCGTGTATTGTTAGGAGGCTTTTCCCGCCTTCGCACATTGCCTACGTGACCCAAATCAAGTCTCTGAGACATGAACAAAAAAGCCTCTATCGTTCGTCTCATTGTTTTTGCGAATGAAAAAAAAAAAAAAAAAAAAAAAATTTTCAAAAGATCGTCGAACGGGAAAGGAAACTTTGGTTTTTGTATTTCGATTAAAAATTTCTCCAAAATCATTTCTTCGATATCGACGTATATACAAATCGGTAAAATTAAAATTTCCAAATATCTGGAAACATCGAGTTCATCGATTTTCGTTTTAATCAGTTATTTTCGGGGGCCCAATTTGTTTCTATGAAATAATTTGAAAAAAAAAAAAGAGAAATTGAATCGTCGAAGGATATAAGATGATAAAATCGAGAGCGAAAATTTCGAAAGAAAAAAATGGCGCCGCAAGTCTCTCGTGGGAGTTTGAATCGTTCGGGTTTTGTGTATAGTCAAGGGGCGCATGTCTCATTTTGGTTTGCCGAATGAAACGAGATCCCTAGCGGAAATCTTAGTCATCAAGCCTCGTAGCCATGCCCGAATTTATCGACATTTTAGCGTCGTCGGGAGAACGAGAGAAAGAGACCGAGGGATGGAGTGAAAGAGAGAGAGAGAGAGAGAGAGAGGGAGAATAAGGGTGAGTCTAAATAAGCTTGGAGAAGGACAGGGCGGAAGAGACATGAGTGAAGGACGGGAAATGGAGGTCGATAGTGGGTGTAACGGAGAGAAGATAACGAGATAAAGTTAAAAAGGGAGGTGGTGGAAGATAATAAAGTTGGTTGAAATAGGAGCGAGAGAGAGAGAGAGAGAGAGAGAGAGAGAGAGGAGAGGGTTGACGAGTGAAAAGGGGGTTGTTCCGACCGGTCCGAAAGCTTTTGAGCGTGCAGTCGTGCTTACAGCTGATCGCAAAGAGAAACTCACCCTGGACGATGTCACAGTGATATATATCTCGTGGTTTTCCCTTTGCTTTTTACGATCGATACATACGAAAGCGACGAGCTCTGCTGCTCTCCTTTTCTCTCTTTCTCCAAAGTCGTTGGAGACTCGATGAAAAAAGTGTGAGAAAACGTAGCTCTTGCGATATGATTAAAAAACGGTGATAAAGCAAACTTTAACTATTGCTTTAAAAGGAAGTTATTATTCAGTGAAGCTTAGAATTTCGCGAGGAGAGATATCGAAACGCGGAAGAATTGTTTGTAGAACGAGGATTCGCGGTGAAGAAACAGTGTGACTCTTTCGAAGGCAAAGGAAAAGCATGTATTTCTTCATTTTTTAATATCCATTTATCTCGTTTTTTTTCTTTCTTTCTTTCTTTCTTTCTTTCTTTCTCCTTCATTTTCCAACGAATGTTGGGCTTTTGGATAAACAAAGGTAGTTTCGTAGACGCGAGAACGTTTAATCAACCAACGACCTCATCCTTCTCCTCGTCGCTAACGTCAACGTTCTTCGAAAATCTTCATATCAACAATTGTTACGTACAATGGCCAGTGAAAAGCTACAGCACAGGTTCGTCCATTTTCACCATTTACGTTTCCACTTTATTCGAGAGAAAAAACGCTTCGTTTTTTTTTTTACCTCAAATTCTTTTTGCTGATATCGTACCAATCGATTTAGTTTAAATCTTTTTGATCGTTTCGAACTCGTCAAAGAAATTTTGACAGATTCGATCATAGCTTCATGGAAGCTCGATTCGTTTTTTTTTTTTTTTCCACTTTATGCCAACTTCATTCCAAAGATCGAAATTTCAATTTATTTACGAATCATACTACACGATATTAATTTCGATCGATGATCAAATAAACCCCCCCCCCCCCCCCCCTCAGAGAATTCGGCCTCTCGACCATTTTAACGAATTGAAAAAATGTATTTTTCCTACTTTTTTATTTCTCTCACATTTTTGTCAGTGCCAACAGATCGATACGACCGAATGAAATTCGAGTTTTATTTTTATTTTTTCTTCCGAATGATTTATTCAGAGTTATCAATCGATCAGTTGATCAACGATTGATCATGAATTCATTAATGTTTCGTCGAAATAAACGAAGTGAAATTTCGATCGGTAATGCTCGCGATGCGTATTTAAAATAAAAAGTTTCGCTTCGTGGCCTCATACGAGGCAACAAAACATCCCTTCGAACGAATGAATTTTCTACCCCTTCTGCTCGCATACAACGTTTCTCGTCTTCTATACGTTTCGTAACTCTTTTCTCGCGCTTGCAAATCCATATATTGCTTATAATCGATGCCACACGATTCAGTGTTCTGCGTACTACATTAAACGCGTTTTGTACAAAGACGAGGCTTCTCTTTGCTTATATTTACGACACAACAGGTATATTTTCGAACCGGCTGATTTACCCAGTTCGCGGATACTCTCGTATTCATAGTTATATCGAAGCACGCGAGAGTCTCGAGCAGTGTGTCACACTGCTTGTTTTTTTGTTTTTTTGTTTTCACGATAACGATCACTCTCGCTTAACCCACGGGACATTCTCTTCGAACCATGGAAATAACATCGTATTTTCATTTTTTTTCGTAATCTCTGATCCAATTTCGAAGTGTTTCTGTGCGTGCGTGTGCTAATTTTACGATGTTTTTTTTTGTCATCAACAAACGATAAAAACAGTTTTACGATCATTGGTGACGGCTTAAAAAAATGTTATTGAAACTATTCGTAAATCAGTTTTTTTTTCTTTATTTTTCAATTATTTTTATAATAATTGTCAATAATTTAATGATAAAATAATAAATAATCATTTGCAAAATTTTCGTAATTGTGCTCGTTCGTAAAACTTTTTTCAAACGGTTTTGCCACGTCAAATGAAAATTCTTTGAAAAATTCCGAAATATTTTGATAATTTTTGAAAGACTGATCTTTGCCAGCTGTTGAAATTTGGGCTGAAATTTTGCCCTGGCTGTCAGAGATTCCGAGTTTTCAGTTGGGAATTTCGAAAGTTTATGATCAAAGCTAAAGGTGGTTAAAGAGATTGATAATTTTTTCGTGAATATTTGATCGTTAACAGAAATTCGTTGATTTCCTTTTTTTTTGTGTGGACAGACGATTCGATATCCTGTTCGAGCTCGTGATTGACACTCGAGAAAATATAATTTGTTAGGGAACGTGAGAGGGGTAGAAAAAAGAGAGAGAGAGGAGCGAGTAGTAACTCAATCATTCTTGAGCTTATCGAGCAACTTTATTTGGTTATGCAACTGCCCATGCACACGTCGACGAAAAAATAAAATAAAATAATAAAATAAAAACGAATGCTGCATAATGCTTGCCTGTAGGAAAAGATTGGTTGAAACATTATGCAAAGCTTTTGCTGGAGCTCCGAACAGACGGTGAAGTGGTACAGAACGATGTGTTTTACTTTTTCGATGTGCCAAAAAGAATGGAATGAAAATATTTTACGTAAAAAATTGTCGGAGCTAGTGGATCGAATGATATTTTTCAAATTCTACAGAATAGATTTATCGAATGGTGTTATTTTCTGAAATATTTTCAATTTTTCCCACACTACTGTGAACAAAAAATATGTTGGATTTTTATAAAACGTAATTTTCGTTCGAAATATCGTATTTTTTGTGAATTCACTCAATCGCTATTATTTTGTTTGTTTGTTTATTTTATTTTATTTTTTTTTACATAAATAAAAAGAACTACGCTGCCAGCTCCGGGACACTCGGAGGTAAATCTGTGCTCGGTCTTATCACTGGGCAAAGATCTGAGCAAGATCACGATGCCTGTCGTATTCAACGAGCCACTCTCGTTTCTTCAACGAGTCGCCGAGTACATGGAGTACGCGAAGTTACTTAAAATCGCT
This sequence comes from Campoplex capitator, assembly GCA_037576405.1. Lineage (NCBI taxonomy): Eukaryota > Metazoa > Arthropoda > Insecta > Hymenoptera > Ichneumonidae > Campoplex > Campoplex capitator. The sequence continues at coordinate 11,575,026 of JARBWI010000004.1, read as the reverse complement.
TCGATGGAACAGAATCCCGTCAGCAGATTGCAAGTAATTAAATTTTACTTTTACCGGCGAATAAAAAAGTTTTCGCGATGTCTCGAATCTCTCTCGAGTAAATTGGTTAAAAAATATTCAAGTTTTTTTAGTCCATGACAAAGTTATTAAATTCGTTATAAAAGCTGTCAAATTTTTATCTTATCGAACGATTATAATACGATGGCTGAAGTCATGATAAATTTGAATCGAACTAAGTTGAAGAATTCTGAAGAATTTTTTTTGCTCAGAGAGAGCATTGGAAATTTACTTTTTATCAGTTGAATTAACGAGTTAATTATTCGCTAAATTTTACACTCGAAATTCGATCAATATTTCACTATTTATCGAGTGAAACTCATCGATCAAAAATCCTCAATAAAAACGAGTTAATTTCGATTTTTCAATTAGCATAATTCTCAAGAGCTTTCGTTTTTTTTTATTTATTTTATTTTTTAACATTTTTTTTTTCTCTAATTGAGATCAGAATACTGTTTTTCGTGCTTGTATCTTTTTAGTACGTCGCTGCATTCGCCGTTAGCGCGTTGGCATCGAACTGGGATAGACTGGGAAAACCTTTCAATCCTTTACTCGGCGAAACTTACGAGTTGCAGCGAGAAGATTTCCGGTAAGAAACGTTAACGACCTTCTAATAACCGTTATCGAGTTTACTCCATGTTAATAACTTGTATCATCGTTCATCGAATTTTTCTAACCACTTTTTTTTCAATTTTTTTGCAGCATCGTGTGCGAACAGGTGTCTCATCATCCTCCTGTCTCAGCGTTCCACGCTGACAGCGATGGCTTCGTATTTCACGGTAGCATTCATCCGAAACTCAAGTTCTGGGGTAAATCGATCGAAGTACATCCCAAAGGAATTGTAACCGTCGAATTACCCAAGTAAGTTTCGTTATCAGCGTTAGAAATATTGAAACGTTGCTACAGATCTGTCGAATTTGATCATTTAAAACAATTTATTTATCAACAGAATACAAGATTTATAAACGGCGAGAAAAAAAAATATCTATTCGAATCTGCTAAGATCATGGATTTTTAAATCTCTGATTTGCCCTCACTAAAAAGCTGTGTTCTAATCTAATCTCATTTTTTTTATTCAGGGTTGCAGACCCATGGAAAAATTATAGAATAAATAATGGAACTGAATCTTCTAATATATAAAAATCAATATTTGTTTGTTTGTTCGTATTTTCTGGGCTGCCTCCTGTTGCGATAAAACTTTGTCAACTTATTGGTTGCACTTGCGCGCGAAGGTTACAGGCATGGTACAAGTAACTTACAGTAGATGGCGCGCTTGTCACACCGGCAAACGTATTTGAGAGAATATTTTTTGAAATTCTACATTATTTTCTTTCCTTTCAACATGATGATTCAAGGGGTTAGGCCACCCTAGAGCAAAAAAAAATCGGTATACCTTAAAAAAAAAATTTCCGGCAAATTATGGAATCAATTAAAATTCTGTGCACGGTTTTCCATTGAACTATTATTAAACTGAAAAAGAAAAAAAAATCGCTGGGATCAATAAAAAAAATAGCCTCTGAACAGCTTTTCTTCGTTGACACCTTTTTTTCCACGGCCGGACTCAAATCTCATTCAATTTTTGACCCGGAATAAAAAACCAAAGTTTTTTCTATTCTGTATAGGAATAACTATAGAAGTACGTAGGATTTTTTCGTTATATTGATTTTTGTCAAAATGGTACCTATTTTTTCAAAAAATTTGACAAAAATCAATATATCGAAAAAATCCTACGTACTTCTATAGTTATTCCCATACAGAATAGAAAAAACTTTGGTTTTTTATTCCGGGTCAAAAATTGAATGAGATTTGAGTCCGGCCGTGGAAAAAAAGGTGTCAACGAAGAAAAGCTGTTCAGAGGCTATTTTTTTATTGATCCCAGCGATTTTTTTTTCTTTTTCAGTTTAATAATAGTTCAATGGAAAACCGTGCACAGAATTTTAATTGATTCCATAATTTGCCGGAAATTTTTTTTTTAAGGTATACCGATTTTTTTTTGCTCTAGGGTGGCCTAACCCCTTAAGGAGGTTGGCTACACACAACAATGTTGCCATGTTAAAAGCATAGGAAAATTCTAAATGATTAGAATTTAATGAAATTTGGTGAGCATATTCTTTTGGATTAAATATGAATATACAACATTTTTTAAGATTTTTCTTCTACATAGTTTTCGAGTAATTTAACACTAGAGTTTACATCCGTAAGCATAGGATTCTGATATATATAGGTATATTTTTTGCATATTGTAAACTCCAATTATTCGACAACTATGTAGACGAAAAATTTGAAAAAATTTGTGTCATTGCATTTGATGCTAAAGAATGTTATCACTAAATTTTATTAAATTCTTATCATATTGTCGTATGTAGCCACCCTCCTTAAAAATTTACAATTTACAATCGGCTAAAGACAAACAACAGACGTTAAACGGCAGGGGTCATTCGCAGTTTATCGTATACATATATTAAATGAATAATATTATAAATATTTGGATGCAACTCAAAACCATTTTCGTTAAATTTATTGAAACTTTTTTCAATAAAAAGTGGAGAAAATTGGTTTTTCATCGATCATAAATATTAAAATTTTCGGATCGAAGATAATAATTTCTTAAAGTTTAATACAATTCTACTAGGTCGTGGGACAAGGAACAAAAATTGTTCGTTTTCCTTAGAACCTAGTTTAATCAACTCGATGTTTTTTCTTGCTGTATTTTTCAATCATTTTTCGATGAAAATCTTCATACATGGGAATATCGTCGGTTAAGAGATACGCCAATGAGATGGCTCACTATTCACAACCTTATTCACTCCGATAACGAATATTAAAAAAAAAGAAAAAATCAGTTCGGTTCAGTGCTCTTCGAATATTTTTGCTCGAGCAAAGTCGAAATTAGTAATATCGAGGGAAAGAAAACTAATTTTTTTTGTTTTTTATTTAATTGATTTTTCGTTTTTTTTTCATCATCGATTCATCCGTTATTATTTGTAGATGGAAGGAAGCCTACACCTGGCAAAACGTAAATTGCATATTGCACAACGTGCTCGTTGGTCAACTTTGGATAGAACAATTGGGAGCCCTCGAGGTCAAGCAATACGGGGGTGCAAATTTAAAAGCCACGTTGTCTTTCAAGAGCGCTGGATGGAACGGCAAAGACCTGCATCGAGTCGAGGGTTTCATCACGGATCCTGAGTGAGTGACTTTCCTTTATTCCTTCATTATTTCGTTTCTTTCGAAATATTTCGTCACTCGAATTTTGACAGGATCGTAACTTGTCTCGAAACCAATCGTCAACAATCATTTCACAAATTATTTGAAGCAGCAAAAGAAACTGAAAATATATAATTATTGAGAATCGAGCTCGAAAAATCTTTTTTTTCAGAATTACATTTTTATTTTTAATATTTTTAGTCAATTTTAAATGGAATTTTTCGACCGGATCGGATGCAAAACAAAGAATTTGATTTTTGGTCTCTGATCCAGGGAAAGTTTTTGAAACCGCATAAGATTCCACAGTGAAACGTTTCCAGTAGCTTTTTTATTCGAAATTTTTGTACGATTCATCACTAATATTGTTTTTTATTGTTTTTTTGTATCACAGAAAAAAAAAATTGGTATTTCTCTACGGTAAATGGACCGAGAATCTGCGCGCTTGCGATCCAGCTCTCTACGAAGAAACTATCGACAGGATAAAGCGCGAGGCAAAAAGTCCTCAAGGAAGTCCAGGCCACAAAAAAGTACTCGCGAGATTTCACAGTCTGAGAGTAACGGCTTTCAAGCCATCGCATCAGGAATCTATAGACGAGGCCTCTGCCGATGCCGAGGATTGTCCACCGATCGATGAAATTCCTAACTCGACGACGCTCTGGGAAGCTGCACCGAGACCATCCAACAGCGCGGATGTGAGTATTTATCTGTAATTCGTCATAATTGCGATTAATCTTTAATAATTTTTCCTTCAATTTCGATAAATTATTCCATTTTTTGGAACAATCGAGAACTGACGATTTCACGAAATAAATCGTTGAAGGCAGCGAAAATAAAATTTTTTTCGGCTCTTTCGATTCTCAAGGCGTTCAGCCTCCAAAAATTTCATACATATAAACATCTACCAACCCGCTGTTATTTTCATTTATAATTTAAAGAATTCAAATTCTATTTACAGAATAAGGATGATGAAATTTTTATTTGATGATAGACCAACATTGTTACGAGGCTATTGGCAAAATTTAGGCCAGATTGACCGTCTAGTTTTTTCGCAATAAAATTACAGGGTCAAGCATTTTGAGACACCGGAATACGCGTCGTTTATGGAAAAAAAAAATCGACCGGAAGTGCCGTGAACCACGGTTTTTCTCTCCAAAAATCTAAGATTAGTCGTTAAGGAGTTTCGGTACAGGCGATACAATGTTGCCATGCTAAACCATGTTAAAAACACAAAAAATTTCAAAAAGTTTAGAATTTTATAAAATTTGGTGAACATATTCTTCAGTGTCAAATTTGACAATACAAATTTTTTCAGATTTTTCTTCTACACAGTTATCGAGTAATTGAAGACTAAATTTCACGTCTATAAGCATAGCGTTTCAATATATATATAGGTATACACTTCGGGCATAAGAAATCTGCTTTAACGCATAATTACTCGATAACTGAGTAGAAGAAAATTTTGAAAAAAATTGTCTTTTCGTACTTGATGTTGAAGAACATTATCACCAAATTTCATTAATTTCTTAACATTTTGCCTTGTGTACCGAAACTCCTTAAAAAACCTCGATTTTGACAAATGGGACGATAAGAATTTGATAAAAAATATAAAAATCATACCTCATCGGGTTGTTGACGCAGTAATATTACAAAAAAGTTTCAATTTCCGGTTGAAAATGGTGAGAACCGCGACGCTGGCAAATTCGGTTGCTTACAATTCTAATACGGAGAAAACTACGGAGTCGTTGACGATCTAATTTTTTTTTGTTACTTTTCCCGAATCATTATCTTATAAAATACTCGTGTATCAGTAATGATGTCTATTAAAATCGATAATACGAATATTCAACATCGGTAAACGTAAATCAGAATAGCTGTGTGTAAAATGAATTTGGGCTCTCCGTTTGACTCTGAAGTAACAGTCGATCATCCTTAAAAAAAAAAGCGTCGTGTAGTCTTTCCTCAAATACTCGAATTTGACTAAAGCACTAAAATATAAATGGGTCGAATGAACGATGAAATGGGGAAAGACACGTAGGACAATAAATTGATTTGCTAAATTAATACAAAACGTTTGCATCCGACTCGCAGTATTATCAATTCACGAGCTTCGCGATGTCTCTGAACGAGATGGATCCTGGAATGGGAAAGACGCTCTGTCCAACGGATTCGAGATTGCGTCCGGACATCAGGAAATTAGAAATGGGCGATCAGGATGGTGCAGCCACTGAGAAAATTAGACTCGAGGAGAAACAACGGGATTCGCGCAAAACGAAGAAGCACAAAAAAGGAACCGATGCGATACCAAGGTTTTTACATTTGTTTTTAAACATTCGTGCACTTAAAAAAAAAAAAAAAAACGATTCAATAAAATTGGAATTCGGTAACTCAACGAAAATGTATTTCATTCGAACGTTTTATTTGCTCGTTCGTATTATAATTGTTGATCACTACGACAGAAGCACCCTTGAATCGACAAAAGTTTTGTTGGGCCGAAACGAATTTGCATTTTCTTCGTTACGATTCGTTGAGCCAAGGAGAATTTTGTTGAATCGACGAGTACCTTTTTTCAGTCTGATTCGAAAGTGGAAAACTCGCCACAGTCACGTTCAAAACTCAACTCTCCGGTTAAAGATCGAAAACTTGATCGAAAAAGTACATTTTCCGAAATAGCCACTTCTACGTCTTGAACTAAGCGGTGAAAATTCTTAAAATTTTTCAAAAAACTTCGTCACGTATATCTCTGTAAATGAGTATTAAAAAGAAAAAAATTTGTAAAAAAGTTTTGAAGTTATTGCGAGAAATGTGAATTTTTTTCGATTTTGCTGACGTAAGAAGAACACAAACGTAAAATTGTACTCTTCAAATTTGACGCGTCAATGCCTAAAAGTGTTTTGAACAATTTTGCTGAATTTTAAAAATATTTTATCGGCAAACGCTTCGACGAGACACTATCTTAAGGAGGCTGGCTACATACGACAATATGATAAGAATTTAATAAAATTTAGTGATAACATTCTTTAGCACCAAATGCAATGACACAAATTTTTTCAAATTTTTCGTCTACATAGTTGTCGAATAATTGAAGTTTACAATATGCAAAATATATACCTAAATATATCAGAATCCTATGCTTACGGATGTAAACTCTGGTGTTAAATTACTCGAAAATTATGTAGAAGAAAAATCTTAAAAAATTTTTATATTCACATTTAATCCAAAAGAATATGCTCACCAAATTTCATTAAATTCTAATCATTTCGAATTTTCCTATGCTTTTAACATGGCAACATTGTTGTGTGTAGCCAACCCCCTTAAGGAAATAATTACAAATTACATTTCTCTTGAAGTATTTATTTTTTAAAATTCAATTTTAGTTCAATTATTCGTTTCGATTTGATGTAATTCTATTGAAAAATCATATTTCAAAACTGTCATGAATATTTGATAAATAAATAAATGTGAATCGCGCAGGTGGTTCCAGGCTGGTACGAATCCTCACACGGGTCAGGAGGACTGGCTTTACTCGGGAGGTTATTGGGATCGTGATTATTCCGAGATCGAAGACATATTTTAACGCTCTCTCTGAACGAGTGAAAAAATCATGTTCGATATATAATAAATATAAATACATAAATCCCGATGAAGGATTTAAAAAGTAAAATTCGATCGCGCAAAGGAGAATTGAGGCGAATGGAATTTCCCCAGGGAGGGTGTGTCATTTCTGAGATAGAAAAAGGTTCAAAGGCAAAAAGAAAGAGAGAGAGAGAGAGAGAGGGAGAGAAACGAAAAATGGTTAAATTGACGTTGAATTTATCATCGACGAAAGCTACATTTGAAAACGAAATCGAGAAAAAAATTGGTCAGAAAAAATTAGAATCGAACCGATGTAGAAGCTTCAAGGACGTTTGAAAGGTACGAAACTTCTGAAAGAAGGAAATCGTGAAGAAAAAAATAAAATAAAAAAAATGATGCAATCGAAAGAGCCAAGCGAAAACCGAGTCCGGACAATATATGTCAAGAATTAATAAGGGCAAGAAACGAAAAAAATTTGTGTCGAGTTACTGACAATGGAAAAGTCGAAATATTCCATTCAACGTTGGTAAACTCGTACGAAAGATTCTGCGATTTTTTTAGATAAATCAGTGTCTATTAATAAAAATAAACAACAAAAGAAAAAATTCATACCGACAAATGCGAGGAAAAAGTCCTGATATATTTGAAATTACGATGGAAACAATGTAGAAAAAATAAAAAATAAATACACACATTATACACGAGAAAACAAACAATCGAGAGGTTTGAAGCGTTTCCATCACGATACACGCATCAGCTATATTTTCATCGAGTCAATTGTAAATAAAAACGCGCAAATGTGACGATAAAAACAACGTAGAAATCATGCAACAACTTGGAATCCGAATGAAAACTTTTCATTTCCAACGATTCCCATTCTATATTGTATTATTTCCATCATAGCAAAGAAATTAAGAAATCCACACGAGACTCTACCAAAATTTTCAGTTGACCAGATAATTTCTCGCAAAAAAATATGACACCAAGAACTCATCTGCTCGCTTGCCTACATGATAAGCTGAAATTTTTTGCACGTTTTGCCTCACAAAATTTCTCCTCTCGCTATTTTTATAAAAAAAAACACGATGAAAAACAAAAAACCGAGAAATTCCAACGACATAATAGAGATTAATGATAAACACGCCGGCACATAAGGCTAGCTTTTTCGTCGAGAATCAGTGTACATAAGAGTATGAATGATGTGTGACGACTGAGTCGATTTTGCAGACCTAAAGAAAACGATCCATTGAAATTGATTTCATCTTTTTCTCGTCATATTTTTTTTATGACGACTTTTAGCAGAAGAAAAATAAATATAGAAAGAGAAAAAAAAAGCGAGCTTTTGTTATAATTTTTGCTTAGCCTGTTTGATACTCCATGTGCCAATGAAAGAGAGAGAAAGAGAGAAACAAAGATAAACTAAAGAAAATGAGAAAAAAAAAATCAATTCGTTAGAGCAGCTTTTCTTATTGACACTGTAGTAACGACCTTGTCCAACCAATTGACGCTCTCGATAACCTCAAACACACACGGATGAATCTCACATCACAGCTCCGCAAAAATGCGTCGAGCTCGGAATTCATTCGAGAGTAAAATTGACATTAGTTTATTCAGTAATATAGATATTTAGTGAAGTGTATTAGTCGAAAGAAAAAGAAAAATACGAAAAGTTGAACGATGAAAGCGTTTGAACAAACGTCGATTTATTAAAGATTCGTTGAGCGAATCGCGTCAACTCCCTTAGGGATAATAAAATTTATTAGAATTAATAATGAAAATGAAAAAAGAAGAAATACGTCAATATAGTTTGTGCACACAGCGTACAGGGCAATATTGCATTCATAAAACTTTCACACGCAAACACATCGCAGACATAATTTATAACAGGGACTTCAATTTTTTGCTTAGCGGATTTAGAGATATTAATTACCAAAGTGCTGGCCATGCAGCAGTCAACTCGAGAAAGTAGTATATTTTTGAAAAACTGTTTTTCCTTTCGTTCTTCCTCCTCATACGTAAACAATACTCAAACGAGCTTCTCAAAAGGACTGTTTTTTCGACTTAAGGATTAACGACGCATGTCTCTTAGCCAAATATTTGTTTGTATGAAAAGTGAAAAACTTGGCGATTGGACAAAAATCTGAAATAATTGAGCCGACTCTGAAACTCTGCAAACGCTGAGTTTCGGTATGAATAATTTTGAAAAATTGTCACTACGTCATTGAAATAAAATATCCTTTGAGAAACACTCGGACAATTTTCATTTTCAAGTGAAATGAGTTTGGCGATGTTTTCATATGCATTTGAATAGTTTTTTTTAATGCTTTTTCAAAAACTTTGAAGATTCATGAAAAATCATGAATTCCAAATATGTTTTTGTGAAAAGATTCAATTTTATTAGTACCAAAGGTACTGAACAAACAATTTTTCTATCGTTCCCAGAATATTGAAAAATGGAATATCGAGAGGAAAATTTTGAAAACAATTTAGAAAAACAACAAATTCATTTCATTCGACAGTCACTAAAATCACCTGTTTTTCTATTGAACTATTATTATGTTCAATCTCTTAATAATTATTTGATCATTTTATCATTGAGTATGAATGTCCGCCGTGTTTTGAAGATAGCTGTTTTTTTTCAGATCTTCTCCAAAGTGCTGGATATTTATAATTCTCATGGAGTAAAATTGTTGGCATAGATATGTATGAGTAATTGATCCTTAAGGTTTATCGAGAAAAATACAACAACAAAAAATCTTAAATGAATGCAGTAAAAAAGTAAAGCATTATTATGATTTTTGCGATAAAGCTTGAAACGATCACTTTCATTTTTCTATGGAATTCATGATAATTGCTGCGAAAGTTCAATTTTTCTACTTGCTGAATTATACATCATTTTTGAAAAGACTTTTTGAGAACAGTTTTTAGAAATTTACCACTTTTTGGGTCATTTCTGTGCGACGAGTACAAAAAAAAATATTCCGAACTCATGAAATTATGTCAAAATACATTGATCGCATTGAAAATCCCAAGGAAATGATGAAAACAGTATTCACTATTGTTCAGATGAGAATCTAAAAAGTTTGTCGAACATCGATTATTCATGGGAAAGGCAAATTCATTGGTCTCGATATTAATTTATCATCTTTCGTTGAATAATATAAACTATCTCTTCCGTGACCAGACAATCATTTCGAATGATCTTCCATACAGGAGTTTCTTATGATTCTTTTTTGGTGGATCAATAAAATAAGTTTACAACTAGTTTTGTTCGTTGTTTAAAATTTCAATATGGAACGTCCCTTAAAGAATTCAGCGAAAGAGTACATTTCCTTAGAAAATTGAGTCAGGAAAAATCTTGAAATGATAAAAAAAAAAAAAGAGCAAAGTATATTAATTATTGATATGTCACATAATTTTACATATTGTACAATTATTTATTGATTATATATTCTATAATTAATATGCAATTGTTGACCATGGAAAATGTCTAAAAAGAAAAAGGATGAACATGTTGGGTACCTGCGATTTGATGTTGTTCGGTGTAGCGAGTAATATATACTTATTGTATGTGTGTAGTTTATTGAATTTAACGATTCGCACAGCTTCGCGATGATAATACATTTTTAGCGAATGAGAGAAAAAAAAATGAGGAACAGCGGTAACAAAGATCGAGCGATTTTGTTGTCAACTAAGAATCGCGTTTAAAAGAAAAATAAATAAAAGCCATGCGTAATTGTACATAGATGAAATTATATTAGTTATGAGAAATAAATAAATGTTGGTTTACGAAAGAATTGAAACTTTGGACTATCGATACGTATTGTTTTAATTTAACCTATTTCCCGAGGGGAGTATTGGAAAAACGAGACCACTCGATGATCTCAACCTCAAAAACGTCGAAGAATAAATTATTTTACATATTCGTTAATCACGTTTTCGATAATAAAAATGATACGCGAGTACACTGAAAATATGATTACTGTTCTAGTCAATCACTTAATTCTTGTATGCTCAAATAATTCAGGAAATCTAATAATTTTAATTTCTTGACAATTTGCGATTTCGTGATAAAAGCGCGGTAAGACGTTTGAATTTTGAGTTTTGAAAAAAAATCGTGAGATGCCGCTGCGTGCTGGTTTCTAGTTCACGCCGCGGATTCAAGATGGCCGGCTTCCTTGTTTCTCCGGAACGTAATCAGAAGCCATCGATCTCTGTTCACTTTCGGACGCGAACACGTCGTGAGCTTTGTTTTCGTGATTACTTTTTTGGAGAACGCGTAAGATAGAGAGAGAGAGAGAGCGAAAGAGAAAGGGAGAGAGAGCCAGTGGATACCAAAGTTGGAGAGAAAAAACGTGTATGTGTTTAAAGTGTGTTAAGAACTGAAGATCGGCGAATTGATCGTGAAATCGTGTGACATAAGAAAATTTTGTACGAGTTTATAACAAAATGAGTACTCTACCAACAGGTGAGCTATCTGGAACAATCCGTTGTTTTATTTTCCATACGATCTCGTCTGTCACTGGTATTTTCATTTCAATTTTTTCGTGTTAGTATGAAAAAGCTTCCTTTTCTCAATTAGACATGAACCGTAGTATTATCGAGGTCGGATTAACGAATCGTGAATCATTTATTCGGTTAACCTATAAAAAAAAAACGCGAGAGATCGCCGGAACTTGGCATTTTCACGATCTACGACGAAATTTTAGGAGAATGACGTGTGTGACAAAGTGTTTGTTATCTCCGTGTTATCTCGTCTCCTTTACAAAGTACGCGACACACGATAAAAAATAATAAATAACTTTTCGTTCGACGATCGAGATTTTTATGCGAAAACAGATAATTTCGGTGTTTCACGAGATTTTTTCTTTTTCGTAAGCGGTTGTTAGTAGTTTTTCTAAACTTTTTTTTTCTGACGTTTCCTCGCATCAACGGTTGGATTGATTAGATCGTACGGTTGAGCCGGAAAAATAGTAGATTTTGTAAAAACAACTTAACCTCGGATTATGATTCTTTTATAAATAAACCAATTCCATTCTTCAAATTATTTCGATCACTTTCATTCCTGATACATGGAATCAGTCATTTCAATACTTATAATTACGCGATGCTCGAGCAAAAAACACGTTACTTCTAAGTAGATTCGGGATAAAAAAATCATTATAACACTGGACCACGATGCACGCATCGTAAATGAATATTAATACGTGGAATATCAAGTCTCTATTGAGTTCGACATAATTACTTGCTTCATTGAGCCATAACGATCACGTCGAGTTTACCTTTCGTCAAAATAGTTAAGCGTTCGTTGTTTTCGTCGCCCGTTCTCATTGAGAGTGTCTCTCTCTCTCTCTCTCTCTCCCTCGTTTCCTTTTCTCGGCGTTAGCCGGACGTTAATTACATTATCGTAATTAGGAATCACCCACGCCGTTTCTCGTTCGAGTCACTTTATGAATACGATAACTCTCCACGATCTGAATAAGCGTCGTGTACAAATAAAATCGTAACCCTCGTTATTTCCTCGAGAATATTAGAAAATATCGATATTTCATCGAAAAAAATGTTTCGTAACTAAAAAAACCATTTAATTACCAAAAAAATAGTATTTTTCGTATTTTTTTTTCTCTCCAAATTCCTCATACATTTCTCCCCGATATTTCGAGAACAAAGAAGAAAATAAAAATCCGCAGAACCGTATCGAGATCCCGACGAAAAATTGATGCATCAAGACCTTTGAGAATCTCTTTAAACCGCGATCGTCGCCCGAACCTCTGTCCCTGCCAACTTTGTTTTCACTGCAAACGTTCCCTCGTTGTTGTTGTTTTTACAACAACAGATTTTATCTCCCACGAAAATCATCGCTGCGTTTGAACCCCCAGCCCAGTATACTCGTATTTCTCTCATCAAATTTCAAACGATATTGAAATTTCGTTGCATAGAAATTCGACGTCGTGCCTCATCGAAGCTACGAATAAACGATAATTAAATTTTTTTTAAAAATAATCGTGACAACGTTATAACAATTTTTTTTTTAACATTTAAAAAATCTTTTTTTTTCTCTTCTTTGTTTCTCAATGATTTTTAAAGAGAAAAAATTATTTTGAATCCAGAATTGTCGTCCTCACTTCGCTGAGCTCCACAGTTCTAAAAATAAATAAATTTGTTTTTTTGTTTTTTCAAGTTTCGTGAATATGTCGGCATAATTTAGTCTCCGGTTGATTTCGGGCTCTGAATTCACGTTTTAACGTCAGGTAATCGAGTGACTCATTGACTGTCAAGCTGAAAGATACATATATACGTGTATACACACACAGAGCCATGTGCATATAACGTGTAAAGCTGAGAGATACATCGACGGATGGGGGCAGCTGGTGATGATTACAGCATGAGGGCATTTACAACATCGTTTCGCGGGTAGATAACTCGGAACAAAAAAAAATGTGCAAACTTTTCTAGAAACGTCGATTTGACTGAAAATTTAATGACGCGGTGTGACGTTGTCTCGGGCAAGAAAACTTTTTTTCACGTTATTTAGAATGGAAAAAACTCGAGAAATTTCAACGAGAGAAAAACAACGTTCGTTAAGGGAAATAAAAAAAAAAAATGATTCGTATTTGGTACGGAGAATCCTGAGGACTTTTCAAATTTTCAGGTCTTACGAGTCCGAGATGAATGAAGGAAAAGAGAAAGTACAGATTTTTTTGGTGTCGAATCGATTCGAATAGGCGGACAAGAAAAAGTAGCGGTTCCTGCCACCCACTGATAACTACCAATGGAAAATCATTTGGTCGTGTTAAAAATATGGGGAAAAAAAAACCGAATTTAATTAATTGGTAATATAACAGTGAGGCATAAATACTCGAAAATTTTGTCGAAATATTTCGACTCTTTTGACTCGTTTGTCGCCGCGCATCGTTCTCGTTCAATAAAATGCACGTAACAGAGGCTCGAACGTAATGATACGAATCGCGTGTATCGACGTCGTTTCTTTCCGTAAATCAGGGTGCCACGAAGTCTAGACGGAAAATGTAAGAACAAAAAAAAAATCAAATAAACCATTTTGTCGCGAGGTTTGATCGCGATAAAAGAATCTCTCGTGATGGATTTATAAACGGTTTCCTCAAAATCGTATGAAAAATCCCATTTTCACTTAGGAAAAAAAAATTGCTTTAATAATTAGTTGCGAAAAATGTATTCGTTGAGAGTAGGAAGAATTGAATTTTCGAGAGAGAGAGAGAGAGAGAGAGAGTGAGCTCGTGAAAATTTGGCGAAGATTGGATCCAGCGAAGGGATCTAAATTTTCTTCTTTTTTTTTGCCCCTTCGCAGCCTTCGTTTATCGGCCAGATAATAATTTAATTAACTCGGTGTTTCGTATTACGTCGGAGAAATGAGAGCTCGGGCTTCGACCCTCACAAATTGGAGATCATAGATCATTTTAATTAGAAAATTCTCGTACAAGTTATGAACGATATTTTGGTGCATAAGTAGGTCAACAAACCTTCGACTTTGATCAATCGAATTGTCATTTCACTTTTTTTTTTATATTTTTGGGTTTTTAACTGAATTCTTTTTATTTTTTATTTTATTTCATTGAATCAATTTTTTTGAACTTTATTATTAAGGAGTTTCGGTACAGGCGATACAATTTTGCCATGCTAAACCATGTTAAAAAGACAAAAAATTTCAAAAAGTTTAGAATTTTATAAAATTTGGTCAACATATTCTTCAGTGCCAAATTTGACAATACAAATTTTTTCAGATTTTTTTTTCTACACAGTTATCGAGTAATTGAAGACTAAAGTTCACGTGTATAAGCATCGCGTTTCCATATATATAGGTATACACTTCGGGGATAAGAAATCTGCTTTAATGCATAATTACTCGATAACTAAGTAGAAGAAAATTTTGAAAACAATTTGTCTTTTCGTACTTGATTTTGAAGAACATTATCACCAAATTTCATTAATTTCTTAACATTTTGCCTTTTGTATCGAAACACCTTAAGTTGGAAGTTCAATTTGATTTAACGGAATTGAAGAATTCATTCGGTTGAGGATTCGTTACACGGCAGTTATTTTGTGGCTCATTTATTCATAATACCAGTAAAGAATACTTTATCGAGTTCATAGCCAATTGTTATAATATCAATTATCGATGAAAAAATATATCAAAATAAAAAAAAAAATTAGATAAATAAAATTAAAAAATAAAAGATTAAACAAAATTCATAACTTCACGAACTTCTGTGTGTGTGTGACGATCAAAAAATTCTTTATTCTTCACAATTTTTTTGATTTTTAGATGTTTTTTTTTTGTCGAAGTTGCCTTATTATATAGAAATAAAGAAAATTTGGAAAATCGGTGAGTTGAAGACTTGATCACTGCGTTTGTGGTCGTTAAAAAAAATTAATTCGGATTGGTTTCTTCGTTTTGAAAATTTTTCGTTATTGGATTCTTGATACAAGTCTCAGAATCAAAACTTTTTTTTAGATGTAATTTTGAACACGTATATATTACTGGAATGAAACGTCAGAAAAGTGTAGAATTTTTCGACTCGTCAAAGTGAAGTTTGCGATTTTTTATTCCCACCATCGAAAGGTTTGACGACCAGTTTTTTTATTCCCCTGAGATTCTAAACGATTTCAAAGTCGATTATTTGTGCACAAAATGAAAATTGACTTTCTGCCAATGGAATTGGTCCGCGACGCGAAATCTCCCAATCGTTTATTCCCCAAAGCTTCGATCTAATAGAAAAATACTTACGATAGAAAAAAAAAATATTGAAAAATAAAAACATATTTCCACATTTGACCCCTGTGAATTGCAGCTTTACCAGAACTATTTTTTGATGCCATAGTTTCGTCGTTCCATCAAGGACTTTAAACCATTAACGAGGTCGTATCGATCGCCCAAATGGCCGAGAACTTAACCACCTTTCGTAAACTTTTCAGTGACATTGAATTTTGTACGAATTTTATATCCGAGTCGCCACAAGAAATTTCGCGAATAAACTTTTTCTTTTTTTTTTCTTACACATCTTCAAACTCGAAATTTGGGCGTCAAAAAAAACCGTTAGAAATGATTTCGTTGATTGCCATTCGTAAGATTCACAAATTTTTAAAACTCCCACCGTCAAAGTCCATACAAAAATATTTATTCCATTTTGATCGTTTTTATTTCGGAATTGTTTTCAATTTTTTTTTTTTTTTTTTCACGTTTTTTGCACAGATTTTTCAGCTCTGTAACGAGTGATTGCGTTCGTGAACGAGAATCATTTTTATCAGTAAAAAAAATGCATGAAAAAATATTCCAATAATTCATTGAGAGAAAAAATAAAAATTTTCCTCATAATTGCAGATAATTATTGTTTGCATTTGCATATTAAAAATGAGAATATTTGGAATAAAGCGAAAAGAATTATTGTCGACGTTCGAGATTGACTAATTTTAACACCTGAAATATGAAAAATTCATAAGACTTTTATGTATCTTTGAATCTTTTTGAAATACTCCGAGAACAATGAGTCACGTATTTTTCTCGAGCTCCACGTGCTCTCTCGACACGACCGTTCTCGATCAATTTCACCGTGCGGTTCCGCGTATCGATTACGTGCTCTCTCGACACTCACACAGTTGCACGATCGCTCTCAAGAGTCTCTCTCATTTTCGCGACGAGGAGACGAATTCACCGGAGCTCTATAGATGTATTATTCTCGGTTGAAATGAAGACAAAAAGATAAATCAGGAAATAAAAAGAAGCTCGTGGATACCGTAATACGAGAACTCGGGAAAGTCGGGTCAATAAACCATTCTGGTATATTAAAAATTGCAACTTCGACGCTCCGATTAGTCGACTATTATTTCCATCTTTTCCCCTTCATACGTGCCAACGAAACTATCATTTTTTCTTTTCTCAAGAGAAAGTGCGAAAATGATTGAAAATCTTGTGCGTTTTCGCTGCAATGCAGTTTACATAAATTTCTTTCAATTTCAATTGTATTTTTTTTTTTTTTCAATTATTTTTTTTCAACTTTTTTCAAACAATTAAAAATACTTTAAGATTTTTTGGTAGCTGAAGTGTTTCTCGCTGCATGCTCGTTGGGACATTTTCTAATGATAATCATTAAAAAATATTTAAAAAATTTGAAATCATAAAAAAAAATTTTTTAATATTTTTTTTATTTTAATTTCATAATTTAAAATTTCAAAAAAAATAAATTAAAATTTCAAATTTCAAATTTCAAAAAAAAAAAAATAATTTCAACTGTTCCCATTTAATTTGTTTTTTCCAAGCTTATTCTGATGCAACCAGTTTTAGAAACGTTTTTCGATTCGATTGTATGAGTAAAGTTATTGGCTCTACTTTTTCTGTACTAGAAAAATGCATTTTTCCCTACCACCTATACATTTTCTCCAACGTTTTCGAATATTTATGAATTTTTCAAAATGTTTTCAATCTTCTCTTTCATCTTCAATATTTTTTTCAATTTCTCACAACATTTCAAGTTTCTTTCGTTATCATTTGAATTTCGTTGCCTTTATTCTGCAGCATTGCAAATCTTTTTTTTTCTCTAAATTCTTTTGATTTTTATTTTGTCATTTGAATATCAATTACTAGCAAATTTTCAATATTATTTTCTTTTTTTTCTATTGTTCGTCGAATTTTTAAAAATAATTTTATCATTTTCTCTCTTTATTCATCTTTTTATTTTAATTCTTCGAAATATTACAAGAACTTTGGAATAATTTTTCCAGTATTCTGTTGATTCGTTGACTTAAAAAAAAAAAAAAAAAAAAAATGCACGAAAATAAGAAAAACCTTTGAAAATTTAATGACATAATTTTTGTGCTGCTGTCCAGGATTAGACGAAGACGAAGGTGTTCTTTTCGGTAAGTGCCACTAGCATATATACACAATCACTGAAAAAAAAAGGTAAAAATTAGCGAATTTTGTGCACGCTCATTTCACGATTTCATTAACAATAAAAAGAGAATGAATTTAAAAAAGGGGGAGGAAAAATCATGGCGATTTCATTATTTAAGTAAATAAACAAGAGTTTTTTTACGTTCCTTCACAAATCGATCGAAATTTAATTGACGAGTGTTTCTCTCATGAATAAAAAAAAAAAAATAAAAATAAAATGCAGCGACGTACGCGGTGTGTCAGAACTCGGTAATTTCCCCTTCTATCATCACGAACAATAATTCTCCTTTCGAATACTCGTTTATGTGCCCCGTGGTACCCCGCGATCTCCCACTCCGTTGAATATGGCCGAGCGGATGGTCGAGTCCCTCGTATACCTGAAGACGTGGCTTCCAAGCGAAACGACAAAGGGAACGCCATCTTTGAAGAAAATCGTGTATCAACGTAGCAAACAGACTCCTCCAGGAGGAACGAGAGTCGTCGCGATCGTTCGCGTCACTTTGACGATCGTTTGAGACGAACAGCAGGGGCCCACCGCACAGACAGCTGCATCCTACGACACAGTGATTGGTGATCGGTTTTAAACGCGAACACGAAACGTCTCGAACTCGCTCAAAGTTCGCACCACGTGCTTTATATATACGTTCAAAAAAATCTTATCGACAACGAATACGGAAAATTTTCTTTTCGAAACGCTCTCAAATTTTGTGCTTTATCGAGTTCACTTTTTTTCTTTTTTCCTCAACAGCGATTCAAGTTTTTCAGCTCAAGTGCTAAGGACACCGAGTGCGATCGATTCAAAAGTCGAAATATTGAAAATTACCGTTGTTCGAATCGCTGCCCTGGCCAAACAACGAAAATTTTCAATTTTGCACTTTCTTTCGTTTTACTTCGAAAAGTATTGAAAAAAAAACAACAACAATGTTCAGGGTGTTCGAGAATAATCGAAGAAACGATTAATCATAAGAACGATAAGAAAAAAATAAATGAAAAACATGAAGGAGGATAAGAGTGACGAAAAATCATCGTCGTCGACGAAAGATACGCGTAAGAAAATTTGCAACGAGCACGGTGAGGATTGTCCAAGTGAAAACGAGCGGGAGTTTGAATCTCTCGAGTACGAGGAAGATGTTTACTACGCGAATTTAGCGGCGACACCGAGTTTCGATGACATCGACGAGCTCAGCGGTAGCGAGGAAATAATAGTGCACTGCTGGCGCGATTCTAACGGGGATCTCGACGATATCGTTGTCGATGAAACAGATATACGTATCGAGGACGATTTTTACTCATCTTTGCGAGATACAAACGCAATTAATAAGCGAATAAAAAGAAAATCCGTACGACTAGTATTTCAAGAATTCTCCAAACCTTATCTCGCAAAAATTAGCAACAGCGATCATTACAAACGATTCGTCGAACTCATGAAAGGTTCATCAACGTTTTTTCCCCCCACACCCCCCCCCCCCCCTCAGCCCCCTGTTTTATTCTGTTTTTCTTGCTCGAGAAACACTTCGAAAGTACAATTATCGCAGACGGTGAAAGGAAATTTGATTTATATCTCCGCCAGGTGGAGCAACCCTCCGAATGTTAATTCGAAGAGATTTAGTCGCACCGAAGCACTGGAGTCGTTATTCCATGAATGATTGTTTCATGACAAAATAAGAATTTTTTCGTAGACAACAAAATTTGCCATTTTCATAGTGAATTTTTGCAGTGAAAGTTGAATTTCATCATTTTTCTATATTTCAATGAGATTATTCATTCGTTACCGACAGAAAATAACGAGAACGCTGGTTTCGTTGAGCACAAAGAATCGAATATACGAAAAGAAAACAATTTCGTTGCTTACAAGGATTTTTATTCTTAATTAAAACTAAAATTTTCGTGTCAATATTTCGGAATTCCTACCGCGAAGAATACCAAAAATTAGTTTTTATGCATGCTCAAAAACGCATTTTCTTCTTTGCCAAATTCTTGCCTGAACAAAAGTTCGGAATTGTGATTTTCACCGCGATCATGTTTTCACCACACAAAATTTACTCCAAAATTCGTATTTTCAATGAATTTCTATATTTCAATCGAAGTTGATTTACATTTTTTTTCTTCCTCAGTTTTCAATGGATTCCTTTATTTTAATTGAAGTTAAATTACATTCCTTTTTCTTCGTAGTAAAAAAAAAAAAAAAAAAAAAAAAAAAGCATTACTGCAGCAACCGTTATGACGTCTCGAGTTCTCACTTCCTTCAAGAGAGAATTACAGGTGCATCATCCTCAGCACCATTTCATTCTCGATTTTCTTGTTTAACTTCAATATCTCGGAGTATTTATCTTCGACCGTTATTTTTTTATGATATCACAGCAGACATTTTATTTTATCACGAATATTGCAAAGTCCCATAATTATCATTATTGTTTATAATTGATTGAGGAATAATATTGATTAAAAGTGATCGATTGAAGTGGTGCCAATTCCTTGATTTAATATAAAAAAAAAAAAATCATCAATTCAATTATTTCAATCGTTTTCTTTGTTTTTCATACTCATTCATTATTATGTTCAATCATATTTTCATATTATTTTATTTTCAGGTGAGGATGCTTCGCTCCATACTGGTGGCTCCCTCTCGCCATCGGCTGACAACGCTGCTAATGAGCTTCAGGGCCTTACACTCGAGGAACAAGAACGCCAGAAAGCTGAATGGGCTGCCGAGCTTGCCAAGGTCAATTTCAATCACAAATATTTTTGCCAATACGAAATAAGCTTACCAAAAATCAATCACTTTTTCTTTGCCAACGATTTTGTTTGCTCCTGCGTCCATTTTTTTTTTTCACGTTTCTACTTTAACGCGTAAATAAGAAAATAATATAATCGAGAGAAACGAGTATTCACACAAAAATACATTTCGATGAATACGACGAAATAATTTGAATTTCAACGATTGGAAATTGAATCGAAACACAATTTGTCTTCTGAAATAATTTATTATTATTTTCATTCTGTTATTAGGTCGAGGAAGAAATTCAAACATTGAGACACGTTCTTGCAAGCAAAGTTGGAGTTTCTCACGCTCTCAAACGGAAATTGGGCATTAGCGTTTGGAGAGAACTTTCAGATGACGTGAATCAGGGACTTCGTACGGTTAAAGAGAGCCAGGTGTACGTTTTTGTTTTTTTTGTTTTTTTTTCAAATATTCAAACACTACTGTAGTATGTTAGAAATAATTTTTCGTTTCTGGCACATGCAAATATTTATTGCACACGATTATTGCGTTGAAATAATTATAAGAATCATGTATTTTATTTTCGTATTACGGGCAGATTATTTTAGAATTGAGGATTGTTAGAATAGAAATAAATTGCGTAAGTCATTGATCGATAAGGGATGCTCGATAATTTTTTTTTTCTGGTGAAAGTGCTTTCATTTTTTTTTGCTTTCAAGTATTTACCAGAGTCGGTGGATTTATTAGGCGAAACGAATTGAGAGTCGTTATCTGGGCGCAATTAAATTAATTAAATCGTTCTTTGGATCATCGTTTTTTCCACGTGCTCGCGTTCGATGAGATGAAAAAATACGGTGTTGAAGTTCACGTAGCGGAAATGCAACGAAACATTATTGTTGATCCGTTTTCTTCATTATTGAGCTGTCAAAAATTCGGACCAATTTCAGTCGCCGAGTGTAATAACTTCATTTGAAACAACACCAGAAAATGTCATTTCATTGCATTTCAATGCTGCAACGATTTAGCGCCGTCAAAAATCTCATTTTGAAATTAAAAAAAAACTATTTTTGCATGTTCAGATACATTTTTTCGAAATTTGAGACGGAATTCCATCATTCGATACCGGTTCATAGTTAAAAAAAATAAATAAAATAAAACAAGAATAAAATTCGCCATAAACAAATGTATTTTCAATGGGTTTTCTATAATTTCATGATCTTAGATTCTTTTTCGAGTTTTATCATTTTCGGATTATTTGTTCATAACTTTTTTTCTCTCATTTCTGTTAAACATTCATTTTTAATATTCAGTTTTATTTTTCTTTCTTTGTTTTACGAATCGAGATGAAGTTTTTGTTCGTTTTTTTTCTCTCTTTATTTTATTGTTTGTTCGGTTGGGTCGTCATTCAGTTATCAGAACGTGGGTGCAAAACTCGGTCGGGTCACCAAGGCAGTCTCCGAGAACAGTTTGTAAGTACACAAACAAAAGTATATGTATGTAAAACAAAGAACGGCTTAATTATTTCGCGTGGACCATTTAATTGTCGTGACAGGAGTTTCTTCTCGGTGCTCAACTTTTAACGACTATGCAAGTACACGAGGTCACTGTTTGTTTTGTTATTTTTCGTTGTTACGAGGCATGAATAGGAAGAAACGAGGAATTCAAAGAATTCCTGTTTTCCTTACTGCTGAGGGATCCAGAATTTCGTCGTTGTAGATATGCTTAATAAAGTTTTATAACGCTGGTAGGAAAAATTAGATAACGCTTTGCTGCTCACATAAAAATAACAAACGCTTCGCACATCGTGCACATTATTTTGTATTTAATCAAAGTTTCATCGTATAGAATGAAATATCAAGTTTAATATTAAATTTGATTTTTAATCTAAGTTAATCGCTCGTCGCTTAAATCCATTTTTTATTTATCGCAGATTCCAAAAAACCGAATCAGTCTTCAAGAACACGGCTGAAGTAACGACCAGCATCCTCGGGGGCCTCGGCAGTGGTATTTCCATGAAACTCGGACAGATGCGCAATTCTGACAGCTTCCGTTCTCTCGAGGAACGTGTCGGTTCTGCCTACGAAAATGTCAAGGTACACGAACTCATCTACCAGAGTGTTTTTTTTTTTTTTCCTCTAATGAACATGGAAATTAAGAAAATATATTTAATCCGAGTTTTTTTTAGCCGCTGCTTTGTACTCTTGTAATTTTTTTTTTTTCTTAGGGAACTGCTGACTAAAGCTTCATTTAAAAACTAAATCGAGTTGAATTTTCGATTATTACGAGGATTATTTATTTTATGATAACTTGAAACGCCATTTCATTGTTATTAAAACTGATAACTATGAAATATAATGATACACAAATCTCGTTGGGCTCATTTTCAGCCAACTACGTTCTGAACTCGAGACCACTAAAATCTATTTTTTCTGAACTTAAATTCTGCAACGAGCTCGGAAACGACTCCGATTTTCTCTTTGATATAAAACGTTTTCCGTATGCAATTAAACGATTGAACTGTACACTGGTCTCTTTGTTTTTTAATAACGAAAAGAATGCTGTCCTATAAAGTCACGTTTCGTGAACCTCGGGGAATAAAAACTATGGAATTAAACAAGATTAGAAGAAGAGATGAAAGGAGGTGAAAGGATTGGGGTCGTTTTCAGGATCGAGTTTCACCCTAAACAAATTATTTTCGAGCTTCGTTTCATTCGCTCAGTGAAAAGTCTTGCCTTATAAAAAGATAAAGGGATCGCCTTACCATTTCATTGCAGAGCTTTAAGCTCGAAGAAAATCGCTTAATTCGCTGAAAATTAGTATTTTTGGCTCGCATGTGATTAATTTTGTTTTTAAGGATTTGTCATTTGCTCGTTTCAATGAACTGATATTTTCTTATAGACAAAAGTCGTGCCGTCAAGGTCAAATTCGACTCAGAGTTTCGACGAAGCGTTGCGAGAAGCCGAAGCATCGAGACGAGCATCAGCAGCACCGATGGCGACGAGCCCGACCATTCCCGAGGATAAACTTCTGTCTTAGAACAGTCAAAACCAAGTTTTGTCTCTTCCACTCTCGTTAAGACATCAGGATGCACGTAAACGCTTGTAAAAAAGCGAAAAACCTATTCTACTAACAACGATTAAAATACGAACAAAAAAGGAGGAGAAAATAATTGAAAGAAAAACAAAAGAATACAGAAATTCAAATACTTAAACGTGATAGAATCGACGAGAGATGGAAGAAATTCCATCGTCCACCTGCAGCACTTTGTTCGTATCTCCGTCGCGTACCGGAAGGGGGTCCAAAAACTAACAAATTTTCATTTCTTATATCCGGTATAAAATCAAACATCTCACGGATTGAAAATAATTAAAAAAAAGTCAAGAAGATCGTGCAAACGAAAGAGAAAAACGATAAAATCTTGATAATATCGAATGCCAATAATCCAATGGATTCATCGGTTTTATAATTGTGCTTACGCCCGGAAGAGATGTAGATAAAATAAGGAAAAAAAAAAAAAAAAAAATTGTAAATCCAACATTCATCATTTTTCATGAAAAAATGTGAATATCAATGTCGCTTCGTTGAATTATTATTGGACATGAATGTGCGAGAGCACGGCAATTTGACTCGAAGATCGCAACGTCTCATTACATCGAATGAAAAATAAGTTGCTCATTTTTAAAACGACTTTTTTAGCGTATTATTATCGAAATTCGAATCAACAAATTTTCGTGCATTTCATTTCGAGACATTTTTCAAAGGTCTTTTTTTGAAGAATTTTCGTTTCTTTACTAACAAATGAATCACTAATGTTCAGAAGGCCAAAAATGCTCATGGATATTACAAGGAAACTAGGTATTTTTCATAATCTCAAAAACGAGCTATTTTTTTTTTCTTTTTGAGATAATGAGAAGTCGTGATTTTTGATTAAGAGCCGAGGTATACCCGTCCTCTGACAATATTATTAACATATACACTATATTCTTTCTAAAGATACGATCACAAACACGTAAAATATACACAAAGTAAATAATTCCATAATGCATTACGTATTATTGGAGAATAGAGAAAACAAAAGTGGGGGAGGGGGACAAATTACTTATAAACACGGATATAATTGCGGACTTGTACGCAGAGCGGAAGAAAAAACGAGCACTTACATTTTTCTATGTAAGAGAATCGATCCGAAGGTCGATTCATCGGAGTAGAAAAGAAACGTATTTTCTAATTCCAAAAATTGCCTCAGTCAAATTGCACACATACACACACAAAGAGAAAAAACATCACTAAAAAAAAAAAAGAGAAATTTTATTCGTGGGTAAGAAATTACGGTATCTAAATTTGTGACGTTGAACATTTGAAAATAATAATTAAAACTCTATTCTGTCCTGCCTTGAATAATTCTAATTATCCGTTAGATCGAAGGTCGCGTTTTTATCGTGTAAATTACGAATCGATCGATATTTATCGCGAAAATCGTATTTAAACGATTTCATTTCGCGCTTGCCGCTGTGTAACAATCTTCTTGTTCTCTATTGGTAAATAAATTATTTCATCAAATACAAAAGTTTCATTTCTGGACCTTTTTCTTCTCTAGAAATGTAATCAATTATCAATATTTTTTTGAAAACCTGCTTTTTCTTAAGAAAATCCTTTGAACTTCGAGTTTTATTTCTTCTTTTTCCTCATAGTTCAGTAGAGTTTTATTTTTATTTTTTTTTCGTAATAAATTAGGAACTACGATTACAATCGTTCATCGAAACATTTTGTATCAGGCATTTGAAAAAAAAAAAAAATAAAAAAATTTCGTCATTTCTTGATAAATTAAAAAATTAACAAAATTTTCACACTTACTCATTAAATATTTGTCATTCTTACACTTTTTGTAGACTCTAACCAAGTATCTCCCACGGAAAAAAAGCATATATGTGTCTTCAGATAGTTTCAACGTATCTGTAGTAGCATAGATGCCGCTTATATGTAACGTCTAACAAATTTGGCCGACATATCTTTGCATCTATTTGACATATATATTTTTTCCGTGGGGGATGAAATCGCTTTTCGTTTTTGTCATCAATATGGAGTTTTCATTTTTTTTCAATCGCAATCTGTACGCGTAAGGCGATCTGTCGCTGGTTTTGAGGTAAAAAATACCGACTTCGTTGATCAGATTCGAACGCCCTCCCATAACTCCGATTTTTCCTCGGCATTGACCTTTCAAAACATTTTCACCCCGCCTGCATCTCAAGGCTTTAAAACCCACTGGAGAATTGAGCGATTCCGCAAAGTAGTAAAAAGATCGACCGTGAGAACAAGCTCCGTTTGAGAAAAGATCGAGAGCAGCACAGCCCGGTTGATTCGAACCACCATTGGGATAAAAGTCCGCGTGGCCAAGAGCTTCCATTAAACCTAACTGATTCGCATTCGTATGAATAACTTGCACGTTTCTTGCACTATTTCTTGATAATCGAATCCCGCTAGTCGCATCTTCGAACATTGGACGAGCTGGATCCAATCCTAATTCGAAATAAAGTTAAAAAAAATTAAAATTTGAAAAAAGGCGATTTAAGTTTCGATTTACGAAATATAAAAACGGTTTGAAATAGAAGGGAATTAAAAAAAAAAAAATTCCAACATTGAAATCATGCAATATCAAATATAAATTTATCTCAGAAAGTTCAGTGATTGATTAATTAAAAAATGTTGATTATCAATCAAACGTGAAAGGTTAAGTTTAGAAAATGAGAAATACTTAATGGAAAAAAATAAAATAAATT
The DNA here is from genome assembly GCA_037576405.1 of Campoplex capitator. Taxonomy (NCBI): domain Eukaryota; kingdom Metazoa; phylum Arthropoda; class Insecta; order Hymenoptera; family Ichneumonidae; genus Campoplex; species Campoplex capitator. The sequence goes on along the minus strand of JARBWI010000004.1, from coordinate 11,548,766 downwards.
GAAACGATGTATAAAACGACTGGAAATATCGTTGTCCGATTGCTCAACGAAAAAAAAACAGAAAAATTCGAATTCATTATCTTAAAGAAATTTCGAAGTTTATGAGAATCAGTTGAATCGAATGTTACCGAAAATTTGGTTGATCACGCCGTTAGTTTTTCTCCCAGCGACTCCCATTACGTGGGCACCTAGCGAGTGGCCGACGAGTGTTGTCATACTTAATTGTAAATTAGCATTGATCCTTAAGTAATTGATCATTCGAGCTATTTGAATTCCAACCGTTTCCACCTTTTCCACCGACCATTGGTAAAGCGATATACTGAACGGGCTCCAATCCACGACTATCACGTTAACCGTCTCCAAAGCGGCCAAATAAGCTGTTGATTCAATGATAAATAGCGTTGAATAGAGCGTCGTTTGTTTAAGCATCGAGATTTTGTAAAATTTGCCACGTTGTGAAATCTTGAGACAATCGAATTCCAAATACCTAATGCTCCGAAATTTGGAAACTTTATTACTGTTTGTATACTGCTCGAAACGTATGTTTGAACATTTGTAAAAACGTCGATAATCGAATAACTGTATTCATTTCGTTTTTTCTGGCCACAAATAGTTTCAACTTTTTTCTTCCGTTTCATTTCGATGTTCATTTAGTTTGTCAAAAAAAAAAAAAAAATTGATTCTGGAGAATGAGTGATCAGTCTCTTCAAATTAGTATTTTGAAAGACCTTTTCTATCGAGTTAATTCTTCGGCCATTGAGCTATGAAGGGCGGGGAAAAAAAACGAAGGAATGGTTTGAAAAAATCATTAAATCGATACTTTTTAAACATTTTCATAAAACAAATATCGTTTTCAATCACCGTGACCATATGCGGTGACAAACAAATGCTGATAAGTAACTCAAAATGTCAATAAATTTGTTATCGCAAGGACGCAGGAGACGTGTTATCAAAAGTGAGCTCGAACGACGTGTAATTTGAATGAAGGAATAAATAAGGAAATCGAATAATTTTACGATAAATTAAGCAACCATTAAATAAAAGTATTTCAATATTTTTCAAGATTAAAGAAAAAGAAAATCTTTCATTTAAAATCACGTCGATTTCCAAAAAAAAAAAAAAAACAAAAAACAAAAAACAAAGAACAAAGAGCCGAAAAAAAAAACTATTTTTGCTATTTCTGAAACGTAAAAACTCACCGTCACGGACGCTCGTGCAAGATGCAACGTTGGCAGTATTGATCCATCCATGCGTTATGAAAACTGTTGATTTGCCTCCTGCGAAGTAACTACTTCGCAAGGATTGTAACGAATTGATTGAGAGCATTTGTGGATTGAGCGGATTTTTTTTCGTGTAAAGATAAAACAAAACATGATTGTCAGCAAGTTTTTCGACTTGTCCGTTAGTGCGTGCAAGTGTTTCGAGTCTTACAGACTGATTTTCTTGCATGTCTGATTCTTTTGGATTTTCGATATTCGGAGAAACCCATTCCCATCTGAATGAATTACTGTTGTTATTTCTATCAATGATATAAGAACTGTTTCTTGGCAGATCGAAGCTCGAAACTCCGATTAAAGCTGCGAAAATATAATTATTAATCAATATATGAAACGAGCGAATTTTCAAATATTCAAATCTATTTTATTTAACGATGTTTTTCGAGTTATTTTTACGTACCGGAGCAAATGCTGAAGATGCGATAACCAATCGATTGACGAAGCTTCATTTTCGCAATTGTGATGCCGATTTATTCGTTTCACGCTTATATACATAACACCGAAGGTAAAAAAGAGAAAAATTGTTTGAGTGTAAATGAAGCGAGGTAAAAAAAAATGATTATCGTATTCAAACAATCGTGTATGGTTTCCATCTGTCAAGCCGCGTTTTCGTTCGTGACGAACACCACGTTTCACGCATCTTGCTTTATTATTCATCAAATTCGGAAATTATCGCATAAGGAACATTGAATAGCTCACAATTTAATAAGAAAATAGTATAAACGTACGTGTCACGTATGTATATCATTCGTGCTTACGTATAAGCTCACAAAACATGTGTTTCAATGTAAAGAAAAAGTTTTCCTTTTTGACTTCGATTAAGAACGCCTATTAGTTTCAAACCATCAGCAATTTGTTTTTGACTTTTAATTCTGCATTATAGTGAAAAAAAAAAGCAGTAAAAAATTCACTGACGATTCAGGCATTGATTTTGATGACTCGTTTGTTCAATGATAGAGAAATTAATTCTTGAAAAATGTTAGGTTTCTTTTTTACGAATTAAGAGACTTTTCATTTGAGACAATTTTCATTGTTGTTAGGCTAAATTTTTGTTCGATCTTTGATTCAGGAAGTGAACAGCTTTTGCACAAGAAAAAAAATATATTTTTCATTACGCAATAAATTTCGTATGCAGATTGTGAATTATGCACTGGGTATGACAGGTCGTGATCTCATAAATGATAAAAACTCACGCGTTTGGAGATCTCACGTTTGTTTAGTCTGACTTTACAAAATTTAAGAGTCGCCAGAACATTTCGATGTTTGCTACCAACGGCACGATTTTCTAATCATTGATTTCACTTTTAATTCGAAGTTTCATTCATTTTTCCTGCTTCATTTGCGCCCATGCATGTCAATTAAACCGTAATTGAGTGGCATTAACTGAGCGATTGAAACAGGTGCTCGTTGGCTAATCGGAAGAAAAAAAAACGTCATTTTGTGAGCCATTCGATTTCTTGTCTGGGTGACAAGAAAACACGATGTTAGTGTAGAATAAGTCAAAACACTTCGGTCATATTTCTTCAAATTTTATTACGAAAGTTTAACTGTTGATTTAAAAATTTGAAATAATATTATATTGAATTTGTATTATTTATTATTATTATTTTTTTTTCAATTCTACAACCTGTTTTCCGGTGGAATCGCTCTGTGGCGTTTCTTGTTTCATTATTAATAGTCATCGTATCATGTGCGATGATCTTTTAAGATTTAATGTCAGAGATTTCTAGAGATAAGTTCGTTAATAATCAAGCGTGATTAACTCAGCGGTGAAGAAAAAAAAAAATGCAACAATGGGTTTGAATAAATAACGAAGGAGATAGACGATCGTTTGTTTTTAAATAAAAAAAGCATACAAACTTTTATTAGAACTAGGTACAAAAATAGTAGGTACATTTCGTTTCGTCTAAATTTTATATCTATCCCAGCTGGCTCGTCGTCGAATGAAGGAAAAAAAAAAAAAAAAGCTCTACCGATCGTACTTATTGACGTCGAGGACCCTCGGTACGACTTGCAACTGTTATTGTTTATTTCCATGATTTCGTCACATGTTTTTCTTCTTTTTATTTTCTTTTTTTTTCTTTTTTTTTTTTGCTTCACAATCTCGTATCGAAAGATTAAGAGGGAGAAATATGAGGAATGGTAATTCTTCGATAGGAATCTAGACACAAGCTTTAGAATACTCCACAGAAGTATATCACATTTTCTAATTTTATAAATCGAATAAAAAAATATCACTTTTAAATAACGCGATATCAATCACGTTTCTACATACGTGAGAACCGCTTTGCTTGAACGCAATCGATAAATTGTCATGTTTTCTTTTTTTTTTACTCAATTGTCGTGCGAGTGTTTCTATTTTTATTTTATTTTATTGTATTTTTTTTTTTTTTTTTTTTCATCCATCGTTTTAAATATATTTTCTTTTTATCAATGCGCTCAATTCGCGTTATACTTCAGGTGTTTTTTGTGCGAATGCTAACATGAGATAAATCTAATAGAGAGAAAGATAAAAGAGAGAGAGAGAGAGAGAAAAAAAACGTGAAGAGATTAAGTTCTTATCGAGCCTGAGATCAGGGCTAAAAAATGAAATAATAGAGAGAGAAAAAAAAATGGACAGAATGAAAGGACAAAAACAAACAAACGAAATTGTTAAATTAATTTTAAGATATTAACGTTTAACACGTTTGCGTATTAAATTTCTCGATGGCTCGTTTTTACGTCCTATCGATAATTATAATAATGATATCGCTTTTATTCTCGATCTCTCAACATAAATTATACAATTTTCATTGTTTGAGAAAGAAATAAACGAACAAATGAGAATTTTTTCGGAAGCGAAGAAATTTGTTGTTCATGTTTGTTTTTTTTTTTTTTTTTTTTTTTTTACAACGTCCGAGATAAACAAGGTTTGCGGATGTCACGTCGTCGGGAAAATTTCGAACCATGCTCAGTTCCAACCGGTTGGAATTAGAGTACATAAAATATTAATCATTTATTTAATAGAAAAAAAAAAAAAAAAAAAAACTACTCCCACGAATCAACGTGTCGAGTTTTCGACGCGAGTCGTACAAATTCGCATTACATTTCTGTATATATATATATATTTGTATATATATTTGATATTTATACATATACTATTTATCATAAAATAATAACAAAATTAAATATTTTTTTTCTTTCTTCCTCTTCGAATTATCTACAAATAGATAGTACTTGGCAAAAAATCTTCGAGAATAATTTCTCATTTCGAGAACTTTTCTCGAGGATCGCTCTCAACAAATTTCTACCTACGATGAGTATTGATTACGCTTAAGAGTTAATTTCACATTAACAAATATACTTTTACGGTTAATAAGATCGAATAACGAGAAAAGGAAAAAAAAATAATAAATTTGCACTTCGAGTGCATCGGTTAGACGAGTTTGGGTATTGAACAATTTTCAAAAAAGTTTATCGATATCGAGTCGTTCTGAGTCAATTCTTGGATTGCAAAGAAAAAAAAAAAAAACTCATTGCGCCGATTGATCGGAGGATTTTGTCTTTAATCCTAAATCCTTTTCGTTTAACGAATATTCCGATAATTTGTTACACGAATTTTTACTTTTTTTTTTTTTTTTTCATGATCAAAGTTTCGAGATTAGCGCAATGTTTTTTTTTTTCTTTCTTCGTGTCGCTCAGTTTTTCAATTCGTTGTATCAAATGAAATAATAACAATCGTGTTATCGTATTTACGGAAATTAATGCGCGTGTACGCACGTATTTGCTTTTTAGTGTATGAATACATGGTAAATATTAATTATTTTTCAATATACGAATTTATATATATGCATTCATAAATATATATATTAATATTTATGTATGAATATGTATAAACTCGTTTATTGGTGTTTTATTTATTTATTTATTTTTTTACATATATATGTATATATTACGACGTAATCAACAATATAAAATGTAGTATTATTCACAAAACATAATATCCGTGCTCTACTATTTCATTATAACGATCTGGGTTTTTTTTATTTATTTTTTTTATTTTTTGTACTTGATAGGCCGACGAATTACAGTAGATATTTGAGACACTTTTACACAATATTTCATTAGTTTTCAATAACGAACGTGTCGAAATCTGTATAATTTATATGTGTATGTATATAAATATATAATTATTCACACACGTACCGCGAGCCTTTCGGCGCCGCATTATCGTCCAGGCCTCTGAGTATTTAATTCATTTTCGTTCAACACATAGAGAGCGATGAGTGTCATTCAATTATTATTTTTCTCTCTTTTTCTAATTAAAATAATTTTTTCCTTTGCAGCTTGATCAAAGTTTTCTTTTTATCCCTATATCGATTCCGAAAAGCCTTTTTTTTTTGTGTGTGTGGAATAATTTAACGAGTGTCGAAGAAGGGAGACTGAAAAAATTTGGCAGATTTGGTAGAACGAGCAAGAAATCATTTATCGCCTAGTTTATTTTTACGTTATTTTTTTTCTCCAATTCGACTTGAAATTCAAAAAAAAAACGGTAACTCTGCTCAAGCTGATCGTTTCACAAATGTAAATTCAGTGTGATGCGAGGATCTTGGAAAAGGATCGACGATAAATTTTCCTATGAATTTTTCACAGTGGCACTATGATATTGCAATAATTTACGTTGAGTATTGAATACGACGGAGTTTTATCGCGTTCAGGCTCGTTTATCGCGAGAAGAAGGAAGCTTCGTGTAACACTCGGAATTTTATTATCCTATGTGCACACCGTTGGGGGGGTTTTATCGAAGATATATAACTTCCGGTCACAACGTTTCGCTATCTTCGACAACGATGTTCTTTCGTTTCTTTTTTTCTTTTCATTCTAATACTTTTTTTTTCTCCTTTTTTTTCCCTATTTTCTCGCTCTCTCTCTCTCTCTTCTTCTCTTTTCTTTCGATCTTTATCTCGCCTGCATCTCTCACTCTCGCGACTAGCCTTAAATCGCATGATCTATCGTGCGAGAGCCCGCGCTAGAGAGGCACGGTTTCGCGAGATATTTACCGTACAACACCGTGCAACGAAGGGTGTACGGCGCACCTAGACCACCTTTAGAAGGTTAATAGGCTATGCTGCTACATGAAAGGAACGTTACATACACATATGTGTATACATGTATACACGTTTCTTTGCATATACGTTAATATACGATGCGCTACCTCCACTGGGATTTAGTACAAAAAAATCCTAATCCAACAACCTCCAACGATTACGAACTGGGAACATTGTTCAGGCGGATAATCATTCGTTTCGATTCGTTCTCCATTTTTTTTTTTTTCCAATTTTTTCAACCCGAGAATGCTATTCGATATTTTTTTTTCTCATTTTTAATTTATGTTCTTGTGCCAATGGATCTGTGCTGGAGGATTCGTTGAAACGAGAATTTTTCCTTGATTCAGGATTCTCGATATCGTTTTTTTTTTTTTTCACAATAATTCAAATTTTTATTTTAGAAAAAGAGATTCTGGAAGTTTTGCTCCTCGAAAACGATCGTGTTTTGATTTTTGTTTTTTTCAAATTGTGTGAACTATTTTCGAAACGTGATTCCTGAGTAATTTTAAGAGCATGAGATTGGTAACCGGATCGCTCACTTAACTCGATGAAAATTGGAGAACAATTCAGAGACGTGTGTGTGTGTGTGTGTGTGTGTGAAGTTAAAACGGGAGCGAGATGCTCATTTTACGTGAGTCTCGTTACAGAGATGGACGGGGTTGATCGTTCCATTACCCTCGATACCGTTCTCATTCGATCGTTGATAGAGAAGAGTTAAGAAATTTGAAGAAAAAAAAAGAAAAAAAAACGAGCAACGAAAAAAATGCGCGAAACAATACTGCGGATCAACTCCTCGTATTAGAAAAAGTTTAATCCAAAGCACGATATCGAACGCAATTTTTTCACAAGAGATACACACATATCTACGAGAAATTCCAGATCGAAATGCCTTTATCAAAATTTGAATGAATCTTCGAAGAAAAAGAGTCTTTTCTCAATTTACCTCCGAGACCAATCTCCATCCGATGTTTTTCACTCGGACTCAAGTCACTTGAACCCACTTCAATAATCTTTTTCTTCAACTCCAGATAAGAAAATTTTTACTCTTTAATTTCATTAAATTTATTCAATTATTATAATTGTTTTATTAATATTAATCAGTAATAATGATAAATTAAAATTTTATTAAAAAAAAGAGATGAAAAAATTCAGAAAAGAAACGTTCGAATTTTTTCACTCGTACGTGCTGGAATAAATCGTATCGATCGGTGCGCATTTTCATTTGAAATCGGAGTCAGTATACTGTCACAGATTTCTGTCAATTGCCACGTCGATTGACTGCTAATAAAGTATGGTTAATACGAAATTCAACGACTCGAGTATGCTCGTATTCCGAGAAATTATTGTCAAGTTATTTTATTTCGAAGGAACATTTGAGTTTATAGACTCTGCATTTCGATCTCGAACAGCCCATATATATCTGTATAGACAGTAGCTTTTTTTTTTCTATATATATAGTAAGTGTACCGTAATCCGTCTTTAAATTGGAGAAAGTCACCGGGGGCTTAACTCTCGGTTTAACCGTGAATCTCTCGTAAAGTGAGACACACACACACACACAGACAGACTCACACAGAAACGTATAAAAAAAAAATTGTCTATAGATACATGTATAGCGATCGAATGAGAGGTTCGTTGATGTTGTAGCGTGACGTGCGCGCGCGCGTTGTTGCTGGATGAGAAATTGTACGGGGCTCACGAGAATAGAGACCAATTTGGTGGACTACGGTCAACGGTCTCTCGGTTAAGACGCGGTATTCCTGGCGAGGATCCACACCTTCGTTATTATCATTCGTCCCACAAACTGAATTTTCGAAAAAAATTTACTTCTAATCTTAGCTTCGGACCCCGCAAATCAACGTATCTTCGATCCTATTCCTTTATGACGCGTTTCACGCGAGAAGGATAAAATATATATTAGTTGTTCAATTAAATTAATGATCTCCTGGAAGCAGATTTTACGTTGACTAACATGACTATTTTTCAATTTTTTTTTTTCGTCTTTCTCTTCTTCTTTAAGCATATCCATTTTTTCTCGTATGATTAATGCGCGAAAAGAAAAAAAAAACGCTTTCGGACGAGAATAATTAAGGAACGACACAATTTGACATCTTCCCGGATATATAAATACTTTGCACGAGTTTTTAACTCGAGCGTATACATATTTATACTCGTTTTATATGTTTAGGAGCACGTGATTTCGTATGACGTATTATATACCTACGCAATCCAGGCAGGGCGTAAAATGCACGATCCCGGCACGTACGCAACATGTATATATAACGTCGTACGCTATAACGTGTAATTACACTCGATACCGCGCACGTTACAGCAACATCAACGACAAGACAGAGAGAGAGAGAGATAAAAAGAGAAAAAGGAGATAAAACTCTTTCGAAAACTTTTGACCTCCGTTGTACGATCGTTCGTGCGAAGCCAACGCTCGCCCTTTTACATACTCTACGTTCAACAAGTTTATCATGGCTTTTACAGACACGTGAACATGCATCTCTGGCAAAAAAAAAAAAGAAAAAACCCAAGGAGGAAGCCGAATTTACAGAATTTTTGTGAATTTTATAAATCACTGAGTGAAAACAAAAATTAGTGCTGAAAAAATGTCTGAAATTCTTTGAATCTTTTACAGATTTATAGAAAAATTGATAAAAATTGAAATTGAATTTTCGGCGAATCTCATTAATTGGATATTGTTGAAAAAATAATTTTTTTTATTCAAGCATTTTGACAGTGTGAAAACTGCATCGATACGATCTTACAGGGTTCCGGAGGGATGCGGAGGATCGCCGTGGTCACTCGTAAGGTCATGCTCGTGAAAAAATGAAAAATAAAAAAAATGAATAATAATAATGAAATGAAAAGAAAAAAAAAAAGAAAAGGCGGACACGCGAGCTTCGTTCCCACGTGTGAGAGATGTGAGTGCTTCCCACCTTTTCTTAAATTACGGTTCACGTCAAAATTGTCTCCCTCTCCATAGCGTTACAGTTGGGCAATTCCGTCTTTCTATATATACATCATGTTTCAAGCTTTACGTTATAACCGAGAAATTCTGGCCAAATTTTTCATAATTTTCGTGTAAATTTATCAATGCATATGCTTATATATTATTTTAAATACCTAAAACAGTATTTTTGTGATAAAAAAGATGAAAAAAAATGAATAGAAAACGTGAAAAGAATTTCACAGTACAGAGGACAGAGCTGAAAATTTTATCGAATAATTGTTGGAACGAAGGCTTACAGAATCGAGGATAAAAAGACCGATGACAAGAGCGACGTTTCGAAAATCAAATTATCTTTTAAACCGAAGTGTTTGACAAAGTTCAATTTCATTCTTTAAAACCTAATTCGGATAAGGAAGAGAGAGAGAGAGAGAGAGAGAAAAAATGAATTACGGATGGAGAATAAAATTATAGACGAACGGTTAATTGGATAAGAGTATTTTCGTTCGGACGGAAGACATAACGCGACATTCTTCAGTCACGGTTTCTCACGTTATTTTTATTTTTTTATTTTTTCGTCAATTTTTTCTCTGTCGATCTCAACGAACGAGTGCGCGAACACGAGATCACACATTTGTACGGAAGTACACATCGACGAAGAAACTAAAAACTTCCGCGTGTGTCCAAGTGTACGAATCGAGAGCATTCGAATGGTTCTTTTTTCTTTTCATTAACTAATATAGCAATTGCATTATTAATCGTATATTCCACGTGTAATCACTCGTTGAGTATGTATCTAAATCACAGCTCATGCTACTAATTACTTATTCGAAACAAATAAAAATTAAACAATTAAAAAAAAAAAAGAAAAAAAAAAAAACAACGACGAACAATGTTTCTGTAGAGTTCTTAAACAAACGAACAAAATCACATACAACACACATTGAAAAGCGAATATCCGATACGGGACGTCGCCGATTGCCATCACTCGTGATTCAATAAAACTCATTACGTTCATCCTGCGTACCATAAACTTTTGCTTTACTTCATCGAAAACGATTTACGAACTCGTTTTTATTTATTTCATTCTCGAATGTCGCAGTCGTTGAGAGATTTCATTAAAAAAAAAAAAAAAAAAAAAAAAAAAAAAACAAAGTAAAAACAATCATTGTCACACATCATCGTAGGAACAAAATTTCACAAGTCCCATTCACCCACGGTCCATTTATAGTTTTTTTTTTTTCCGACGTCGTCGTCGTCGTCGTCGATGTGCTTTGATCGATCGACAATTAAATTAATAAACAATTAAACGAGAGCAATTTGTGCTGCTGGGAAGCTTGTAAAACGAAACGAAAACAAAAAAACATTGTGAAAAAAAATATATATATATATATATATATGTATATGTTACGTTCGCCTCAAATAAATATACTACGTTGTATATATATAGGTACAGTATTTTAAAATACATAAAAGATGTGTAACAGTGAGTTTTGGGATACACGTGTATCGAGAGTGAGACGTGACATCGATCTCTCCGCTACAGGCAATTTCTTTGCTGTTACCGTTGTGTCCATTTCTGTATATTATATATATATATCTCGTTCCATATATATATATATATCCACACACCGAATTCTATATAGGTAGAGATATATAGAATACCGAGGTAGACCCCCTTAGGGCCTCGAATGAAATACTTGGCTTTGATCGAGAAACTTCGACGATTAATTGGCTATTGGCAATAATAGTATCTCATCAAATTCGAACGTGTCCAACACGTGACCTCGTCTCCTTTGTTTTTTCCCTTTTCGCGTGAATTCGTTTTGTTTTTTTTTTGTTTTTTTCCAACCAAGAGCCTTATCAGAATTTTGACACTGAGGGTAAAAGCGTAGTTGAGCATTACCGGTAGAAAATATAAAAGATTTGATCGATTAAAATGAAAGTGGACAGGCTGGAACTCTTCCGATTGCATCGAAGCTTCTTAGCTGGTCATTGTTTAAATTTTATACGAATCGATTAATAATATCTTTTCTTCCGATTCATCGAGCCAGAAATGTGAAGCAATGCATAGAGGAATTTCTCGGAATTATTGAAAAAAAAAAGGTTTACATATTATGTCGATTTCGAGATTCCGGATCGTGATTTAAGACGCCGAATGACACTGTTAAAGTCGTCGATCGTGCAGGAACGATTTCGCCACGAGATCTCGTAAATGCAATAATAAATATATCTGTACGTATACGTGTGTACCTTACGTTTGTATTTATGTATTTAGAGACCACGTGCGATCGTTATTAGTCATGGTTCATTCGTGTCGCAACGCACATGCGTTATAGAATTATCCTCCCGTCTGTTGATCGCGTCTAGAGGCGTTATTATTTCTCTTGGTGAGATATATATATATATCACGATGTGAAAAGCGTGTGTCTCCCTCGGTGATGATGATTCTGGTGCTGCTGTTTCGTTGCACCGCGCGAGGTTCCGTGTTCGCACATATGAGTTATACACTGAATAACGTACAGATATATGTATTAACGTTACATATATGTATAAATGTACGGGGAGTATATAACGTGGTGGATAAATCGTTTTCAACGAGGCAAGTCGCGCGAATGGGGGTGTGTATGTGTGTGTGTGTGTGTGTGTGTGTGTGTGTGTGTGTGTGACGAGAGAAGAGACACTCGTGGAATGTGGAACGAGCAATGTCGAGATGAGAAATTGCCAGGCGCGCATTTACTGTACACTCTACGATAATACAAAATATAATTCATTAAAATGAAGAAAGAAAGAAAGAAAAAAAAAGAAAAGAAAAGACGGAACGGAAAGTATGTACGTGCGAGTGCGTGGTGTGTATCGTTTTTTTGTTATTTTTTTTGTGTTTTGTTTTTTTCTCGAAAGAGTAAGGGAGTGAAGACGCAGAGAATTGATGGATAATAAAGTAATATCGGATGAAACAACTAGCTGGATGGATTGCACGGAGTGGCTGAGTCAGGAAGACTTCTGGTACTCGTTACGACGTCCGTACAAGTAGGACTCGTGTTACTAGCATTGCTACTAGCGCTGCTCCCTGCACTACCCACGTTTGGCTTCTGAGTTATGTGAGTTTGATAGTGCTTCGCGAGATGAGCCTTTTGACGAAAGCTCTTGCCGCATATCGAGCATGCGAAAGGTTTCTCACCGGTGTGAGTTCTGATGTGAACGTTCACGCTATATTTGTCCTTGAAACCTTTGCTACATATGCTGCAATAATGAAGGGATCTTTCCTTCCGGGGTAAAGATCCTGGTGATCCACCGTTTCCACTAGTGGCTTGTCCGTTGGTGGTATTTCCGTTACCGCTGCAAGATGCTGTGCCCGAATTGCCATTTGCGTTTGCGGAATTAGCCGCGGAACCCTTCGGCTTTCTGCTGTACTTCTTAGGCGCTTTGGTACCTCCGCCACCTCGGGAGGAAGTTATCGGAATCTGAGTATTGTTAGTGGTGGTCGTAGTGACCGGGGTTATGTCGGTGGTTGTCGCTGCTTGGACCAGTTGGTCCTGTTGAGCCGCCGTGACAACCGTCACCGTACCAACTTGGGCAAGATCAGCCGGAAGGGTTATAGTCCCGAGACTACCGCTCGCTGGATCCAATGTATACATGACCGTTGTCGTAGCCGAAACATTGCACACGGGTTCAAGATTGCAATAGGATTCGACAACCTCGTTCGCGATACTCTTCAATTTTTCGTAATCGCCCGGTCTATAAGTCGTCGTTTCCAATTGGGAAAGCAGCAGATCCTCTTCGGTGCAGCCATGCATCGATTCGTCCTGTTGCATTTGTTGTTGTTGCTGTTGTTGACCCTGATCCTGCAACAGTTGAAGACTGCTCGTCGTGCTATTCGTTACGGACAGCGACATAGTCGAGGACTGCGATGACGAGGGCGACGCAATTTGCGTCGTACCTGAGTATAATTTTCCTTGGAGGGCACTTCGGAGAAGAGATTCGGCGGAATCGTTGGCGGCAGCCACTGCTGCAGCCGCAGCTACTGCGTCTTGAAGATGATTCTGATCGGAAAGCTTCCAATCGTTGTTGTTGTCCACGTGGGAATTGTTCTGTCCACGACCGCACGAATCTTTGCTCTCGACGAATCCACTGTCGTCGGTCGTGTATTGGGAGGACGGGGTTGCTATTACGTGGAACCTTTCCGTTCGCGTTACGTCGTTAACGGAATTTTGTACATCGTGTTCCTGCTCAGCGGGACTTGGCTCCATACTCAATATCGCATCGAGATCTAAATTCGGTCGCAATGACCATGAATCGTTTGATGGAGCCGCTGGACTCTTGCAACAATCCAATGCATCCATCGAATTTGCTTCGTTGTTCAATACTGTAAGCGTGTAAATAGCACCGTCCGTATTCTGATGTCGATCGTTCGCGTTGCAGCCTACGCTGTTGGACGTTCTATGTACAGCTTCGTTACCACCGTGTACAACACCAACGTTGTCATTCTGTGCTTGACTGTTGGTATGCGCCGACCAACAATACTTGTTCAAATCTTCGAGCAATATATTACAAGTTTGTTCTTTGCCGTCGCTGCCACCCCAATAATCACAGTCGGATTGATCCATGGGAACTTGTTCGGTACCGGTTACCGGACAACCATGATTACGTACGGCGTTGTGATGACTCAGAGAGCCGGTTATCGTCGAAACTGGTGGCAATGCCGTCAACGTATTATTGTTAGTTTCTTTGATAAAAGATACCGCGCTACTCGTATGAATATCACGACTATCGTGATCATCGTGTCTTGGATCCTGATGAAGAAAACTCATGCCACGACCGCAGGTACGATGAAGAAAATTATCGTCGTCGGTTATTACGACACCTCCGGCTCCACCGGATGCGCAGTGAGGCGGTGGCGATACTACGAAGTCAAAGAAATCTGTCTTTCCGAGATCCTCGCCGGGTGCACCAGGCGCGAACGCCTCGGTGAGGTCCATTTTATTTCGACGCTTGATACCACCTTTCACCCAGTAATATTATTTCTTCCTTGAATTTTATTGATCCTCCACGAAATTCAATGACCGGCCAATCTTTCTGGCCGCTCTACACCGCAAACTCACCGAACTCGTTGCACTTCCGTAACTCGGTTTTTTTTTTTATGCTTCGAATACTTTCGTTGTTTTCTTCTTCTTCTTCTTCTTCTCCGACTGCCAATATCCAACGGAGAAGATGACGGGTCCTTGGGTATCTCGCAATCGATGATTCCCGGTGGTTCCTCAAGCGAAACGGGAATCTTCGCGCCCGATCGGCCACGGCATCCTTGATTCGGACGTATTCACGTCTGTAAAAAAACCAAAAAAAATGGCGAATAAGACACGAGAAGCGAGTTTATAAGCTGTATGAATTATAACGTAGAGATTTATTCTTGGCTGGGCGCTTGATAGAGGCGACGATTCTTCACGTGTTTTTGGTGGCTTAAGATGATCTACGGCAGCAAAGAATATACACCGTAGGCTATTATAAATGTCAAAGCTCGCATATTACCTGGCAACAAGCGAGTGACAACATGTCTCGCATTCATACTTTTTTTTTCAATCAAAGTATTTTTCTATCAACGAGAAACTATCGATTAGGTAACGGATGTATTTGCATTCTTCCGGCTTGATTATCGATTTAAAAGTATGAATAAATACTCGCTGGAGTAACGTATATGCAATCTTTATATTATAATTTATATATATATATATGTATGACGATATAGGAAGAACACGGAATTGCTTCAAGGCTTTGCTCGCTCGCGATACAGTTATCTCCAGTCAGTGGGAGCCTGCACAGTTAGTCGTTACAAGACAAGGACGAGGAAGAGTCTCGGAGACGAGAGAGGATATAAAAGTCCGTGGCCGCTAGCAACGCAACATCGGAAGACTCAACAGACCTGTCTGGTAGTCTCTCATACATACGCTATCATCGCTACCTACGTGTCCTGTTCATCTGGTGAATTAATTTTTTCTTTTTTTTTTCTCTTTCAACTCGACTCTGCGCGCTTGTTTGCTCGGGAGGAGAATCTTCATGCTCGTTCCTACGTGTAATAAATACTATTCGAAGAAACTCTTGGAAGATCCTATCCTATCAATCAAATATGGAATTCCATCGATATATTAAAACTCGTAAATCTAGCTAGCATAATCTATGCATGATAAAGGCGTGTTCTCGCTCCTCAACCGATGAATTCTTGACGCACAATAAGACGCATTTAATTCGTATATGAGGTTTATGCTTAATAAGTATGTGAATGGGTGAAAAAAAAAATATATATATATATATATATAAAAAATGCGAAGAAATTTCAAACCGGTTTTGCAACAGGTCGTGAAACGCGTTTGCCAACACACACTCGCTGGTACACATTTTGGAATAATCCAGTCATATATACCCTTGTACGGAGCTCTTGACAAAACGCCTAGACTCTAAAATTTAACGAGATCAATTTTTATATAATATTTTTCGTATATTCGTATTATAAAGAATAACACGTTCTATTGTTCTTTTCGAATGAGGCATATAACACCGCTTCGAACTAATATCTTACGTGTCAAATGTCTGTATGCATTCAATGAGATTGCATCGCAGGAATTTTTTTCACACGCTTATATTGGCACAACTCTTTAACTAAGAGCGAGTCGTTTAAAATGGTACAAATTTATTCTTAGACTTAATTAGCGCGCTTTAAAAGTATGTCACACCTCTGGAACAAATTGCTTTGTTTTGAAAGGATTAAGCACGATTCGTGGGTACAGCACGATTCGAACAAGGACTCTTTTTTCAATGAACTATAGCTACAATTTAGTGAATGAAATTATTAAATGATTTTCTACCAAAAGAAAATCTGGATGTAAAACAATACACACTAATGATCGTAACACTCAGCTCGATTTACCCTCATAAATCAATGATTAAAATTACAAGTTTTTATTGAATTTTCTCCTGATCAGAGTCGCGCTCGTTAGACTATCAAGTACTTAAATACAATTGAGTGTACTTCTAAAGCAATAACGTAGATGTAATGTTGTGGAACAAGCGCATATAGATCTGTATGCAAACGTATATATCGTTTGCCGATAAAACATGCACGCTTTGAAAGAGCCCTCGTAATATTGCAATCCTTCTCGTTCTCCATCTTTCTCGCACTCTCGTTATATATATTTTGTTTTTTTTTCTTCTTTCTGTGGAAAGGATCGGGAAAACCTTGATAGTTCCAGTAAAGCGCGAGTTTCATTTATATACCAGGCTCTTTTTCCCGCGAGATATCAGTCGCTCAGAAGCGTGCTCCATATTTTATGCAGGCTGTACTCAACGGGCAAGCGTTGAGTGAGTGTGTGAGCTAGAAAAGCCTGCGAGAGAAGAAGAAGGAGGAGGAGGAGGAGGAGGAGAAATAGGATAGATATGGAGGGCTGTACGGTGGCCGGTCTTGGAGAGCAAGCACGCGCGTATTCATGTACATTGACGCGGATTGTAACCGCGGGTGCGAGAGCGGGGGAAATCCCTCACACATATACAGCGGGCATTAGGCCGAAGACCAAGATATACTCGCCATACTATTGAGGCGTGGGAACGCACCATGCTCGCGTATAAATTCAGCGTGTACACGAGAGCTCGGGCTCCGATGTCGAGTCAACACGAGCCGGCGCAGCAGAGTCTTTGGCAACACGTGGGAGTTATTGGCAGAATTTTCCTCGAGCGTTACATCGTCTCGAATAAAAAGTGTTGGAGCTTGAACGAGAAAAGAGTGTGCCAAAAGCGATGTTACGTACTTTTATAGTTTCTCGCGCAGTCGTAGCGGGCCCGATGAATGTAGAATTTAGTCACTTTTAACCGGCACTTTCATCCGGAAGTGTCTCATCAACGTTCAAACATCAACGTCAACATCAAATTCTTTCTCATTTTACGATACAGCGTTTGTGAAATCAGTTGGAAGACGACCAATGCGGTGCATCGATCGAATGGAGTAAGAAGGCCATTGGCAGAAACTAGATATGGGCGGAGCATCCGACACTCCCTGGTACCAACTCGTGGGATTGGCTCCAACTAATTCGTGAACATTTACAAAATGGTTTGTCGGAGTAAAATTAGTGAGAACTTTTATCTTCGGGATACTGCGATCTTTGTATCTGGTTGAGCTACATTTCTCGGACACTCTGTACAGAGCGTATACTCGCTGCAGTCTGAAAATCTTAGGAGAGTCTGAAAAGTATCAACGATGCCAGGCAGCGAAGCATGCTCACTGTGTGGCGCTCATGTGGCACGGTTTTCTACCTCTGTCGGACTCTGCCTGTTCTATATATACTTGTATATCATGTTGATGTCTGTATATATATGTGTGTATATGAAGGAACGAACCAGCTCACGGAGAGGCTAGGCCATGTCGACGAGGATCTAGCGAGACTCTCGGGGCGGTCGATTGCGCAACACGAATATCCTCTATCCACGACCAACTCGGAGTCGCGAAGTCGGGTCTTCGTCGTCGCAGATCTTCTACTATAACTATCTTGGAACGCACTGTACTAAATTAATGCCATGTGCAAATCCACGGCGTATAAGCAAGACACGGGTACACTTATAAATTCATCTCTCTTTCCCTTCCTCTCTCTTTCTTTTTCTATTTCTCTCTCGTTGCCTCTCGTACTTCGCGTTGAATTTTCTAAATATAAAACATTTGCGGAGAATCGAGTCTTCGGTTGAAGCACACAATTGGCAAATGCCATAGGTTTCTCTTGCAAGTAGAAACTAACTATTCCGTTGAACTTCTTTTTAGTCTTCGTGACTTCCATTCAGGACTGGGATGTTATTATTGAATTAATGGTTAACTTTTGAATTTTTCGAATTTTTAATAAGATAAAAAATAACGTAAAAAAGGTAAGATTTCTATTCGGACATTCGCGATTCGAATATTCTGCCAAGTCCATTATTTCCATTACGGCTGATGAGTACTTCAAGAAACTCTCCCGTTAAACTTCATTTATGACTCCCTCTCTCTTTCTTTCTTCCTCGCTCTTTCTCTATCTCTTAGTTTTAATATTCGAACGAGGCTATTAGTAACCTCGATTCTAGTAACTTCACGATCGATATCTATTTCGTTCGACTAACGGAGCGGTGGATATTTACGATATCAATGAGACGTTTCAAGTACGATCATTGCACTCGTTAATGAGAGAGACTGAATAAAATATGATTATTATTTTGATCGATGTCGGTGAAAATAATTGTAATGAAAATTCTCAATTCTTTATAGATTCAACATTTGTCATTAATTCGATTGGCGATTAGTCACTCTTTCTTTACTCCGATGATTATCTTTTTTCAATCATCGTTGATTACTTCCTCTTCTTTTTTATTCGTGTTTTCTAGCTCGCTCTGGACAAATTTGTTCTGCGGCGAACTCACGTTTTGGATCCCATGACAATGATGTATTATATTTTTTAAATATATCAACGTATATAGATATACCTGAACTCACTAGTTATAGAACCAACTTCAAGTTTTCTAATGATTTTTCCCACGTCATACAAAATAAAAGCGAAATCAAATGAAAAGAACGGAATCCTCACTCTCTCTCTCTCTCTCTCTCTCTCTCTTTCTCTTTTTTCGTTGGCCTGCCTCATTACTAACGGAGTATCATTATATATAATGCCGCAGAGTTCAGAGACCGCCATCTTCCATTATAGGAGCCTCTCGATCGTGCATTGAAATCTCCACGGATAGTGTACGGTAAAAATGGTCCATCGGAAGAAAAGCGATAATCCCCGAATAGAGTTTATCAATTTTTTCTTCTTCTTCTTTTTCATTCCTTTGATCGGAAAGATGTAAGTGTTTTTTATTTCCACGATTGAAAGAGCGATGCTTCCGCAAGTTTTCGTAAAAAAATCGATGAGAATCGCGATTGCGCCAAATGTTTCGATAACCCACCGAGGAATTACCTCCGAGCACGCGCGTGACCACGATCAGAAACACGACCAATATTATACGCCATACCGGATCGGATAATGGTCACGATCCAGACGAAAGCGCAAGGCAGAAAGAGACGGAGGTACGGAGAGTGAGATCGAGAGAGAGAAAGAAAAAAAAGAACGAGAGAGGATGGAGGAAAAAAAAACAAAAAAACGTACGCCACGAAGTCACACAGCCAGGGCGGTGGCGTCTCTGTATATATACCGTCCGAAAAATTTAATGAGCTCGCGAGAGCATCACCAAAGTGTTTTAACAACACACCACTTTATTTCGTTCTTTCAAATCACGAGTCGACCATTTCCTGTTTTCCAATTATGGTCATAACATTCGAGATGGACAAGGAAAAATTGAAAATTAATCATTGACGGGATATTATGTAAGAATAAAGATTAAGATCATTGCTGAACGATATTTTTCAAATTTTGCAATTTCCTTTCGAGTTTCTATAGCGATGTCATGAATAAAATTAAAAAAAAAAAATGGATCGAACACGTCGAATGTCGAAATGGAATGATTTCTCGAATAAATCACTTTGTTCAGTCAATAAGAAATTAAAGTTTCAGTGCAAAGTCGAAACTCTCGGATTACTTTACGAAGCATTGAAAGAGAAAATTCGTTGCTTTTCCATACATCATTCTCAAATGAGTAAGGGGGGGGGGGAAACCCCCTTGGGATATGAACGTGCTGACGTAGATTTATGTATTAGATGTATACGTAAATACAGAGGAGTATAATGATGGAGAATGAAGGATTGGGAGGAGTGCGTGTCCCCGAAGACGTCGAGCAGGAGGTCGTTCCGTGTTGGTGGTGGAGCGAGAAGCCAAAACCAATTGCTAGGAGGACGTCTCGAGATCCTGTGAAACGGGGTCATCGTTCCCTCATTCTTTTTCGAGGTACCAACACAGAGGAGTATTAAAAAAAAAAAAAAAAAAAAAAAAAAAAAAAAAAAAAAAACAACAACGAACGGAGGGAGAAACAGTAGCCGACAGCAGTGAAACGAAGTTCGAAAAGGAAGAAGAGAGAAAAACAAAAATAAGCAGGAAGAACGGCGTAATAATGGACCAGAAGAAGAGAGGATGAAAGGAGAAGAAGTAAGAAGAGGGGAGAGGATACCTTTTTTTATTTGTCGAAGGTTCTTTCTTCGCTGTTTGTATTTACATATTGTGATGAATCATCGGAGTAACGTAATGAAGTATATACGGTACCATTATTGTAGCCCTTTGGTCCATGCCTCCGTAATATCAATGATGAGAAAAAAAAAAAAAGTTTTCATCTTCGTGTCCGACATTTTGGTTTCACTGAAGGATTCATAGAGTAGGATAAACGAAGATTGATAGTAGAGAAAATCTATGAATGCTGATCTTTGAACGATTGTCGATAAGATTATAAAGAAATATTGATAAATCGATGGTTACAAAGGTGCGCGCGAAGGGAAAGTAAGAGAATAATTGTTTTTCCATTCTTTTCATGGAGACAGAGAAGGAGAAAGAGGAAAAAAGTGGATTAGCCTTACAAAATGGAGACTCGGTGAAAGAAATAATCTTACTGCAAACCTCGCTTCCACTATTTTTTACCTCAACCCTTCTAAATAGGGACAGGATATACCGTTAGCTCTGCGGCAAAGTTTCCAAAAAACAATGGTTACCAATAAGAGAATTACCAAGAAAAGGGTTGCCATTAAAGAGGTCACGGAGAACAGGCTTTGGGTCCAGAGTTCCGTATATACATATCCTCTGCTGGGTCCAAAAGGAAGATCGAAGGAACTCTCTTATGGGAAGAAGAGGGCAATGAGATTTCAGTGAGCCCCTATAATTTTCGTTCATTCCATTGGGAAGTTTGCAGTCTTTGTACAAGCGGCGAAAGAGATTTTACCGGATGGAATAAAAAGAGAAACCCATTCGGGTACATCAAATAAAATTGTATACAAACGAAAAAATAAATGAATATTTTTAAAACGAGTATCTTAACATTGTTTTCGTTATTCGATTGGTGCGTTTTGAAACTTTTGCCAATATATTTTTGATTCCATTGGCTTTTGAGAGAAAAAGTATTCATCCATCGTTATTGCGCAGATGGATATGAGCTTGAGAGATGATTCGAGTCAATCAATGAGAATCTCACGGCTCGCCAAAGGAAAATCGAATGACCACGGTGGAGTGAGAGAGTATCTCGAGGGTATAAATGCGCAATCGTTCTTTCTTTTATTTCTGACGTATTTCCTCGGACCAGCTGGACGTGTAGCTCACTCGATACGTGAGCAGGTCCAAGAGATCGAGGATTCTCCCTCGTATACGAACGTAAATACGAGGCCACTTGAAGTGTACGTGGTTTTTTGAACGAGAAAACTTTATTCATATCAATATACAGACATATATACATACATACGTATGTATTTATGTGTCATATCTATATATAGCAATATATGAATGCGAATTTATGTATGTGCGCAAGAGAGAACGCGGAATTGGTCAAATTTAACGATCGGCTTTATGAGCCTTAATGATGGGTTGCAGCTTGACTTTATCGCTTCATTTGCACGATAATTTCTCAGAGCTTCTCCCAGAGATGTTTTCTCCCTTGCCTTCAACTCACTCTCTCTCTCTCTTTCTCTCTTTCTCTTCCAGGATTTTTCATTCTCCCGTATATGTCTCTCACTTCTTTAGCTTCTTCTTATTATTTTTCTTCATTTCTCATTCTTCTCGACCGACTCATTGCCACTGTATTTTATTTCTGACTCAGTTACGTTTCTCTGAACGAATAAACTTCGGAATCGTGTTTTTCCGAGTCTTCGAACAATCTCAGAATCGTTATTAACACTCGAGAGATTCGCGTGCGAACGGCCTTGCGGCCATTTTTTTTTCTCGATTTATCCACATTGTATTTTGAACGAATATTTCGATAACTTTATCGTTCGGAGGCAAAATATCGTTTACGCTTATTTATTATCAATTTAATCAGTTTCTATATTCCTATCCGATCGCCAAATTATTCGTCGCTTATACCTTCTTCGAATAATTTTTTTCAAAGTTCAAATTTACAGCAATGATTTTGAGAACCCGAGAAAATGTCGTTACTCTTCAGATCCATCGTAATCGTATATTTTTTGATGATATATTCGTGATACATTTTCTCTTCGAGAGCACACAAGATTCTCATTTAAAAACGTCATACGATACATATCCGGACGTTTCGTGCGAGCGAGTAAGAAAGACGAGAAACGTTCTTTTTCGAAACGAGTTTCCGGTACTTCGGTATATATAATTATGTATTGAAACAAGCTGAGAAGAGACGAAAAAAAAAAATAAATAACCGAAAGAGGAAGAGAGGGTCCATCTTTTTCTCGTCTCGTTGGAGCAGAGAACGATGGAATTTTCACCAATTAAGCCTCGCCCCATGGCGAGATGATCGTGGTCCAGAGAGCAAGCTTCTCCGTAAACAAGGCTTCTTAAAGGTGTGTTCCAATTTTTTTTTTTATTTTCATTTTTTTTTTTTTTTATTTATCTTTCGTTTTTTCTCCTCTTGACATTGACTCATACTTGGCTCCTAATTATTGACACGTAATGACTTACGAACCTACAAAAATATCAATAAATGGAACGAAGCGTTTTCGAAAATTGGACATTGCGAACACACGTGGAATATTGATGGGTTTTCTCATTCGTCTCCCAAAGTTGTGTGTTCTTTAACAAACCATCTTTTTCACTTGTCCCTGAAATACGCGGTATAATAATTCACCAATTTAATGACACAGCCGGCTTTTAAGATTTTTACGTGAGCTTTCAGTCATCGTACTTCAATTATTTCGCCCCGATGAATCCTAGACTGGTACGAGGGTCAATTATTTTCATCATTTCTACTTTCTGACCTAGAAACTAGGTCATTATTACTCGAGTTAAAAAAAAGTGGCAGAATGATTATCGACAGAGAACAATCGTTAACAATTTTCTCAATTATCTCAACAACAACGAAAAAAACTCCAAAAAGTTGAAATTCAATTAAATTTTTCGCCATTAAAACATAAATAAAAATGATCGATTCAATCGGAAATGGGACACCGAGAATCTTGACCCAACCTGGTGGCCTTGAAAGATGTAAGAAAAATTAAATTAAATCACCAAATAAATATAGCACAATTTGTCGAACTGGTTCAGAGAACGACTGTTTTATTTCGACAAAAAAAAAAAAAAAAAAAAAAACAGCATACGAATGCAAGTTGTATCGACCCCCCGAAGATAGCCAATTTGTTAATTGACAGTCGGTAAAATTCGCTTCGGCTAAATAGCCGCGTATGTAAACACACACGCGCGCATGCGCGAGCATATAAATGTGTTTTTTTTTTCTTTTTTTTTTTTAAACGATTTGCGAAAGGTTGAATAAATAATCCGGGCGTTATTGTCGAGTCGTCGTCGGTAAACGATGTATAGTTATCGCTCATTAACCGAGTGTATATACGCTGCAGGGCGCATTTCGCTCTCAGAGGAGAAGAGATCCGGCGCGCGGCGTGTATATATGCGTTCGGTATATTATCGGGGCGAGAGTCTCTCTCTCTCTCGCGGCGTTGTGCATTCTCGGTTTCTCTATATATACGAGAGCCAGAAATGGCGAGTTTGCAAAGTGTCGGGAGGGACTCGTATTATAGGTAGTACTTTGCTCGCGCTCCCGCGAACACGGGGCTAGCCAGCCTTGACCCAGTGGAAGGGAACCCGTTCGCCCGACGTTCGGTACTTTCTCCGAGGGTCGAGGGACTGCGAGAGCTCTCAAGCCTGAAAGAGTCGGGACTCTCAGGAATCGCCGTTATACACTCGGCGAGATCTCAGTTCGTAGCTTAGACTCGTGTACACAAAGTGCAGTATATAAATCCCCCGTATATATATACAGATATATATATAATTCGCGTTACATTCCGCCGAAGCTCGTATGCGATCGAAGCACACGTATAGACATATACGTTAGTGAGAATCTACGGGGTGACTAATATCCCATTCGACAGCGATATATGTATACGTTCTTGGCTATAGAAATATTCGTGTAACCTTGGATCGTAGCTTTAGCAGATAAGCGTCGATCGAATATCCTCTCGAAATTGACGTGAGCTTTTTACAACTTCGGTGTTCAATGAAAATTCGATCGGACCGAAGTATCTGCAGGATGAAAAATGAATAATCTTTGAAACAGTAATAACAACAGCGCAGCATCCTTTTTGATGTGCACTTTGAAAGGATTTTTTATTTTATCTGGCTTTATCGACGAGACGAATGTTGTACGATCTGCTATAAAAATTTTCATCGGGATCCTCGGGTGTTCCGTTTCATATTTTTCTTAACGATCTTTTTCGCGATAAGTGCAGATCAAAAGTACTTTGTTCTATGAGGACGAGGGAGAAAGCACGAGGCGATGCTCTCCTGGTACACGCTGTTATCTTGTAATTAAAGAAATCACTGGAGAAATATATATATATATATATATATGTGTGAAATAAGAAGAATATCCTGCGGGGCCAAGAGGACCCTAAAGAAGCGAGGCTCGCTCGTCCGTGCTGGGCCAATTAAAAAATTATGAAACTGGTCGTAATTGAAGCACAGACCCCTTAACCCACTTGAAAGTCTCGTGCAATTAGAGACGCGTGTGTATTTACGGAAGGCTCTCTCGGGAGCCCGGTCACTTCGGGGTCTTTCACGTTCGAGCTATCTTTTCTTTTCTCTTATTAAAAAAAGGGAAAAAAAAAATTATGTATACTATAGGTATATACGTGTAGGTATAAGACGAGTGGATTTTACGTTCGAACAAGAAACATCAAAGAGATCACTAATGGCGCGACTCTCGTGAACCCCATCTCGGGCTTGGACAAATTGCGTTCTTTTCATTATCTTTTTACCGATACAAGCATATTTATATTGTACACACACAAACACGTACACAAAGCTACATAAATATTATACAAATACATTAACTTGTATCCAATTATGTCTCATACAAAATCCGAAACGTTGTATCGAGCAAATGGAGCGCTTAATTAATAATTTTTCTTTTAATTTCACGTCAATGGGCTCTCGCGACGTCATCAATTTTTAGGTATTCGATCCAGAAAAAATTAGTGCAATGTTTGTAGTAAATTTATTTTTATCTGATATTCTTGAAATCGACATGAAAAATGTATATTATCAAAAGATTTGAAACCTTTAGGAATTGGTTTATAAATGATGGAGTACACGTTGAACGAGGAAACGTTTCGTTATTGACACATTAATTCACGGATATACATAGCGATACGCGTATGATTAAAACCGATAGCCCAAAATTTTCTTGATTATACAGACGCACACGAGCAATGTTGAACGAAACAAGAGGATTGTAATTATTTATCGTTGGTGTATATATATATATATAGTCACTGAGTGGATTGGTCGAACGTGGAGGAAACGGATGCACGTCCCAATTCCTATAAGTCACGTGCACGTGAACGACGGACTGAAACATTTATACTGAATGCACATAAATATATTTGTATACATGAATGTATAGGTGCATTTATTCAGCAGAAATATTTATAACCGAACGAATATATCTGTGTCTAAATATCCAAATGATTTTCTATACAGCGAGTTGCTCAAAGTAGAAAACATGCGAAAGAGCTCGGACTTACGAAATCCGTATTTTACGCTACGGACATTTACGGTTGGTTTATCCGGGGATAAGCCACGCGAAAGAGAGGATTATCGTTATTATTATTATTTATTTATTTTTTTCTTCTCAATATTAAAATTATATTTGCGGTGTTCGGTAGCATGGACCATAAGATCCATCGGTCGAAATCATCCTCCAGCATTTTGTAACCGCGTCCGATCGGCCAATCAACTAGTGAAGAAACGTACGGGAACGAGTGTATGTTTTCATGAGCGCGAATATATATATATATATAATTCTGTCAAATCTCCATCGTCTGAGCGATGCATTACGATCCGAGTCTCAATAAACAGATGAATTTATCGCTATGTTTATGTAATTCGAAAAGAAAAATTGACCCCGTTCACGAAGACTCGAGCAGCCAGCTCAGGACGAGGGGAATTTTAATACGCGGAAGAAATTCGCTGCTTTCGAGAGAGAGAGAGAGAAAGAAAGAGAAAAAAAAAAGATTTTAGCACTCGATATCATATCCCGTCGAGAATTCTCTCTTCGGACTTCTCTCCCGTAAAAATATCGCTGCACGATCATCTTATTCAAAGAGAACATCAACTTGATGAGCACACGCTTTCCTGGCATTTCCCTGCAGGAAAAAAACGCCACGTGGGAGCAGCAAAAAAAAAAAATTGAGTATCGTTCACAAACGCGAGAGAAAAATTCGGTCAATTGCTCGTCTCTTTTATAATTGCTCTTTTTTTTTCCATCCCCAATCTTCGTTACCACAAGTCCAAAGAAGTTTTTTTTTCTCTTCTGTCTTTCTATGTTTCTAAATCTTTATCGATATCGTGCTCTCCATAAATTCCCTGTTCGTTGAGATACAAATTTGGTTTTCATTTCCAACTAATATACCGACGAAAATATCACCTCTACGAGTTAAACGACTTCGATTCGTCTCTTATACTTTCCTCCACCCCTTGTCCCTTCCCCATAGACGTTACTCTCTTCTCATGCATGTATGCATTTAAAGTACGACCTGTGTAAAGTTGTGTTGCACGATTGGACAGTTTCACCTCTTGCGAGCAAAGAAAATTCCTGGTCTTTTACTTGTATATAAATGCTGATATACACTATAAACATATATTCGTAAACGTATATATATATGCAGTCACATAGCTATTTGAGAGAAGCTCGCACGGTTTTCCCATACGAATATGGAAATCGGTGCGCGGTTGGTGCATGCGCGCCGGCTTGCCGCGATGAAATGTTTATCCGAGGTGGAGTTAAAAACACACCGTGAACGGTTCGGATCTTACGTGCAATTTACCGCACCGACATTAAGGGGTTTGTGCATCGCGCGAGAACGAACGAACAAAAGGGCATAATTCCATTTTTTTAAAACCCTCGAGCCAAACCACTTACGTCCTTTACTTTCCCACCTGCCGATACTTAAGTTCTGTATCAGCAAGAAAAAAAAAGAAAAGAAAAATAAAAAAAACACTACGTACCACATCGTGTTTCAATTTATTTTGCACTCGTGCAACATTGAAACACACCAAACCCCACGGATATTTCCTTCGGCTTTGCGAACAACCGCGCGGGCGCGCGCGCGCGCGCGAAACGTGTACTCGAGATTCTAACAAAGTATTATGCAATTATTCGACCAGAGATCTGGTGCAACGGTATACGAGGGGCACTTTGCAAGCCACTGCGAGAAATATGAAAAAAAAAAAAAAAAAAAAAACACGTACCCGAGATCACATCGACTTGGCAAATCGTGCACTTGTGCATCGATATACTGCTGCGCGGATACTTTTAAACTGGAAAGAATTCTAAAACTGAAGGCTAAGAAAAAAAATCCTGGGAACTTTGATTTTTTCTTAATTCTTTAACAATTTCATGAATTTCTATGACTCAAAGAATTCAAAATGTTTTCAATTCGTTCGAAATCGTTGGATCAATAAACTAAACTCAGCATCATTGGCTCTGAAGCATTACGAATTATCAATCGACACTCGCTATAATAAAAGTGGTTAATTTCTAATTTGCACTCGTTTTTCGAAATTTATCCCGAATATATATATATATATATATTTGCAACCACTGATCAACACTTGCACCAAAGTGAGTACGCATAAAATGCAGGGCAAGTTATAAATTTCCTCGAGCTAGAAACGTTTGGCGTTGTGTATGCTTGAAGTGAAACAGCGAATTGCTCGTATTCCTCGCACGTATGTACGAGATTTGGTCGTGGATAGGCTTGTTCCACGATATACCAGTTGGTTGCGATTCTTGTATACACACACAGAAACGTAACGTGCCACTTGTACTTTGACATGGCAAATACTAGAGCTGGTTCGCCACGTGAACCAGGTGAAAACGAAAAAAAAAACAAAAAATCGAACTGAAAAAATCAAGCTACAAGCGGGGACGTGTGCTGAAAAATCTTTGAACAAACAATACAAAACGTTGATACAACTAAAAAGATTCTACAGAGGGATGGAGGGAGAGAAGGGGGAAAATGAGAAAAAATAAACAGCTCAAAATTGAAGAAATAAAATAAACTCAGTAGAATATAGGTTTTTTTTCTCCATTCAAATAAAATCTTGATTCATTATTCTATATAACGAGCTTACGTATGAGACTCGCATGGAATATGAGAGAAGTGATGCTGAAATAAGTAGGTTGTGGACCTCTCTTAGTTCTCGGCTCAGATTCAGCAAAAGCGTGGTCTCCACTGTACGGATATATATCTCTGCTCTTTGCGAGCTCGTCCACAAGGATGCATTTACCGCCCACATTTACATCAATGTATATACGTATATAAATGTATATTTATATATGTATGAATACGAGCTTGAAAAAGAGAGTAAATTGTTATAACCGGTGCGGTACGAGCACGGTGTAAAAGCCGGGTGTGGAGGATGGCAATCGTAGATAAGCGATACGAATGATATCGTTTCTTTTGTACATATATATATATATACAAACATATGTATACATCTCTGTATAATTATATATATACACAGATACACACAGACACATTTATTTCAGGCTGAAGTTGGATAACCCAAGGAAACTCTGTGCATTACGTGTTGGGAATGTACAACACGATTTCGTTGAGATTAGCGATAGAATGTGTAAATGTCTTTTCTAATCTCGTTCGATATACTGTTGTGCATCATAAAAAATGGCGAATATTCAATCGAATTTGGTTAAACATTTCTATAAGAACAGCTACGAGTTCCGATTTCGTAGAAATTACCATTTCGGAAGTTGTGGTATCGTCATTTCTTTTTTTTTTTTTCAAATTTTGTTGAAATAGGGTGCTTTTTTTGGCAATTTTTTGGTCCCTTCCAAGAGAATTTGGGTGAACATTATCGTTGACTATTCATAAAAATCAGAGATAATTTGTTTCTTTTTCATTCGTGTGAAATGGTCTTAAAACTGGTGCATAGCGGAGCATTCGTTTTTTTTTTTAATCTGTTATTTCGATGATGGAGTTGGGCGATCTGAAAAATTGGTCAAGATAATGGAAGGCTGTGTCGAGCATTGCAAGATTGCAACGAAACGGGCGTGATATTTTTCTTCCGATTACACTACTCTCCCGTACAATGATTTATGGCTAGAAGGAACGATGAAGATTTTTCGTTTTTTTTTCCTCAGTGAGAGAGCGAGAGAGAGTGAGAGAGAGAAACTAGCATTAGTTGACCTAGAAAGACAACCCCATAACTTGTGTCTCGGGACTTGCGGGTTCTCGCCCTCCGCTTCATGCTGAAAGTTCTCGTGGCTCTTCGCTCCGTGTATATAGACCAGACGCCTAATTGCTAATTAGAGAGGACGCCGAGCAGGTAAGTTACTCACGAGTTCCGAGCCTCCAGTATTAATGTCTGTATACGTATATATATATATATATATATGTTTATGAACGTGGTTGGTGCACCTGGTACAGTCAAGAAACTCGCGATGCAAGCGAGAGCGAGACCAGTCCCTAAATTCCAAGCTTTTTTTTTTATTCATTATTTGTTATTTTTTTTTTTTTTTTATTTGCCTAGTAAAGAGCCCGTTAGTGACCCCTTTGAGCACGATTATCGAGTGCCTTGAATAATATGCTATAATTAATAAATGGAGTGTAATTATTATACTTGACTACAAGTTTTTATTAATTTTCGTATTAGTTTTTCGATGTAGAAAAGGAAGAATCGCTCCCGGCTTTCAACCTGATGACAATTATAGTCGGTAATATTCATCGAATTTTGAAATTAATTGTTATTTCAATGAGTAATTGAGATAAGAATATTCGTACTTGTGAATATAAAATATTTCGAGAATCTTCATAAAAGACATTTGTAAAATTCATAAATAAATCCGGTGACATAAAACGAATTGTTCGAGAGAATAAAATTTATAATCGCGTTTGATAAGAAAAAAAAAAGAAACGTTCTTTTGTCTCAATAAATCTCGGATCTGTCCACCGTTCAGTATGCTCGATCAATTAACCATGATCACGTGACTGGTATGAAAAATATAAAAGCGAAAAAGAAAAAACAGATATCAGAGATTGAACGAAAGCAGCAAAAGCGTCTGCTGTTTAGAGATATATAAGAAATTTCAAATGGATTTTTTTTTTTTTTTTTTTCATAGGTATTCAAGCAAGTATGCATATTTTACTCTCGATTTATATATATCATCCTGAGAAATATGTAAAAATCTGGGAAGTCAGTAGCGTTATGTGTCACAGGCAAAACGAACTGCGTTAGGGTGTATGTAACTACGTGTGCTATATTCATGAATTTCGTTCACACAGATTCATCGAAAGGGATCGTCGTACTACGCAGAGAAGCGAAGAAAAAAAAAAAGCATATAAAAAAAGAAAAAAAAAACAAAAATATATACACATATTATTTATCAACCTAAGAAGAGACGTACTCGTTTCGCATTTAAAAAAGTTTCAACATCCGCTCGTGGGCTTCACTGTTTCTATAAGAGTTTTTATTCGTTGCTAAGACTGCACCATCCTATCGCAGCAGCATATACGTTTTATTTAATATTCTTGGCAGAAGTGGAGAGCGAGGGAAGTGCATCCCTTTGGCATACGAAATTCCCTCTTCTTTATTAACCATACCTCCATCTTTCAACGTACGTGCAAGCACGCTTATTTTTTACCCTTTTTATTTTATTTTTATTTTGTTTTTTCATATTATTTGGAGAATTATATATAATTGAAAAGAAAATATCATCGTTTTTGTTTTCGTTGAAAAATATTTGAGCTCAATTCTATTTATTACAATAATCATGGGTTTTATCGACACATCGAATGAAAGCATGAATAAAAATTCAGTCATTTTATTGCAACGTGAATTTATTCATTGATTTATCGAAACGTTAATAAAAATTCAGTCATTTTATCGCTGCAC
Organism: Campoplex capitator; assembly: GCA_037576405.1. Classification (NCBI taxonomy): domain Eukaryota; kingdom Metazoa; phylum Arthropoda; class Insecta; order Hymenoptera; family Ichneumonidae; genus Campoplex; species Campoplex capitator. The sequence continues at coordinate 11,517,424 of JARBWI010000004.1, read as the reverse complement.
CAATTTCTTTTATCATTTATTTTTTTTCTTTCAAATTTTTATGCATCAAGTGTGACGGTTATTTTCTTCTTTTTTTTTTAGCCATTAGAGACCGTTGCAATTGTTTTTTTTTGTTTTTTTTTTTTTTTTTTTTGACATCGGAACATTGGACAACGGAGCTCTCTCGATGCCCATATAGAAATCCGATATCTCCTCGTCGTATCTGCATCAATTACACTCGTGGATACGATGGAGTTCGGCAACGACGGAGAGAGGGAACAAAAGAGGGCGAAGCGAAGGGGGTTTAAGGGGTCGGGCGTGGGGAGGGGGGGGGGGGGTGGGAGGAGAAGGATTTGTAATTTATCGTTTGCAAGAAACAATGAAGACTTAAATGCAAAAGGCACTGTTGCTGCTGCTCCTGCTCTTGCTGCCGTTGCAACAAGCGCAACTGACGCCAATGTTGCGCTCCTGCGTGCGCACGGCTCGACATTATCCAAAGATGGGATGCCCGAGTTAAGCGAGACGCGATATATCCGCGAGGCGTTTATATCGGCATGTTTTTCTCACAAAGCGTTTGAGAAACTCGTTCCGCTTAAATGACTCGTTATTTATTTATTTTTTTTTTTTTCCATTTCTTTAATTTGAATATCAACATTTTTATTTTTTTTTCACTCGCGAATCGATCGTTCCGATCGTGGCGCTGAATCTTGCGAAAAAAAAAAATTATCGTCCGTGCTGTTTCATTGAAAACAGGCGAAAAGTGTTACTCCCAAAGAGAGACTCTCAGGATTAAAAAACTTTGTGATTCGTTCGAAAAATCCTAATTTTTCTATTGTGCTAAAGAACGATAAAACACCAAACAGCAATATTTTTTCCAGCGTTCAAGGTTTTTTCCCGCACTTTTGTAATAATTGGCAGACTGCTTTTTTTTTTTCTTCGTTTTCCCAGTTTCCTTCTCTCTTTGCCGGGCGATTATTGAAACACACCGGTGTGTCTCGTGCGCGTCTCAGCAGAAACGTTTATTTGTTTTTCCACTTTTCGTTCAATTAACATTGCCTCGTGACTCGTAAGTTTTTGCTAAAAAAAAAAAAAAAAAAAAAAAAAAAAAAACTCTGCTCTATCGAATCTCGTTGAACGATTGAACAAGACACGCATCACAATCAACCGTAACGAATTATCGTGCTCGCTGTTCTTTTTTTCAAATGTTGCCTGTGAGAGTAAAAAAAAAAAGAAAAAAATAACAAAACGAATAAAGAAGACGAAAATTAAATAAACGAAAATCCGTATAAAAATAATCGAATTCATCACATTTTACATTTCACTAAACAAAATAATTAACATTCGACGTTAAATGATCACTGAAAAAAAAAAAAAAAAAAAAAAAAAGAAAACACGAATAAAAATTAAAAAATCACGAGTTCTCGCGAAAATGAATCAATTATAAAATTCCTAAAATTCTTCAACACCCCTGAATAGACTAATTAGCCTCACATCGAGAAGGCTCTCGCGTCACCTTCGCGGTTAAATCCGCAAGCAACAAGCGCGCGAAGCCTCATGCCCATTATTACGAAATCGGAATTTCGTTCTACACTAATTTCGCTAAACATTTAACTGTATTCACAAAATATACGATACGTTCAGAGGCATTATATCCCATGCCAGGATCGTAACACACGCAGCGTGGGTGAATACCAAAAGCCATATAGGGACGTTTGCGAGTTGAAGAAAATCCACACGCGTGTCTGTACAGACACGATATCGATGATGTAAGAGTTCCGTGTTCTCGGAGTTAGTCTTAGTGCCGATTTAATACACGACCAGGTATAGCTTTACATTTATTATACATAGAAATATTTTTATATCAACATGTACTATATATATATGTGTAGGAAAGAACATGGGATCTATAGATGCCTATCTACAGCGGTTGGTACAAGTCGATCGATAAGTCCCATAAATCTATACAGTATGTCTGCCTCCGAGGCCTGACGTCCTTGTGGTATCCCGGAGGCCTATAAACGTTCACATACACCACATAAAGCTACAAAAATATACGCACAAGCAACACAGAGACACGTAGAAACTGTGGAATTCTATCTTATACTCGCGCACACTCGTGAGATCACAACGGTTTTGTTCGTATACCTGACAGACCTTATTCTATTCATATTTTCTCGTGTTTATAAACATAGATATATGCATATTAATACAAATGTGATGTTATACCTGCGATATATAAGATCACGCGTTTAATTGAGTGCGCGGCAAGACGATACAGAAATAAATATGTACCGTGCGATTTCAAATGTTTTTGTCGGTAGAATAATGAGGGATCAGCTGTAAAAGAAACGAAAAAAAATGAGATTTTTTTTTCTCTATATTATTTGTGAAGCTGAAGAATCCTTAACAATTATTCGTGGATAAAACGTCGCGGGTTATGAATACGAGAGACTTTACCGAGGATTCATTCGCGACGAATATATTATTTCTGCACCAAATCTCTCTTGGTCGTTTAATGATGAATTTTCTTGATAAATTCCTGCGTTAATAGGATGAAAAGTTTGTAAGCTTTCACGCACACACGTTGAGTCATCCTGAGAGATTTTATTTCTTCATTAACGATATAATATTTGTAGGTAAATGTGTAAATATAATAAGGTGTAAGATCACATTTGTATATTTTCGTAAAATTCTCGATAATTTAATCGACTCGTTCTAAGTCGTATACCTCCCCGGTCTCCCGAAGATAACTCGTTGAGCTCTCGATGCAGTTGAGATTTTATTGAACGAGAGGGAGGAAAACTCGTGCCGTTTCTTCGCGGAGTCGTCATGCGAATCTAACATATATTAAGTGCAATCGTGGCAGAGAAAATTTATCTCTGTGTGTAACTTAAGTCACTGCAGAAAATATCATTGGCACACCCATATTATATTACATATACGAATGTAAGGGTTTGTGGTATATACATATATGAGTATTATCATCTAATGTGAATCGTACGAATGCAAAAGGGGGTCAATCCGCATAATTTCAGACGTTAAAAGGTAAAGAGCAGCGCCTTTTTGTTGGAGAGTACTCGATCTAAGATCACCCACTATACTGGACCCATATACGTATATTTATCCTTCAACACCATCGTATATACTTTCCCCATAGATAAACCATCGTTTTAATATTTATGTAGCATTCAACGCGTTGCCGATTAAATTCATTTCATGAATATATATATATACCATACATTGTGCGGGCACAGAACGCCTAGAGAGAAACCGCGATGAAAAAGCTAATTTGGATATTAACGAGGCGAAGCTTTGACTCAAATCTTCGATCTTTTCAAGTCATTATAAATCGACTTATTTATGCATGCATATTTTGGGTCTGCACTAACGTGGTATAGACGTCAAATCAAATGCTGCGCGGATGGAGGTTTTGAGAGATTGAAAAAAGGAGAAGAAGATCATTGGGAATCGATTCGGTTAATTTTTTTTTGTTAATTGCTATACGAAAAATGAACAATTATTATTTGAAAATAAATAAATATGTAAATAAAACTTTTTATATTTGATTTATTGAAGATTTTAATGGATTTCATTATTCTTGATATTACATATAATAATGATTTCAAAATATTCTTTGAATATTTTTACTGTTCGTGATGATTAAATATATGCTTATAAAATTAAAACATAATGCTATCTTTGTTCTCCCTTACGGATAAAATCGACGATATCGCGTGTAATTCATACAAGGCGATCTAAACTTCGTGACTTTAAGTTTCCCACGCGTCTCTTTTGTTTATTCGCCTCTTTGCCAAGTTGAGGATTAATACGTATATATATATATATATATAAATTTACAAGTTGAAATTACTTTCGTCACTGATCTCTTTGCAGCCGCTCGAATGAGGCTAGAAGGACTGATGCTATGATTCTTAATTGTTCCGGCTGACACGCAAGATTAAATGTAGCGCGTTAAGGATGCTGGGATTGTGTTCCGGCTCGAATGATTCGAGACAAGCGAAAAATGTTGTAGAGAAATTTACGGAGATCTGTATATATATATATATATGCGACGGAGTGAATTGAACGCAAAGAGCGAAGGTTTCTCCCGGCAATGTGTTCTACGTCAATATGATTATCGCTTCACCGAATCGATTTCGGATCTTATTAACGATCCAAGGACGAGGTCACTCGCGCCACAAAATGGTATAAGTTACGTAATTTCTAGAGAATTCGTCTCTGCCGCTTGCTCGTCCAATGTAATAATTAAACTGATATTTTGTTCGCGGTGTACTTTTTTTTTTTATTTCTATTTTTAATCCAGCATCCACTCTAGATCAGCAACGAGTTTCGTAAAAAGCATTTTTTTTTTTTTTTCGTACGCCTCCGACATTGCCTTTTCCCTTTCATTCAGTCTGATTGATTCTAGATTTTTTTTTTTCCATTTTCAAATCTCGAAGCTGCGCTAATAGATTTCATTTGTTAAACGAAATTAGAACAGACTTTGCTCCCAAAACCAATTGCACAACTAATTTGAAGAGAAGGTTTTTTTTAAATGACTTTTTCGTCATCGCGTTCTCCAAAAACTCATTGATTCGATACAACGAAGGTTTTCGTTGATATTATTTATTGAAGAATTATCATTCGACTGAATTCAAGTCATCGCTCATTTTACTCGCTACACTATTATCGCTCGTATTCGCCGACGGTTTGAACATTGAACAAAATGTTCTTGAATCCATATGAATAACGACGTCTTATTTTCTGCTCTTTTGATCCTTCTGGGATTATAACGGCGTGCTTAGAAATATAAAAGTTTTTTTTCTTTTTTTTTTCCAATTCCGTATCGAACACACGTTCGAGCAAACAATTCGACGCCGATGACTTTGCATACGGGATTAAAACAGGTTTTTCTTTTCTTTTCTTTTTTTTTATTGAAAAAACTAAAGGGCCAAGAATAACTGACTAGATATTCCCCCACTTTCCTCACAGATTCCATCGTTGTAGCTATTCAATAATAATAATAATTAATAATAATTAATAAATTGAAAGAAAAAACGGATCGAATAACGCCATTTCTGATTTTCCGGGCACTCTCAGGCCTTAACACCACGATCGTATTATAATCGTATTATTTTATCTCTTTTATACCGAGTTTATTGATGGCTTCGATGAAAAATGAAGGCGACGTCGTTTTAACACACACACACACACATATATACAGTATACGAGGGTTCTCAGTCTCGCGCCTCGTGTGGTCATCGCTTTGCGGTCGTCGAAGTCTCGCCCACGTGTGTACCTATATTTTATATATACGTTGCTCCCGCGGCTATCAACGATGTTATATGCATATGTAAGACAAAAATATATGTGGTGCATATATTCCAGGTCAAAACCTCGTGCTACCGACGCGCTCGCCATATCTTCGATCTTTCAATATTTCTTTCAACTCGTTAATTTATGTACACGATTCGGCGAAGCTCATTCGGCATCAAGAAATTTCAAAAAATCAATCAAAAGTGCGAAGAAAAAGAAAAAAAAATTTTTCATCATTTTTATAAATCACGAGTATATTCGAATCGAGAACAGGAAAAAAAAATGAATTTATCGAATAAATGACAATGCCAGAAGAAGAATTATTTTATTATGAAATATTCGTCACCGATGCCAATAATAATTGTTTATAAATTCGAAGCTTAAAAAAAAACAACGAATAATTAGTTTCAAGAGGAACTGTAGAGAGTTGAACGAAAAACAGGATTTTTTGAATGATCATAAAGCATCAATACGATATTGATTTCTTAGAATATATTGCTACGCGTATCGAAGGAGAGTGAATAGAGGAGTTTCGAGCACGCACGCATAGGGAAGCGTGGAGATTTCTTATGGCTATGTATATAGAATACGGATGACGCGGAGACACGCCATTGCACAGTCGTCGGGGTGCTCGATTGACCCACTTCTGGCAGAATCGGGTTCTTTATGTATTTTTAAAATCTTCTTCTTCGTCTACTACTTTTTCTTCAAATATATATATATATATATATATAAATATACCATACATAAATTAATAAATATATATTTATAGGCACGGATGAGCGTAGCTTGAATAATCGAGTGAAGAATCGATCGACGATTCCCTCTCTCGAGATCGCGAGCGTTTCGTAAGTGATTCGTAGATCACTGACGATCTATGACGACGAATATACGCGAGAGAAACGTGTGTCGAGGGGGGCGCGATCGCAGCACGTCGAATAGGTAAAAAAAACAAGAAAAAAAAAACTACCGTATTAAATCGTCGTATGCAAAAGCGGAAGTATAAGGACGTGAATAAATTTACGAGGATATCGCGATAAGTCTGAGCGGACTCGCGTGAGATTTTAAAAAATTCATATGCACACGCGGCGCACAAGTTCTCGGTGATTCTCGCCTTTTTTTTTTCAAACGCAGTAACACATCAGGCTTACGGGATCTTACCAGTGTGTTTATTTATATTTTTTTTTTTCACTTTTAAATTATTCGAGGATAATTACCAGTAGAGTAATCAATGTATCCTTCATGAATAACAATAACAATTATTATACGAGACTCAGGCGTATTCGTGGAATTGATATGTATGTATAAGATACGAGAGGAGAGTACGGTTAAATGGGCGCAATCCGCACGAGCCTGCCCACCCAATCATCATCGTTCCGTTGCTGCGTTTAATACACTCGTACGATATACTATCCGCACACACCCATTTGCACATACGTTTATATCAAAATTTGCATGTTTCTGTATACTCGAATATATAACTATTTAATTGATTTAAGCTTCCTATGTTGTATACTCGTATATTTAAATTATCGCTGCTGCCACTTTTACGCTCGTAAAATATTTTTCAATTCGATTCTCCTGCATTGGGTGTTCTATTGGAGACCTCGTCGATGAGGGTTGCCTCGAGCAGAATTTTTTTTTGTTTTTCCTCCTACTTCAATATTTTTCCTTTGTTTCCTAATTGATCATTTGAAAAAGAATAAAAACTTGTGCAAATTGTAAGCAATCGACATACGGTGATCGACCGAATGGAGCTGGGAAGACTCGATTGGATTGGACGATTTTAATCGAGGAAGCAGAATAAAATTCGTGGCTGATTGATGGTTCTTAGTGGTAAACACACGATCGTCTATTTTTCATCAGCAGGAAAGATATTTTCCTGATTGTTGCTATTCTCGGTGTGTTCATTTCGGATATTCATTAGTCGTGATGATATATAAATGATTGTTCGTCGTGGATGAGTCGTGGAAACGATAACAACAGTTGTGATACGTTTTAATAATTTGTTGGAGGAAAGAAAAAGTGGTGAAAATTGTTGGAGAATTAGTGCGCTCAAGAGGAACCGTTACTCGTAAAAAATCTTGGATTTACAGTGGTAGTAAGAGGCTTTCGGTGGTATAATAATAAATCAATAAATACACGTGCGTAATACGGAGTTTTTACTTTTCGAAACAAGGATACGAATAAATGTGAACGAATCGGGTACACTGAGAAAAAAAATTTGAAATTGTGGCCAACAAATTAAATTTGTTGATTCAACAAAACTTTTGTTGATTCAACGATATTTTTGTCGTGGTGAAAAATTAAGTATTTGAATGAACCAAATTTCGTTTGGGTTAACAAATTTCATTTTGTTCGCCACGATTCGTTGAACCAACAAAAAAATTTGTTGAACCAACAGAAAATTTGTCGAACCAACAAAAAATTTGTTGAATTAACGAATTCATTTTTCTCAGTGTAAAGAAATAATGATCAGGAATATCCATAGCCATGGTAATATTATATCCTGGTAATGGTTAAACGCTTATTTGTTTTAACGGAGACTCCTATTATCTCTAGCGACTAGCCAATTAGCATTTTAAAGCTTGTTGTAAAATATATTTGTTGATATACGCGGTGATTTTTATAAAAACGTTGGAATCAACAGGAGAGAAACCGTACGAATGTGAATCAGTAAGGTTTGTTAATCGTCACATGTGTATAGTAAAATTCGAGCAGCTCATTATCAAACGCAGGCCTCATTTCGAGAATTTCGATATAAGCCTAAAATGAAACGATTAATCATTGATCAGTATAATTGTCGAATGGTGCATGAGTAAAAAAAAAAATTCAATCAGACCAATTTTATTTTTATTTTTTCTCAGCGGCAATATCGATATAATCGATTTCATGTTAACCACACACTATTAATTCGATCAATCTTCATCCCTGTTATCTATCTCAGAATCTCACAACCTTCATTCTGACAACTTTAAACTTTTGCTACATTCGATTCGCTCGGTGTTTAGATAATATCAGTTCAATACCAGTCTTGAATTTTCGTGTGCGAACAAATCGATCGATCCTGTTTCTATGATCCTTGACCCCATATATCGAGTCCTCGTATCGTCGTTTCCCAATCTTCTATTCGTCATCAGCCATTTGACGTATTCTTCAGAAAACCAGCTAATCGTAAAGCTTCTTTTTGTTTCGTCAAAATTACATTTTAGGAATCAGCTTCAACGACGAAGACGAAACGATTGTAGCTCCTAACAAGAAGAAACCGAATCGAAACTCAAGAATCTCGTGAAGAGAATCTAACGAGAATAACAAAACGGATTTATCCTCGCAAACGAATAAATCCACGTTTACAAACACTCGCAACTGCGCCGAGATGGAAAAACATTCTCATTATACAGTCAAGCCTCTCGTACAACGTGTCCACTGTTATTTCAAGTTATATACGAATGATACGAAGCATTGGAAAAGAGCGCCCAGTCATAGTTCATGATTGAGACGCCCCCCCCCCCCCCCCTTGATGGAAATATCGTATTTAAGTGTCCCAATCGGAACAACGTTTGATGGCCTGATTAAGCCACGTAGTTTCTTAAGTTCGTCCGCGATTAAAAGCCTTGGAACGAAAGCAACGTTCGAGAATAATAAATCGTGTATGATAAACGGTTAGCGATGATTGGCAGTTTCATAAAACTCCAACAGTTCAGTCATTGACATCGTCTTATCTTTATTTATTTTTTATTCTTTTTTTTTCTTTTCCTTTCTATGAAATACATTTACGTTTCATTCATTGGTTTCTGCCAATCACTGTGTTTTACGTCCATTATCTTTCATTTTACGCGAGCCATTAGTATACTCTTGTATACATTCCACAAAAGAGCTTGTGAAAATAAAAGTGCAAGCTAACGTCTCGTGAAAGTTTCTTAAAGAGAGGCGGGGCAGACTTTATTGTATTTATTGTACACACACAGAGACGCACACAAGAGCAAGAGCACATACACAGCAATAAAAAAATACATATACATACATATATATATGGCCATGCAGATCTAACGGTTCATCCTCCGGGAGCGAGTAAATCGTAACTATCGATATATAGATTTAAGAACGAAATAAACACATACATAAGTATATACGTGCGCAAGCTAGAGTTTTACGTGACTCCTAACTATTTATTTACCCGGACGTCCATCATGCCTGTGGGCTGATTTTGCGGGCTATTATCTGCCTGCACAAATGTATTTAAAAACCCTCATACCTGCGTTATGACTATATACGCACTGTGGCTATGTGTAGAATAATATGTCCGGAGACTCTCTATATTCGGTCAGCTTCCAACTCATCCAAAAAGAAGGAAACTTATACAGTTAACATTCTCTCGAGTAATGGAAAACACACACGAATCCAAACGAATATATTGTATATATTTATATCTACCAAGTATATATAGTATTGTCCGCGCGCGTTCTCTGCTCGCAAGACTACGTGTAATGAGAGTAACCCGATGCTCGAATGATTCAAATGATAACCAGAGAATTTTTAATGATGAGACCGAACATACACGCGCGGCAGCTCTTTAAAAACGATCGTACATATAAATAAGAAGAAAAAACAACAAAATAAAAAGTTATTTTCAGCAAATATACAAGTGCGGGTTTACATCCATCGCTGAATGATAATGGTCAGATCATATGCAAAAATTTCCTTATTTTTCCAACACTCGCGTATTCGAGTATAATATTTAATATACATATAGATATAGCTGTGAACGAAATTTTGGAGTCCGGAAATGTTTTCGCGCGTCGCTGGATCGGGCGAACAAACTCTCTTTGGATATTCGTCGACTTGAGGCTGCTTCACCGGGTCGAAATATCTGCTGCTATATATACATATTTATTCAAATAAACCAGAAGGATTTAACGTTGGTAATATATGTATATATAAATGGCTATATATGGCAGGTCGATGAAAAGACGGCGAAGACACCGAAGGGACGACAACGACGACCCGTTGACTTCACGTGTAGTCAATTTATCGCCGGCCCCGCAAGTCCGCGCAGCTATATATCTCGTGCGTGTTTTTCTCTCCCTCTCATCCTCCTCCTCCTCCTCGTTCTCCTTCCCCCCTCTACTCTACGAGATCACCCTTTCTCATGAATATTTATCGCCTGCGTTGCCCAAAAGATTTTTGTTTATTTTCGTCTTTGGCATCCTGTTCTTCCGCATGTACCTGGCGGGAACGACAGCCACGAGGTCGTCTACTCGTTCTTCTGCTCGCACACGTGTCACAAACACCGGTCCTTCATTCCGTAAAAAAAAAAGAAAGAAAAAACAAAAGCTACGGCAATGAAATCCCGGGGAAAAATGATTGAGTGTGTTTTGATGATATTTGAAGATTTTTCAGTGCGGAGACAGTGTTGCTAGTTTACCCCGTGGGCATATATCGTCTACGCACGTGATGGCTCGTGGCTTTTCCCATATCCATTGACGTAATATGCTCCTTGGAATTTCGTAGATTTTATTCTCTGTATACAAGTTTTCTCGTTCGCTATATTGAATAATGAATGAATCAGATTGTTTTTCTCGTCGATACATATTTTTTTGAGTATTCATTGGGTTGCTTAATGACATTTGCAAAAGTGCCGAGAACGAAATAGACGCGCGATCGTAACCGTTTGAAAATGAGTATTTTAGAATAAAAGTCCGTTTACGAATGACTCCGCTGTTTCTTTTTTCACTTCCGCGGAACGAGATTGCTCACAGTCCTAAAATTCAAGATCCGAAAGTATACCGGAACTTTAAAGACACCGAAATATCATGAGTCACCGAGAAGATTAACAAAAAAGAACAGAATTATTTAGCGTATAGGATAATCGTGCTGCTGCTGCTGGTCAATATACACGCGCGAGTCTTCTCTATCGACCGGATTGCCGCCTTCGTCGATGGTTTATTACGGGGAAAGCGCGTCGCTTTGCTCAACTTCCTGCTACGGTGAGTCGAGCCTGAACCAGCCCTCAAGAGTCGACTAAGCAATAAATCGCTTGAAGAGAGTGAAGCCGAGACAAGACCACGATGATCGTTTTTACGTTGAATATACAGGATGTCCCAGACTGAATTGTCGATATCTTTAACTCACTTCTGGACCAAACATCCAGTCGCAACAGTTTTCAACCGATTTTCAATCGAATTTCTTTCTTGAATAAATCCACTATCTAAGTCAATGAATCCCGATCTTTTATCGCGGATACTTCTGTCATGGTTGAAGATGGAGCAAAAATGCACAGGAACAAAGTTGTGGAGAATAGAATTTTCTAAAAAAATAGTCTTCGCCAGCGTTTTTCTGTCTCAACTATAGGGGAGCTTCTTGAAAAACATTTTTCTAAATCTGTTGTCAAGACTAAATTGGAAAAAATTAGCAAAAGGCTGCAGAACAATTTTTTGCAGGAAATTTTGTTGTCTATCGTCAACCGTTTCAGCCATTCGTGCCATAACAATGAACGTCTGCTGCGTCAACTTTGATGATTAATGACTCTTTGGAAAGAAATCCTTTTAAAAATGATATTCAATTTGAAATTTGATCGAGATTTTAAGTTCAGATTATGAACGAGTGAGCCTAGGACACCCTGTAGCATGCACCATACACTTGTATATTTACATATACGTAAATCTACATAAAAGAAAACAAAATGTCGATTAAGCGTTAGAAACGTCGTGGTCTTTCGTGGTTACGAGTAAAGCGACGTTGCAATGGGAGAGGAACAAAGATGTACTACAGCCAAATGGTTTCTGTCTGCGTGTATGCGATGATCGTCAGCAGATTTATCGGCTATGGAGCCTGCGGTATATTTTGTTGTATGTAGGTTTTTTATTCTTGGCTCCGCGTACCTGTCACCACTAATGACTCATTCATATCCATCCAACAAAATATCAGACGACGATCTGAAAATATATACGCTTGGACGGAAATCGCCGAGTGATGCGAATGGACCACATCTCGCGCGGTCCCAGCATATCCGCAATGAATGATTCGGACAAACGTGCTACCGTTCCGAGCCAGACTCTCGTTAGTCGTTAATTAATTAATGAATTTAACGGAACCCCGCATGCACACAGCAGCGCGGAGTCGCGACAGTAGCAAACAGGTGGAACTCGCTCTACCGATCTCAAGATACTTCACGTTAACGTTGGTCCGTATAACCATATCGGCTTTTATGTGGGCCAAACGAGACCGCCCACGCTCACCGTACCACAGCTCGCGATCTCATTTAATTTACAAATTTTCGATTTATCGAAGCTGTACTTTAAACGAACGGAGAATTCAAATTTCTCGTGGACAAAATTTCGATTCGAATATATTTTGAAGAAAATCATTTTTAATCTCATAGAATTTTTATTATTTTTTCTTCTGATTTATTTATTTGTTGAAAATGAATTTGTAATGAATATGTGGAATAAATTTACTTCGTAATTTTTATTTTCTGTTCTAATTGATTTATCCTCTCTTAAGTATTTTTATTTTTGAATTTTTCATCGGTTTTTTTATTCCGGTTCTTGCGAGACACCGAGCTAAGAAAAACAGATTCCTATCGATAGGAAAAATACATTTACGTTTATATTCATTCTTCTTATTTTATGATCTTTTTTCTTCTCTCTCTCTCTCTCCCTCCCACGATACTAATAAATGAGATAAGGAAAAATGTGATTCCAATGGAAAATTTTTCTTTTGAGAATCGATCGTAAAACACAGGTTAACTGTCCTCGATGAAAAACGAAACGAGACTATTCTTCCAAGACCACGCCTATCCTGATCAATATAACTAAAATAACCCTTATGCAATTGGAGTTCGCGAGGGAGGTCTCTCCGAGAAGTATATTATGTATCTAACGGTTTGGTCAGGGATTTCACAATTCTCGTGCCGATCATTTTGCCGGGCACTGTAAAGCATGAAATCACGATTTTGCCGATGGCATACCTTCTCGTCATTGAATCATAACTCGAGTTGGAATAATAAGATCGATACTGATCGATGACACGTAGATATATAAATCTGATATATTGAATAGAACAAGCGTCTTATTCGTTCCACAATTTTTTTCAACGTTTACTCAACTGTTTACTAAAAATAACAAATGATAGAAAAATTGAATAGTTCATTGATATATTTCTACCTGATATGGCGTCCATTTTATGCTTTTTCAGCGATTGAATATATCAGCATGCAAGTGTAGTACGTATACAATTAAGAAAATAACACGTTTACTTAAGAATGTATGATCATTATTTTGGCAGGTATCAAGATGATTATTATAAAACACTCAATAAATTGGTCATCGAGAATCTTCTTCGATTGCTCGATCATCACCGATCTTTACAGGCCGCTTCGTTGACCACTTTCGCCATACGAGAAAGCACAATATGCGTATAACTATATCCCATAAATTCTGTTGAGCCTCATCACCGGAAGACTCGTGTGTTCGATCGCGACGTATTAATCGTCGTTTTTCGAGACTTATGGCAGCTCACGTCGTCCAGTAACGAGACCTCTGCATCGAAAATCAAACTCCAGCTCAAAAACATTCCTGCAGGGGACACGCTTCGATAAATATTTTTTTTTTTTTTTTCCATCCGTCATTCAAGCACTCGATTGAACAAACTGAAAGTACTACGAGCCATTGAAAAACAAACCCATTTCAATGTGAATTTGTCTTCGTTTCAGTTTCTGCAAATCATTCGATTCGACGGGCTAAGCATTTGGAAAAAGATTCGAGAAATTGAATTATTTTTTTTTATGATTATTATCAATGATTCCGATCGTAGAGACTGACGAATGCAGTCTCGAGTTCGATCGCTTCCACAATTTTTTTTCGACCCGACGTGTCGTACGCCCGAGGCTCGTATGGAACTCAGCTCTTTTCAATATTTTCTCGCTCTCTTTTCACATCATTTTCAGCAGTGATTTACGAAAGAAATTTGCAGGATGCGAGAAAAGAGAGAAAAAAAAAACATCGAAACACTCTATTTTATTCACATCAATTCTCATGCATAAATAAGCCCAGGACTCTTCTTCTGGCAGGTATAATTTCTATATACACTCAGGGTCCGATCAAGCCGTATATATAAATAAAAGTACATAAACACACACACACACACACACATGTATGTATAAAATACATGGAGATGTAAGAAGGAACTCGGCCGCGTAACGGTGAATCGAGCCGCTGGATTTGCTGGCCACGAAAATTCATTTCACGCTTCTTTCGACACACAGTCTCCGAAAGCTCACACAGAATCGGGTAGATAATTCGACGTACATAAAGAATTTCCATACCTCCTTTACACAAATTCCCATCGTTAGTATCAAGCTAGTTGCCCTCCGAAAGAACGTTTCATCCAAACGTATATTTGATGCTACACGCTGCAGTAAAGATTGAATGAGTGTCAAAAGAAGAAAAAGAAAAAAAATCTCATATACATATATCCCCAAGAAGAAACCACACTCAAATTCTAATCAGAGTGTAACAGAACTTGAGTAGACAAATAAAAAGAAAGAATTAAAAAAAAAAGAAACAAAATGGAGAAGCTCTGAGAAATAAAAGTCCCGAAAGGAAGTAACCGTAAGCGCAGAATCATTGATTTTCGAGTGACGATCAATGAAGTATAAACACTGAATTGGGGACAGAGTGATCGCGCGCCAGCATGGTGTCCCCATGGTAATTCAATCCGAAATAATGATTAAGAATAATCTTTCGTCATTTTTTTTTCTTCTTTTTTTTCATTCCTTCCATCAAGCATTGAATACCGTAGAAGTGTGACAACGAAAATAAAAAAAGGAGTATGCTTACACGAGATGGATCGTCGATTTCATTGGTCGGACTCGTAGCTCGGTAGTTTCGATAAAAGTGCTTCTCTTTCTTTAATCCCGCAGCAGGAGGGGTACCGAGGGAGGGCGGGAGGGGGGAGACAGGCTGCTATTGAAATGCGGTCGACGATGTGTCAGGTCGGGAGAATAACGTGTCAGGTACATACCTACTGTACTGGGAAGCCGCCGCCGCCGCAGCAGCAGCGCGTTACCCACACACAAAAACGCATGCACGAATACATTTGTATATCGATGTAAGTCAGAAAAATATATCTATATGATGTAGAAATGTGTACATAGACGAGCGTGCATTGCACATACACGCGGTAAAACGCGATATAAAATCTCGATGCCTTTAGCCTATTTACCTCGACGTCGGACAGCCCGAGTAACGAAACGATTCTCCGGGTGCTCCTCGTACGTATATAGTTATATACGATTATAAAGGTAAATCTATGTATATACATATATATATACACTCGATGTCTATACATAGAGGAGCGCGGGGTGTGTTGCGCAAGACGACGAGGCAACCAACTGCGGCAGCCCGCCTACATAGCCCGGAGCACAGCGAGCTGCTCGCCAGCATCCCATAGCATCGCGTATATCGGGATAAAAGTAACCAAGAGAATATCGTGAGCTCCCTTATAGCAAGAGAATCGAGTGAGTCCTTAATGCTCCTCGGATGCTTGTTTCGTGATCATTGCCGCTATGCAACATACGTTTCGTTCATACGTCTGTGTATATATATGCACGAGTGCATATATACGATATTATAAGAATGCGCTGGTTAGTCTGCGCGGGGTGATCGTTTGGCATTGTGTGTTAAAACGCGAGATTTTTACACCCTGAATCGCGTGCTAACTTCACTGGGCTCGGTAAAATATATATATATATATATGTGGACGTAGTCGTTTATACTATATTTATTTATATGATACTGTGTAACGATATTTTTATGGTTTAGAGACGTATGCATATTCCTAGCTAGAGAACCTATCAATCCTGGTGAATAAGAGAATATGTGTGTATGAATATATGAGGGTCTATAAAGTGACGAAGAAGTCGTAATGGGTGTAGGTAGACGTGACCCATTTTACGATCGCGAGAGATTCTTTTTTTTAGTCTAGACGCTCATACACGTATGAGACTAGTCTCGATATTATCCTGGACGATATTCTCTTGATTCTTTCGTGCTCGTACTTTTTTGTTTTTGTTTTTATTACATACTTTTTTATTTTATTTTTTCGTTTTTTTACGTCACTTTTTCTGGTCTGTCATTCTGAGACAAAAAATTGATGAAACAGTTGCTAAATTTTTTGTTCGGGATAAGTTGACTGGTTTTTTGATGGAACTGACGGTTCAGTGGCCGAATTTTTTCTTCTTTTTTTTTCTCTGGGATTCCTCGCTGCTCGTGAATAATGTGGGCTATAAAAATAGTCTATAAATGCAGCGAAATAAAATGAAAAATGAAAATAATAAAATATAAAAGACTAGGATGAAAAAATGATATAAAAGCTAGGGTTTTTAACGAGCTGGAATGAAACTTTATAGAAGAAACTAAGTTTTTCGTCGCGTTCGACAAATTCCAAGTACCGGAATAACACTGAATCTGTTTATACAACGAACGTTGTTTTGTTATATATTTCTTGTTTTGTTTTTTTTTTTGTTTTGTTTATTTTTTTTCGAAATTCAGAGTTATGGCTTCATGTCGATCCAAAAAATGGTGCATCACCATCGAACGAACCTGCTCGCGTATCCGGCGACCCAGATTTATTGCAAAGCCTTCGCGCAATAATCGTTAATACGAAATGGAGAAAACGATCGGAAGAAACGATTTTATTCGTCGCTGTTAAATTCAACCATTATCCAAATGACCGGAGCGACGAGTGAACGATCGAAATCACCGACAGTTTACAGCGAAAAAAGAAACAAAAAAAAAAGAACAACGTGGGTGGAACTCGCTGTAACGAAGCTCGCAGCTCTTAGTGTCTCTCGAATGAGAAATAAATCGAGAAAGCTTCGTCCACAGGATATGAAGAAGAAATTATAACGACAATTCGAGGAATATCACTGTCAGAGAACAATAAAATTGCAATTGCTCTACATAGCACTTTTTTAAACTTTACTTTACTCATTCGAACGAAGGACTGAGAAGAAATTTTTTTTTAATTTTCCTCAGGATTGTCAAAAAAATGTTTATAAAAATCAAGATTATACTCATCGAGAGGAGTAGAAAAGAAAATCATAACTCACTTACGATCCTTCCTGAGGAGACAAAAAGTTTTCTTGCCTGCGACGATTACAATAAAATAACTTCCTGGCACAAAGTGTCCGAGAAGAGAGCACCATTAAGAAAGGGACTCTCAATAGTTGAAAATATTTGAATGCTTCACAAAAAATTTATAACAAGAGTCAATCGTCAATTTTTTTTTTCTTCGTTTCATTAAAGTCACGCTGCTGACCTGATTTTTAGTAATGTTTTTCTTTTTTTTTTTTTTTTTTTTTTTATCTGTCGTTTCTTTTTTTCCGTTCTTAAAACGGCGTTAAATTCCTCGAGTAAAAATAGAGTTATGTGGCGTGGAGCGCGCGAGAGAACAGAGCGAATGACGTTGTTGTCGTCATCGTTCATGAAGAATTGTTTATCGCCAAAGGCGCTTGCGACGACGAAATCTCAAACGCCGAGTTGGAACCGGGGCGAGAGTCAGGGCGCCCCGGGTTTAAGGGGGGAAACCAGTTTAGGAGGCCGAAATTTTGTTTGTTTTTCGTGAATTTTTTACATATGGAATAAATAAACAGAATTTTTTTTTAATTTGAGAATATTTTATTCATGGTTTGAAATAGACTTGAGAATTTTTTGAAGCGATTTCCGCCGGAAACAGTGTCACTAGATCATGGACGATTACCATCGGAGTATTTTGCTGGTGGGCATTCCTGTGGTTTTAATTTTCATCTGTAATCATCACAATTTTTTTTTTTCGTTAACAACATATTTCCTAAGAATATGAACCTAATTCTGGAATTATATGATTATTAAAAATATGTTTTTTTATGCGAAAAAGGTGAAAAAATATGGTATAAAAACATAACATTGTCTTCAAACACCTCAAAAAAATGCAATTTTCAATTTTTTTTTACACAATCAGGTTCATATTCTTAGGAAATATGTTGTTAACGAAAAAAAAAAAATTGTGATGATTACAGATGAAAATTGAAACCACAGGAATGCCCACCAGCAAAATACTCCGATGGTAATCGTCCATGATCTAGCGACACTGTTTCCGGCGGAAATCGCTTCAAAAAATTCTCAAGTCTATTTCAAACCATGAATAAAATATTCTCAAATTAAAAAAAAATTCTGTTTATTTATTCCATATGTAAAAAATTCACGAAAAACAAACAAAATTTCGGCCTCCTAAACTGGTTTCCCCCCTTAATCATCATCGGCAATCTCGTTTGGCCGCCGCGTGCTCGAGCGCTCGAGTTCAAAACAAGACAAAAAGTAAAAATGTAGGTCGAACCCGATCTCGTTGGTTGCGGCTATGTGGTTGCTTTGCTTGACACCCCGGGGCCATTCGCCTTCCTAAAGATCGCTCGTCCAATGCTCTCCGTTCGACTTCATCCCCTCCAAACGCTGCCCGCGTTTCCAGCAGCCCCCTGCTTGCTTCTACGTTTCCTACGAGTCGCTTATTTCTTTCGTTCGATCGTTACACGAGCGTGGGATTTCCGGTGATTTTGTTGCTGCGCTGCTGGCCTCTGCATAGAAATACTGCGAAACTCTAGTGTCCGATCCAATTATCTCTTTTATCTATTTTCCTTCCCTCTGTCGTTCTTGAGCACCGTTTTTTTTTTTCGATTTCTTCCTTTTTTTTTTTCATTCTTTAAAAATTTTTTTTTTATTTACTCCTCGCGAACAGAGCCAAATACTATTTCTGTCAAGATATCGCCATTTTCGAATATCTTATCGCAATTTTTGCGATCGGAGAAGCCAAAATAAAACTGCAAAAAAAGCTCGAATATATAAAAAAAAAAAAAAAAAAAAATGCCGTTCGAATGGAATGTTTCCTCTATCGTGTTTCGCGAAGCGTGCAACATTGTGTAAAAAGTCTCTCGCATAATCGAGAAGTTTCATGAGTTAATAGTTGAGAAATTCCACTAGTCGAAAAGATCAGCAAAAATTTTTTTTCTCATACTCGTACATAATACTAAACGCGATTGAGGCAAGCACCGTTGTACAGAAACGTAGAGAGGATTCTTCGTGTAATAATAATCACGAAGATTATCGCCCATATCTATATGCTGTTGTACTCGCAGTTTTCCATCGGTACTTATGACTAAAGCGCAACTATGTGTATAATGTACGAGCCTGTATATGAATGCTTGTATAGACATTAACGCGGAGTTGCATTCGGCTGCATCATACCAGTTCGATACGTCATATATACTTCGCGGCTGAAATCCGCATGGGAGCACCCGCATTTAACGACAATTTTCCAGGACTCTTGCGCGGACTTTACTTTTTAACGATTCTTAGATAATCGTTGAAAATGAAAAAAAAAAAAATATATATATATATATATATATATCTGTATACATTGATCTTTCGTAACACCGTAAAAAATTTACGGCAGTTCCAGAGTTAATTTTATGTGTAAGAAACAATATATATAAAATACGCACTGGAGGTACACTGCTTCGAAAACAATTTTGAACGTAGTTTATCGAGATTCTAATAGAAGTTACGGAACCGAGGATTTCGCGTTGGGTACAAAATGACGTTTGCGATGATTAGTAGTTTTGACGAATAGAAAAGTTGTGTTTAACTCTGATTAGTGAATTTCTTTTTTTGTCAAATTATCCACATAAATTTAGAATATCCATAGCTCGCAGGAATTTCTATAGAATTAAAAATGATGCTGGAATGATTATTGCCCTTTGAAATGCGAGTATTTCCTTGCTTCCCTGCAATCGGGCATTTTCACTTGTTCAAATGTGGCGCCATCGCGATCTCGTCGGTATACGATATATCGCTCGTCAAGTTGACGGCGAGAGACATTAGCGAGCGTTTACCAGGCATTAAAGTCACCAGAGGCTCTCCCGGAGTGCGTTAGCCACGCGTTTAAAGGCTTTTCGATGCGGTTGGCGCCCTGAAAGCGTTCGTCATCCCGTTCACCAAGTGAAATGTGCCCTTGGCAATCGACACGTCTGTAATTGAGTCGCACGAGTATATATTCAGTATAAATTAAATCAGCGTCGTGTGATTTCGCTCGTTCCCTGATATGCCCTCAACTTGAGCGATAATCAAACTCAATATATATGTTTACAAATATCTATAGATATATATATATACACACGTGTCTAATGCGAATGAAATTGCCTCGTAAATGGCACGGGAGAGCAGTAAATTACCCCGTGTGCGGTGTCGGTAATGCTCGTTATCGAATTGTGTACATCGACGTTTTAACGACCCCGATATCTCACAAGCTCTAAACACGATTATTCTTATGATAAATAATTATTATATCACACGAGAAACATAATTACCAGAGCTCAAAAAAAAAAATTATAATTGCATATTGTTGTTGTTGTTTTTTTTTTGTTTTTTTTTTTTTTCAATTTTATTTTTTTATTACGTGTTAAGAAATGGTTGAGCAGTTTTAAAAAAATTGACTCGAGAACTCGTGAGTTGAATGAAAAATAAAACGATCGAAATGAATGTTAAAAGCGTGAGGCTGCGATAGAGAAAAATTTCACGAATTCTTCTCAATGATTCAATCATTTATTTATTTATTATAAGTATACAATAGTTCATCATTAAAATCATGCCCATCCCTGCGATTGAAAACGCGACGGCTGAGGCTGCACCGAATAAAAAAAAGGTTCAATATTCTAGGCGCGTTTTCTCTCGTCGCAGAGTTGAGGAGACGCGCGCGTAGGTTGAGCTTGGCATTCACATGACATCAACACATGCACGATTCGATAGCTACATGTGATACACGAGAGAAATCTTTGCCATTATAAAACTTACGAATCCTTCTAGCTTCGATATTATAACTTTTGCTACCGGCTAAACGAAATAGAATAGTATAACATCGAAGACACAAAAAAGTGTACACCATGTATATAGGTATAGACAAATATATTTGTGTTTACTACGCAGCGAATTTAGCTTGAGGCCAATATACGGAAAAGTGCTAGCAGAGCGAGCAGATCTTGTAAAGGCTGCTCGCGCAAACAGGCTGATGACTTCGCATAATCACACTGCATTAACATGCGAATATATTTATATAAATATTGAACGAAACTATAATCGAACGTTGAGCTTAAAATATGGCCTTCGTTCTATCCACATTAACATTAATAAAACATAAACAAGTAAAATCGTTAGAACAAAAATAAGGAATAAAGAATCGTCGAATTTAAAAGTCTTTCGTTCATGAATTCTTCGCTTATTAGCCAACGATTGACGAAACAATCGAATTTTGGTATTCGTTTTTGTTTTTTACATAAAATACTAAAATCAATTTGAAATATCATTCGTTCTTTTTTCATTGGAAACATACACGTGCGGTTACTGAAGTGACAATGCATTGGAATTTTCAATTTAGACACGACTATTACCCACCGAATGTAAATACAAATAAATGCCTGTCTGCGTACATGTATTTAGGCATACATTTGGAATCTTGCGGTTTCTCACACTGGGTCAGTACCGCGGCAACGTCTATCGTGCCTGCTGTATAGCGTCTACCATCAACAGTAGATACGACTTTTCTCGTATTCGTCAGCCACTGAACTGAACTTATAAATATATATTTATACATTGGTGGTAATTAGAGTTGGTCCGGTACGTCGATCTTCGAGACAAACTTCTTGTGGATTCTTACAGCGAAAGCACACACAACGCATATATATTTGTATGAATAATATATATATAGTATTTCATACAGACACCTCGAGCAGCGTGTGGAAGTTACAAACCACAAAATTTCTCTCAACTCACGACGAGAGGCTGCTTCGGTGTAAATTTGTTCTCCGGTGTACCACCAAGCAACGAATAGGCAACAAAACTTGATGCGCAATCGACACTGAGCGCAGCTCGCTTTTCAAGAATCCTGACGTTCGTTTTGAGCCAGTCTTCGTAGAGTTCGATGCGATTATGAAATAGAAATAATCTTCGATCGGAACTCTCGTCGCCGGGCGCAACGTCGGAGAAATCATTTGAAGTAGATCTTTGTATCCGTTATCGAGTTGATTATTAGAAGAGTTTGTAAAGACAAATGAGAAGATCGTTTGGTAATAAATTGCGCCATTTACTAATGGAGACGGTTAAATCGAGTTTCAAATTTATTCAAATTTATACACGAATCTTTTAGAAAAGCAATGTTATTTCCGAATGAAATATTCTCCTGCGAGGTCTTGACCCCCTCAGCCTAGAATTCGTTGCATTTAGAGCATAACAATTTAATGTCACCATTAGGCCTTTCGTGACTCTCTCGTTGACACTATCAAAAGAGTTCGTCGAACCTAACGTGAAGCTGTATACTATATATACTCCCGAGCAGCCTGAGCCAGAGCTCTTGGAGCAACATGCGGCGATCTCGATTCTTACTTGCGCAACAGTTCGTGAAACGCTCTCGCACTCACAACTCCACCATGCCTCTCTAGGCAACGCTTGGAAGAATCTTGCACGAGAAATCAGCTCTTTTTTCACGAGAGTAACGTCTTCGTATCTTTTTCGCAGTGAAGAAAAGAAAAAAAAATGAAAAAAAAAAATGGCACGTACATAAAAACGGGAAAAGCATTTGTGTGAACATTCGTCTGGCATATTTTTTTTTTTTCCCATTTTTCATTTTCTATACGTAGATAAGATGTAGAAGTTGGGGGATAAGACCACAGGGAAATATCGTATGTTTTGAATATAAAAACAAAATTAATGTGTTCTGAATTAATCTTTTTTTTTTCTTGTTCCGCATCGCAACAGGTGCAGTGCGAAAAAGACGTTTCGCAATCGACAAGTTTTCATATTATTCAACGCAACCATGAATCGCTATTCTCGAGTGTTCTGAAAACAAAAAAAGGATCATTTTTTCGAAGTCATAAAGAACAATT
The DNA here is from genome assembly GCA_037576405.1 of Campoplex capitator. Lineage (NCBI taxonomy): Eukaryota > Metazoa > Arthropoda > Insecta > Hymenoptera > Ichneumonidae > Campoplex > Campoplex capitator. The sequence goes on along the minus strand of JARBWI010000004.1, from coordinate 11,494,161 downwards.
CCAATATGTCAATTTATTATGATTTTTTTTCCATTATTCCACATCGAAAATATCCAAGTTCTATAAACTGGTAGCTCACTGACAGCTGACGTAGGATATATCTATTACGGAATCCTGTTCACCAATGACGAAATCAAAGTTTGCGCCGAGTACATCGGTACTTAGCGAACATTGGATTCTTGCGGTAGAGACAAGCAGCAGCAGGAGCAGCACACGCACATATTCAGTGATGTTTACGAGGGTATAGACATGGCAAATCGCTGCTTTAGTGACTTTGTTGCATTCCACAAGCGTCCTAGATTTTTTTTTTTTTTTCAACACTGTACAATACTCTTTTGAGGTTTTGAATTCTCTCCTCGGCTGATTCGCCACCGTGAGCAACGTTGAATAACGTTTCAGATATTAAATAGCTTCGGAATTGTTATTCGAATTGCAAAATTCTGTATGAGCCAGCTCAGAGTAATCGAGTGTTCAAAAACCATGTTCGAGTGCTCGGAACAATTATGGAATCAGTGTGAGGGTTTTTTAATTTAAACAAAAAGTATACCATTTCGTTGATATCAAAGTAATCGAAAATATCTATGAGCGTGTAACATTTTTTGATGTAAGAATTTTGAATAGAATATTGTGAAAATAAATTTTACATTTTAGTTTTTGATTATCAGATTCTCTGAAGCAGTGAAATTTCATTAGTAACGCCATCACGATAAAGCATTAATTACTATATTATTAATTATTACAATATTCTCTGTGAAATCTGGCACACATACTGATGTACAGAGATAATTCGTGTGTGGTAGGTCCCGGAGAGAGGCCATGATTATCATAATTCTCGCGGTCACGTTTATTTAAACTTCCGGTTGTTATTTGGAACGTTTGTCTTACCCATATATATATATATACATATATATTTCCGAGCAGTTTCGCGTTCAGTGTATGTAAATACAGGTATTGTAAGACTATTTTTTACCTCCTAGATGCAGAATAATTTTTTTCACACGAATTTACCTGCTTTGCATTGATTATTTTCACAGAATGACAATCACGTTCGAAATAAACGCCTTAAAAATTTCTTCGTTGATTTAGCTAAAGATTTCGACTCTATTACCATGGACAATAAAATATATATTTATACTGATATCTCGATTACAGGCACCACGTTGAGGAGGCAAGGTCTACAATTTTCTGAAATATCTTCACTTCGATTTTTCGAGGATCTTTGTTTTTAAGAATCTTGAAATTGGTCTCGGAGACTTAAAAATTTTTTATTTCGCACCAACAGTTTTCGGTTCCTGCCCTTTTTTTACGTTGCAAGATTTTTCAATCATCCAAAAATTAATAAAAAAAACCCATCTCGGTCTCCAAAGTGGGGTGTCAAAAATGTTGTTTTCTGTATTCATTTTTGAAGTTCGATTCTCCAACCTTTTAGTACAGTTTTTCCATATTTTTTTTTTCCTCCTGAGAAAGGCCTGACTTAGTTTGGATCTGTATGAGCGTGTATCACAGAAATGAAGTTCCATCAATGGCTGTTACAAGCAAAAGGACGTAGCCTACATTTTTCCAAACGCTGTATCACACGTGTTCGAGCCCTTTTGCTTGAAGGATTGAATGGAAAAAAAATAAATAAAAAGAAAAAAAATCAAGATTCTTCGTAGTTGTTTCTCGTAAGACCTCGACGAAGAGAGAAAGACGAGTAGAAAATGGCAGGAAGTCGGTCGATGTGCCGCGCGCTCCGTACACCGCGCGGCCAAAACAAAGGAAACTACCAAACTACCAAAGAACAAAGATAAGAATCGTCTTCTATCCTCGATTTCTGCCGGCACACAGCGTGGGACCGCAACATTATAACCTTACATTGAGTATGTATAACCAAAGAACTAAAATACAATATAACCACAGAGATTTTGCCATATATAACGCATTTATATATAACCACAAGTGATCTTAGTGATCTCAACCGGCGCGTCATGCTCCCAACTCTCTTCTTACTCTTTTCTTTTTCCCCTCGGCGAACCATAAATATCCGTTTACGATGATCGATCGATCGATTAGAAATTCGTAGAGTTTAAGCCACGATTAAGCCAACTTTCTATCTCGTTGGAGGTAAGGAGAAAAAAAAATCAATTTTCAGTTCAGTTATTGTCGATATCCGAAGCCTTAGAAAGATTTTTAAAGTAAAAAAAGCGTCCCGGTTAATATCTACTTGATTGTGCTCAATTTTTTTTCTTGTTCGATCGAAAGAACTGCCTTCGAAAATGATTATTTAATTGTGGTTGAAAAAAAATAAATCTCAATAATTATAGGCCTTGTTTGATGCCTCGGAAAGTTGTTTGTTGGGATTTTCGGTCGAGGACCACGCCATGTTTCACCAGCATAATAATATATATAAATATATATTTTCATGTTTTTCATCGCGTGCTAAACTCCACGAATTTCTAATATAATAATCCGTCTCTCGTGTTTACAACACACGTATATCACATTTATGAATATATTATGTATAGTCGGTGCTAGGGAGACTTTGGCATGATCCTCCGAGAAAACCGAAGTCAGTGACCGTAACAAAGTTGGCCGATAAAGTGCGCGTTGCGTAACGCACTTCTGTGCAAGCCAGTTTCGATTATATATCACACTGGTTCTCGTTTTATCCTATATCCTTGTAAATATACGCGTGTATGTATGAGTGTAAGAACACAAATAAACATATCGTGCTACGACATTCAATGAGTTCCAAATTGATAGGGCCTAAAATAAACTTTTTTCGAAACAGTTTTCAACTATTGCTGACCAAAAACTGGAACTTGAAAAACAATTGGATAACCAAGAAAGAAGGAGCTCGCCTGGAGCAATCTCTATACACAGATATGAATTATAAGAATTGCTTTGATAAACCATTGAAAAAAGAGCAACGAGAGCCTTCAAAGGACTCCAACAAAGCTGGACGTTCCCCGGAGTTTCTTTATGTATATTATCGGCCAGGTTCATCCTCGTGCACATACACGCTGCACCTACTCGGATTAGTGTCTAATATTTCTCCGTGATCTCTCGGAAGGCTATCCGGCAGAACTTCGGTCTATGGAACACACCAGCTATGGAGCAAGACAGGTTCTCTCCTCGGGCTTGAATCTCTCCAGCGACCGATCTACACTCTACACACTATAATGGACACACGTACACATTATATATGCGCTATAAAGTACTCGTACCAATCTATGCCATACCTATATCGTGCTTAACGTAGATAGATACTCTGACATTTGCTAGGTTGATAGCCAGAGTGGTTCACCTATAGAGTTGGCGAAGTATAGAATATTATATACACACACGTATCAACGTGGATAAACACATGCAAATATATGTATATCTATCTTTGTGTATGTCCAAGTATAAAAACTCATATATATATGGAAAATATACATATACATGGGAGGTATGTAATATTTACCATGCAATCTACCCTGCACCTCTACCAGAAACAGAGTACTTAAGTGTTTATACCGAACCGCAGGCAAGTCAGACTCCCAACAACCCAAATTACTCATGTATATATCTACCTTACGTCGAAATGAAGTTTCTAGGACACCGGTATGAAATATTACTTCAAAACTACGGTATTATGCTTCAAAAATAAAAGGCTGCAACTTTTCGAAACTGGCATTCCCGACGTGTACCCTCAATCGTTACTTTAAGAACTATGATAACTGGGTCAAAGATATTCGTTGTTTTTTCAATACTCGACTTTGGATAACTTTAAAATTTGAACTTTTAAGGAGTTTAGATTGTTTATGAATTTTATTCAATAAGGCAATAGGACGGGTGTTACAGGTTTGCGGTTATCGATTACTAAGATTTTTTTATACGTTTACTTTTGTAAATATCCATCGTGATGAATTATGACAGAAGATTAATCGTAATCCCATTGCACTTTTATTCGCAGATTTATCTTCGAATGCGTGGTTTTGATTTTTCAAAAAATCTCATCCTCCTACAAATTTGTTTTCATCGTTGCTCCAACTACACAACATTTTTGTCTCAACTCGTAGTTTTTCCGCTCCTGCATATACCCTTACAGATTTTTACGACATCGTCCCAACACTTTAATCTCACGTCTCTAATTTCCATGTTCCTGTTTGATCTATAATCTACCTATAATGCTGCCCACATATCCTAATGAACTACTCCATCGCATTTGGTCAAGGGAAACAATAAAACCTTCAACCGGTTCGGACGACTATATTTTTGACGGGATCTCAGTTGGCCAATACTGTTGAGAAATCTGAAAAACTGTCTCTCAATGTTGCATCCACACTCGGTAATTTGATTTAATTTTCATCTAAAAGTTTCTAATATTATGGTCAAGATCATTGATCAGTCCGAGCTTTTGATGTTTCAAAATCAAACACAAATTAATGTGCAATAGCAACAAAAATTCACAGAATGTTTTAAATATTTTTTCCATGAATATATTATGCGGTGATTCGAAGGCTTTTCCAGCAACGTTTGCGCATATATACGCATAGGCGACGAATCGGCGTTAGCCAATTCGTAGCGTGGGTGTTGGGACTATACTATCCTCGATTTCGTTGAATACCAAAAATAATGTGCATTATAAATCCCGCTGAGAGTTTCAGTAATATGCGTCGGTGTTCGGCCGTTACGGCCTTGCGAGAAATCCTTCGATAGGAAGATGGTGGCCTCATCTCCTGCGGAGGCCACGGCCCCCAGGATATTCCCCAAAGCAGGTTTTTTTTTCACTTCGTTTTTTTTTGCTTCTTTTTATTTTATATCCATCGCCATTATGGACGGGTGACGGGCTTAGCTTGGACAAGATATAGGCAACGATGAAATCGTTGACCTATAGAATGAAGCAGACGAGAGCACGAAATTTTACACTTCTATTAATTAAACCTCAACGATTTATCGATCGTCTCTTTAAATGGGTCTACTTTGAATTAAGAATAAGAATATATATAACACCTAAATATGTAATATTGTATGGGAACCTATCAAAATAGTCGTAATTTTGACATTCTCAACTAAATTGGTTGATTGATAGATCGATGATAATCCTAAGTGTCTAATCAGCCACTTGGAGCCTTCAGCGCTTTAATTATTCGGCGAAGTGTCCATTCCGACAGATTTAATGGCGACAATCAAAAATACTATATTTAGGTTTTTTGATGTTCGATAAAGATATCGCAAGGAAAAAATCGTGTTCACTAGTTTCAAAAAACCTTCGGTCGATTCATTTTGCCAGAACAAGACTCGACGAGTTCACAGGTCCAAGATTTCTTCATTCTTTTTTTTCTTCTTGGTATGCAGAAACGGTGATAACAAGTTTTCACGTATTCGAGAGAGCCTCGTGTGAGAAATTTGCAAAACATCGAAATTCTTTCGATGCTTTTAGTTCTATTTTTTTTTTTTTTCGAATTTTTTCAAGTCGCGGGAGAAACAGAACGAGCTTGGTTCTCTCGTATATCGAATACACATACATATGTATACACATAAGTAAGAGAAATCGTTTTGCCGAGACGACAAATCCTTATCACAGTTTCACCGGGAAAGTGGAGAATCCACGCAGACCGATATTTTAAATGCAATATATCCGGTTTACGCATCGCACATTTGTTCATATTTATTACTCGCCTCTTAAGAGTTTCGGATTTAACTTCGATGATATCGATCCCAAGAATGATAAGGACCATGGGTTTCACAGGTGTACATTTATTACACGGATCTCTATATATTCATCCATCCGTGTGTGCGTGTGTAAAAGAGGTAATGCTGAGTTCCGAAGAAAAATATTTCGATCGCATGCCTGGATACCTATGCAAATTGCTCGGCAAATTTTTTTTCCATGTCTGCTCCCATCCTCCATAATATATATAAGCATATAATAATTGAAGCGAGACCACCTACTTCCCTTGTCGTAAAATCTGCAATAGTCGTCTGATCGACCCCAAAGATAAAACACACAAGTAAAAATTTAGTAAATTACGAATCAATTTAATTTCTCTATAAGGATGATACCACTGAATTTTCTAATCCAGTCTTATTTTTCACATGAGAGTTCACTCGATCGCTGGATGCATTTAGAAAATTATCTATTTTCTTCAGTTTTTTTGTTCAAGTGCTCATTATCGCTTTGTTCGTCGAAATTTCCTTATTTTACTACTATCCGTACATAACTGCATCATACGGAGACTCGATCAACCAAACGTTCTCAGTGGTTTCAGTAATGACTGATCATAATCGAAACGGTCGTATTAATTTTTTTTTTTTATCTCCATTTTCTGCTAATTAAAACCAATTGCCAATTAATGATTTTGTTTCATTATCGTTCACTTTTATGCAGCTAGAAACTTCATTTTTTTGAAGCTACATTTTTCTCAACTCGAGAATCTTGCTGATCTCGTTGGTGTACATCGCACTACTTGAACCGATGATTATGCTGGACGATAAGTCAAGTCGTTATCATTGGCACACGTTAATTTTAACATACAATGGAAAAATTGAAATCCCTCGGTTTTTTTTTTATCACTACATGGCTGGAGGCGACGCGCGCATAGTTTCGGTATGACCCCGATACGGATGCAGAGTCACAGAAAATTGCGTAGTTACACGTATGTATGTATTTCTATATACATCTCCATACACACATCACGTATAAAGGTTGAAAAAGAAAAAAAAACAACAACAACAACAACAACACCGATAACAACTGCATGCACATCCTCGTGCTCGTCTATCGACTATATTTGCCCATACTACTATGATTTTCGATGTTAATTAATACGACACATAATGGTCTCGGACTTCTGGACATCAGGAATTTCGTAGCCAATTAGAATAATTCCACTAGTGTTTTCAGAGAGCGCGAGAAAAATTCACAAACACACGCGATATTTATCACGATACATTTTTCTTTATTTATACTATTTATATCAAACCTTCTCTCTCACTTAGGAATGATTACGTGCAAAGACAACGTCGACTTTGACGTCGCTGAAGAAATATTTCCACTTTTCAATTATATACGATGTGATCAAATTTGATGATGAATTAATATTTGAATTTTCATAAAAAGTAGTACCAATATTTTCTTTTTTTATTGTTTTCTATGCATGGCAGAAAAACAAGCTTTGGAATAATACGAGACTTTTGAGGTTGACATTTTTTCTTTGGAGTGTGAAAAATTTGTGAAATTTTGTTTTTTTTGTTCATGTTAATCCCTCTTGTACGGCTACCAATTGAATTTCGTATTATACAAGGTTCGAGTGAGGACTTATAGGTAAATTTTCTCATGGCTAATTTACACTTGTCTATAGAGCGTGTTAATGGATCTATACACTTTTAGTTGTACATTGATTTTAGTATACGGTTATAATTGAAAATACTCCACGAGTGGTTAACTGAAATCTCAAAGTTGGGGGCTACGGGACGTGTTTCTATGAGTTATCGATGAAACGATCAAGAGTCGGATAAGTCAGTATATATCATTCGTGTTATCCGGATGACCGAAGAGTAATAGATTTTTGACGAAAATCAATCGGTCTACCGCCGTGCAATGGTTGCTTGCTTTCAAGATGCGTGTATCCAGTCAATCAAACCGATCAAAAAAAAGTACGGTTAACTGACATAAAAATTCGAACTGTGACCAGAGAGTACGAGCGACTACTTGATTTTCGAAACGAATAAAAGAGAGAAATCACTGGGTCAATACGTCGATTAATTCTAAAATCGAATCGATCAAACGGGGAACATGATACGATCATGAAATCTCTTAACTTGACATTTTTTTTTTAATGATTTACAGTTTATTGTAGACATTTAATCATCGATTCATAATAATTTTATCATCATTATTTCACAGCTCGAAGCTCAAGAAATAAAAGAGTAGTATCTTCGGAAAAACCGTTACAATCTCACGATATTCAATTTACAATTTACATGAGTACAATTTGAAAGTGACGCTTGGAACAATGGAACAAGAGGAAGATCGACGCAATGGATCAGTGGAATGATTGCCCTCTGGTAATCCATCTTCAGCTCTGCATATCTATTCCACAACCCTAAATCCCCGTTGGGTATTAAAATTGTAACACGTCATGATGAGCACTTGAGCACTCGCTATGTGCTGCTGAGAAAAATGCCGAAAGAGAAGATGTGGAACACGTCGGCGTTCCGACGCAGACCCTGATGTATTATTTTCCACTTTCACGGAGAGGCCATCGTTGCAATTACCGATCTCATCGTCGGTTACAAACGAGACCGGCATCGTGTATATACGTAAACACACGCACACATACACGCATAAATACAAACATAAATAATTGTATGTGAGAATATAGACACATCAGTGACCAATGTCTTGTGCTCTTCATTTAACATGAAGTATGGTCTGCATTGACTGGGGTTAACAGTTGAAATTATGCAATTCTTTGTTCCGTATTTCTTTGTGTGAACAATCGGCGATAGAAGTTTAAGACAAGGATCGTCTTTGTTCTCGATCGGCCCCTCTGGCCCCGAACTATTTAGACATTCTTCGTTGTCCTGCCTTTTTTTTTGACACACGATCTCCATTTTTAGCATTTCAAATAGAGCCCAAAGAGCAAAAGCCAATTTATATGGTGTGGCAACCACAAGATGAGCGTGTTCACCTTACATTGTGGTCAAGGCTCCGTATATACGAACCCACTCGAAGCCCAACATAGTTCCAACCTTTTTGTGTGTTTTATATGAGCATTCGTGTGTATGTGGGAGAAGTGAGGGAAGAACGGGGAAAACGGTTCCGGTTCCCGGTGAGCCATCATCATCACGAAGGCATGCTCACACAAAATGGACCCCGACTGAGAGAGCCCCCTTTCGATACGGACCCCCTGACTAAATTGAAGTAGGTATCTTTTGTATCCAAGCCTCCGGGGTCGATGACTGGTCCAGTTTCTGTCTTGCTGAACGCACACACATACACACACGCGCTAGAAAATCGTCCGGGTACATAATCGACGATTAGTTGACTTGCTGACCCTTTAAAGGTCACTCTGTAAAACGACTGTGCGCTCTAGATCTAACTTCATAAGTTAGCCTTAAGGAAATGTCATTGTTGAGCTAATTTATTCGGGTATCTACTTCTGAGCCTCTTCATCATTCCTCTCTTCTCATACCTTGTCCCTTAATGGTCATGGATTTGTTTATTTTCATCTCTTTTATTTTCCGAAATCGGACCACTGTTTTCTTAAGTGACACGGTTGATATTTCTTCATCAAGTTTCAAGATCGAGCAATAAAAAAAACAAAACGATAAAAAATAAAAATAAAAAATAAAAAAAACTGTAAAAGACATCAAGTAATTAGCGCTTCTACATGCAAGTTGTTAGGTTTCAAAAGGAATGTTTCGAAATATTTCTCGCCGTTGTCAGCTCAACAAGCAAAAATAACCGTGAGAGAAAAAAATATACACACGGAGCGCATAAGATATAAATTTATAATGCTACAAGAAATCAAGCTTCTCCTCGTGATAAAAAAAAATTCTTATGAAAAAAAAAAAAAAACAGCCTCACAGCTAATAATCAGGAAATTCATGGAATGAAATAAAATAGCTCTGATCTATAAGTTGAACAATTAAAAATTTTCAGGGCCATTGAGCGTCTGAGAAATTTTATATTGTGGATAACGTGAGAGGGTCAAGAACGTGATACGAAGCTAAGAGTCACAAAATCGAATGGATCTAAATTGCTCTGGGTAAATTGCACATGAAAGCGTATATGTATGCCTGGAGTGATGATTCATTTAAGAGCTGCATCATTGTAAGCGCGAAGCTTCCTTGTTGAGCACGTGTAAACTAAGTTCCGGTATCTCATGAAGCCACGATGATTTCTTTTGTGTCGATATGTATTGTTTTTATTTTTCATTTTTATTTTTTATCCTCTCTTACTTGTTACAGATGTATAGGTTATAGTTGCTTCACAGAGTTGGAATTTAAAACGTAGCAAATGATCGATCATCACTCGCGTCAGCCATCTTTTATATAATTATTTACGCGAATCAAAATGTAGAAAAATTCTTCAAGACACGTCGTTTTACTCTACATCTCAAGCAACAGATTTTTACAACATAATTGCTGATTGTTTTTGACCCTGACTCGGTAAATCTCGATTTTTTTTTGTTTTTTTCACAAAAATTGCCATTATTATCTCCGTTATTGCGCATTCAATGATTCATCGGTCTCACTTCTACATGTTAGCCAAAGAGATTCACTCAAATTCGAGTAATTAGGGAATGAAAAAAAAAAAGAAGAAATGGGGGGAAAAAAATACAATTGCAGAGTAAAGAAACATCGCTGGTGTGTAATCCAGGAATAAAAGCCACGTTATTTTCTGCCGGCAGAGGGCGGGAAGAGGGAGGGAGGCTGGCATTGATTGTGAAAGTGGCACATCGAGTCACGCTAGAGACTCATGGTGAGGGCTTTCCCTACCCCCGCCTAGAAGAAAAATCAAAACTAGCGATCTGGGATCAACGCACTCTCTCCTACGTACGTGAGTGTTTATCTCTGTACATTGTAAATGAAAACAACTTTATTTTACATAATTTTCTCCTCTTTGTGTGCCATAAAAATGAATTGAAGAATCTTCATTTTTAAGTAGTAAAATTGTTGAGATACCCAAATAAGAATATCAAATGAGGATCGATAAAAATGAAAAAATTTCAAACATAAATACACCTGGACTAGAGAAATATTTATGTATTTTGAGTTCCCAGCAATTTTGATAAACATTTCAATTTTTTTGTATAAAAAAATTTTTTTTTTTAAATCAACAATGCATGCACTGTTGACATTTTTATACGCAGAGATTTATTCCGAGGAATCGATGAAAAAAAAATGTAGTGCGAACATAGCATTGTTTATTATTATTTTTCTCGCAGTGAGATTTAATCGTTTCTTTACATTTGATATCATCGCAATGATATCAAATGTAATGTATTTTTTCTAGTTTAATCTATATGTGGTCTTATACGTAACCACAAGCTCATTGCTCGTATTTTTAAAAGTCTGATACGAAAGACAGTTACAACAAAGTATACATACATACAGAGAAATGCGCTTTGAGTCTCGTTATTAGGAATGCCACGTGTGTCACGTTTCCCTAACGGTTCGCAAGAGTCTCATGTTCCTTGAGGTCTACAGCTGTTCAAGGGAGTTCGTTCGTTTGCTCCGTTTTTTGAACGTACAAGCCCCAAACTCGTTAATTTTTAATTAAAACTTTTAAAAACAGAGTAGGAAAAATTCAATTTACCGGCAACTGTTTCTTTAAGAAATGTCAACCTCCCAATTAATTCGTAGCACTATTGAATCATTCAAAGTAAACAAAAATCCTGATGCCGTAAGAATATCTATTCGACCGATCAGCCTGCGATTTATGGGTTCTCCTTCAGCTAATCATCGAAGAAAATAACAACAGATAAAAAGAACTGATAACAATAGTCGTACTGACCTTTGATAGAAATTACGTCGATCCAATAAGAGTGAAGATCCGTGTCGAAGCGATTGTGCATATGTAACGAAATATATATGTGTGTGTGTGTGTGTATGTGTGTGTATGTGCGTGTGCGTAGGTAAAAGAATAAAATCAATCCGGCACTTCCAGTTTCTGAGCTCGTTTCATTGGTCCTTTACAACACTTGGGTATGCACAAGGAAAAAAGAAAATCCTCTTCGGTGATGCAGCAGGATATTCGCTAATGATAATTCAATTTCAATGAAACTCACGAACACAGCGAGAGAGAAAGAGAGTAAGAGAAGGCAGGGGAGTAGAGTAGAGCGAACAGAAAAAACGTCGAACGCGAGAGTATAAATAAAATCACACGAGAGCCACCATAACATTCATATGTATGTGTAAAGTATACACATATATGAAATGCGTTTACCGGAGAGTGACTCGGTACGTCTTGCATTCGGATAAATGAGGAAGAGGCTGAGCGTAAGGTACAGTAAACGTCGGCATGGTAATATCACTTGGGTTTCAGCATCCCGTACCCGGTCTTTCGCACACACTCACAAATATATATATATATATACACGTAGAAATATCTATACACTCACGTCGACACATACATAACTATCTTGCATGTAAAAACATACGTACACATATAAACATTTACATGTAAACATAAATATATATTTAAATGTATAATATGGAAGAAACTTGGGGTCCACCGTATATCTTCGCGTCCACTGCGTGCGTGAGCTCGACCAACCGATGGACAAAGAACCTCAAGATGAGCGAGAACGAGACAGAGATGAAAAAAAAAATAAAAAAAGATCAGTGAGAAACGAGATTTTCCCCGTGTTCGTGAACGCGTATTTTTTTCTTGTATATATGTACGTTAGGCTCGTTTCGTCGTATCCGTTCGTTTCACGTGCCCGTATGTGTCTTAACTCCGTGTTCATCCATTCAGTGCCCGGTCATCGAGCTCTCCCTTGTTTAACCAACGGACTGATGCACTTATCGAAAACTATTTTCGCAGCATTCGCGCACGTTTTTCTTATTCTTGCTCTTCTCATCTGCGATCGATGACCGAATCAACAAACACGTTGATCTTCAGTAACGCGAACATTTTTTCGTTCCGAGTATTTTTCTTCTGGGTTTCGGGGCGCCACGTATGTCCGCGCATCCACGCGGCTCCGGATCGCTAACAGATGTTGACACCAGACGCGGCATTCGAGCACGCCACCTCCCCCCCCACCCACTACACTTGAATATCCACACCAAGATAATCCTGTCGTTATCGAACGAATCACTCGCCTCTTTCTTTATTCCTAAGCTTCCTGATCAACACGATTTCTATTCGAATATCCTTCGGACGAACCTGTTTCGATCGCTTCGACGTTCCAGATGGATCGAGCAAACGGAAAACTCGATTCACTTCACCAAACGCACGAGATCATCGACGATATTCATTGCCAGGATTGCTTTTTCGAGTTTTCGTTCACTGCCCTCAATGAACCCAATGGCCAGGTTGGGTTTGATGAACTTGTAGTCCAACTTTTAACTCATCTCGTAGTTCGATGCACGTATTTTAAATTCCACATCGAAAATTCCAATTGTTTCGGTCAAATCGACTCGCACAACACGTAATTTTACTTGTCCGTATCCTTGTTCAACTTCTTTCAGGGTATTTTTCGAAACACTGTCATAGTCCGAATCTTGTCAGGAATCATTCGTTCTAGGTTTACACTTAAAAATCTTTCTTGCATGCGTTCGTGTGCGTTTATGTATTTTTGTTAACTCCGAATGTTGTTTCGTTACACTTAGCCCGCCACATATGTGACTTACGGATGTTTGATTAATTTAATCCGGTGGATAAGAGTTGAAAAAAGATTGGCTCGTTTCGAGAGACATAAACTTTGCGGCAAGGGCTCAGCGATCCGTATCGTCGGCCGGCTTGCGCTCGAGTGTCCGCCCGCAACACTGCCCGTACCGTAAGAAACAAAGTCGAAGTCCTCCACTTCGGTGGGATAACCACGGTGCGGTGAGGTGCTCACTGTCCCGCGAGAGAGTCGGAGTCGCGATGGTAGCGCGCTGCTGCTTGTTGTCCTACCCTGAACGCGGTTGAGAGACTCTCCGGACGCGGGTTTCATTTGTGTCTGTTCATATCTATATGCATAAACATGTGTGCGTGTGTATATAAAAGAGTTAGTAGTTGAATCCGCTTCGTCTCGGTGTTGGTCTCGTGTATATCTCGTCACTGATCGCACGGTTAGTCGCTTGCCGACTGTTGACTATGTCAGAACTAGGATTTTAACCTGCTCCGTCAGCGATTGAGCAATGATTTTTAACGATCCTATAAAGATATTGATTTAATGATTGGAATCAAGAAATCATTGGATACACATTGATTCCCGATGAATGGTATTCGTCTTTTTACTTCTACATTTGAAAATATTCATAGATTTTTAGTTTACTGAGAACAAGAATGAATTCGACCCACACACAGGAGGCTATCAAGCTAGGGCCGTTGATCCACTTGTTCATGCTTAGGGACAGGTAGGAATGATGGGTAAGTAACTTCGATGTATTCTAAAACTCGTCTGCGCCTAATGATACTGACCAAAATGAACGTGGACGTAAGATAGTTCAGCGGTCATTAACACACCTGCTGAAGAAGCTGAAACTTCAAGTCTTTAAGAATGTTGTGTCCCGAAAGGATTGGGTTTTGTTGCAGTTGGAAATTTAATGCTTAGAAAATTTTTCAGAAGTATGGAGATCCGTGACATTCAACAAGATGCAAAAGTAGCTTGATAATAAAAGCAAGCAGCTCTTGTGTCTTGTTCAGTAAAGGTATAAGACCGAGTATAAGGCCTCTGGTGGATGTAAAATAGGTATATACGTATGTTAAACACAGGATCGTGGATATATATTCCAAGTATATATATATAAGTGTGTTAGAGTTCTGTAGAGAGAAGACCAAGAGCCGCCAGCAGCAACGGCAAGAAGAGAGCAAGAGTATTACCGGCAGCATAGAGCCAGGATCAGAGCCACAGCATAGGCAGAAGAGTCTCTCGAGTCAAACCACACGCCGTACACACGCCAGGTAGAGATACGTTGTTGGTGTGTTGAGGAGAGGTTACTGTAGGTAGGTAGGTATGTATTTCGCCTCGGGCTACTCCAGGTATAGCGGTACTTGTATCCCTCTTACGTCTCGTTCCTCTCACGTAGGTGCGCGCGAGCGCACACGGCTTTTCTTCCACCACCATAGCTGCCTCCGTGTAGCTGAGTTGCCGGTTGCCTGCTCAGTTGCCCCCTCCTGAATACTCTTTGACTTGTTCTCCACTCCTTTCTCGATCGCTCAGCTTCTCCGTCATTCTCTCGCGAGGTGTCCAATATCCGTCTTCTTTGTACCGGCGTGTACTCTTCCTATATATATATATATATATATATATGTATATCTGTATAAAGTACGCAAGACCAGATACAAAACCATACAACGACACATAGAGCGCCGCTACACGAGAGTCCATGCACCCACCGCATCCCCAATACCGCCATTTTATCCCTCCTCGCGGAGCCTCTCCCCGTTCTCTTCCTCGACATAACGCTCCGCTACTCCGCCGACGCGCTTACCTCTTGTTCCTCTTCGTCTTCTTCTGCTTTCCTTCTTTTTCCCGTCGATGTACCTTTACACGCCACTTATTTCATCCTACGGCGAGGAGGGGGGGGGGGGGCGTGATGACGCCGCAACGGATGCGTCGCGGTCTTTGTATACAAGCAGTAGTCTATACACGCATAGCTCAACGCAGAGCATGCGCCATAGCAACATCATCGAACTTCAATTCCTATTTTTTTTCTCTTCATCCTATTTTTGATGTGTAGATGCGCTCCATTGGTTCCTTCGGTGTAAAGTCTTCCTTCGTGGTCAGGAACCACTTTGACACCACTCCATCATCTTTTGAGGATCGATTCCTTATTCCATGATTCTATGATTTTGAAGCAAGCTACTTCACTGACACCTTCGTTCAGCTTGGTTGCCTCTTTCACGCACACACTCTCTATACACATCATTATCTGACGCGCATCCATGTCGTTTTCTTTTTCGTCCTCGGCGGGTGAACGCTCGGTAGTTCGCTCGGATCTTCACCCCTGCTCAATTGGTCATTTAATCTTGAAGTTTAGTGAATTCATTTTTCTGGGTTTATTGGCGCGTGTCTACCAGACATGTGGACTGGATCACCGAGGGAATTCGAAATACCGGAGTTCGTAGATAGATCAACGGACTCTTTTGGACTTATTACTTGGTATAAATCAGCTGGAATCGCAGAGACTTCAACGCCTGGCCAAGTGGAACTATGTGCGCTCAGCCACGAAGAGACTCCAATGCCGGAACAAGCGAGATCTGTGTTTTTGCACTGCGCTAGCCCACGCGGTTATTTCACTCTCACGTAAGAATTCAGCAACCGAGAGAGAGAGAGAGAAAGAAAGAGAAACGTGCGTAAAGCATAAGTCTTCGATGACGTCATGAGTCATGAGACGACGCAGAAGATTTTAATGATCAGACCGAGAAGTTTTGAAACATAGCGGGGGACACTGAACAATTTTATTTTGGTAAATCGACGCACGGTTTTTTTTTTTTATCGTGAATACCCACAAACGAGCTATATAATGATAATGATAACACGTACTTTAAGGCTGTCCCGAACGGATCGGATACACCTGCGGTTTTCGGAGACTCACGGCCTCGGTTAAATCCGCCTCTCTTCTCCGTCTCGCCCTTCCCCCCAATCTACACCGAAGAGTATCGAATCCCCGGGCATCGACGTCGTCTACCTGGAACGATATTATCGTATATCTTTACGAAGCCTCGCATCCCTAGTCAGAACAACAAAAAATGGGGTCACCGTCCGATCCCTTCCCAACAAAAATCCTCACTGCGTGCGCCTCTTCTAGATCGTTTTTTCACATTTATTTTTCATACCAGACGATCCTTTACTGTAATGGAACTAAAATTAGGTTAACCCTCAATTTTTTTCTTTCTTTTGTTTTGAAAAGCGACAATGAAGTATGTAGGTGTAAAAACGAATGTTCTGATTCTTTTCTACCTGTTCATACTAAGTTAGTTGATAAGTTTGGGCAATTTCTACACATGTCATTGCCAAATTGTAATTCAGCAATTCGTTTAAAATTAACTGGCACTTTTCTTTTCTTTTAAGCTCAAACTGTAATAATAAATCTCAGTTTTCTTTGGTGTTATGTATTCATATATAGCGATTTCATGTTACACACCGGTATCACAACTTTTTTAATCGGAAAAATTGTCAGGTCACCGTGTCTCTGGGTCTCTCTTCCTATTTCTCTTTCAATCCCGTTCTTTCGCGCTTCCGTGCACGTAATTCCGAAGACTTCGCTTTCTTTCGCCTGCTCGTGCACGAGAGTTGCTCTTCGCAGTAAGATCGCGAACGAGAAGGGGGCTGACATGAGCGCACTTACACGTGGTAGGGTATGAGAGCTCCACAAGTTTTTCCACAGTTGTCCTGCGTGTTTGAGAGACGAGTAGAGACGAAGAGTGTTTGCCAACGAGCGAGAGTCACGATGTGATGATCGAGGATTCTTGATCCACGATCACCAAGCCCAATATTTCTTAGGTGCATATGTTTTTTTCAAATGACTTTTTATAGAATTTAATGAAAAGAATTGTAATTTATATGCTAAGTAATTACAAACGGAGACACGTAGATAAAACAGATTTAGCGCACAGTCATTTATTTATGGTTTTATTCGTATTTATTTGATGTATCTCAGGATGAACAGAATTAATGATTGAACGATGACATAATATTAATAAGTTTTTAGAAGGAAAATAAATGATCATAATATACAACTTTGACAAACTCAGTTTCATTTTTTTTTC
Source organism: Campoplex capitator (assembly GCA_037576405.1). Lineage (NCBI taxonomy): Eukaryota > Metazoa > Arthropoda > Insecta > Hymenoptera > Ichneumonidae > Campoplex > Campoplex capitator. Next base: position 11,476,760 of record JARBWI010000004.1, on the reverse strand, counting down.
TTAAAACCCATTTCCATGACCTTTTTCAAATTTACGTTTAAACTAATGATAGTTTACTAGGAATTGAGGATCACGGCAACGGGTTAACTTTTTTCCTGCTAACCGTTGATCAACTAATTGCACTTTTACCATGGCTTTTACCTGTCCGGGCGCATTACCATCTTGGCCTATCGTTTCCTCTTAGCATCCACAACTTATTTATATTCTTCTTATTCAACGAGACGTACGTCGATTAAGTCGCAAGTATATTCTCATATTAATACACATATCCGCATGCTTATTATACATATACGTACATTACATACACAAACAGATCTCTCGCGAATGGTGCGTTGAGAGCTTTTCTCTCTTTCACGTGTTCGGATCGAGGTCTTCCTCGAGTCGACGTCAACGTCACTGGATGCTCGCGTATGACGTGTGACATGGGCGCCCGAGTGCAAAGAAACTCGCCCGCCAATCACCCAAGATTATGCCCGGAATATGCATTTCCAGACGTATATAGCGCACGCACACAGAGCTTGTATAACTTTATTAAATTCGTTTTATTTTTTAACATTATAACCCGAGGTTCTCGAGTATCCGTTTCGTTGTGCCCGAAATTGTAATCCCGAATTCGCAACCGGTTTCCAGCAATTCGGTGTAAGATATCGATAACGAGCTCCAATAAAATACAAAAAGATTTCGGCTCTTTTCTCGTCGTGTATCGAGATGTCATCAACTTTACAGGATAAGAACCATATATATACGGTTTAATAGAAAATGGGGTTGACATTCAAATGTTATTGAAGTCCTGAAGGCATCGCTCGACCGTTCGTACATGTTCCTCGACCATAATTATGATCGATCGTTTAACGGTGTCGATGGTATTTCAGTACATTGCGATGATCATCAATGACACAGTCGTAAGTAATGTACAGTGACGTTCGGACACTAGTTCAATTTGAACACGAAGACACACTCTCGCGGGGAAAATCCTCGAGATGCATTCTCGATGAGACGATACGAAATCGTATACGATATAAAATGGAGCCTGAGGCCACAGACGCTCATAGATACATATCAATATACATATAAACATGTACTTTATGTTCGCGTGGTCTCTCACCTGAAACTATTTCGTTTTTTTCCCCTTTTTTTTCTTACTGCCCAGGTGCAAATTATCTTTATCGCACTTAGCCTGTAGCAGTTTCGAAGTGTTGCATATCCAAAATAAAAAAAAAAGAAAAGAAACTCGTTGCATATCGTCGACGCCATTTTCCAATGGTCAGCAGTCACGATACTCATCGTCAACTTGCAACCGGAGTAATTGCCGCTCACGACAGCGTGTGTGTACATCTCGCAAGGCGTTCAATCCGATCAGACGTCTTCGAAACTCGTGACTGTCGTCATAAATCAAGACGCAAAGCTCGTATGTAGCCAGCTCTCTCTCTCCCTATCTTTCTCTATGTTGGTCTTCTATTTTAGCGCACAAATTAACAAATGGATATAAGTGAAGCTGTTATGTGTGTTCCAGGAAGAAGATACTCCACGATATTCCACAAGAGTCTTCTACTCATAGATCGATAAAGAATCGAAAAAAAAAATTCATCAATATTTAATTACACACTCGTGTAATAATCGTGTACGAAAGCTACAACGTATCATCCGCGGTATAAATAAAACGTAATACAATTCAATAAATCATCCCTTGCGTGATGTTACTTTTTCGCAATCTTTGCATTTTCCTACTTATAAATAAATGAGATTTCTATGAAAAAATAAAAATTTCAGATCACTGATTAGATGAACTGTTGCGGCGCAGAACATTAAGTATCTATGGAATCGTAGAGTAATACGTAGTATAAATTCCAGCGTGGAAGATTAAAAAAAAAGAGAGAGAGAGAGAGAGAGAAATAAAGACCGATATATGCGTGCTCTCGTTTCGTAATTATTTCGAAATCCACGGAGTTAAGCCTGACTAAAATCTTCTCGTGTTTCGAAGTTACCGACTTCGTGAATGTATATATATATCGAGAAAGGAAAAAGAGAAGCGGTGAAGAGGGAGGGCGAGGGGTTTACAAAGAATCATGCAGTTGGTGTTGGTGAGTCCTGGCAATTCATTTCGTTAAGATTTGCACTAGATCTTACCGGTACAATAAATCTAGATGTAGCGTCCATGTACAGTCTATAACACACACGAGGGATGACCGTGTATACATCGACCGAAGTATAGTTAAATGTGGAGCATGTGCATGTGACCCAAGGTAAAAAAGTTTCGGTCGTGGTGGTCGTAGTGGGTGCAGCGAAGCGAGAAATTCCGTCCTGGGGGCCACTGAAGCGGCGGAGGGTTCCGGTGCTCCGGCAAGTCAAGACACAGTAATACTTACGATAAAATATATGTACACACATTTACATGTATGTATCCGATCAGGTAAGAAACAGGTGAGTCCAAAGTAGTCGACGTGTGCTTGTAGATATACGCTGGACTCACTGATTTCATATAAAAAATCTATACATATACATGATTCGTGTAAAATATATAGCTGAAACACGTAGATTCGTCCACCGCCACTACCACCACCGGTAACACACTCGCCGCTGGTACTCGCGGTTCTAGTTTTACCCGCGTTAAACAACCAATAGAATGGCAAGACCTACATTGCGCCCTTCTTCTTACCGCGGAACAGCTAGAGAAAGAGAGCAAGAGAGATTGAAGCAAGCAGCACTCCAAACGGCCAAGCGATGAACATCCGCCACTTCTACTACGTTCATACGAGTTCCGGTACCGTTACACCGCCATTAATTCACCCACAGGAGATGGAACTCTCGTTGAGCTCGATGTATATATATGCAAGTGTTGCAACCAGCATGCGAGCCAAAGAACTTTCCGTACGTACGAAACACGTAGACACTTACGACGCCCTGCTCTATATATGTACTTCGATATAAGTTTATTGTCGCGTCTATCCGCCAGTGCAGCCATTCGTACGTGTCAAGTGAGTATAAAAGGGGAATTACGAAGCAATAGATGAATCTGTAGGTATTCGGCATCAAATCCTAAGTGTGCAACGTTCGAAACGCTTGCATCAACATCAACAACACATGTATCCTATCATTGTACCATTCGTTATAACTTATTGATGGCGCTTTTTTAATTTTTTTTTTATTCTCCATCTCGAAATTATCTTCGCTTCGTTTTTTCTTGCAACCTGTCAGTATGTAGGCTCAACTTGTTTGAGAAAACTTCATTTAAGTGTTTTAATTTACCGAGGCTACAACTTCTTTGCTCCAACTTCACGATCTCGTGCAAGTTTCTATTCTGCTTCGTTGCAATCTACAAACGCTTCGCAGAACAGCATTCCCCTGGCGAAAATGTTTCCAAGCAGCTTCTTTACCGCGTTCCCCACGACTGGTGACGTCCTTTTTCTCTATTGAACCAGCACTCCTTGTCCCGGACGCGCCATTTTTTCCCATCCAGCTCAATAAGTTTTATCGATCTTCAGGATGACATCTTCGGGCATGTTAAATTAGAATCATTTGTTTTTTGATCTGAGAGAGAGACGTAACGTCTTACGCCACTGGATACCAATCTTTTTTCATCGATTCCGGAAATATCCAGAAATAGATATTTTCGAGCGTTGCTCTTTGAAGTAGCAGAAAAAAAATCTAAAATGGTGCATCGAAACGAAAGTATGCAAAGTTCGTTCTCCAGGATATATAAATAACCAAAACTTCCACCGCGTCTAATCTGATGATAGACCTGGAAAAAAAAAGAATCATGAAATCTTATTGAATTTTCATTCGATTAGATCGTTCGGTAACGTGACTTCCGGCATTGTCACATCCCCGTTGGCGGTGACTCAATAAGAGTGCGGACGCAGAGGAGGCGCAGCCTCGTTGACAATTTCCACACTGTGAAATCGACTCGGCGTACGAGAGCGAGAGCGAATCCGTGATTCTTCGAATTACAGCGTGGCATATACGTATCCGAATGCAATATAAGGAACAACAAAAAACATACGTGCACATACGCACACATACATTGAATCAGGATTAATAAGTGTGCGTAAGTAACCTGCTCAACGTGTGACGTACGCGTTGATATATTTATATACATATTCGTATGTGTGTTTCCTGATGCGAACTGGTTCGAACGCCAGTCGACCAAGTCCGAAGTGGTTTTGAAGTGGTTAGCTCGCAGCGGGCCGCGATCGCCCCGAAGCGACGCGCGTCTCTCGTATATACCTGCTACGATTCGTTTCGCTATGTCTACGAAGAATATGGGTTAAAGCAATTGTAAAAATATCCTTCGGCCAGTTGAGAGGGACAACGAAGCCAAGATTCTCGTCTTCCTCGCTCCTATCTTTACATACGGAACGCACTTGGAATCGAAAGACATCAGGCAAAGAGAGAGAGAGAGAGAAAGAGAGAGGGAGAGAAAGAGAAATGGAGACTGAGAGCAAGGATACTGTAGAAGAAGAACCTGCTAAGCAGGAAGCTGATGTACCAACGAGATGGAGCGTGGACCGCTAAAGCCTCCCCTTTCAATAACAGGTTTCGATCTTCCAACACTTTGTTTTCTCCTAGCAATATTAATCGCGCGAGCTAACACCTCGATTCTATCGATCTCGTTGAACAAAAAAAAGATGACGATGCGAGTCAAAAATGGTCAAAAACGAAATTCTCAGTAGCTAATTGACGGCCATAACTCGAAGATGTTCAAACAAAAAATTGACAAATAGCGTTTTCTCTTCGTAAAAAAAAAAGCAAAAAACGTGAATCCTTCTTGCTACTTCGACTCACCGTGATCCTCGGGTCCAAAAAGATGGTGCACGCGTTTACTCGTATAATATGTGTTCTTCACAGTGCTGGAGGGAGATTCGCCGTGTATGATAATATCATCGACTCTCGTGCGAGGACCAGATCGAGTACGAGTTCTCGGGTGCGCTCAGCAAGGACCATAAATCGGGGGACACGCGTTGCGAAACGAAACGTAATGAATGTGCCCGACGGGCCGCGCGAGCGCCTTCCGAAGATAAAGCATATACCTGAGTTTCTATACAACAAAACTAGCTTAAACCTGCCCCCGTACTTTGTATATATTACAACAGCAAATATACAGTCGTATTACATCCAGTGTATATACTCATGCCATTTAGATAGACGGAGCTAGGGAATTGGCTGGTAGCCTAATTGATAGCGCGAATGCCGCGAGCCTCGAGCGATCCAAATGGTGAGATGGGTCGAGTCGAGAGTCACAGTTATCCTCGGATTATAATTCTCCGTTGGTGTTCAATTGAAATATATAAATATATGCGTACACATGTAAATATTATAAATAAACGTGAACCACAAACTTACCGTTAGTCTGATACAAATCATTAATCACAGTTCACACCATCATAGGTGCATTTAATTCATTGATAAAATTCATGACAAAAGAAATTTTTGGTGCTTATAAAAATGTTCTTCATCAAATTTCTTCGAGCTAAATGAGCCATGAACGATCAACGACTAACTCAATTCCATTAAATAACATTCAATCCCAATTATTTATTTTTTTAATCAATCAATTTTTTCTTACCTCATCGCTCCGCATTGTCATTTTTCTTCAGCATTCAATCGCAATCAAGAGCAAAGTATTGCGTCACAAAGTCCTCTCCACCTGCGGCTCTTTTGTCGCGTAATTCATTGCGGTACATGAGAGACACGCCTCACTCAGAGCTCTGTTCTTTCTTCTTATTCTTTCCCTTTGTACAGTTTTTGTTTGATTGAAAGAGACAAAAACAAAAAGAACAAAATGTTTCTCTTTTTCTTACGAACCATACGAGAAGCGAAACAACGGCCCTGAAGGACGACGAGAGGCAAGGCCGCTCAAGTGCAACGCTCAAGGCGAAATAACGAATAAAAAATACGTATCTTACGGTACATAACCGTATATTATACATATATATATATATATATATATATATATATATAAATGCATATATACATACATGATCGCGCATATACACTTAAATATAAATATATATATATATATATGAAGGAACACATATATATATAATCTGGAAAACATAAGTTATTCATGATCATTGCTATTCGCAACTTTTCGATTTGAACGCTCCATCATTGGCTTCCCTGTCTGTCAAGCTCCACGTGTCCATCTGTATTTCGCTCGAGGATATAATTTCACGCCTTGAGGCTACAGTCACGTCTGATCATCAAGCCAGCTTGCAATTATCCCGTCACTCTTTGAACGCAGCTACATTTACCATCGCCCATGTGCAGCAGAAGATTGTCCAAACCTCGAAAAGTTTCGACTTTATCGATTAACCAAAAAATTATTCTTCTCTTCGTTGTGAAAGGAAGACCGCTGAACAGGAGAGTTCCGAAATACAAGATTTTTGAGATTTTGTGTTTTTTAATTTTATTCCTTCCGTGCGATGTTCGAAACTCTCTTCGGGCTTGAGAACAACTTCTGTCGAATACGATAATTCTTCATCAGATTTGATTGGCCCATTTTCCATAATTCCAAGAACGAGTTCACCGAGTGCGTCCAGTTTTTTTTTCCTCTTGGTACAGAGAGCACGTAAATGACGAATGGTCGGGTGGGAAACCCAACACCATTTGAACCAAAATGCAATCTGATTCCGCGCCCCTCCTCCTCCCCCTCTCTCCCTCATTTTTCTCCGGTTTTTCAGGTCTTAATATTATTTTTGATCTCATTTTGTTTTTTTTTGTTTTCTTTCGTTGCTGAGTATCGATTGATCAAACTAATGGACGTCACGGTGACCAGCTACCGTTCGTCGACGCCGTTCCCTCTCATTCGTTTCGATCCACTTGATTCGCTACTGGTCTTTGCGGGACCTGTCGCGCGCCTCCTCTCTTGAAAAACCCCAACCTCTCACGTCACCATCCACGGACTCATGCGGAAGTTAATTAAACCCCCTGTACAAAAACTTGCCAACGGTCCCCTGTCACGCTTCTTGTTTCTTTTCTTTTCCTCTCTATCTCCATTTATCTTCTTCCTCTTCTTCTTGTCACTGCTTTTTTTTTTTTTTTTTTTTTTTTTTACATACATACTCTCCGACAATTCACACTCTGATCACACCGATATCGCCGGCTTCTTGTTTTCGCTTCGCAGCTCTCGTAACGTGATATTACTTCGCGTTCACTCGACTTCGTCTTTCGGCAGAAGAGGGAGGAAGTCAAGAAAAATATTCAGGCTACAAAAAAGAAACTAAATGGCGTTAAAGTTTATTCAAGCAGGACAAATTTGTTACGTTAAATCCAGTAAATCCACAAATTTTGAAGGAAAATTCTAAATGTAAAATCCTGGATGAAAATCATACGAGTATCAAAACTATCAATTTTTCTATATTTCCACACTCATTTGCTGATGATACAGAAAATATATAACAGTGACCCAGTTCTTGATCAGGAAGAAAGGAAGATTTTATTTTTTTCTTCATGAAATTATTTTGGCGATAAATCATTGAAAATATCTATCATTCGCGGATTCATATCGAAAGTAGATACATAGAGAAAATCGTATTAGGCGACTTGGTTAACTTCATAGGCAACACTGCATGGCGCACCAATTTAATCCCTTTATCGGCAAGATTCAGAACCGAGTGGCGTTATGTATCTGCAATAAGTACACACCCCGTTAACCCACAAGAAGCAAATCATCTCTTTTCGCTCTTGAACTCTCTCTCTCTCGTAGATGGTTTTGGTTGGCATATGACGATGTGTGTTGGTTGAATATGGCGTGGCGGTACCATAAATGTAACATGAGACAGTGTAAAAATGGCTCGATCGTCCGTTTAAAATGTCACGGATATGTACTACGTGCTCATGCTTCGGGCACAATTTCCTACATGTATTATAGACGATATAATCATATATATATATATATATACATAGCACATATGTGTATGTATCATGCACAGTCAACATTATAGTGCAATGATCCCGCGCGTCTATACACCGAGAATTCAGCTCATTCAAGAAATAACCGTTTTCTCAATGTTCAAACGAAACTGCAATATCGTATGGCGTATACAAGCAAAGTAACTTTGGCCTGAACCAAGTTATTGGCAGCTGCCACAAACAAAAATGTTGAATTCGAACGACCGAGAGCGTGAATTCTATTTTGGGTCAGAGAAAGTTTTCTGTACGTTGCAGTTTCAGTGAAATAATTCATCGTTCTTCTCCATAGTTTTTTAGAGTAAAAAAAGAAAACAGGATTTTATAAGTATGATGACACTTTGTATGAAAAGCTGAGACAATCTTAGGAAGCCAACTGTCAAATGACTTAAAAATTTTGTTATGCTTGTAGATAATTTAGAGAGTAAAACATCTTTTCGATTGGGCTGCGACCTTTGCCGTGTTATGTAAAAAAACCTTTTATTGAGACTGCCGATAAATAAATACTGGAATTATTACGCGAGTCGTGTATTTTCCGAATGAAATATGTCTATAAAAGAGACCTATCGAATTTTGATTGATTTAGTTGATATTTCGGGTGAATAAAATTTGAATTTATTTGATTTTGTGGAATGTAGTTTTAGTGAGTTCAATCTTGTTGGTATTTTCAAAAATAGCCGCGTACTTTATTTCGATAATTCGAATCGACATCACGCTAACGAAGAATTTTTATAAAGCCTTATCGTGTTCGAAAGGTTTGACAGTGATTTCGTTGACTTTTTTTTTTTTTTTTTTAATTTATTCAGTAACTGAGTTAAGCAACTCGAAGAAGGAAATGAACGTCCACCTTGAGTCCGATTGCTCACAAAATGATTTAACGGGTTCGGGGCTTTTCGGATGTTCTTTAAAAATCGGTGCAGACGACAGTTTAAAAGTAAATTTTTCTTTTCAACTATTCAAAATGAAATTTATTATATTTTCAAGCGTGTCTGTAGAAAATTGTAGAGGTTTATTGAGAGAGCGAGAAAGAAACAAAGATATGGCATTCGGCTGGTACACCTCCGCGTTCTTCCAGGTTTTCTAGAGCGTGGGCGCGCGAAATCTCATCCGTGTCGCGGGTCCCGGCGATGTGATGTTACCTACGAGAAAATATGAATATAACAAGAATGAAATACGTACGAGAGTGCACATGAGAATATTGCGTTGAAAGAATCATTTATATACGGCGCGTAATCAAATATAAATTGTCAAAGGACGGAGGGGCGCGGATTGCCTCACGACCATATTACGCGTTTGTATTTTCATTGCACTTTGAAATTTCAATAATTCAACGTTGTGAATATCATAATTTGTTTTTTTTTTTTTTTCTTTTCTTTTACATTCGATTTTTCACGGAAATTATTTTGAATCTAAATATTTATATTATTCTTTGAGATGAAAATAATATCACTGTCGTATTTCTATCCGTTGCAGTCCAATGTTTAAAAAATTTAACATTTTAATAAAACTCAGAATTCTTCTTGAATAACGGGTTTTTCCAATGTCATTTTGAAACTATAATTTTTTTATTTGTAACATTCATCTGTGCCCTTTGGTCCAATGATCTTAAAATTATAAAATCAATGGTCCAATGATCTTAAAAATATTAAATCAATAAATGGATTGTAAATCGTCACACTTATATCAACACGTAAAATGTAGGTATCGAGAAGCGAGTTTTTTATTTATTTACTAGAGCAAAATTATGAAAACCCGTTTTAAAATGGCGGTTCGATGCGACGTATAACGAGTTTTGTAATGGGTAAGAGCTTAGTGTCTTGTAATAAAAATCTACAATATGGTAAGTAACTTTAGTGTTATTGAATATTAAGTGACTGATATTCGAAGACCTATGCCCAATACTTGTTCGAAACGAAATTGACTATGGATGTTGTCTAAAAAAAAGAAAAATGGAATTATCAAAAATCTCGATTGATATTTAACATTCCGAGTATTTTGGTGAATCCTTTCGATCTTCAAATTGATCGAAAAAAATATTAATCTTTAACTGTGAGGTTAATAAAATTAAAAAATTTGAAAAATCTCCACATAAATATCAACATTTCAGATATTTTAATGATTAAAAATACATCTCTGAAACATGAGTATAAAAATGTAAAAATCGATGAAACTGTAAATTTCTTAACGCCTTCATTTCAATCCTGATTTCCATCGAAATTGGAACAGACCGAGAAAACAACGAATTTTTTGCAATTTAGCAGTTCATCGATTGACTCGAATAACAGCGAAAATTCCTTAAGACTAGAAAATTGTCGGTGTCGAGAATTGCGAAAGAATTTAGCCTCAAATTATCTCCGACGTTGTTTCGTGCCAGTAAATAACGTTCGTTGAAAATTTTGCCAGTCAACATTATTACGAAACTATATGTTAATTGATTTTATTACAGGGAGACATACTGACCGATGACGACTGACTGTAAATGTGTCGTCCAATTAAAGTTCGCGTATCCGGACGTTATGATTTGTAATCCAATATATTATACGAATATATTATGATTATACACTTGAAATTTGAGCTAATAAAAGGTGAATATTATTTCGATAACGGAATACCTTTTATGAAGGATGAACCGCCAACATTCATGCTTATATATATATATATATATATATATATATCACGAATGTACTACGCACAGATGCATTGGAACCTCGAGTCCGAAGTATTAGCATGTATTCACAAGTATTCCACTCATATTTGCTCATGCGTGAACTTTTCCGTAAGTTCATGAAATGATTAATGCGGTGTAATCCCATTTCGTGTAGCTATATATTATAATATGTATATAAATAAAACATATATACGAGATTACACCGGAACGCCTTCGCTTAAACAGAAACAGAAACTATTTAAATAACACACATCCACAAGCTCGCACACTAGTCTTAACTTTCTAATGCATCAATCATACGGTTTATTTGGATGTTACCGCTTTGGGAACAGAAATGTTGAGCCTTCCTTACACACTATATTTTTTCTTTGATCGTATATGTATAAATAAACTGTGGCCAACGACGACTCATCTAGGAACTTTACTGGTGACGAAGAACTCGGCTGACTGGGATGAAAAAAAAAAATTCATTCTTTTTCAATTTAGTTTCAAGAACTTGTGTATATATAGCTGCAGAAAAAAAAAAAAATTATTGAAAATTACTCGATCGATAGCCACGAAATTCGCCAGTTCCACCGCAACGACGTTCATCCAAGTTGATGACTTTCTGAGCGTTTTTTTTTTTTTTTTTTTAAATTTCTTTTCTGAATTCCTGAACCGTAATCGTTATCTTTGGTCAACGATCAAAATTATCGGCTATTTAGGGCAAGCGAATCGGCCTTTTGTCACGAAAATTTCAAGTTCAGTTAAACATAGGCACAAGAAATAGTTACGGTGACCGCAGTGTGTCTATACAGGCATATAGGCATCGCGTGGACTAGAAAGTTTAAAGTGTGTAGAAACTTGTGATCGATGGCTATCTCGACCGTTTTGCCGGACAAATCTTTGATAATAACAATTTTGTCAAAACGAATATAGCGATGATTGGTCGAAGGTTAGAACAGAATGTGATTAGTGTGTAGAGAAGAAACGGTAGATTTTCTAAACGACGATAAACGCTTCGAACGAGTTTCTGGATGAAAATCGAGTATAACGGCCTCTCATCGCTCGCGATCGCCAAATCGTTTTATATACATTACATATCCCATACATCTGCTCCCAGGTGGGATAATTTGACAAGATTGTACACCTCGTTATTTTCACGAGGCGTTGATTATTGAGCGCCTCAAAATGAAAAATAATTCGCCTGCATCGCGCGGCGTTAAAAATATAATAATGAAGAAGAAAAAAAAAAAAAAAAAAGATTCAATTAAAAGTACGTAACTCATCTTCACGATCTTGAAAAGTTGGTTAGGCCCAGACTCGATCAGGTTTTCGTTGGGTCACCACACAACTTTCGTCATCGTTATCTCCCCTTTTGTCCCATGAATTATTAATGAGTTACTCCATGAATTTTATACCCGTTTATGGAAAATTTATCGATAGAGTAATAATCTCCATGGAATGCACTCGTGCATTCCTAACGATCGTGATAATATTCAAAAAAAATTAATCAATTTTTTCAGCTCTCTCGGTTAAATTACAAAATTTTTCGTACTCCATCACGCGAAGAAAGTTTTTCGTTTGAATTTCATCGGTACGAAACGAATTTTCATGTCGAATAATATTTCAAAAGCCAAGAAATATTAAGAACAAAAAGGTCGAAACTAAAAAATTCTTGCGAAATATTTATTCGATTTTGATCGACTTAATCGAATACCAATTATTAATGAACTGTACATGAAACATTTTCTTACATATTCGTTATATTACAAAGTAGCAAGCCATCATTTAAACTTCCTCGATTATATCTAATTATATTAAATTGATGAAGAGAAAGAACAAAAAAAATCAATCGCACCCCGATTGATTCTTTGTCTTATTCGCAACTTGTTAAAAACGGTGCTTCTTCCGTTTCTTTTCATTATTTCTACCGGTTGTCTCAGCATATATCGCTGTCATGTACTTACTTTATAATTTTGTAGTAATATAAACACGTGCACATAGATATCTCCATACGCACGGTCGTTTGAGAGATAAGTATGTATAAACTAGCAAGATCGACGATCGAACGGTTAGTATCGTAGATACATATAATAGTAATGTATACATTAGCTTACCCATGGCTTACGAGGTAACACCCGTGTATCACAGTTAAGAAACAAGAGTGAGAATCGCGGGATGTGTACAGAAAACGCGTCTTGAGACTCTCGAACTCATCGATTTATCCATGAGTCATTCTATGCGAAATAATCGGCGAATCAAATGAATGATTCGATTCAATATTTATCATTTTTATTTCGCTGCACCAGCTCGGCAGATTTCAATACTCCGATGTCATCCTGTATTAGGAAAGGATAATTACGTAAACGAGAAAGTTTTATCAATTTGAAAAAAGAAAAATCGAACGGAACAGACGATTCGATTACGTCTTGTGTTCGTTTGAAGAAAAAAAAAAACCGAATCATCGATTTCAGCTTCGTTTTCGAAAGATCGTTTTATCGAACTTTTATCAGTATTTGTTGGATGTTTCGTGAGTTTTGAACGGACAAGATGAAGCAATGGATGATTTTCAGCGATCTGAATTTCGGAGTTGCTGGATTAATATCGAAATGTCTCATATAACGGTGGAGTTTGATTGAAACATATACATATATAGTTATATCTATTGTAGATGTGTATATTATACGACGATACATACCTAAAGAAAAGGTTAAAGACCAGCACCATTGATCGTTGGGTGCATGGTTCGCCCATTAGACGTTGTACCAGACAAGGATCTCTGTGCGTAAATACACAAATATATACAAACCTATCACTTTCCAATTTCGCTGACCTACCGCAAAATATTGTACAGTTCTATCTCTGCGGCAACATTCTCGATTCGGTTCGCGGAGTTCAGTAACGCCCGCTCTTTCTCCCCAACAGCCTTGAAGATTTTCACACTATATCATTTCGCGTTTACTCAATCGCATTTTTTAATTATTTTTTTCACATCGTTTTTTTTCGTAGTATATTGCGTGGTGCAAGGCGAGTAATGAGACGCAGAAATCATTCGATGGAAACTGTCGATACATTCATTATACATCGAAGAGCAAAAACTAAAATTAAAATTGAAAAAAAAAAAAAAATAAATAAAACATCAAGAAGAGAGTTGGAAATAAAGTCCAGGGACCAAAAGTTCTTCATTGTTGTTGAGAGTCTCGTTTCACAAGAGTCTCTGTCAATAATAATTAATGAGAATACAATTTCTGGGACAAAAATAACGTTTGCACCGGATATATATGAAAAACGAGGAGATCATTCTCGTGCTTTACGTTGCTCTTGTGAAACGAATTAGCGAGTGTGACCGTGCACGATCTCTGAATCTCGATCTCGTCTCATTGGGATTTCTTTCTGAATTTGCTACGAGTGGTTGCGATTGTTCGTGCCAATTCGTGCTCGATATATCGAGCAAGGTGTGTGTATATATATATATGTGTTGCTCGTTTTTTTATTTAGCTCGTTCGAGAAGCTGCAACATCACAATAGGCTTTGCTCGTCGTCCATTTACTGCACATAGACAATGTATAGATAGATATAAAAATACTAAACAAATGTATTCTCCGTTTATACTTATAGATGGTTTTAACGCGAGACAGTTTACCATTTAAGAGTTTAAATGTCTCCACGGTATATGGCACAGCGAGAACAAAATCGCACGATTCACGAGACACGCAGAGAATCTCTATTGAAAAAGCTCTTAGCATCGCCCTCTCACCATTTTTTTTTTTTGTTTTTTTTTTTTCATCTCTTGTATTTCTCTTATTACAAATGTATATACATAGAAATGTACGAAGAATGAGCATTTATAATGTGTCATCGTCATAGAGAGTGCGATCTCACCACAGGCGTGGTTGACCAAGCGCAAAAAAGGCTTTATCGTGAAGCGTATAAAAGATGAAAAAAGAATGCACATATTAATGCGAATCAAGAAGTATATAAACACAATTATATCTCAATGGGTATAGGCTAGAACATCTCTATTCGAAAAGTTATTATGTTGAGAGTGTGCACGCACACGTTTAATAAAAATGTATGAAAATTCCAGTATATGCGTTGCTATTTTAATGAAAGTTTAGTCGTGTAATAAAATAATATTGAAAGATAAAAACAGCGTTGAAAGAAAAGCCACATCCCGAATTATGTGAAAAACTATATTCTCCTATCTCACACTTTAATTTTTTTTATATTTCATACAGATTTTATAGCTTTTATTTTTAAATGTTTCTTTTTAATGCCAAGAATGGATCCGTATTCGAAATTTTCGAAAAAAAAAGAAAAAAAAACAACTTCATTTATATTTTATATCTATAATTAGCATTCGTTTTATACCTAATGGGAAAAATGAATGGAGTCATTCTTATCAAGCTCGTTCCAGCTGAGCAACAGTCAAAAGAGCAAATGCAAAATAGCAATGTTTCTCTCGATCTCTACTCGCGCACAAACGGGAATAAAGATATCGTTTGAGGATATAGTCCTCGTTATCTGGAACATTTGAAAGAGTATTATTTTCTCGTGCGGTGTATAGAAAGATGCCGCAGTTTTGCTTCAATGGTTTGTTGAAGAGAGTCCAAAAAAGAAAAGAAGAAAAAAAAAGAATGAAGAAAAAGAAGAAATAAAAACAAAGAAAAATATCTTCGAAGCGTTAGAATATCTTTTACGATGATATGGAAAAAAATGTACCGGTGAACGTTCGCATTCTCGTTTGCGGGTGCGCCCTCTATGACAGTGGAATAGAAAGCGATGATTCTGTACACTATCACGGGCTATCTCACCGCTGCTCCTTTGCCCCTACAACCAATTAGCCGGAGGTCCTTGTCTACAATATATTTATACATTTATCAATATAGATATATACGTGTTAATAAATAAATTCTTTTTAACCGTATCTATAAACCTCATCATATCCCTGATCTTTCTCTGTCAATGTCATCAGACGGCGAGTTCAGTCAATCATTAAATACCTAAGTAGAAATACGGTATGGCTCCACTATTACAACGTTGTCTTTCTTCATGATATTCCATTAATGCTGTCATTAAAGCTCGACATCTAGGATCTCCTACTGATCGAGAAAGGGATCAGGAGAAAATGAAGGTAAGATAAAAACGAGAGAGAGAGAGAGAAAGAAATTCGTGATGATGCCAATATCGTGGTCTCCTGTACCTTCGACCATCATATCTTTATAAATCAGTGCTTCCCTCCTCTTTCTCTTTACGTTTTTTTTTTCCTCTCGTTTCTCTCACTCCTCTCATATTTGTTGGCATCTTTCTCACAATCTCATTCTCCGAGACGTGACCCGTTAACTCCATCTGTATCCCGAAGCTTTGGTCAAAAAACAAATAGAGTAGCAAGTGAAAGAAAAGAAGAACTGCGAGATAAAGAGTTGGATGCTGTCTCTCGATAACCCATTGTAGATTAGTTACATCTGGATGAGTTCGTGCCACGCAGATTACAGATACGAATCTTCATGGTTAGTGGTTGAGTCGAGAGAATAAGAGAAAGAGGGATAGAGACTTTGCTGATGCATTAAACCGAAACAGACCTTTAAAACGTATTAGCCACATCTCGAAACGTGCAGGTGCTTTGAGACCTCCATTGACAGTTATATATATTTCAACTTCTTCCCTAACCAGATAAATGAATATAGATATATTGTGTTTCTGTATAAATAATGTTGATGAACGAGGTAACTACGAACTCGTGATATTCTCAATGTATCTTTCATTAGAATCGTCTAATTGGTAAAAAAAAAAAACAAATGAGAGATTAACTGATAACCGATCCAATAGATAAATGAAGATTGTGAGAACAGCTGAAACATTCGGTAGATTTTTCACAACATTTGAATCGTTTTTTTTTTTTTTCAAACAAGTCACGCGCGCGTTACATTTATTTATCTTTTATCGCACGATCTTCTGACTCTCTTTTCTTTTATGAATTTTCAAATATAAACAAAATCCTGTTTCGCGTTGTTACGCAATGTGAAAAACTCTCCGGTGAATCTTGGAACCACAGATTCTTCGACTCTTTTCGACCAAAATGATGAAAATAATGCTGTCGAATTTCATTCACTCCATTTACATCGCTCATGCCTTTCGTTTTGTCGATAGACAATTATACTTATACATACTCGTGATGAATACGCAGCAGCCAATTTCCTGCAATTGTTGCCCACAGGCAGAGGATTCTCCACCTCCGCATTTGCGATTTTGCCTGTGGCAAATCATTCCGATCTTACAGTTCTAATTCAACCCCGAGGAAGTTGTGTTATTCTAGCATTCATTCCCGAGCTCGCGGGCTAGAAAATATTCCATTACTATTGCTCAACACATAGAGTTGATATCGTGAATTACTTATTGGTTACGCTTCGAAGAGAATACAGAGCGATCGCTGAGAGCAACGATAATCTCAATTTAATTGTTTTTATTCTTGCAAATTGAATTCGTTCCCTCTCTTACTTTGTTCCAACAATCCTTCATTACTTTTTTGTTTATCCAACGTAATGTTCAGATTATTCTTTAAATTAATAGAGCCGGTGCGCCCAAATGGTCTCTTCTAAACATCTTTCTGTTTGATTGAATTTCAAGTTATGCTTTGTGCCAATTATTCCCCGATTAACAAAACTTTTTTCAATTTCACATAGGATCGAATGAAACGTCAAAATTATTTGAACATTCGATTCAAAATCTCGAACAAAAAAAACAACAATTACATGAAAAATAATCACGATTGACCTGCATATTTTAACGAAGGTAAATAATAAATGAATCATTGAATAAAAGACATTCACGAATGTATCCTCATATCGTTCTCTCCCTGTTCTTTTTTCTCCACTTTTTTTCATCTCATTTCCCTCGTTCCCGAGACCTAAATAAGTAAATAAATATATATATATATATATATATGTATATGCATATCCCGTATATGTATATGAACATGACGTCCAAGAGGGCCGCTCCTCTTCTTCGCTCGTGGAGCATAAAACGAGTGAGACTCTCTCGATACGTTCAGAAAGCACCAGGATACACTGGTAACTCTTTTCGCGGACGTATACATAAAGCTCTCTGCGCTGCTCGTCCTCGGCTCTGTAATTGATTGTACGAGCTGTATAATGGTCCGAGCAATACGATGAGATTCTCCGGTGGAGGCGATGCTGGAACTCTCTGTCGCGTAACTCCATTTATTTATTGCTATCTAAGTGCAGCATCCAGGCATCTCGGTGTACCGTTAATCCGAAGAAAAAAAACAACAACAACAACAACAACAGCAACCACCCACATTGAAAAGTAATTTGAAAAATAGTGAGAAAGGTAACAGGATAAGGGAAGATGAAAAAGATGAAATCAGTTAATAATAAATAAAATTAATTGTTGAATCTACCGATTGAAATTCGATCACGAGTACCGAGGTATTCTCATTAGAAATGAAATTATAAAAATTCATACGCAGGAATTTTTCGCCAGATTTACAGGTATTTCAAGTTTTTTTTATTTTTTTATTTTTATTTTTTAATCCGTCTGCCCACACATCAAGAACGTGGTAAAATATCATTGAGATTAAATTTAGCACACCGGTATACTCAAACAACGCGAGCCATGTATCGATATGTGCGGTAACAAATCCTTCACTTATGAACATATACAATTCTACGACCGAATACGAGTTCAGGAATCAAGCCATGTTCGAAAACTCGATGAATTAGCGAAGCATAAAAATAATGAGAAACGCATGATTAACTTTTCGTGCTATCTCGTCTATGTGTATTCATCGATTCGCAATATAAATGCAATTAAACGCCTACTAATATTCACATGTGTTCTAGCTCCCCGCAAAGCGTATTACATTGATATCGCTTTATAAAAACGCACGATATTTGCGATTGTTGTTTACCCTCCTTTGCATTTTTTATTCGAAGAGCCAACGATTTCTCGTAAATCAGAAATTTAATAATAATATTCGGAGCAAAAAAAATTAGAAAAAATCGTCTCCCGTGAAAATCGATTATTCCACAATTGAATTTATGCTTTCCGGATAATAATTTTTTTTCTCTCTTTCATTATATGTGAGGAAAGTCCAAGGAAACTGTGAAAAACTTTGTCGATACAGAAAACCCTTTCGAGACAAGTTTTTTATTTTTTATATTTTACTGAACTTCGATCGGTGGGGACTATCAAAAAGTTAGGAAAACTGTCTCAGCGATTGATGCGCGAGCCGGTGCCTGGCTAAGCGGTCACCCAACCAAGTAACGTCATCGCTCGAGGCTGCTCAACTTGTGAAATCTTTGTTTTTCTTATCATAAAGTATATTTTTTTTCAGTTGAGAAAAGATAAGAAAAAAGAAAAAAACAACTCTCGGAAAACGATACGAGGCAAAAAGAATTCTTCGATAACTCCCGCCGTTTGAATTGAGAGGAATTTTATCAGAAAACGTGAGGCGTTAAATATTTATACAACATTCTCTTACTAATAAAGTAGAATATCAGATATCAAAACGTGACATTTTAATCTCCGTTTAATATTGAAGCCCAGGTTGATAAGATCAATGATACCTATAATTGATTGAAGAGTCGAGACTGTCGACAGATTTCAAGATGAAAAAAAAAGAGCGACTGCGGCGAAGAGGCTGGGGGAGAAGAAAAAAAAAATGGAAAATTATTAGAATAGCGAATGACCCATAAAATGTACACGCCTTGTGAACGTTTGCTTCATTGGTCGATCGAAGGACACACCACCAACCGAGTAATGTACACCGTATACCCGGCCGCCGAAAGGATAAAAGCTTGTCGAGACTGTATTATTAACAATTCTACGGTCCATATTGTACATTGATAAAATGTTTTATGTTAATGCATGAAACGTATGGTGGAAGCTTCGGTGTGGGTATGTAGAAATATATTACATTGTCGTTCAAAAGTTTAGAAGCAGCTCAGTATATTTTACAAGAAATTATATAATCAAATGAAATTGGAAAAAAATAATTCACGATTTGATGCATTAGCTTTGATGCAAACAGTCAAATAGCTTCATCAAGATTTCTATTAACTTTTGTCATTGGATGGAATTTTTTTTTTTTTTAACAATCTCCATTCGTAGTGGATACACTTGATGTTACGTCCGAGGGAAGATTTGTGGATGTTTATTGGAGACACTGAAACAAAATGATTGTTTAAATAACGGTGTTTCCAAACTTTTCAGCTATAGTGTATGCAAAAGTCCATGAACAGGCGCAGACAGTCACACGTTCGGCCAAGAAAATCGGTCATTTTCAATCGCTATGAATCTGTTTGCTCCCCTATCATAGCAAAAGATCAATGAAATAAATACATTCGCCTTCTATGATACTCTGCGTTTCAGATATATATCATAAATACATAAATATATTTATACATATATAGCGATAAGTATGTATAATATGAATTTATTTCGAAGTATTACAGTCGATTTTGTTCACCTGGTTGATGGAGTGCAAATACAATTTTAAATTGCTTCACCATATATGGTATTCAATGCGTTCGTGCATACACGAGTAAAATCATGCTAAGATTTATAAAGATAGGCATTTTGCAGACACAGGAAAAATTTTATCGGTAGAATTATGATTATTGCATGAAAACACGATTTTTATCATTATTAAAAATAAAACACGTTAGATTCGAGTAAATTCCTTGCATAATTAATTTCAGTTTGAAACTTCAACTCTTTTTATGGCTTTATTATTGCCAAACTACTAGTTTGAATTGCCTAAGAAAGAATTATAAATGAATTTAAAATTTTATCGCGAGCAAGAAAGCAATGGAATTTGTATACTTCTTTTTCCAATGATTGAGAAAAACGTTGGTGCGATATTCCTCGATACATCGATCAATGATTTGATTGATAAGACAAAATTGAATGCTTTGGCGATTGATTTATAGGCTAATTGATTGATACTCAATTTATGTAATTGTAGGACACGTAATCGGTTCATCGAAATTGTTATTTATCGTTCGGTTGTATATACATAAATTTTTATCATCGATCTGTCACGACAACGACAACGATCAGTTCCCATGATATTTTTTTTATTAGCTCTGAAAAATATTGATGATTATAAAAGAGTATTTTTTTTTTTTTCTTTCCTGAATATTTCGTCTCAAGTACGAGTTCCGGATTTGTTTCAAATTCCTAACAACATTTGCATTTTTAATATTAAATCGATGAATAAGGATCGATGGTGTTCAACGGTGTGACGACGATAACCCCGCGGGTTTCGGGTGATAACCTTTAATCATGTGTAAGTATCCACGCCATATAGAAACTAGCGATGCGGAAACATCAGGCGATCTACACATAGATATTTATATATATAAAACCAAACGAATGTATATGTTGAAAAGCAAGTGGCAAATTATTGTAACGAGAGTGCACGCCCTCGCATTTCCACCCAACCCATAACGATCCATCACCGCTTTTTTTTCTTCTCATTTCATACAAAGTGCAAGCATTATCGAGTCTCACAACAATTTTCAAATTACAAGAAAACATTATCGGTAAAGATAAATAATCGAATTGACTTGACTGTCGAAAAAAGAAAAAAAAAAAAAAAAAATGTATTCGAACCACTGTAAACGTGTTTTTTACTCCAAGATGATTGAATATACAATTCATGATCATTGGAGAAACACATCGCGATTGTTACTCGTAATTTCTCATTTATTTTTTTACATCAAACACTCGACTCGAGCAACGACGTACAGAAAATATTTACCAATGCGCATGAACGTTTGAATATTCTCAATATTTACGTTTTTTTTTTCTTAATTATTAAAATAATATTTCATACAATTTGAATCGTGCTTTATCAATTATTACGTTTTTTTTTTTTCGTCACTGAAATATCGATACTTCAACCTTTCGACAATGCAGTTCACATTTCGTTAACGACACGAGTTTATCTATGAAGTTCATTAATTCTGGCAGCCTTTCGTCCCCGGTATACATTTGTTCTACGCCGACTATACAGCTTTGCCGGAGTCATTTGTCACGAGTCACGATGCGAGAGACACCCCCTGGAGAACATGAGTCAGATTTGAACTAGGAACAAGTCTAGCACAGATCAGATTATCGAAGGACTTGAGATAAACAGCGGTTTCTCAACACCTGGGAATTTATTAAAATGACCCGAAGTGCAATCGGAATTTAGGGACTCGAATGAAGGACACTTTCATTAGGAATAAGAAAAAAAAAAAAAGAAAGAAAGAAGAAAAAAAAACGTGCCAAGCGGTGTACTGGAAGGAAATTCTTGGTACCAAAACGATCCGCAATTTTGCATAGCCACGTCGTGAATTGGAGAATGCGGAAAAACTCACCAGTTTACGAAAGAATTACGGGAAAACATCATATATCGACTATCGTTTGCTAAAAAAAAAAAAAAAAAAAAAAAAACTCAAGTAAACGTCCATAAACTCGTTCAAGGATTTTACGAATCTCTGGATGAAATAAACGCTTTACAAGTAGTCACTCGTATTATTCGAATGAATTTACATAAATATATTACGTATATATTATACGTAAAAAAATAAATACGTAGAAGGGATTTGAGAAATTTGTCGAGATTTGACGTTGCACGCACGTCGAGAAATAACGCTCTTCCTTCTTTCTTTTTCTCATCCAAGCATCGTTCTTATTTCCGATATTACGATACTAAATCCAGGCTAACGGGTCAAACGCTAACGTTTAGATTTATCCATAAAATATATCGCGACGTTGGTTTTGCGAGTTTCGTCTCTCTTCATCCACATACCCGAGAATATATATTTACGCGCATTTTCGCTCCATCATTTTTTCGAATCCTTCATTATACCGTACACTTTATTGCCATACGACTTAAAAGCAAATTATAATGTTTTTCAAAACGTATTTTTCCTACAATTGCTATGAAAAATTTAACCTGCTCCGTGCACGTGCGCGCGACCTTCGTAAAAATCTTTTGCCTCCAGCAATATGTGTATTTGAAATATTCGATAAATAGATACGCAGGAATATAAAGTGCTTGTGGTTTATCGATATTAGGAACTCGAACGTTAGCTCCAGGCGAAATTGTGAAATATTATAAATTATAAATGTACGATATTTAATTATATTGCTGACTAAATAAATGAGCTTTATTGAATTCTCATATTTTCATTATCCCGATGCATAATGATCACCTGAAAATTAATTGATTCCTTCCCTTTCAGAATCCAAAAAATCGGTTTCTCAATTTGATTTTTAATTTCCAATCGTAATCTCTGTCAATTTGTTATTCCACGAAGAGATTCCATGAACATTCAAAATGCTTTTGTTGTCGGTAAATTGAATTATATCAATAAAAAATTATATCAATTTTTAGAATTATATCAATATAATTACCAAACGCTTTATATTGCGAAGCAAAACGTCTCTCAGTGTTTTAAACTTATAACACTGTTACACAGAGACACGTAAACGTATAAACACGCGCACGTGGAGTTTGCGAACTTGACGTGACGGGAAGCAACAACGAGAAATTCCACGTGAAATAATGAACAACACCTTTTCTACTAGGGAGAATCTCTTTTTTTAACCCCTCTTGACAGTTCATCACTGTGTTATACTTCGAGGGTGTCAACTTACAGAACGATCAGTGCAAAACACTTCGAAATAATCTTTTGCGATCTTCAAATTCAGCCTCGTAAGCAGAACTCATTAGTTTACCGATTTTTTTTTTCATCTTTTCTATCAACTAGTTCGAATCGAGTGTCTCAAAAATTGACAATTTTCACGAAAGTTCGGCACTTTTTTCAGCGCTGATATGCTTTTTTTTTTTAGTGTACCAATGAATCGACTGAGCTCGGTCAAACTTGTCGAAAAAAAAATATCCCAGTTTACGTTCGTATTATTCGTTCGAATTTTGCCTCAATTTCTCCAATTCTCGGAATGCTCATTCAATGCTTTCTCGATCAGAAAATAATTGGAATATATATTCCTTTGAGTATAATTATAAGAATTAAAAATCTAAGCATTCTTGATAACAATGAGTAAAAAAGTATCTTACTTAGTCTGAAAAGCGTTGAGTAAATTGCTATACAGTCACTGAGTATCCACGTTGTAGCGTGTGGTGTTATTGTAGCACGCTTCGTCCTAATGGGATCCTTTTATTATACTTAACGTTGCATGCACGAATAGGTCCGCGAGAGAGCGCGTCACACACGTGGATAATTACTTAAGGATCGCGAAAGCGCGCTCGCAACGATTCTTGCGAAATTTTATGTCGAGAAGGCTTCAAAAAAATTAAGGAAACTCGAGTTGAGGGGCGGTGAATGATAATTTTTTAATCAAGTAATTATGGCTAAATATTTTTTTCGAATAGCCAAAAAATACAAAGTTTTATGGAAATTATATATACTTCTCGATTAATCTAATTCAATGAACCAGACTTCAAACGACTGATACAATATGAAATGACAATAAATCTGTCAAAAGCCAATCAGGACCCCTTGTTAAGGGAGTTCATCTGGTACCGAGCAAGTCAAAACCCAAAACTGTCACGACTAGCGTAGTCGGCTCAGTATGATTAGTGTGTTTAACCTCCAAAGTTTAACCTCCTTCTTCGAGACAAATTAATTTATTCCGAACCTCATAAGTATCGAATGGATTTTGTGAAGTGGTAAAAAGATTTTTTAGATATTTCTTAAGCATTTATAAAAGTTTCGTACGAAACTGTTTGTCAATGCTTGCGAATTTCATGTTTACAGACGGGAAAACGACAGAAACGCATAAGGAACCGTGTTAAATATTGGGAAATCTGTTTTTATTAATTTCTCTCAAACAAAGTATTCTAAGGACTTGAAATTTTGACAGGTGATCTAGTTGATATTGATAACTGTATTCAAATTTTTTAATCAATATCTGTTTGTTAATTCGATTACCAGATGAACTCCCTTAAATACGAAACTCCCGAATCCCGTGGAATTCATTTTATCGATTTTATCCTATTCTTTTTCCACTCTCTATGTTCAGTTTCGTATCCATCGCATGGGAAGTGCAAAAGGCGGAGTGTCACTGGTTTTGATAAAATAAATTCCAACCGGAGGGGACCGTTTAGAACGTCCACCCATCATACCAACTCTACCTCTGCATGGACCTGTATAGCGGTTATCTCTGCGCCTGCATTTCAAGCCCTTAAAGCCTATTCGAGAATTGATTGATTCCGCGAAAAGCCAAAAAGCTCGACCATGAGAACAAGATCCAGCAAGGAGGCCATCTAAGACGACACAGCCCGGTTGACTCGTGCCACCGTTGACATAAAAGTCTGTGTGGCCGAGAGGTTCCAACAGACCTAACCGATTCCCATTCGTGTGAATTACTTGCACGTTCCTTGCACTCCTTCTTGATAATCGACCCGGGGACTTCTTATCTCTGAAATATGAAAAAGCTGGATCTAAACCTAAATGAGAAAGAAAAAAAAAAGAAAAATTGAATAAAAGTCATGCGTTAGTAGATCATTTTTATGAATCCAAAAGACAGAAATTCCTGGAACATTCGGTTTCAATGCACAAAATTATCATCGGTATTGGACAGACTGATCGACTTGCAATGAAGACCAACGGGAAGAGAAAAATCGAAAGATTAAGATTTAAATTCACATTTTTTATTCAAACCATTTTGTCGTGTAAGCAATTTGAGAGAAAAGAAAAGGAATGAAGCCATATTCGAAGGGTAAAAGTACATGACAGTGCAGCCGAGCTCGCGCAAGCTTTCCAATGAAGTATGTACGTAAAATTAACATACTAAAAAATCAACTCGAATCACCCAAAATCATCGAGAACTACAATCGTGAAAAAGTTTATTAAAAATATTTACCGAAAAGTCGATTGACCTTGCCACCGGTAACTCTGAGCCCAGCGGCTCCCATTACATGAGCACCCAACGAATGACCAACGAGCGTAGTCGAACAGAGTTTGAGGTTAGCGTATGTGCGTAAGAAATCGATCATTCGTGCAATTTTGATTCCAGCCGTCACCACGTTTTTTACTGCCATATCATAACGAGATATGCTCAACGAACTCCAATCCACCGCAATCACGTTTATTTCTTCCGGAGCGTTCAAGTATTCTGTTAATTGAATTGTAAAGAAGAAATTTCAGTCTATTCGAAATTTTATTTATCACGATACTTGGGATTGCAATTTCCAATAATATACTTAAGATTTTTCAAACTCTTCTGTACTTTTAGGTATTCTGATTGTTCGCTGACGTAATGTAATTAATTGTGCATGACTAGTGCTAATGTTTTTGTTATTGTAATTGAAAAAATCTATCATTGGTTTAACCACTTTATACAAAAGTGCTAAACACGATGGAGAAAAAAAAACTCATTTTAACAGTTGCCACAGCAGTAATTATTCATTTGAAAAATTAAAAATATTTCAACGAAAGGTACGTTTCGAACGTTGCTTTTAATGACGCAACGTAACAACAAAAATTCAATTTACGTAAACATAAAGAAAACATCTTTTGATCAACCACATATGCCATTGTGGGAGGGGGGGGGGGGGGGGGCAACGATATTGCTATATAATCTTCACAATATCTTAAGGTATTACATAAACCAAAACGCTAGATTTTTATCGGACGGCTCATTTATTCTGACAAAAAACACTGCGGTTGAATGAATAAAAGCATCAAATGCTGTTTGAATCATCGATTTTTCTTCTCTGGGCAAGATTTATTGGAATTGAATGGTATTTCGAATCGATAGTATTTTCAAGATTAAAAGGATTGAAATTCTCCAATTCGTTGAACCATAATCAACTGCTTGAGGATTTAAAAATGCAAATGCAAAAATGCGATAATTTTGAAATGATTGAAACGTAAAAACTTACGGTCACGAATACTGGTAACCGGTGCAAAATTGGCATTGATGAAGTATCCATGAGTTATGAAAACTGTTGGATTATTTCCTTGGAAATAGCTGTCTCGCACGGATTCCCGTGAATCAATTTTAAGCTCTTGACCATCAATTGGTTTTTTTTTGGTGTAGAGATAAAATAAAACGTGATTCTTAGAGGGTTTGTCGTCATGTTCTCCTGTAAGTGCGAGTGCTTGAAGTATTGCATCTGATTGTTGGAGTGTGATGAAAATTTCTTCTGGGCTTTCCCTATGATCAGGAACCCATTCTCGTCTAGCAGAATTACTGTTGTTATTTCTATCAATAACATAGATGCTGTTTCTTGGTAGATCAAAACTTCGGCCGAAAATTGCTGTTAAAATATGATTTTCATTTGATTAATTTTTGTTTTATGGTTTTTTTTAAATTTATTTTCGAAAAATCTGGCTTTTCGAATTTTTATAGTAATTTTTACGTACCGAAATAAAGGTAGAGGATGTAACAACCGATTGATATACGAAGATTCATTTTTGTCGTTGTCAATTTGGTCTTTCCGCTGCACTTTTATACACGAATTTAACAACGAAAGAAAAAAATTTCAGACGCAAATGATGGCAGGGAAAAAATGACATTCGATGTAAACATTTGTATGTTTATATCTGCTGTAAGGTGATTCTGTTCAATTCAGAAATCATATATATGTTTTTAGATACGTCACGTTCGACTACGTGCATAATAAATGTAAACGATTATCGAAACATCCAAAGAATACATCGTTTGAAGATGACTTCTTTTGTGAACGTCACGCATTTACGTTGAACAGACCACATTTTTTTCCATTCAATTCTGCACTATCAGCTCATGAATTTGTTCAATTTTCTCGAGTCATAATTTCGCTCTGGTCAACCGATCGAAAATTAAATGATGAAAAAATGAATCGTGACGTCATTGCTGATTAGCAATAAGCGAACTGTGCATGTTTTCGAATGTTATTTTTAACTAAGCATTCCTGAAAGAAAACGATGATCGATCTGTAATTTATTAAAAATATTTATGAATTTCAACGAAATATATTTTCCACGTTATCTGGACACGTTATTATCGTTCTTGAATGGCGCTGCGTTCGTAAAAACCTCTTCATTGGCAATAAAAAAAAAAAAAAAAAATTGAATATTTCCAACATCCAATTCGAAATGAATTTGATTACGTGTTCGAGTGCATTTCATTGAGGCATACACCATACACTTGATTCATTCACAAATTTGGAGTTAAGATTCGAAACGGATGACCCGAGAATCTTTTCAGTACTTCATTTCACTGAAAATGAATTATTTTCTAGGTTTTGAAATAGGACATTTCGAATTTTCAAATTTCGAGATCTGATTCGTTACAGCTGCAGACCAAAAGTTTGTTGAGTACACCCATCGAGTTTGCTATCGGCCTAAAAAGTCGTGCAATTAAAAATGCCGTTTAATTTTTTTTTTTCCAATTCAGAAGCATAATATTCATGTTATTGAAAATAAAAATCAATAATTTTGACAATTTCTCGAATAAAATCATTTGACTCCGGGATTCAGTGGATCGTTGACACGGGTTGAACCGGTATATATTTTTTAATAATATTCTTCATTTAATACTTTGTTTCTGTCGCAATACAACTGCGTAAGGTGGGGAGTCATGGGTTTTGAGATAGAAAAGGCCAGTTGTGTTGATCTCATTAGAACGTCCCCCCATTAAACGAACTACGCCTCTGCAGTGACCTGTGTAAGGGCTTTCACCACGCCTGCATCTTATAGCTTTAAAGCCTATTGGGGAATTGAGCGATTCCGCGAAGTACCAAAAAGATCGACCATGAGAACAGGCTCCATTGAAAATGGAATCCCCGAGAGCACAGCCTGGTTGTCTCGACCCACCGTTGGGATAAAAGTCTGCATGGCCAAGAGGTCCTAAAAAACCTAACTTATTCCCATTTGTGTGAATTACTTGCACGTTTCTCGCACTACTTGGTGACAGTCGATTTTTCAAATTTGTATCTTCGAAACTTGGACCAGCTGGATCTAGTGCTAAATTGAATTTAAAAAAAAAAGGAGATTAAAATGTATGAAAGTTGCGTAATAACGTTAGTAGATATTTATTGAAATGTTCCGGTGCTTTTCTCTGTGCCAGGATTTCATATGAAAGAGTGTAAAATTGGTTCACCATGAAATATGAAGTGAAAAAAAAAATTGATACCGAAATAATGTAAATAAATATTTTGAAATGTAAAGTATCGATTTCGGTCTTTAAACATACAATTAATCGATTGATAAGGAGATAAAACAATTGATTGGTTTCGAGTAAAAGAAAAAATGTACTGTTTAAATTGAAAACATCGAATAAGCATACGAAAAACCGAAATTTTGTATCTTCCAAAAATATCTGAATCTAACAATGAATGAATTTTTTACAAAAATTTACCAAAAATTTGGTTGACCATGCCCCTAGTATTTCTCCCAGCGACTCCCATTATATGAGCACCCAGTGAATGACCAACGAGCGTAGTTAAATAGAGTTTTAATTTGGCATTGCTCCTTAAAAAATCGATCATTCGTGCGATTTCCATTCCTACCGATTCCACTTTGTCCACCGCCCAGTTATAAAAGGATATACTGTACGAGCTCCAATCGACCGCTATTACGTTTATTTCTTCCGTACCATTCAAGTATGCTGTCAATCCGAAGTCACAACAAGAAATTGAGTTTCACATAAACGAAAATAGAGGTTTAATCCGTTCAACACTTTATTCATTACATTTTTTCAAATTCCAGCTATTCTAACTATGTTGAAAAGATTAATAAAATAATAAATAGTAATTTTTTATGGTGTTTTTTGTTTGTACTTTCAAAAAAATCTTTCATCGTTTTATCCTATATACATATATATAGTGAAAAAGATCTTGGTACAAACGTAAATATTTGAATGAAATGTGGCTTGTCAAAAAATGTTTCAATCACTATTTTCTAAAGATCACGTTAAAATTATTTTCAATGAAATCGATACAGACTCACGGATGTTCCAATGATTTTTAGGCTGCTATTTTAATAACATTAAACGCGGTTAGAAATTGGAACATTTTGGTTATCATCAAAAGCCAGCATGCAGAATAAAAGAACTCGCAAATGACACGTGATTCGATTGAATGAATGAAACAAATATTACCAATTTACAAAAGTTGTATCTAATAGAAAATTTTGAAAAAATTGTATCCCAGAAGTTTCAAGTTTCAAGATAAAGAAAATCTTCAGAATATTTTTCTTGTATCATACGATTGTTAACTTTTTGAATAATTTAATGTAAACGGTCGAAATAAGAGATATTATTTGAATGTTCAAAAGGAAAAACTTACCGTCACGAACACTAGTGACAGCTTCAGAATTGATAGTATTTAGGTATCCATGAGTAATAAAAACAGTTGTTATCTCTCCTTGGAAATGACTGCTTCGCAAAGATTCCAGTGAATCAATTGTGATCATTTGAGCACTTGTCGGATTGTCTTTGGTGTAAAGATAAAATAAAACACGGTTGTCAGGACGCTCGATGCTATGTTCTACTTTAAGTGCGAGTGCTCCGAGTATTTCACCATGATGTTCGAGTCCGACAAACGTATTTTTTGGGCTTTGACTATATTGAAGAACCCATCCTCTTTTACCAGAATGTAAACTTTTAGCAAGTAAAACTGCGAAATTTTTTTTTTAATTGCAATAATTCAAGTTTAATGGTTTTCTTCAAATCCTGCAACCGTTCAATATTTCCAATATTTCAAGCTTTTATGGTAATTTTCACATACCGAAATAAACGCTGAGGATGTAACAACCGATTGTTCTGCGAAGCTTCATTATTGTGGATGTTAATTCAATTTCTTCGTTTCACATTTATATACGAAAATCGAACAAAGACAAAGTTTTTACGTGCAAATGGACGCAGGTCAACAATCATATCCATTTCTATAAACATTCTTCTGTTTCTTTCTATGGCACGCTGATTCTATGGCACGTTCATAACGATTACCACGTTTCAGTCTGATTTCTCATTATTCCATTCGGAGTTATCTTTTGTTTTCAGGTGCATCACGTCCGAATGCATTCGGAAAGAATCCGAATGATCGTCAAACAAACTCTTTGTCGATGCAGCTAACGTTTTTTTTTCTTTTTTTAAATTTCACATAACCAAATGTTTTTGAATCGACAACTATCATTTCTATTCCTTTTATTTTACATTAAAATGAACTTCACCCCCATGAGTGGCCAATCACCACGGGAATAAAATAGCAATCAAATTCAATCAAAATTTCGAACTTTGATAATGCCCACACCATTTTTTTTATTTATTTTTTTCAATTATAGTTAGAAATGAGCATGCAATGTTTGCCGTTGTTTTCATTATGACATAATCGAGAATAGATCAATCAAAAAATTCATCGTGACCTAATAATAACTTTCCGGCGTTTCGCAATCATTTACGATTCCCAATGTTGTCATTACGTAAGCATTAATGTTTGAGAAGCGAATGCTTGCCCCTGATTTTCTTCCACGTTTGAGTCGGCAATTCCAAATATGTAAACTGCTAAATGATAAACATAATAAACAAAAAGACCGAGGTAAGTGATAGCGGTATGTTTAAAATGGTAAACGACTGATCGTCACTCAAACAAGATTGAGTCCCAGACTAGATCGAATGAAATACCGCAAAATGATAGGCTGTATAGAAAATGATATTCATAACAGAATTTTACTTCATTGAAATGGAGTATTGCTCGTTATCTTTCATTGCAACGATTCTTGATCGACAGCACGATTATCGATATCACCATAAAAGATGTAATTCCGGAAAAGACTGATTTTGTATTATTGGACTAAGTAGCACCAAAACAATTGAAATGAAAAAAATTGCTTATACCCTGAAGAAAAAAATTCGTCAATTCAACAAAATTTTCAAGTTGACTAAAAAAATGTATTGAGCTATTTTTTTCATTTCAGAAATGACAGCGTGTTCGTTAGTTGCTTGGCAATTTTTATAAAGTTTCATTTTCATCTGTTTACTGATTCGTGAGCGACAGACATTCAAATGCACAGTCAAGCAAACTTCTTGCCCCTTCCTCCACTCAAAAGATTTGATACATATGTATATCACGGAATGAAGGAATCTTCGTGGTAGCGTGACAAAGTTATTCAAAGCATCAGTTTTCAGCGACGTGAAGCGAAACTTAGGTATACGCGTATACATAGGTGTCCCGTATAGTTTTATTTATAAGAGCCGAGGCTGGTTACAGATCGACAAGAAAGATTTCTCAACACTTTTCACTGGACGTACGATGAGACTGACGATTTGCGAGGATCGCGCGCGAGAGGATTCTCCTCCCCGCGTGACTAATAGCTTCGTTTCTCTCGATACATCATCGTGCATATATATATATACATACATCTCACTTATATTTCCTCGAGCCTCGAACGAGTTGTCATAATTAAAGTACGCGTATGCTTATCATAATCGAATTTCACCATAACGAAAGAAAATGAATAATAAAATGAAATTGATGAAAATAAGATGAAACGAATTAGTACTGCATTAAGAATTTTTTAATTTTTTTATTATTGATTACGAAGGAAATGTTGAATCAATCGATAGTATGAATAGAGTTATCAACCCCTATTAGTCACGGTTCTATTATGAATTCTTGTTGCAGAGAATAAACTTAAAAATCAATCTGTCGATCGTTTATTTACCATAATTAATTGCTAGCTTTAGAAGAAATGACGTTTATTTTCCATCGTTATATGTTGTTTAATTAAGAAATTCATTTTCTTGTATTTCTTTCGCAATGAGATGCTTTCGAATTTCTTTTTCAATGTCTCAACTTCACATATTCTTCTATTGCAAATCTACGAGAATCTTTATTAAGGAGATTCCGTAAAAAAGGGAAAATGTTAAGAAATTGATCAAATTTGGTGATAATGTTCTGAAGAACATTTTTTTTCAGAATTTTCTTCCACTCAGTTATCCAGTAATTAACCATTGAAGCAGATTTCTTATGCCCGGAATTTATGCCTATATATATGGAAACGCGATGCTTATACACGTGAACTTTAATGCTCAATTACTCGATAACTGTGTAGAAGAAAAATCTGACAAAATTTGTATTGTCAAATTTGGCACTAAAGAATATGTTTAACAAATTTTATAAAATTCTGAACTTTTTGAAATTTTTTATTTTTGTAAAATGATTTAGCATGGCAACATTGTATCGCCTGTACCGAAACTCCTTAATAATTAGATAATTGGGAAGATAAAAATGTTGTTTAACCTTTTTAAAGTATGGTGTAGAATAATTTCCGAGATTGCAGACGAACAATTAAGTATACTCGTTGAAACGAAATGTATCCACTAAGTAATTCGTTTCCGTGTATATATCCCTGCACGAATAAAGTGCCCTAGATGCAACAATTAAACCATAATTCATAAGATGATAGTGCCTTAAAAGCTCATGCTCATTCACATTAAATGGTTGAGCGAGAGGGATAAAAATGAAAAAAAAAAAAAAAAAAAAAAAAAAAAAAAAAAAACTCTTTTATGCAGGATGTTTTGCAAGGAATTTTCGTTCCGGCTCTGCGTACGAGAAGGTATGCAAATGGCATATCACGTTTTTGTACACAGAGACTCGAAACAACAAGAACAATCACGAAATAACGTTTTACGTTTAAAACCGTGTCGAATGATCCCGAGTCTGTTGAACGATCCATTTTCCATCTAATTAGGTCACCCGTCACTTTGTCTTTTGTATATGTACACGCTTTATAATTGCGAAGCAAAACGTCTCTCGGTGTTTTAAACTTATAAAACTGTTACACAGAAACACGTAAATGTATAAACACGCGCACGTGGAGTCTGCGAACTTGACGTGACGAGAAAAAGTGACGGGAAGCAACAACGAGAAATTCCACGTGAAATAATGAACGACACCTTTTCTACCAGGTAGAATCTTTCGTATCTTATGGCTACAAAAAGCGCTCTTTTCTCTCCTTTAGGCAATACACGTGCGAGAACGCGTGGAACTCTTTTTGTTAACCCTTCTTGACAGTTCATCACTGTGTTATACTTCGAGGGTATCAACTTACAGAACGATCAGTGCAAAACACTTCTAAATAATCTTTTGCGATCTTCAAATTCAGCCTCGTAAGCAGAACTCATTAGTTTACCGATTTTTTTTCATCTTTTCTATCAACTAGTTCGAATCGAGTGTCTCAAAAATTGACAATTTTCACGAAAGTTCGGCACTTTTTTCAGCGCTGATGTGCTTTTTTTTTAATATACCAATGGATCGACTGAGCTCGGTCAAACTTGTCGAAAAAAAAAATATCCCAGTTTACGTTCGTATTATTCGTTCGAATTTTGCCTCAATTTCTCCAATTCTCGAAATGCTCATTCAATGCTTTCTCGATCATAAAATAATTGGAATATATATTCCTTTGAGTATAATTATAAAAATTAAAAATCCAAGCATTCTTGATAACGTTGAGTAAAAAAGTATCTTACTTAGTCTGAAAAGCGTTGAGTAAATTGCTATACAGTCACTGAGTATCCACGTTGTAGCGTGTGGTGTTATTGTAGCACGCTTCGTCCTAATGGGATCCTTTTATTATACTTAACGTTGCATGCACGAATAGGTCCGCGAGAGAGCGCGTCACACACGTGGATAATTATTTAAGGATCGCGAAAGCGCGCTCGCAACGATTCTTGCGAAATTTTATGTCGAGAAGGCTTCAAAAAAATAAAGGAAACTCGAGTTGAGGGGCGGTGAATGATAATTTTTTAATCAAGTAATTATGGCTAAATATTTTTTTCGAATAGCCAAAAAATACAAAGTTTTATAGAAATTATATGTACTTTTCGATTAATCAAATTCAATGATACAGACTCCAAACGACTGATACCATGAAATGACAATAAATCTGTCAAAAGCCAATCAGGACCCCTCGTTAAATACGAAACTCCCGAATCCCATGGAATTCATTTTATCGATTTTATCCTATTTTCTTTTTTTTTCCACTCTCTATGTTTAGTTTCGTATCCGTCACATGGGAAGTGCAAAAGGCGGGGGGGTGTCACTGGTTCGGATATAATAAATTCCATCCGAAGGACGCCGTTTTCTAGAACGTCCACCCATCATACCAACTGTACCACTGCATGGACCTGTATTGCGGTTATCGTTGTCCCTGCATTTCACGCCTTTAAAGCCTATTGGAGAATTGAGCGATTCCGCGAATAGCTCAAAAGCAACATTATGAGAACAAAGTCCAGACAAGAAGACATCCCAGATGACACAGCACGGTTGTATCATGCCACCGTTTACATAAAAATCTACATCGCCAAGAGGTTCTTCAAAACCTAAAATACGCCCATTTGTGTGAATTACTTCCACGTTTCTCGCACTACTTGGTGTCAGTCGATTTTCAATTCTCGACAGCCCGTAGAATTTAGCCCTACCATCGAAAAGTGGACCAGCTGGGTCTAGTGCTAAATTGAATTTAAAAAAAAGAGAGATTGAAATTTATGAAAGTTGCGTAATGACGTTTGTAGATATTTATTGAAATGTTCCGGTGCTTTTCTCTGTGCCAGCATTTCATATGAAAGAGTGTAAAATTGGTTCACCATGGAATATGAAGTGAAAACAAAAAATTGATAATGAAATAATGTAAATAAATATTTTGAAATGTAAAGTACTGATTTTGGTCTTTAAACGTACAATTAATCGATTGATAAGGAGATAAAACAACTGATTGGTTTCGAATAAAAGTAAAAATGTATTGTATAAATTTAAAACATAGAATAAACATACGAAAAACCGAAATTTTGTATCTCCCAAAAATATCTGAATTTAACAATGAATGAATTTTTTACAAAAATTTACCAAAAATTTGATCAACCGTGCCGGTAGCTTCTCTCCCAGCAACTCCCATTATATGAGCGCCCAGTGAATGACCAACGAGCGTAGTTAAATCGAGAATTAATTTCGCATTGCTCTTTAAAAAATCGATCATTCGTGCGATTTCCATTCCTACAGATTTCACTTTGTTCACCACCAAGTAATATATTGGGGAAGAACTGTACGAGCTCCAATCGGCCGCTATCACGTTTATTTCTTCCGTACCCTTCAAGTATGCTGTCAATCCGAAGCCACAATGAGAAATTAAGTTTCACAGAAACAAAAATTAATGGTTTAATCCGTTCAAGACTTTGTTCATTACGTTTTTTGCAAATTCCAGTTATTCTAAC
Organism: Campoplex capitator; assembly: GCA_037576405.1. Lineage (NCBI taxonomy): Eukaryota > Metazoa > Arthropoda > Insecta > Hymenoptera > Ichneumonidae > Campoplex > Campoplex capitator. Next base: position 11,440,966 of record JARBWI010000004.1, on the reverse strand, counting down.
TATTTTGATACGATTAAGAAATAGTCATTTTTTATTGTGTTTTTTGTTTGTAATTTCAAAAAAATCCTTTATCGTTTTATCCTATATATATAGTGAAAAAGATCTTGGTACAAACGTAAATATTTGAATGAAATGTGGCTTGTCAAAAAATGTTTCAATCACTATTTTCTAACGATCATGTTAAAATTATTTTCAACCAAATCGATACACACCCACAGATGTTCCAATGATTTGCAGGCTGGTATCTTAATAACATTGAACGCGGTTGGAAATTGGAACATATTGGTTATCATCAAAAGACAGCATGCAGAATAAAAGAACTCGCAAATGACACGTGATCTTATCAAATCTTACCAATTTACAAAAGTTGTACAGAAAAAAAAAAATTGTACCCCAATAATTTCAAGATTCAAGAAAATGAAAATCTTTAGAATATTTTTCTTGTATCAAACGATTGTCAACTTTTTGAATAATTTAATGTAAACGGTCGAAATAAGAGATATTATTTGAATGTTCAAAAGGAAAAACTTACCGTCACGAACACTAGTGACAGCTTCAGAATTGATAGTATTTAGGTATCCATGAGTGATAAAAACAGTTGTTATCTCTCCTTGGAAATGACTGCTTCGCAAAGATTCCAGTGAATCAATTGTGATCATTTGAGCACTTGTCGGATTGTCTTTGGTGTAAAGATAAAATAAAACACGATTGTCAGGACGCTCGATGCTATGTTCTATTTTAAGTGCGAGTGCTCCGAGTATTTCACCATGATGTTCGAGTCCGACAAACGTATTTTTTCGGCTTTGACTACGTTCAAGAACCCGTTCTTTTTTACGAAAATTTATACTTTTAGCAAGTAAAGCTGCAAAAATATTTTTTTTTTCATTGTAATTATTCAAGTTTGATGATTTTCTTCAAATCCTTCAACGGTTCAATATTTCGAGCTTTTATGGTAATTCTTACATACCGAAATAAACGCAGAGGATGTAACAACCGATTGTTCTGCGAAGCTTCATTTTTGTGGATGTTAATTCAATTTCTTCGTTTCACATCATTTATTTATGAAAATCGAACAAAGACAAAGTGTTTACGTGCAAATGGACGCGGTCAACAATCATATCCATTTCTAAACATTCTTCTGTTTCTTTCTATGGCACGCTGATTCTATGGCACGTTCATAACGATTACCACGTTTCAGTCTGATTTCTCATTATTCCATTCGGATTTATCTTTTGTTTTCAGGTGCATCACGTCCGAATGCATTCGGAAAGAATGCGAATGATCGTCAAACAAACTCTTTGTCGATGCAGCTAACGTTTTTTTTTACTTTTTTTAAATTTCACATAACCAAATGTTTTTGAATCGACAACTATCATTTCTATTCCTTTCATTTTACATTAAAATGAACTTCACCCCCATGAGTGGCCAATCACCACGGGAATAAAATAACAATCAAATTCAATCAAAATTTAGAACTTTGATAATGCCCACACCATTTTTTTTATTGTTTTTTTCAATTATAGTTTGAAATGAGCATGCTATGTTTGCCGTTGTTCTCATTATGACATAATCGAGAATAGATCAATCAAAAAATTCATCGTGACCTAATAATAACTTTCCGGCGTTTCGCAATCATTTACGATTCCCAATGTTGTCATTACGTAAGCATTAATGTTTGAGAAGCGAATGCTTGACCCTGATTTTCTTCCACGTTTGAGTCAGCAATGTCAAATATGTAAACTGCTAAATGCTAAACATAATAAAAAAAACGACTGAGGTAAGTGATAGCGGTATGTTTAAAATGGTAAAAGACTGATCGTCACTCGACTAGATCGAATGAAATACCGCAAAATGATAGGCTGTATAGAAATGATAGGCTGATATTCATAACAGAATTTTACTTCATCGAAATGGACTTTTGCTCGTTATCTTTCATTGCAACGATTCTTGATCGACAGCACGGTTATCGATATCACCATAAAAGATGTAATTCCGGAAAAGAGTGATGCTCGGTCTTGGCTGAAAGGAATACAAAAAATGGCTCCCCGATGAACGGACCATTGGAGACTTTTTCAAAGAGTACAATAAATTCTTGAGTAAGAGAAGGTGGAGCACGAAATTCTCCATTATGAGGTGTAAAAGGAAAAAAAAAGAAATAAAGAAAAAAAAAAGCTGGTTGCCCTAGAAAAACTGATAACGGTAAAATCTTCATATTACTAAGCAGAATGATTGAATTCTTGGGTGAAAACCAAATTCCTGAGAACCCGAGGGAGTCTCGTTCAATGTGGAATTACAAAACGTGTGTCTATAGAGAAGAAACCGCGACGAATAAAATAAAAATGTTAACGGGTCCGAGTTGCCCAAGGGTCAAGAGAATTCCTTATCCCAAAGAAACTGATGCGCGCGTTCCGCATTGCTCGTATCGGGCTCTCGACTTCTTACCTCCGCCCCCTTGTAATATACATACATTCACACGCATATATAAAACACGTATATAGTGTATAAACAGAGAAGATATATAAGGGGTAAGGAAGGATGGAACAAAGAAAAGGTAAAATGATAGGGAGGAGAAGAAGAAGAAGAAGGAAGGGAAGGGGAAGGATTCACTTGGACAACAATTAATAACAATTAAGAATTAATAACGGAGCTCTCGGATGCTGTGTGCGCGAGCTTTTGTTGCTTTCAGCTCTCGTTCATTTAATACCAGCCAGTGAATCACGTACGCTTTATTTCTACAAACGTACATACGTAAATGCGTGTGTATACTTTATGGCTTACCAGAAAATTCGACGCACGCTACAAGAATCTTTCAAGACTCGACAAATTTTTATTATTATTATTCGTTTTTTTTTATTTTTTTTTTTTTTCCACGATGGCTCTGGACATCATGCGATTCAACGACGAAGACGAGAACGACAACGATGGCGATGGACATTAAAAATACGTCTGGAAAATAGCTGATGAGTTAAATAGCTATTAACGAGCGTGAACTCGCGATGCACAACTACAAAAGCCTTCTTCTTCTTCTTTTTTCAACTCTTTCCTACTCATTTTTAGTCGTACACACGAAACGGGGATCACTCTTTTTCAACTCAAACTTTATGATCTCACATTTTTCGTTTTCTTATGACGTTCTTTTTTTTCAAAGCTGGCTTCATTTATAACATCATTAAACAACAAAAAAATCAACAACGCGGTGAATACTTGGATGGAGAATTCAAGCGTGCAGGATCAGAATAAAAATCATTCGAATTGAAACAGAAAAATTGCTTGATTCTTTATGCTTTTCTATCATTTTCTTTTTGTATATCTAAAAATAATTGGACAGTCGAATAATTCAAGTGTACAGCGGTAAAATTAAATAGAATCACTCGAACGAAATTTTCAACATTTTCCAAGTCCAAAACAATAAATTAAACAAGGCTTGAATCAGAATATATATTCGAGTTTCGAATAATTTAAAAGACGTTTCAAGTATTTCAGTAATTTTCTTTTCTCGCTGATTGGAACCAGTGCGATATGCGTGTTTTGCTGAAACTGCAAACTCTCAAATGTACCATAATGAAAAAGTTTACACGAATTGCATCGCTCTCTCGCTCGTTCATTCGTTTATTCGCGCGCGCGCGCGCGCGCGCGCGCGCGTGTGTGTGTGTGTGTGTGTGTGTGTGTGTGTGTGTGTGTGTGTGTGTGTGCGTGTGTGTGTGTGTGGGTTCTTTTTTCAGCACATTTTCTGAAAAATAATTGTTTTTGACGTCGCTCGTCGCCTGACCTGGACTATCCATTCGAGGAATCTGGGCTGGTTACTTTTTAACGAGATTGCGGATGCAGCTCTCACCATCTCTTGAAGTCACTTGCTAAATACACAAACACACACACACATGTATAAAAGCATACTTCCATGTTTATAAATCGTAACAAGACCGAAATATCAGTGGTAATATGAGCGAGTGATTTTATTTCCATGAATTCTTGTTCAAGAACATTAAATCTGTCGAAACAAATGGCCGTTTCACATTAACAGGAAAAATAAATAAAGATTCTATAATGTTTTTTAATATTCTGCAAATTGCGAGTATAATGAACGGTCCGAGTTTGCACCAACTATTCCACATCCAAATACGATTATATATAAGTGATAAAATACGATCTACGACTACGACAAGTAGGTATTTTATGCTGTACACTGACGTCGTACTTAAAAGCGTCTCCTCTCTCTCTCTCTCTCTCTCTCTCTCTCTCTCTCTCTCTCTCTCTCTCTCTTTCTGATTCTCTCGTTAGAGATTATAATGAAGCGTTTGCCGTGTGTGGCAAGAAGAGTTAGGGAGGCCCCTCGGGGAAGATTCACAGCATCATCATCATCGTCATAGGCTGGCTCGCATGACTTTCCAGGATTCAACCGAGCAAAATCTTTCGCTCGTATGGACGAGACTTTTGAAGCGAGAGCTCTCTATTTTCCATAACGCATATACCACCTTTAAAGTTTCGCGAATCCGCGGAAGCAACTGTACGAGATATACCGACGGATATAAATATGAGAATTTACAAACCGTAAAAAAAAAAAAAAAAAAAAAAAAAAAACAATACAAGATACATATCCAATAATTCGCGGTAAGCATTCTGCATAAAATTCACATATTACATATACTCACGTGTAACTTCATATATACGTGTATATATACGTATTCTAGCACATTATGTATCTAACGATCGACAAGGACGAATCTTATGAATCCATGATAATAAGTTTATCCGAGCTTACTCGTGAGTTATAATTGTGCACATCGATTACCGTAACTGTACACATAATATAGTCTCGTCTCTCTTTTTCTCTCTCTCTCTCTCTCTCTCTCTCTCTCTCTCACTCTATCTTTCTGACACTATATATTCACGCTTGGAATATAACTGTTTAAAGAATTATTTGCAATTCTTTTGCGAGATGGCCAAGCATCTTAGTAGCATTGGTTAGAGTCCAGTATAGGGATTGTATCTCGGAACCGTTTATATCGTCGATATGTAATCTATTAGACGTATGCGCATGGATACATTTTTGAAAAAAAAAAAAATCATAAGTCAGGTGTGTTTATATGCATACAGAATCTATATTACGCGATCTCGCGGAGGATTTGGTCGGCTCGTTTTTCGAGTCACCTTTAAAATGCGTTTTAAGTCGATTACATTAAACGTGCACACGCGAGATTATTATCTCATTGTACGCACGATTAAATTGATTTATTATTGCTATTAAGGAGTTAACGTATACGGTTGTCGCGTCGTCGTTACCGTGAAGCAGCGTTGAACACGTTATGATGTTTCTTATTTTGTTATTTTTTTTTTTTACCAATTTTTATCGTTTCTTATCCCTCCTTCTCCCCCCACAGTTTGTACGGTCCAGGGCCACTTTTTTTTGTCACGATTCATCTTGCCTCGTGAACGAGGAAAAATCGAAGGAATTCGCGATACCATCGAATGGATAGGATCACACCGTGTGCTTACTCGACACTTGCAGCACCATCGTGTCGGTGAAAAATAATTGTACGATATAAAAATAAATGTTTCATTGAAAAATATGAACGTCTCCTATTATACCCTGGTAGAATAAAGCTTGTTCGTTTATTTGTTTGTTTTGTTTTCTTCGCACGAGCCTAGATTTTTCTCGAGTAAAAGATTTTAACGTCGTATTCCTGCAGATTATTTCATCATTTTCAACCCCTTATGACACTCAGGACGCTTTGTTCGATAGTGGGTGGTCGGGAATTCATGTCGTTGTATTATTACGAGAATATATAGCGTTCTCGCGCGAGACAACACACATTCGAAGGGGTCACAGACCATTATCCACCGACAAGCAACATTCGCTGTATATATTCTTCGTTATATCTTTGTAGTCATATGTATAGATTTGCTTGTAAGGCGTCGCGGCGCATTGCAAAGATATGACACTATAAGTACAAGAGCGTATCAGCACTATCGCGATAGCCGTCACTCGGATTATTATAATTAATGAATAACTCGAGTAACCGAGAGAAAGAGAGACTTGGAAATAAAAGAAAGGGACGGATAAATATATGTGCGAGTTACAAGACGGCGAAAAATAATCGTGATATATATACATGACGCGCGAACTCATTTACAATATAGGTACATTCACCTATTAAACTCGGCAGTTTTATACATACGTAGAATTATATGATCTTGTGTGAAAAAAAAAAAGAAAGAAAAATTAAAAAAAATTCAAACAGAAAAAACGATCCTGCAGTATCTGGCACACGATCGTCCTTCGACTTGGTTGCACTCGCGTATACCAGTCAATATTCACCGATAATATTCATACTTTTGTTCGATCACGATCATACGATTTCATAACTCGGTACTTATTTTCGATTAACATGAATTTTAGTAGGGATTATGGTGATCGCTGATATTATCGGTAATTTTTATCATTCGAATTTGCCGTTTGATCGAATCATTTTATTTTATCTAACGGGCAAATTTTCTTTTTTCTTTTTTTATCTAACGAAATATGTTTGTGAGAAAAAAATTCGAGAGAAAAAGATGCATGGAAAATTTTAATAAAACGCTTAATTTACCGGGGTATTCACTTGTTTAAATAACTTTGTTGATTTATTCGTTTGAAAAATATTGAGCGAATTCAAGCAAGATTTATTTAGTATACACAAGTGTATACTTAACGTAACCGGAAGTGACGCGATCGTTCGACCGCGTTCGAGGGGAGCCCTCGAGGGTCTAACGCATCCACCCGGAAATCCTCTTTTCTCGTTCTTTTCGCGTTTGTCAGCTAGAAGAAACGATGCGCCTGACTTTTTTTCGGGATCATTTCTCGTTACCGGAACACGACCCACGGACGGACTTTACCACCAGATAATAATAGTAATAAACGACAATATCGAATTTACGTGACGATAATTGGGGCATTGCGGTTCGGATAATTCAATGATATAGAATAGTGCTCAAACCTCGTTTCTGCCGATTCAACAAAAATCGTTCATTTTTTTACCAAACTTATTTTTGCTGTCCCAGAAAAAAAAAATGTTGCAACTGTGTGCTGATTACGAAGAGTATTTTATTTACTTTCGAGCGAAGACGAAAATTTTTCGATCAACAATGATGCAATTCGAGATGTTGTAATCCTCAATTCATTTCAACAGATCATTGAAAAATTACTTCTTTTCTTTGAAAACGTTTAATATTAAATATTCATTTGTTTTCTTATTTTTCTTTACCATCGATTATACTTTTAATTCTTAAAAGCATATCTCAATAATCAAATTATGTGATAAAATTACAATAATAATAATAATAATAATCATTATCATGATCTTCGCCGTCGCCATGATTATTATAAGAGAATAGTGAGAAAGCATCTTTGTATCTTCCGTCTGCACTATAAATAATTTTCATTTCCGCTAACTCGTGACTTTTTTTCGTCCTTATTTAGTGAATTATGAAACTCCGGCAACCCCTGAGGATGAAGCTACCGAGAGCTCCATTTACGATCTCGATTGACCCTGATCTTTATCATTCTCTCCTGGCGCAAGAGGTATTCATTCGCGTGACAAGCTGCGTGAGGCGAAAATTTTCGTTATGTGCATGATACCGTATTCATATGCATATAGTTAAATTTCTGGCACAACGCACGCAGCACCGTTTCATATTGCGATTCTGTGTCGTTTTTTAAATATATCATATTTGTTTAACAGAATTAATACGCGTAAAGGTGGCTCTCCGAAATACGACGCTCTCGTTTTGAATGTTGAAGGAAAAACCGTTTTTCTTGACAGTTCAGAATATGCTTATTTTATTCAGAATTGAGCCGACAGAAATGATCGGGGATCATCCTTTCATCCATGAAAATCGGATTTCCATAAATTTTTGATAAAAGTGAAAAAAAAAACGATAAATTAGATACAGAATAGTCGAAACAATATTCGCAAAAATAAACTTTCAAGTTAATTACGTTCAGGTTCGATATCAAATATTTGTTACCATTGTTTCCATCAGCCTGAAGCTTCTCATCGCTTATATTTCTTACTTTCGTACCCACTAATATTTTTTTATAACTTTGAAAGTTTCTCTTGGATACACGAGAGATGGTTGAAGTTGTGGTTTTTCCCACCATGGATAAGCACTAGTGTTTCAAACTGGGGAAGTCTAGAGAGGTGAGTCTGATGACTGATCTTGTGGTTTACCATTCACACTTTGGGAGAAAAAAATGTCACATAAATACACTGCAGTTTCAGTTCGACACTTTTCCTTGTCCTCCATAGGAACATCTGTATATACCTTTTTAGGAAACATTCGAATCATAAACGACGAATGGTGTAAATGGAGTTCGTTTATTTATTCGCTGGGTGCACGTACATATACTACTATAAAAATAAGTGTGTATTGTGTATACGTTAAGCATGAAAAAATGCGGAGCCTTATTTTAGGTGGCGCTGACAGTATGCATGAATACGTAACGCACTGATAATTGAATGGTGTTAGTATTTTCGTGCACCTAGCGAATAGCCGTACAAAACAAATAAAAGCCACATTATGTATCAGTTTAAATTTTCCAGCTCAAAATAATTATTGTTTTCATAAATCTGTCAAATAGATCTGTCTCTACTTGAAAATTGCAAATTCCTACAATTTCCAAATACGATAAATTCAAGACACATAAGAGGTTCTTTATTAATGTGTTTCCAAGCGGATTTGACATGCTAAATGCACGAGTGACTTTTGATCTTGTATAACATTTAAAAAAAAAAAGGAAATTAACTCGATTTTGTTTACAATCCAATATTCATCATGAAAATTTGTGTCAAGAGTTATAATTGTATATTTGTAATTTAAAAAAGTTTTTCGAGACTGTCATTCGCTATCAGCAACGATGTTTCTTCAATGAATTTTTTATTCGAAAGCGTAGAAATTTGAAAAGACATTGCTGCATATTCCTAGACCAAGGGCCCTTTTCCCTTTCGACTCTCCCTTTCCTTTCCAAGTGTCCCCCATATGCAGCTATGTTCGACTGTATCGCATTTTTCAAAGGCAGGGGGAAACTGCAGAAAACCTTGTCGATACGGGCGGTACCTCAGCAATCCCCTCAGCAGTAATACCCGCACGGTGAAGTCGGTATACGGTTGAAGTACTTCATCCGTGCGATTAAAATATTCCAAAGAGAACACCCGAGACCGCACACGGACCGCAAATGCATCAGAGTAAGGTGTTCTGGGCATCGATTTTTTTTGAAGATGGAGTCCGAACCACCCGGGTTCACGGTAGAAACACTTGAAAAAATCTTCATTTTTTCATTGACGAGCCCGTATGCACCGGACCAACCCCCTGCCTCCTCAAAGGTATTTACTTTGTATTTGTAAACAAAACTAATAGTTGACGAATGAAAATATAGAAAAAAATATAATTTCGGTTGATAAGGTATCAATTTTATATGAGAACGGATTAAATTGAAAATTTTTAAATATTTAAAAAATAGGCTATAATTCGAACACCTCGCCAGCGACAAAATCCCTTTTTATAAAGTAGGGTTGTGACGCGTGAATTGGCTGTTTATTGTCATCGCTTTTCCGCGATTCTGATTGGTTTGCTATGTCCAATAACGACTCTGAAGTTATTCTGACTGCTCTCAATTGTTACAATGACAGCTGGTTTTTCAAATGTTCATGACAACTCAGATTCCTTCTTGACAAGTCATGCATCGGAATTAACGATAACGAAGAAAAATTATTCTCAACATATTTCACAAAAGAGAAATTTTATCAAAACTTGAGCAATTGATAAATAATAATCTTTTGTGTATAATTTATTTTTTCAAATTCAATTAACGGTTCGAATAATGTTGAGGTTTGTTTCATAATTAAAAATAACGTCAGACGAGAAGTTATCGCTTAAATCGCCTAATATCACTAAAAATCTGGATGTAAATATGTATCGTATTTTTACAACAATGTAAAATCGTACGAAAACTAGTTCAAATGATACAGTTTCAAGCGGCAAATATGAGGGATTTAATTACGGATTCGTTGGTTCGCTTGGCGGGGTTACGTATTTACCAATGAAGAGAATTATATCATTCACTTTATCGTAGATCATATAAAGAAACGGATGATCGGCATAGAAGACTGGATAGCCGGAGTTGGATCGAGAGTCGACAACAGCTGTTGCGGCGGCTGCCGTTGTTCCTTCTTCGTTAACGTCGATATTGGCGCGATGTACGGCATCACCAAGATGCAAATTTCCTTCGCCGTCAGCCAGAAAATCACCGAGATCAGCAACACCAGGTGTGACGAGATCATTAGCACCAAGAGCACGAAGAAGAGGCACGACTTGAAGTTCGTAATCGATTTTGAATCTTGGCAATATCACTGTGATCATTGACGCATACATCTTGTTAAACAAAAAGCTCGTCAATTTCCGTACTTTGTCTTCTGTAATTGTAATTTCGTTGATCAGGTCATCAACTTTGATACCAGAACGCTGCTGATCCCCATCTTCTGATGCAGGGAGCAAAATAAACATTGAAACGTCGTCATTCTTGTAGGGTAATTCTAATATGGATGCGTTGAAGCGCTCGGACCAACCTAAAGAAAGAAAATCAATTTAGTTCATTATTTTTTATCAAATTAGTCCCATTCATAAGTCATTTTGAAAGGAATTTTTGTGGGATACTTCTATCGAAATGTCAATTCTCATTACAGCTGAAAATAATGAACATTTTTCCGATACAAACTTTTCAAAATCGCATTAATTGGCTTCACGTTCTCTATTAAATTGATACCAAAGAATCACTTTCTAGAGAGCATCACCTTCCATTCTAATATTTCAATGACACCATTTTTTTTTGTGTTTCGTGATCGAATTTATCATAATCGACACACGATTAAGAATTTTTTCAATCCTAATTATTACACGAAAATAGAAATGAACGTAATATCTTACCATAAGAAAAATTTCCCGTTTGTTGCATATAAGTTACTGTTTTTACTTCAGGTCCATAGAAATGGTTTCTTACGGAATCGGCTTCGTTGAAAGAACTCGCCCAAAGTCCTTTGAAATAAACGGCATTAGCAAGTACGAGATCAGTATCGTCGGTCACGCCACCTTTTGGAATAAGATCCTTTATGTGACCCTTCGTCGTATTGCTGACCCACTCGTTAATGCGATTGCGTGCGGCTGTTGGATCGGCACGAAAATCGGTTTTCTCAAGTTCGTTACTGAACAGATCTAACATGCATTTGCGTACGTTCTTCTCCTTGCTAATCCACAAACGGTTTGCACTGTTGTACTCGTAACCCGCTGGTTCTTTCCCCTTAGAATACAAAAATTGATGATTCGTTGCGCGGAATTATGCATCACTAAAAATCGTCATTTCATCGAAGAATTTATCTCTAATCAGCATAATTTGCATTCGAACATTATCATAGTTTCGGTTCCCATAATTCTTCTGAATTTTCATTTATAGTTTTTCTTGCTCACCTGCTCTTTTCTCCGTTGATGTAACGTTTTTTCGTGGTCATAAAATCTCTGAACATGAGCCTTGGAAAACTCCTCCGGTATGTGAAGTGCTTTTTTCAATGACGATTCGGTTGTACCTCGTGCACCAAAATAGGCGAGTGTGATAGCCTGATTAATGCTGTGAGGACTAAAGAACAAATTATGATTTGGATTGATCAGGGATGCTTCTCTCAATGCATCAAAGGCGAAATCACGACGAGCATCGTTCATCTTTTTGTTTATTTTATCTAGATCTAAAATCGTCCATTTCTGAGCATCATTCCCAGGAAAACATGGGGCCGGAGATGCCGCGTTGGTGACGACTGGATGATCCAGGGGGGTCGAAGTTGAAGGGCCTGAATGCGTAGGTGAATTAGGCCTGCGAGGATGGTTGCAAGGCTTGCAGAGCTTGAACTTTTTCAATATAAAACTCGTAGATTCCGACACTATGGAAAAATTGTTATTATTTAATTATTATTTATGGTGGACACTAAGTGGCGACTTCAGATCAATTTTTTTGCCTCTTGGGGCAGACTTAGTCCAAAAGGCTATTTTTGCCGAGCTGATTCTACCACTTCGCTTCAGCAACAATTGATTAATTAATTTATGTTCGATTATTATTTGCAACGTTAAGATAATCTGATTTTTCAAATTTTTTAAATCGTTTTTACATACCTAAATAAACGCTGAGGATGTAGAAACCAATCGATCTTCGAAGCTTCATTTTTCTGGACGTTAATTCGACTTCATTGGTTCGCCTTTATATACTTCATATACGAATGCAACAGAGGTATTAAATCGTTTACGTGGACATATGAAAGCCGTGAAAGAACAATAGACATATATCACCTTTCGTGCTGTTCCATGCTGAAAGGCGATTGCAGCCATGAGAAATATCACGTTTTGGTTTCGTCTTGTATTATAAAGTTCAGGAGTTATCGCTGTTTTCAAGCGCATCACGTCTAAATACGTGCGGAAAGGTGCAATTGATTATCGAAACATGGAACAAAAACGTTGGCGCTATTATAATGCTGTGTTTTTATTGGAAAAGTCACGTCATCTTTATCAATAAAAAGTTGAGTATAAAAAACAATTTTCCGTGCCGAAACCGAAGTAAACACGCGTACTACTAAGTACCATGCGCATCGGAGGAAAAAAAGAACAAAATAAAAGCTCCCGACTCGAAATGCGTATATGAAAAAAAAAGAAAAGAAAAACTTCAAAAAAAACTAGAAGATAATCATAAAGAACTCCCTCAGGATTTCGTTTTTTTTTTATCTGAAAATATTTATCATTGAATATTTGAACGATAATTATCGTTCAATTATCCAATGACAAATATATGCAGATCAAAATAACGAAATCATGAGTTCTTTATGATTGATTCTCTAATTTTTTTTTCAAGTTTTTCTTTTTTCAAATACGCCATTTCGAGTCGGGAGTTTTTTTTTTTTTTTTAAACAATTTTCATTTTACACTTTTTATTATTATTTTTTTTTTTCATCAATATGGTTAATCTGTGTATTTTTGTTATGCAAATTATTTCATGAACATATATTCGGTTGTGTTGAATCGTTGCGAAAAACCATGCCCACCGATCACAAAATATATATTCAAAATATATGATCAAGTAATTTTTCGCTGTTTCAACAAACATTCTGCATAAAAAGTTCGTGAAAATCAATTGATCGCGATCAAACGCATAACCCCCGGCTTTTGTCCGTATGGGCCATTGCTAGTTAAAAAGGGCCAGAAGAAAAATTGTGACAAATCCGATCCAGAGAAGTCTGAAAGAGCGTATCTGATCTGGACTGAACTTGTCTACCATTCAAATTGTTTTGTTCTTGTCGATAGAACCACAAGTAAATCGTTTGTGAAAATATAGCGAGTAAAACTTGTGGTTGGATTGTATGCCAGCAGAACGCAGCCATCGATCATGAGTCTGTTGTTTTTTTTTTTATTTCTATAGATTGTACTTCTTCTGTTTAACACACTTACTTTTGTTTTTTTTCTCTCTGAGAAGAAGTGACCTGAATAAAACTTATATAAAACGTTTGTGATGTGTCTCCAATAAAACTCAATAACCTCTGTTAAATAACAACGAAATCTTTCTCGAAATATAATAAACATAAATTACAATCGTATTGTACCGGCTTTATTTATTCATAGTGGCAAAAAAATAAATATAAACTATATTATTAGTGAGTTCAGATTTTCAGACCTAAAATAATTATTGTTTTTACAGATCTATCGATCTTTCTTTTCTTGCATTCGGTAGATCGATTATCAGAACATTTTTCAGCATCGAGTATACTTCATAAATCTATATTCATTGTCACAGTTTGTATATGTATATTTATAAACGTCAAGTATTATATCATAAACTCGAACTTTTATGCTAATGTGTTTCTCAGTTAAATCGATATTTCAAGTGCATAGCACACGAGTGCACTTCTCCTCTCGAATAACATTAAAGAAAGGAGATTAACTCGATTTTTTTTATATTTCAAAATTTGTCATGAAAAGAGTGTTAAAAAAATTATTCAAAACTTTCATTTACTATCGGCAACAACGTTTCTTCGATGAGTTTTTTTTTTTTCGAAGCTTAGAAATTTCAGTTGCGCTTTCGTAATATCTAACACGAAAGAAAAAAAAAAAAAAAAAAAAACATAAAAAAACTAGGATAATCTAAAAATCGTGCAGACGAAGTTTGATTAGAAGCACGTTGTGGAATATTTGTGTGAAAAATAATTGAGGAACTAAGAGGCGACAGCGTGAGTCGATATTTTTTATAAAAAAAATGCGAAGGTAGTTCTCGTATGTAGCAATGTTCGATAAATTAAGCTCCCACACGACACAAATGAAAACTCTTGGCTAAGTTTTTTCTCCCATGCCTGTTTTGCATAAAAAACCTTTCGTGATCGTAAGTTCATAAATTTAGATAACAATGCATAATAAGCATACCGAATTTCGCCTAAACATTTTTCGAACAAGGTCGTAATGGCTGCATTCGTGTTACTCAAAAATATGTCATTCGACATGAGTTTTGAAAAATGATTAAAAAATTGTTAATTTTGTTTAGGAATCCTTAAGATTGAGAATAGAACTTCGATATAATTTTGAAGATGCGCATAAAAATTCATTCTCAAAGACATAAAATTGCACGAGAACCAGCTCAAATGGAGGAAAAATTAAATTTGAGGGGGTTACAGGCGGAGGGTATTTGATTACGAACTCGTAGATTCACTCGGAGTTCTGTAAACGCCGGTAAAGAGAATTTCCCGATTGGGTCGATCGTAGATTATATATAGGAAGGGATGATTGGCATTGAAAACTTCGGGTTCTGCGGGTCTGCTGGAACGAAAACTGAAAAGAGCTGTTGCAGCGGCTGCCGTAGTGCCTTCCTCGTTAACGTCGACTTTGGCGCGATGTACGGCATCGCCAAGATGCAAATTTCCTTCACCCTCAGCCAGAAAACCACGAAGATCTGCTTTGTCAGCTGTGACGAGTTCACCAGCTCCAAGAGCATGAAGAAGTGGCGCCAGTTGAAGTTCCCTCTCGATGCTGAATCGTGGCAACGAAACTTCGACTTCCCTCGGTGGCATACCATCATTCAAGTTCTGAAGTAGTTCCTCTGTTCCTTTTTCCGTTTTTGTTATTCTCTCGATCAATTGATGAATACCGTCACGATCGATCGTTGAATTTTGTTGCTTTCCAGAATCCTCGAGAGATCTCGACATCGCGAATGGTGGCAGCAAAATAAACATCGAGATGTCGTCACCCTTGTAAGGCAATTGCAATATGTGGGCTCCCAGCTGCTCCGAAATAACTGCAGATCAAATGAAAATTCGTTTTATTCAGTTATTTTCATTCAATTGGCTTACTCAATGGAGTATGTAATCGAGTTAGTTTTTGAGAAATTCAAATTTTGTACTTTTCATTATAATTGAAGCGATCGAGGATTTTTTCAATACAAACTTAAGAACGCGACTATTCTTCTAGTTCCTAATTAGTTTGACATCTTTCATTGTAATTAAATTGATTACGATTGTAGAATAATGAATATATACGTAATATGATATCTTACTGTGATTGAAAGTTCCTTTTTGACGCATGAACGTTACGAGGCTGCTTGTAGTTCCATAGAAAATGTCACGTTTGGAATTAGCTTTGTCGAAACGACTTGTCCAAAGTCCTTTGAAATAAACAGCATTGGCAAGTACGAGATCAGTATCGGCGGTCACGCCATCTGTTGGAATAAGATCCTTTATGTGACCCTTCGTCGTATTGCTGACCCACTCGTTAATGCGATTGCGTGCGGCTGTTGGATCGGCACGAAAATCGGTTTTCTCAAGTTCGTTACTGAACAAATCCAACATGCACTCGCGTACTTTTTTCTCCTTGCTAATCCACAAACGGTTTGCACTGTTGTACTCGTAACTCGTTGGTTCTTTTCCCTTAAAAAAAAAATTAAAAAAACAAAACGAAAAGTCAATAACTCGTTGCTCGTGAATTGTGCATCACTGAAAATCATCATTTCGTCAAAGAATTTATCTCTAATCAGCGTAATTTGCAGACGAACAATATATCGCAGCTGCGTTTTTCTTATAATCGTTTTTAATATCTATGCTTATAGTTTTTTACAACTCACCTGCTCTTTTTTCTGTTGATGTAACGATTTTTCCAAGCCATAAGATCTCTGAACATCAACCTTTGAAAGCTCCTCCGGTATGTGAAGTGCTTTTTTCAATGACGATTCGGTCGTGCCTCTTGCACCAAAATAGGCGAGTGTGATAGCTTGATGAATGCTGTGAGGACTGAAGAACAAATTATCATTTGGCTCGATCAGGGATGCTTTTCTCAATGCATCAAGGGCGAAACCGACACGAGCATTATTCATCATGTTTTTTGAATCCGGATTCATCAATACCGGACTATCGTTTCCGGTCAAACATTGAGCCGAAGATGAGGCGACGTAGCAGCTTATAAGCAGGACGATCGTCAGGGAAAACATCTTCTGAAATAATCCAAATAGAAAATTCATCTGTTATCAAAATAATTATTCAATGATCGGACACAAACAAAGTCTTTTTGCAATTCTAAACTTGGCATTCGTAAACGAACAGAAACATATTTTCTTGACTTGGAAACTCGCTTAATTATTCAATTTATTATATGAGTTAAATCCATACCAAAAACGTTCCAAATCCTTGAAGATCGTTTATTCGTTACGTTCGTTATAATAATTATTTTTTTTTTCTTTTCGAATACAAGTTTTGATAGCTAACATTTTGTTATTTTCATTTTTTCGATAACGAACTGTGTAACTCGCTCCAATTTCCTTTGATATTAGCGTGGAGAAAAGCTATTTCATTGAAATAGCTATTTGCATAATGAGTTACGCGAGTTTCGACGTCTCAAAGTATGTGATTTCTGCGCGGGAAAATTTAGCGCAACTTTGTGCTAAACGCGTAAACGAACATATCGCAATTGTAGAATTTACCGACACGTGTAATAATTTTCCGCATGGTTCCTCTCACGAGAGATTTCTACTTATTAGGCTGTTTGGAAATAAAATTTACACGAGCTCCATAATTTTTTTCCGCTTTCCGTATTCGTCAAAAAAATATTCGGAAATGTCAGCGAGATAAAAAAAAGAAATATTCCAACTGGTCAATCATTTATCATGTCGATATTATTTTATTTTCGGTAATTTTGATGTTTTCAGAATTTCTATTAGCAATAACAACGACTAATTACCGCTTCACGATCATTAATTATTTATAATTTTATCGATCCCATTAAAGCAGTCATAATTCATGATGATTTCTTTTTTTTTTTTTTTAGAAAATTAGACGTCAATAAAACGGCAGATTGTTCCTCGTTGTCTTCATTCTTTGCTAGCTCATAAATGTTTTTTTGTTTTTTTTTTAACATCCGCTCGTTCGTTAGAATATTATTACATACGTTAACGGACAAATAAATTTTTCAAATTCATACGAAGCCTCTAGTGAACGATGGCAGCCTGTTCGAAAAAGAAAAAGTCTTTCTCGCCTTTGGAGAAAGCGTCTCGATTTAACACGTTAGTCCGGCTCGTTGTACAACGCATTTTTTATTACCTCTTTTATTTTTCTTTTACACACGCGTCAGAGCAAACAGCGTTTCTCGATCGGCTTGAGTGTACGACTTTCGAGGATTCGTCGTACGAGGAGTTTCTTTCTTTGGCAACAATTTGCCGCACGATCGATTTGTAATTTGATTACACGTTGCTAAATTGCGTTTGCTACACAAGATTGAGTTGCTGAATTTCGATTAGATAAATACGATTGTGTCTGTGATCAGTTTAATGATGAAAAAAATTTTTTTAAAACGAGACGAAAAATCGATACAATGAGAAATCTGAAAAATTGTTTTGCAACGAAGAGAAATGACAGGAGATAAAAAAGCAGATAAAAATTTCTACAATTTTGTTTGTCCTATTTTTTTTTTTTTTCGTTTTTCTATAAAATCAAAGCATAAGAAGTTTCAGGTATCGATAAAACGTTACCGTTATAATGCGACGCAAGAAAATTCGTATTTTTGTAACTTTTGATTATCGAAGAATCAGTTCAATCATGAAATAATCATAATCGCGTTGAAATCATAAACAGGAGAGTCAAGTCACGTGAGACATTAAGAATTCGAGGTCAACGTCGAAGGAATCGATCACGTCGTCGTTCCGAAGAGTTTTTATTTCTGTATTGAATTACTACGAATTGCAAAATTTTCGAAAAAAAATCCTCCCTCGTAACGTCCAAGGATGATACAGTGAATTATAAAATCTTTTTCATCTATCATCGTATTCGTGTGACGAGCTTCAAATACGAGGAAAAAAATCTCTGTCTCATCGTCTCCGTTTTGAGAAGAAGATGGAAGAAGTGAAAGTAACCAGAATGCACACTGACGTCACTGGGTCCGGCTTTCTTACTTGAAATTAAAGTGGTTGACGCATCGAATTAAGCTTCTAATTTTTTTTTTTCTTTATCGTGGCGAAATTACACGTTAAGAAATAATTATTTAATCACATCGAGTATGCAATAAAAAAAAAAGGGCTATTTAAACTTGAGCCTGTTATTTTAAAACGAAATGAACAAATGAAGAAATATTTTCTTCATCGCTCGTAACTCTCTTTCGAAACTTTCTAAAAAAAATTTGCACTATCACACATGGCCTAAATTCCCTTGAAAAAAAAAATAAAAATAAAAAAATAAACAACGACTCTCGATATGGACAGACGACATAAAATGTACGAAATTTTCTGGTTCGAGACCGTGATAACAGATACGATAACAAAAACACAAGCGTCCGAAGACATTTCGTTTGGTGTTCGTTTTCTTGTTTTTTTTTTTTTTTTTTTTATTTTATTTTTTTCAATGGAATTTACTGAAGTAAATCTGGTATTTTACTTGTTTCGCGAGTATGTTAATTACCGACGATTTTTTTTTTCTATCCGCTACCAAATAAACCGGCTAAAATTTGATGTGATTAGTGGAGAATATTGAGAAAATTATAAACCGAAATAATTAGGTCAAATGTCGATTGAAGAAAAAAAAAAAAGCGAACAAAAAAATACTTTAACGGATGATTTATCGTGAATTTAATTCTTTCCGTATCCTCGAAAATAATTCAATGAAACTGATGAAGATATGACTTACCGAAATGATTAGAAACCGAGCAGCGAACGTTATTTTTATTGGATTTTCTTGTACTTGATGTAAAATTATGTACGAAAATATATAGTTAAACCGTTGAGACACGCAACATAGAAACGTTCTATGACAGTGGCTAAACAAAACTGAATGAGGGACTCGGGAAACCCGCGAGACTTTTGCCTCGCGACGAGGACTCTCTCGGGTAGCAATATCAGATCCCCACTACACAATGTTTAAGGAGCCCGTTGGCCATCGCGGAAATAACAATAATACCCGTCGCCGAGTACCGGCACCACGCACTTTCGTACGGGCGTGACATCACTCGGTGTGACGCACTTTTTCATTTTTATTTTTTTTTTTCCATCACTCGTTAAGCAAGAAAAGTTTCAGAGGATAATTCTGATAAGAAAATAAATAATCATTTGGTATAAATTGTAACGTTGCATAAATTACTCAGATGACTTCCAAAGTGCATGAAAAAAAAAACCCATAACTAACGAAACATAAAAACCAAAACGAACCACCAAATCGATCAATTCGTCACATTTGGAATTTTTTGGAAAATTTTTTCAAATTTGGAAAAAAAAAATAGTTTTGGAGTAAATTCGATCAGATAAAAACGAATTACTCCAACGAATAATTCAACATTTGCAAATATTTTTGTCTCATTTATCGAATTAATTTGATGGTAAGCTCATTTGCCGGAATTCGATTCAATTTAATAAAAGAATTACTCCAAAAAATACTCTGAAAATGATTTTTAGATAATTTCTCTTAAATTTCAAAAATTAATCAACAGTTATTTGCATCAATTTATTCGTCCAAATTTCCCGAGACTTCACATCAGAATAACTTGTACCCCGTTAGCAACGATGACTGGGAAAAGTGAAAAAAAATATTTTTTTCACGTAATTGCTTAATCATGAAATTAATTAAAAATAATAAGATGATACTGAGAAGAAATTCGTGGAAAACGTCGATGATCACACTCCTTTCAATTCCGTCTGTCGCAAGCTTAATTATTTGTACGTCGATTAGAGAGATAAGTGACTGAAGATTCACTCAAGGTTAGAGTTCACCCGCGCGTAGTGATTTCGCGTTGTTTGTAAAAAAAAAAAAAAAAAAAAAAAAAAAATTAAGAGAAATAGATCGTAAAAAAGATGCTGTAACAATCGAGATCGTCGTAAATTGTTGTTTTACGACTGTGCTCGCACAGGTCGACGAATAATGAGCGTTGCGTTAATCACTCGCGATGCTCTCGGCTTTTATAATAACGTCCGGAAAATCTAGCGATGGAAACAAGGTCATGCTTTATGTCACTGAGTATACAGCATAGAAAAAAATCGAGTACAATGAAAACATTTTTATAGCGCTGAGACACACTCTTTATCGGAGTGTTTAAATTGCGTGTAAAGGTCGTCAGCAGTTAACGTCAATAATGTCATTTTTTTTTTTTCAACCCCCGTCTATTGTCAGTTTAATTAACCATGGCCATTGAGTCTGAATACAAATATTTTGGGGATTTTGATTTATTTTTTTCTACGCACTTTTGTACAAATGTTTCATGCGCTTTTAAAAAATTGATTATCACTTTATTTTTATTTTCATACCTCATTTCATTCATCGTTTCGATCTACCCATTGTTCGAGGAGTAAAAAACACTTCTTTGATTGAATTAAATTGATTCGAATTCTTGAATATGGATTGGACTTGCTTCGATTGAAGCAAGATCAATTTCGAATAATATTTTTCTCTTTTTTATTGTAACATTTGCGTCAGGATGTTTCAAATTTGTTGTAAGTTTTTATGAACGAATTAGGTATACGATCGCGTGAGTCAATGCACAGTTTCTAAACCGTTTGAGCAACCTTGCGCGCGATAATTCCACGCTGTTGAAGATCTAAAAGCGAAATGAGAAAATCCTTGGATATACGTAGAGCACGGTGATCGTGAGCTACCGCATAGACAGGGTAACTGGATTATCCAGATGTTTATAATAAAAGTACCTTCGACCATTGTAAGTAAACAACGATTCATTATTTCACCACTGAGAAAATTTATTTTCATAGATTCATAAAGCAAGCACGTATTATTATATTAGGATTTAAAATTCCGCGTGAGTTCGTTACTCTCGCTTTTGTTTCTATATATCGACGATGACGAAGCATCGTCGTCACGGTTGTCATTCATAAATCGTTTCAAATTTTTTTTTTTTTTTTTTTTTTTTTTCATCGAGACTTTCTTCAAAATCCTTTGTAGAAGATCCATCTGAATACCAAATCCGATGTTATGAATAATGAACGAAAACAAATAGATAAATTGCGATCATCTATGAAACGTTGAAAATTTAATTTGATTTGTTTTTGTTTTTTTTTTTTTTTTTACAAATATAAAATCTCACTGAAAAATAATGATACAATGGGGGAAGAATAAATCGTCGATTTAAGAATGGAAGAAATTTAAAATGCTGACATTTAGAGCCTCGAATCGATGATCACGTAAAAAAAAAAAAAAAAATCATCGATGAAAAAATCTTTTTGCAGCAGACTCGCTGGAAACCGAATTTCATAAATTTCTTGATTTATCATAATTTGTGATTTATTTTTTCCTGAGAGCATTTACTCGCGTTAAACTTTGTAGCTTGATTTTCTTATCCCCTTGGTCGAAGATCCGGCCGAAGTCGGGTCAAGATCATTGACAAGTTAAAAGTAGGTCTCGAGACCCGAGTGAGAGCTCCTTCGAGAATATAAACGTGAATTTCTGCTACAAGCTTGAGGCTCGAGTTCAAAGCTATGAAATTCGTGCTGAGAGTGTCAACGAAATTCTTCGTTAATTTTATTTTTTTCTTTTTAGATTGATTTTAACAATAATCAACGAAATCTAAGTATTTTCGATATTTTTTCGGTGTTACTTGCACCAATTCTAATAAAACAATCGTCTAAATGGACCCTGTGTCCATTCACGTGTTTGAATTTTTATGTAGTCGTAAAAATTATTACACACATCCGTGAATGTATTTGAAACGCAGTTAGAACTCTGGGAAATTCCCGAGCAACGTTTTTCAATTTAATCGCTCGTTCGAAATAGCGCGACGATAATTTACGTTGGATAATTCACGATAAAGTTTACGATTCAAAAGCAAGAAACTATTCGAATCAGTATTTTCAATCATTTTATAATTACACGAGAGCAGGAGCACATACCAACAAAGGCATTTTTCAGTTTCAGAAATATGAGCAAAAAGGTCAATTAGTAAAGTTGAATGTAACTGTTATAATCGAATCTGTCAATCCATCAATTATTTATTCACTTCGTATCGTTCGTTGATCAATAAAATTATTATCGATCTCCAATCATTCAATTTTCTAACTCAATAAAGAAGATTTTTATTTAATTAAATTATTCAATTATTTATTATTATTAAATTCACATTAGTAATTAAATAAAATTAATTGATTAAATTAAATAAAAAATTGTTCGTTTAATTAAGAAATCTAGGATTAATTTTTTTCCCAACTGAATCAACTTAATTCCAATCTATTTTTCAGTTAAAAACAGGAATAAAGTTTTATTTGAAGAAATAAAGGATTTAAAAGATTCGAGACATTTCAGATATCGCGATTGTTTTTCTGTGTTTCAGATCTATTAATACATTTTTCTCGTCATAAACAGTTATGTTTTAGACTGAGAGAAAATGAGAAGAGTGCGTACTGCAGCTTGAATAAGATGCAGCTTCTCTTATTTCGGTGCTCTGTAATCATCGATAATGGGGTCAAAAAGACCATAATAAAATTGCTCCGTACTCGATAACGAATATCGAATAAACGTTTTCCAGATTGAAAGCACTACACGGAAATGAATAATTCATTGGGATATTATTCTGAAATTTTTTTTTTTTCTTGATATTAAAAAAAAAAAGTCTTTTTTAAGCTCAATTTAAATAAATTCGAATAGGATTTATCTGGCGAGTTGTGAGAAGAGAAAAAAATGTATCTACGATTGTAATCAATCGATGACTTACCTTGGACTTTGATCTGACAATTCACAGACAAAATGAAAAAAAAAACTTCGCGAATACTGCGATTCTTGGTTAACGTTTCTTCACCAATTATTTATGAAATTATTATTATTATTATTATTATTATTATTTCATTCTCTGCAAAAGAGACTACGTCCAAAAGAAATTTCTTTCTTTTTCAATTCAAAAAATGCATTCACCAGAATATAAATATCGTTTATTTTGTTCAAGTCAATAAATACGTTCACTCTTTTACGACGAGGCACACTCTTCGTATACGCGTTGCTACCAACAACTGCACGAGTATTGGCTCTTGCCGATGGCTTTATAAGCCACAAAGTCTCGTAATGCACGCTCAGAGATTGGTTTCTGCTGCCCTTCTCGCACGAGATATCGTACACGGGACATTCCACGATAAAAATGTTTTGTATCTTCGTCATCTTTTGCAATTTCAATCAATCTCCTTGAAAAAAAAAAAAAAAAAAAAAAGAAAACTGATTTTTTTTTTCAGATGGGCAGAAAACATTTGCCAGATTGACAGAAATGTTTGTAGATTTAGAAAAAAAAATGCAAACACGAAATCGTTTTTCATTTTTATTCCCCTTTATTAATATTTTTAATGAAATTTTTCTTTTCTTTGTTTAAATTTTTACGATTATAATGTAGAATTTTTATTTTTGAGCTAAAATTATATTTGATCGATTGTGCATTGAATACCTCGTATTGTTTTTATTTGGAGTCAATATATCAGGGAACGATGAGACTTGTGAGTGTCAATCCGTGAGCTCAAGCGTGTAAACGCGCGCGAATGTGTAAATGTATGCAGTTCCATTGACGAGGGAAAATCCCAGATCTGAATTGCTCATTAAGTCCCTCAACGAGATACGGACCTGCTCGCGAAGCACAACGAATTTCGTTATTTCCTTTTTCTTTTCGTACCTATTTCTCGGTGTCTCAAACGCAAATCCGAGGTCATTTTAGACTAGCAGGAAAGAAATTGGTGAAAAATATTTTTATCAAATCGATTCTATGTTTTTACACTTCTTGAAACGATTTATTTTGTTTTTTTTTTTAATGGAAAAAAACGTTGGGGTCTGATGAGAAATTTTTCATGAATATTTTTAAACGGACGAATCACGCGTGGAATTTTTTTTTTTCTTTGCGCAAATTTTCATAAATTTTTTCGTCGAACAAATAATTTCTGACGATAAACGAAGAAAATAATGGAAAATAATTCCAATCAATCGACTTCGTCTTCGGAGAAAAAATAAGATTATATTCAACACGAAATATTAATTTTTCTTGAAGCATAATGAAAGAAATCTGTTTGTTTTTAAAGAACAAATGTTCACTCGTGACGAACGTAGATATCGAAGAGTCGGAATTGTTTTACAAACAGTCTCGAGCTAAAATACCTTGGGTTATTCCATGAGAGAAATATTTCATTGGCATAGTTTGGTTTTTCACTCAAGTTCTTCGAACCGTAAAAAAGGGAAAAGAAAAGACGAGTGAGAACTCAAAGCGCGATTTACATTCCATGATCTTTTGACTTTATTTCATTTTTATTTATTTTATTTTTTTTCTCATTTTACATACCCAAATTGATCAATACCGGGGGATTTTCCAAACGTTACAAATTCTATTACGAAAGAGATAATGAATCTTTCCGGATCTCTCAAGAGAAAATTCAACGTGTTATTGGCCTCGAAGATCGATAGCCCGACTCGATGGAATTGATGATTTTTCAAAGAATCCTTTATCCATCAACATCTCAAACGTAATTACCACGATATTTCTTCCTACGAACAAAAATAATCGAAGCTTCGAATCGCAAGAAGAAAAAAAACGATCGCTGTTTTGTTTTTCTTATGATTTTTCCATCGATAATTATCAAAAAGATTTCTACCAATAGCCAACAAAAAAAAATAAACCTCTATGAAAAGCCATAAAACTCATATTTTTTTACAATATTTCGTGCAAACAGAAAGAATATTGTTTTTTTTTCTTCAAATTTTAGGAACTCTCCAAATGCCAGAACCGGAATAATGGGAATAGCGACAAACGAATGAGAATGACTGAAAGTGAGAAGTGGGGAGTTTTCGACGAATGAAAAGTAAGAATGGAAATGAACCTGCGCAGTAAGGGGTTCGAGGCTATCATTTATTTCTTTTTCTTCCCCTGACTGATTCGGAGTAATAAGGAGCTCTTAGAAGGGTACCCTGACGAATCGCGACATCGAAAATTGGTTGTCAGCTATCCGATTTAAGAACGAATCCAGGAGTGTTGACACTCATTTTGTTTAAAATTGTATTTTCGTGATCCAAACACGACACCAATATTAGACACTGAAAATTCCAGTATCTTTGGTGGTGTTCGTTGAAAGAGCATGGATCAGTCCGCATCTCGCCACCGTGAGTGCGAGAGAGAGCTGCAAATTTCGAAAGTAAAATTCTTCAACACGGTTTGTCTGATTACAAAAAGGCCCTGTCAGCGAATATTTTTCATCGTTCTGCGTCCGCTGACAGAGCCTTTTTGTAATCGGTCAAACTGTGCTGAAGTATTACAATTTCAAAAATTCAAAGTTAGGTTAGGTGACTGATCCATGCCTTTAATCCGTTTTTCAATCGGTTACTTGACACTCGAAAAAGCGACACCAAAAATTTCGGTTTCTCTATTGGTCAGGGTAGAGTTATTGCGACGATAGCTATATTTATTAGTTGTATACAGCTTTAAGAATATGAAAAACGAGGAAATTTAATTTTGTCACGAAAACCAAAATTTATGTAATTTGAAAAAAAAAAAGAAAATCACGTATAAAATTACTTCGTATGAAATGTGACATTACATTAAAATCTGATGTATCGTTAGTCGGTATGAGTATGACTATACCGACAGAGCAGCATGGACAAACAGATGGCGCTCAAAGCCCTTATTAAAGAAAAAAAAAGAAAGTTTAAATTTTGTCGAACCAGTGAAACTTTTAAAGCCTACAAAGTTGCAGAAACTAAAGCAAGATATGGCCTCAGGAAAATCAAAAGACAGAACTTTATCAGCTTCTGTGAGGGTTTATCAAAATATACTAATCCTACGTTCATGTGGAGGAAAGTAAAATGTTTTAAAAATAGATTTAATTATAAAGAAAATACGAATGAATACGATGAAGAGAAGCTTAATAATGTTAAAACTATGATACAGAAACTCTGTTTACCATGGACTGAAGTACCTGTTCCTTCCTTTGACAATCGTGATCAAGACCCATTCCTTGATTTACCCTTCACAGAGTTTGAATTGAATCTTGCTATCTCAAATATAAACATCAAATCAAGTGCTGGTGTAGATAGAATAGATTATCTAATAATAGCGATGCTACCCACCCAAGTCAAAAAAGTCTTGCTACAGTTATATAACGATATTCTCACTTCGCAAAAATTTCCTGAGGAATGGCGTCGTTATGAGATTTTTTTCATCCCCAAGGGGGACGGGTCAAAAGTTCGTCCCATCTCCTTAGCTCCTTGTTTGTGTAAAATTTTGGAGAAAATGATTAACTATAGAATTTCGTGGTGGATGGAATTTTATGAAAAGATGCCTACTACTCAATTTGGCTTCCGAAGATCGAAATCCTGTTTAGACAACCTCTCAATTTTATACTCAGAAATTGTAAAGAGTTTTAAGCTGAACAAGGCGGTTCCAGCCGTTTTCTTAGACATACAATCTGCCTATGATAATGTGTTAGCTGACATCTTAATCTCCAAACTGAAGCTTTTAGGGTTTGCCAGTAATACGATGGCTTTTATTTATAATTTAATTTCTGCTAGATCACTATCATTCAAATTCGGCGACATTGACGAGATTCATTGGGCCTATAGGGGCCTCCCACAAGGAAGTGTCTTGAGTCCGGTGCTTTACGCAATTTACGTAATGGACCTCGAGAACTTAGTTGATCCTAATTCGCATATCATCCAATACGCAGACGACGTGGTAATTTATTCTACGCTTCAATCTCTTCCTAACGCTATGATTAGTATCGAGAACTCTCTTACGTCAGTCGATGAACACTTGAGTCAAATAGGTTTGACTCTTGCTCCCGAAAAGTCCAAAATGATTATCTTTGAGAAACGCAAACGTGGCAGAATCCGTCATAATCGTACACCGTTAGAGATAAGAATTAACAATATGTTAATTCAAGAGGTTAATATAGTACGTTTCCTTGGTTTATATTTTCAATCTGATTTGAGTTGGAACGTACAGATATGTCATATTCAAGATAAGTGCCAAAATCCACTGAAGATTTTAAGCTGTCTGCGACATACGTGGTGGGGAGCGGATCCCATGTTACTAATTCGCCTGTATATAGCCTTAATTCGTTCTAGGATTGAGTATGGAAGCTTTCTTTTTAATGGATTGAGCAAAACACAAGCAATAAAATTGGACCGAATTCAATATAAGGCACTTCGTCTAGCCTTAGGTTACAGGGCGTCAACTCCGACGAATATAATTTTGGCAGAAGCTAGAGAACCACCATTAGCTTTACGATTTCGTTTCCTCGGTCGAAATTATTTATCCAGAATCGTGGTAGACACTAGCCACAAAGTACCAAACCTTTTATCGGAAATCATTGAAATAGAGGATAATCCGGTCATTGTGAATCGTGAAGGGGAAATCCAACTGGTTCAATGTTATCGCGATGTCGTTAACAAAAGCCACCTATTAATGAGCAATAATAAGCCCTTATGTTTTAGTTATAATTACGAAACTTTGGTATTTTCACCGAAGGTTTCACTTCAGGAAGGTGGGACAATCTTGCAATCAACCAATTGTAATGAAACATTTAACCGCACATTTGAGAAAGCGTTGACGAACAGTCAATGCTTTTTTACGGACGGATCAAAAATGCCTGAAGCAACTTTTGTTGGATTCTCAGCTGTACAAACAGAAGGTCAGAAGGTTTTTGCTTTTAGGAATAGTTACATTGCTACTATTTTCTCTGCCGAAGCCATGGCTATTGCGGAAGCGCTTTTGCTAATTTCGAGATTAGACGGAACGAGTTTTACCATTTTTTCTGACTCCCAAAGCGTTTTGGCTGCACTCTCAAGCCCCCCGAAGCTTCAGAGTAAATCATATCTTGTTCTATACTTAAGAAATTTATTATACAATCTAGAGAAAATAGGAAAAATGGTTCAACTTGTGTGGATACCTGCTCATAAAGGAATAGTAGGCAATGAATTAGCTGATGAGTCTGCAAAAACAGCTATCATGACGGGTAGAGACACTCAAATAGGTCTGCCCATTTCGGATCTTACAGCTTTTTGGAAGTCCAAACTTAAAGACGAATTCCACACTTGGTGTATAGAAACAGGTCGGGTAAAAGGGACAAAATTTTTCGAAACATTCTATAAGCGAAGCCCCCGCCCATGGTTCCATAAACGAGGGTATGAAAGAAAATTTATTGTATCTATCAACCGTATGAGATCTAGTCATACTTCCCTGAGATCGAGCTTAGCACGTTTTAATATAGTTGCATCACCAATGTGCCCATGTGGCATAACGGACGAGACCCCGAATCATATTTTCTGGCAATGTCCTCTCTATGATAAAGAGAGAATTGAACTAATTAAAGGTTTGGCAAAACAATACGGAAAGCTTCCTTACAACATTGAATCTTTTTTACACTCAATGGAACACAATGCTCTAAGATGCTTAAAAAAATTTGTGAACAATATAGATGTTTGTATTTAGGATACGAGTTACATATTGACTGAGTCATTCTAGTTATTATTATTTTAATATTTCTTGGTAAAGATAGAAATATTTACGCTAACATTTAATCTTTGTGATACCTAAACAAACCTCTAGAGAATTATATATTCAACCAACGGTACTAAAGCATATAATAGTAAGCCAATAGGCTGTGATCTCTGCTTTAACATAAGGCGACACCTAGTGTCCATATTTTTATACTCACTGTTATCGATTGTACCAGAGTTTAGCGTTAAGAACTCCCTGTATTACAGATATTTATGGCTAGATGGGATAATCGTTCCCAAGGCCTCCTCAACTTTGTACTCTTTTACCTTCAATAAAAAAAAAAAAAAAAAAAAAAAAAAAAAAAAAAAAAAAAAAAAAAAAAAAAAAAAAAAAAAAGAAAGGTTTTGACTCACTCGGCGTGCACGAGGAGCCTGAAGCAGTTCAATAATAACTGAACTCTTTAGCGGTGAAAAACCGCCGAGTTTCTTGCTTGAAAAAGCGGTGAAAATGAATTAAAAATATTTATTATTGTTTATAAGAGAAACGATCGTTCTTTCGCATGGTTTTACCGCTGGGGTCTCGATGGACGTGAACTTGGCCCCCCGACATGAACTTTTCGAAAGTTTTCTGATTTCAATCGTTTGTGTGTCGTTTGTAGAATATTGTGAGAACAAAATAAACGCTTGTGAGATGAATTTATCGCGAAAAAATCAAAAATAAAAATTAGCGTGAAGTTAGCCCGCCCATTCTACTTTTTGAACTATATGAGTCTAATTGTACGTAAATCAATGAAAAATCGTTTGTAGAACACGAATATTACAATAAAAATGTTTGCAGGACGCATATTTCTATGAAAAAGCAAAAAAAAAAATTGCATAAATTTTTCCGAACCAATCAGGGAGACTGGTGTGTACCATACAGGTCAACTGATTAGAAATAAATGAATCTTGAAGGTTCTGAAATGCTAAAAACGATAAAACTGAATCATAAATGCGAAATCATATGGATAGTCCGCTAAACTGATTCAGATGTTACCACTGCTGGTCTATTCCTAAATTTCATTTTATGAAAAGATTATATAAGAATATTTTTGAATGTTAAAATGGAATAATTCTACCGACTAAAAAAAATACAGGATTAATTTTTCATTTCATCAATCAATCCACGGTCAGTAAGAGAAAAAAACATTTTATTCTTCAAAGATTAACGATTGAAATGGAAATCGAATTCTTTCAAAAATAATAGTTAAAATCGAAGAAAGCCCAACAGTTTGATACTGAAAATTGCTATGCACAGAAATGAAACCAATAAAAATGATGGAATTATGTACTCACTCGTCGATGTCTTGTTCCCCTCCTCAATAACGAACCTACCTTTGGCAAAACCGAAAAGTCCGCAATTCCGAAATAGTCCGCACAGTTAATATCCACTGCTTCCGTTGCAGGACACTCATTGCAGTTGATTAATTTCCACTCGATTTTTCCCAGATCCTGCATGATTTTGAATTCAGACGAGCAGCAGCAGCGTCGTTTTTCCAACGTTAAATACGATAGTTCATCGTAGTTCAAAATTCAAATGCACTAATTCACACAACACCAATATTAACTTTTCACACTTCCGAGATAGTAAACGCGTGATTAAGACGCCAAATTTTTTTTTAATTTCCACGTCAACAAACTCTTGCACGGAATAAAAAAATCTATTCAATATTTCTTTGTTCCGCTAACTCAAAAAATGTATTTTTCTTGTGGCAATAAACTTTCTTTTCGCAATTGAATACGGTCGGTGACGAGTGACAGAAAGTGTAATGGCAACTGGTGTCACAGTTTCGTGGAAAATCGTGCGTGCTCACGTGGGTGCACGCGTGCACGGGCGCTTGCGTTCTATTGTACTATAGCAATTGCGATAGTAAAAACTATTCGCAATGCTGTACAATAGCTGCGGTTATACAAGCCTTGCGTGCATTGCGTTGCGTTGCACCGTTTGCAGCATCCGGGTTATATGCATGGACCTTGCCTGCGCGACTTCGATATGCGATACAGAAACTGTATCGCGTTCGGAAACAGCAAACTACAGAGTAGATTTATAGCTTTCGTTCCGTCATTCTTGCCGACAATCCCATGGCTTTACGGCCTGCGTGCATTTGGTGCTTTGCGTTGCGTTGCGCGACTCGCATGTATGGTTGCATCTTAGCTCCGCTTGCGAACACGCGTGCGTGCGAGCATACACACGATTTTCGAAACTGTAACACAGCTGTCACTAGGTTGTCTGTCACTCAAAGCCCTTACTCACGATGTCATTAATCGTGATTCGCTCAAATATTCAAAATAATTCATCCTATAATTTAGCACGAAAAATAATATCGTGGGCAAGAGGCTTTCCTACCGGCTTATCGCTTATCACGTTGCGAGAAGAAAACTCGTTGCCGAAAGAGAAATCATTGAAAATTCATTACGATTGACAAACGAGCGAATTGTGTTTTACGACCCTAATATTCTTTTCATAGCGTTTTCGTGCATGGTTCGTTTTCGAGAAATCGCGCATATTTTTAAGCTTTTATTTTCGTGCATTTTTTATTTTAAAAAAATCGCGCACATTTTCAAAAAAATTTTATCACGATTTTCCGTTTTTTTATTATCCATCGTTGTATTTTTATTTGGTTTAACGACAATTCAGACCGTTTAAAGTATTTTATGTAAAGATTTTCGTCATTAACCGACGATCAAATAGAATACCGCCTCTCTTATTCCGCACTCTGTTTTATCAATTTTGTTGCAATCAACGAACGATAATGCGCGGTATTGCACTAGCCGACCGATGCTAATGCAACTCTCTCCGCGCGGTACTTGCCGCCCCGCCCCGCGTCCCGCGGGCGACTGAATGAACGCGAGTCCCTCGCTCGCTCCCTCACTGCCCCGCGCATGATCCAGTCCTCGCGCCTGCCCCTTCCAGTCGCCCCGGCGTGAACTCTCCCCAACTCCCCACCATCCCCGCTACGGAACGGCTTAGCAGGCCAAGCGCGAGAGCGCGTAAACGTAAACACAGAGTCGAGGCTCCACGAATGTAAACAAACCAAACAAGCTAGGGAC
This sequence comes from Campoplex capitator, assembly GCA_037576405.1. Classification (NCBI taxonomy): domain Eukaryota; kingdom Metazoa; phylum Arthropoda; class Insecta; order Hymenoptera; family Ichneumonidae; genus Campoplex; species Campoplex capitator. The sequence continues at coordinate 11,408,909 of JARBWI010000004.1, read as the reverse complement.
ATTCATTCGCCAATATTTAACGATCACATTTTCGTGCACCGTATGAATATTCGTTCAGTAATATTTTATAAAAATTCAACAACGTTTTATTCTTTCGTTTTCTCAACGCATGAAAATGCCGGTAGCAAAAAAAAAGACCGTCAATCGAATTTCATTCAGTTTTTTTGAATCTAGGAAGATTCGTTCCCAGAAAAGTCCGCACCGGAACTTTTAAAGTGCCCAAAACCTATCCCCGAGTCCCAGCATATCATAGTAGGAAATTTAAAAATGTATTAAAGCGAAGAATTATACAAAAAAAAATTTTTGAATCACATCTTGGGACCTAGAACTATCCAGGGTCATAAAGATCAACATTCGAACGATACGTTGAAACATTAAAACCGGATTAGTAAGAAAAATGAATTTCGATTAATGAAAAAGACAATTCATAAAACTGGACGATCCCAAAAACTGGCAATCATACTGCGCACGCGCGGATCTCGACTATTTATTTTCCTGTGTCCACTCCTTCTCTCCAGTCTCCCTGACTGGTTCGGAAAAATTTATGCAAATTTTGTTTTTGCTTTTTCATGAAAATATGCGTCCTACAAACATTTTTATTGTATTATTCATATTCTACAAACGATTTCGCATTGATTTTCGTACAATTAGACTCATAAAGTTTAAAAAATAGAATGGACAGGCTAACTTCATGCTAATTTTTATTTTTTATTTTTTCGCGACAAACTCATTTCACAAACGTTTATTTTATTCTCACAATACTCTACAAACGACACACAAACGATTGAATTCAGAAACCTTACGAAAAATTCACGGCATGGAGCCAAATTTACACCGCTGGGGTCTCGCTTGAAAAAGCGATGGAATTTGTTCGCGCCGTATATATCGAGAACTTAAATTTAGCAGTCATTCAGTTTTCGGTGAAATAAGATTAGATTTCTTGAGTGACATGTAACTGGAGATCTTTATAATTCAACGTTAAAGCTCTATTGTCTGCTGAACAATCGAGAATATTTTTCGTCGGGAATAAAAAAATAAAAATAAAAATGTAGTCGCATAAAAAGGTTAACGAGTTTGCTCAGACTGAATACAAGTGAACAGATAATGAAATCTACGCCCGTTCATCTTCGTGGAACAAAAATCAACAAATGTCTTAATTTACCACAGGATTTTCGAGCTGCTGTAAAATCCTCTGGAACGATTCAATTGTTCGTGGGTATATTAAGTCATTTCCGTAACGATATCAACCGAGCCCAGTTCTCTTTGAAGTTGACTCTGCAAACACGCATATATCTTTAGCACTTGCGTCTCACTCGGGTAATAAACTGACGCATTCCACTCGACCGTATCTTTATTTATTGCGAAATGTGTCTCATCGATCCCGAGTATGTCCACTGGATTTTATGGAGGCAGACATTTTCGGAAAATTAGTCGAACGATGAAAATTATTTGAAAGGTTTTATCAATATTTCTTATTTGATTATTTTTATATCAATATAGCTGATATTCACAGCCATGTGAAATGGAATGGTTGAATTGCATCAAGATCTCTTCAACAGTGTCAATAGTCTGTTGTCGATTACCTTTTCTTAGCCGCCAGTTAAAACGAATCTTTCAAAATTTAGGGGTGCATGTTTCTGTATGGAAAAATTTATTTTATATTCGAAACATTCTGACATGTTTTTGATGGCCTTTCAAATTGTGAATTATTTCTTTCTGTTTTTCACTTTTTTTTTCGATATCGCCAGTCGGCTCTCGGTAATATAATCGCCTTACGCGTAACACAAAGAAAAAAAACTTCATTTTGAAATGGACTTTTTATTCAAAAGTTGTCATTTTTTCAATTAACCTAATTTTATCGTCAACTCTCGTACAAAAGTATGACGAAAAAACCTGATATTCGCACACAATCGACGCCCTCGTAAACCGATGTATCGAATGATTAAAACTGTGGAAAGCCTGTACAGAGATTTGAATTTAAAAAAAAAACATTGTTTGAAAATTTTACTGTAAAACAATGCGAGCTATTATGCGATGACTATAAGTGACTAGAAATCTTTGGAAAGGTTATGGATGACATAAGGCCTCGTGAGAAAGAAATTATTGCGGATCCTCGCAAGAGTCAGACTCGCGCGGTTGAATGATTTTTCGTAAATTCAAAGAGAGAGCAGGTTATTTTACTAGCAAACAAAAGAAGATAAGAAAATTATCGAAACGATGTTGATTGTGCTTCGAATTTTGAACCTCTGTTTTGATAGTGCGTAATGCTACCTTCTGAATGTACTTTCAACCAGTGCTGCCTCCATCCGACTGTATCCGTAACGAAACTGCATTTTCCGTCAGCTTTATATGTGTATACATGTTGCATCGTCAGCTATAAAGACGCGCCTCTGAGTGTCGCGTACGCGTATGCGCGTATGCGTCGACCGACGATCGCGAGACATGGATGTATGACGCGTTTTTTCTGTTTGACAAAATAAGAATAACGAATGACACAAAGAATTATAGGTTTAAAAATCTATGAGTTATCACATTAGAAAACAACAAGAAAAATGTAAAATTCGTCGAGATATAAAAATGCAAATTATTTCGGAATCGCGTAACATTTCGTGCACGACTGTGTGAACAAGTTACTGAAACCAGATCCTGTATTTATTTATTTTTTATACGATCTTTTCGCTTTTTATCGATATTGTTTTTTTGTATAAAAGAAAAATATTTGTTTAAAAAAACGTCGTATGTGCATTTTCGTCGCGGATTAGTGACGTTTCGTTGGGGTATGAATGGTCAGGTGCAAACAACGCGCGAGAGGTTAGGTAAGTACGACAAAAAAAAAAACAGTGAAAAAGTTGGTGGATACATTTACAAAATTTCATATTTTTCGTCTTTGAACGAATCGTAACAACGAAAATTTCTATCGTCAATATCTCTCAATTTTTGTCGTCGATTTGTCGAGCCTTGTCATAGTTTACGAATTCTGTCAAATTCAGTTTGGCTCATCTGACAGTTCATGACATGTCGATCTATATTTAAATACATTCGTACTTATTATTATTGTTGTTGTTATTATTTCGCGAAGTGAAGACGTTATCTAATGAGAGCAGCACGTCTCATCATCGATGTTATCGATAGTCTCAAAAAAAAAAAAACACTTCGAAATTTTGTATTATTGAAATTGCTCAAAGTTCCTTCAATACAAATTGAGTCACTGCGTACACTGAAATAACAATCTGTAAAAATGGATCATGGCTTTGTGCATATTTATTTCCCAGGCAAGTTATGAATCAGTAGTTCAAACGAAAAATCGAAAATTCTGTGAAAATTTTATTTCCTGCTCTATATTCTATTGCTTCGTGACTGTTTTGCACAGGTGGCCTTAGCGCTACTAGCATGGGCTGGTTTTCTGGCTTAATTCCTCCGGAACATGTCTCAGCCCTGCCAGAATCTTTGCCTGAAACAGATGCTGAATTAGCTCTCCACGATGCTGTTGTCGCTACTGAAGTCGACAACAAAGTCAAGACTAAACTTCTTACCATGTGGAACAATGTTAAATACGGTTTGTGTGAGCAATTTTATTCTTTTAGTGAAAAATCACTTGAAGAGACATCTGGAAAATCTTGCGATACATGTGGGACTTTTCCAGCTTCAATGATTTTTCAGTAAAGTTTTGTATCGTGCAAAAATTGAGAAAAAATTGTGAGGAATATCCCACCCAACAGTATTTCGTGACTGGGAAACGACAACCTAAACACGTAGTTCAGTGGCCTGCGTTTCTACCGCTGTCATTCATAGCTTCTTCCACTAATGATTAAAAGTATTATTAATAAAAATGAGCATCAATCTCATCATCTTATTATGTTTTGTTTCAAATATAACTGATTCTTTATATTGTTTTGAAACATTTATTAAGAAATTTGGAGCATTCTAAATTTATTATTATTAGAAGACACTAATTCACAAAAGTATTTACATTTCACAAATCATTGGTGGATGTTATAAGTGATGCTTATCTTTATTATTATTTCATTATATTCAACAATTCAGCAATTGTTGCATATAATTATTCGAAAACAAACTCTTTAAATAAGTCTTTTGTTCGAACTGTGAAGTTAGTGTCAATAATTTTCAATAAGAAATTAATAATTCTATTATAAAATGAATGAAAAATGAGTTTGCTACAATTTACAAAAATCACACTTTCAGTTAAAATGCCAATTTCTAAATAATAGATTCTCAATATAAAGTGCGTTTGATTTAACCCGATAAGAACTGCAAAAGAATTACAACGATACATGATTTTTTGCAGGATGGGCTTCAAAAATGAAGACCAACTTTTCAAAGGAATCTCCGGTTTGGCTTCTCGGATCACGATATCAAAAGAAGCCAGAAGATCCAAGCGAGGAGAGCGAAAACGAATCATTTAAGAATGATGCGTCAAATTTGGATGAGGGAATGGAGGGTTTCAAAAGAGATTTTGAATCGCGGCTTTGGTTAACCTACAGACGAGAGTTTCCCAATCTGACTGGTTCAAATTTCACATCCGATTGCGGTTGGGGTTGTATGCTACGGAGTGGTCAAATGATGCTTGCGCAGGCGTTAGTTTGTCATTTTCTTGGTCGTGGTAAGTTTTTAGATATTATAAAAATCACCGATTGAAAAAAAAATTGATTCGAGTAATCATATTTACAAACTTTAATTTTTATAAATCAGCAAATTTATTTATATTTTTCGTGCAAATAAATTCAGGAGCATTTTGGTTTCTCGCATGGCTCCTATATTCTAATCACATGATTAACGAAGACTTTTCTTAATTATCAATTCAAGTCGAGTAGTAATCGTTTTTATTTGTGTTTTCTGAAATCGTTTCCTCTGCTGCCCCTCGATCTAATGGTTCAAGACTTCGTCTATTGAAATGTTTAGAAATTGTTGAAACGTAAAAGTGAGCATAAGTGTCTACGTGATAAAATTGTTCTCTCATTTTTTATTCAGCTACGAACGTCTGTAATTGTTTTTTTCAATAACGTTTCGATTACACAACATTGAAATGACTAATATTCTTGTAGATTGGCGATGGAGGCCGGACCAACATATCGAAACGTCCGATCAATTTAAAAAGGAGGAAAGCCTTCACCGAATGATAATAAAGTGGTTCGGTGACCAGCCGACCCCGCATTCGCCTCTCTCGATCCATAGTCTCGTCTCCCTCGGTGCATTGACAGGTAAACGTGCCGGTGACTGGTACGGTCCTGCATCCGTCGCACATTTATTAAGCCAAGCTGTGAAAAATGCGGCGATGACACGTAGCGAATTCGATAATTTAGCTGTGTACGTTGCTCAAGATTGTGCAGGTGAATATTAATGTTAAACGATCGGTTTTGTCTCTTCAAACAATATACAGAGTCCGGAAACCAACGAAAGAATTCATAAAATTTTCGTTTCATTACAATATTTATGAGATACGAAAATTTTTAATTCTGAACAAAACGCAAATCTTCCGAAATCTATACAAATAGAAGAACGCAGTATATAATAAATCGATACCATTACAAGTTTACAATCACTATTATAAGGTTTCAAACGAACGCAAAATGATATTTTTGTTCAGGGTACGATGATTTTACCATCTTTGTTTGTCTTCGCACTTTGGTGATAATTATTATTTGCCTGCTCCACTACTTTTCTGACGAAGATCCCTGAATTCCAAACTTCAAACGAATATTTACGAATATTATTCATAAGAATTTCTTCTGGTATTTCTGAAAAAAAAAAATTACCAAAATGGCTAGAAAAAGAGTGAATAAAAAAAAAACGAATAGATATTTCGGAATTTTTCTGCATTCGTGATATTTTTTTCAATCGGATGATCTCAAAACATTTAATAATAAAAATTTCGATTATTAACTCTTTTGATATGTATTATTTGTAGTTTATCTCGATGATGTGAAAAGTGCTTGCGAAACTCTGAACGGCGGTTGGCGATCACTCGTACTTTTGGTACCATTGAGATTGGGCGCTGATAAATTGAATCCCAATTACGCGCCTTGTCTTACTTCGCTCCTGGAACTGGACGTTTGTATCGGGGTGATCGGTGGTCGACCTCGTCATTCCCTTTACTTTATTGGCTATCAAGAGGACAGATTGATTCATCTCGATCCTCATTACTGTCAAGAAGCCGTAGACATTTGGAAACACAATTTTTCGTTGGAAACCTTTCACTGTGCGTCACCGAGAAAAATGTTGCTTTCAAAAATGGATCCGAGCTGTTGCGTCGGATTTTATCTTCATGATAAGGAGAAATTCGAAAGCTTTATTAAAAAAGTCGAACCTGTGAGTATGAAGCCGTATGCTCTTTTTCTGTCACAAAAATAAATCATGTATCAAATGGACGTATCGTAGATTCGATAAACGTTTGACATTTAATAATCATAAAATTTGAGAAAATCGTAATGAAAATAATTCGAATATTCAAACTTTTTATTGGAGACTTTGGCACTTTTGCAAACTTCAATGTCAAAAAATCATTCAAAGTTTTTTTCAACCTCAATTCACGCGAGCAGAGTAGCAAAACTGTATTGTAAGTTAAAAAATAGTTGCCAATTTACATAAATTTAGGAATAAATTGAGCACAATGGCGGGACAAATAATTAATGAATGTAAACGTTTGCCCGCAGTTTTTGGTGCCTCTGAATCAGAAGGTTGATTATCCAATGTTCCTATTTTGCGAGGGAAGTGGTGACGACATACGGCGAGGATGTGAGGTGAGCGAGGGAATGCTCACATCGTCGACATCAACATCAGCGCACGATACTCTCGAAGATGAGGCTCATTACGAGTGCGAAGAATTTGAGCTCATATGAGTTTTCGGTGAACCAAACAAAGGTTACAAGAAATCGAGAGGTTAGCTCTTGTACTTAAGGACCGATTAGACCGTCCGCGGAACTGATTAGAAGGAAAAAAATTGAGAAAAAAAAACGGGAAAACAGGAGCCCTTCGACTCACTGCTGGCCTTGAATCTATTTATTTTATATATACATATATAAAATATATATGTATATATAGATATGAAGAAAAGAAGAAAAAAATACGAATTTGATAATTGGTAAAAGAAACACAAGTTGCGCGAGATTAGTTATAATTTTGTTTGTATTTAATTGATAAGAGCGAAAGTTTTCCTTAAAAAAACCGTCATGTGGTGCAATACTCGATGGTTTTTCCTTTTCTCAAGCTCGAATTAACAACCAAGACTTGAAAACTATCGTTAAGTTTCGAATTATTGTTATCGATCATATTTCCATAAACACACACGTTCATACCCACCGTTTTTTCTCAATGATCTCAAAATTCAATGATTTTGATTACATTAACCGCTAAACAGATCGTTACGTTGAAGAATTAGTCGCAAAAATCAGTGTCGTTTACGATGTAAAAATTTTTTTCAATATCTCACTCTCGCCCCCCGAAACCCAGCCTTCTTTTGTTGATCTCAATTCATTTTATTGTTATGGGTGCTCCTCGAGTCTCTCGCGTAGATCGCGAAACGATTTTTAGACGCTCCAATAGTTATCGATCCATGTTCATCTTCGTTCTGTGCTTTCTTCTCGGTCTCACATACATTTACCTCAATACTATGAAGAAAAAGAAACGTAAAAAAAAAAAACAAAAACGAAGGAAAAATCTCGTTGTAAATTAGATTTGAAATACGGTGTCTTGAATTCTTCATCCTGTACTATAAGTACTATTACGATCAAAGAAAAATTGTTAGATTTCAAAAGGAAACAACAACTAAGAGCTGATCATAGATATTTCGTGTGTCCCTGACGCACCCAAAGGCACACACTCGTAGTTAATAATTAGTAGATGAAAATTTAAACGAAACTTAAATCACGAATAAAGATTCTGTAAGTTATTTATTTATTATCGAAAATTCATCCGTCATCAAGTTGTTATTGTTCTCGTCCATTGCTCCACACTCATCGAACAAAATACACACAAACACACTCACATATTTACATTTAATAAACGATAAAATCTTGAGCGAAATATTGTGCGCGATGTATAAAAAGTGCACAGCGGACACAACTGTGATTTAGTCTCTCGGATCAACGTTCGCTATACCTGATTTGTGGGAATAACGGATACGTCGGGAATAAAGTGAATGATGAATCGTAACAAGAATACTAATTATTTTTATTCGCTTCTCTACAATCCCTTTTCTCTCACATTATCGTCGTTTCTTTCAACAAACTCGTTCCTTTTCATAATTTTTTCATTTTTTATTATACAAAAATTAAACCTCAATATTTCTAGAAAATTTCATCTCTATCTACGATACTCAACGGCTTTGCAAAGCTTTCAATCACTGGGGCGATCTATAAAACATGATTTTTCGACTCAGATTATCATTACGATGATTTTATACAATTCCTCATTCGCTTTTTGTATTTTGTTTCTATTTACACATTTTTTGCACTGTTGTCTCTTCAGGTGCCAGTCTGGCATTTTTCAAAGGGACATTCACAGCTAAGAAGTAGAACAAAAAAAGTTCAACCATATTGTCAGAAAAATATCAAAAACGCAAGTATCGTTTGTGCTATTCGATGATTTTTTGAAAAATATCAATAAAGAAAAATTCAGTTTTATTCTATAATGAATATATCTAAAATTGAAGAAATATTTGTATAAATTCATGAATAACCATCGCGATGGTTGATGACCAAATAATTGGTCAACAAAATAAAATGTAAAGGTATCAATATAAAATATTTTGTCGTCTTGAATATATATATATTTTTTTTACAACTTGTGTTATTTCAACGTGTTTAATATCGTAAAAATTTTTATCGACTTTTTACTTTGGTGTGTTTTTTGTGGTACCTATACCGCAGCTGCAAATGTCAATTATCACATTTTCTAGATATTTTCTTACACGAATCGTTCCAAGCATTCTTTAATGTGCGGCCACATTTCTGCGGTTGTGTTGCCTCGAAATTCTTTCAGTAGGCCTATTTTGCGATAGTAACTTATAACTGGTTCGGTTTTCGTTACATAATCCTGTAATCGCTTTTTCACTACTTCTAGTTTGTCGTCCGGTCGCTGAGACAACGGCTCCCCGGTAACGTCATCCTGGCCCTACGATAATCCCAGTAAAATTAGTTCAAATTCTTCTTTTATTAGTTTTTTATTTGAATTTCATCATTTACTATTTACTTATTCCTTTTTTCAATTCAATTTCTCTTTGAAATTGCAATCATAAAACACATCCATCAATTCAAATTGAAGATATTCACACCTACATTTTCCGCCAAAAACTTTATTCGACCAGAATTTCAAATCTTCGTTATTGAAAAAAGTTTCGAAACATTTGAAAGCTCAACGAAAAATCGCCACATTCTATTTTTCATCACATAATCTATAAACAAATTTGAGGAACCATAATGCCCGAAAATTAATATCGATTTCATAAAATCACGTCAATTTTTTTTTTTTTTCTGCATAAATGAATACAGAAGCTTTGATCGGAGAACATTTTTAATTGAGCATCTCACCGGCGATGATACGTTTTCAAAATTTGAAAATGAATTCATAATAAAAATGCAAAGCTCTTCAGTAAATTTTTTTCTCAACATATCGTTCTGAACGAAATTATGTTTCAATAATTTATTAAAATCGTCGATAAAATAAAGGGGATTCGATAATACTTACTGGTACTTTGGGATCATTGAAGCCAATGTTGTATACTCTACCGCTGGGTAAATGAACCCACCTGTTCTTAACTCGATCGAGTATGATCGAGTGTGGAACGATGAGATTGAGGACCAAGTTCACCGGATGGCTTTCTTGGAGTTTTTCAGCTTGTGCTACAGTCCTTGGGAAACCTGAATCAACGAGCAATTCCCATTATTAATTGTATCCAGATTTAAAAAATTGTATTTTTAATACACAAAATGATCATTCTCGTGTTTGGGACAACAATTTTCGTTGTTTATCGTCGATGACCTTGAAAAGGTTCAAAAAAATTTTCTGTAGTATTTTTTTGTTATTTTTCAATGGAATGTTCGTGGCAAATACTTTTCGATCGAACATTTCGAATTTGTTACTGAAATCGTGAATCAATTAAAATGATACCATCTCAACATTTACGTGTTCGAAACGAATAAAAAGTCGTCTCAATGATGCAATTTGACAAAGTTATACCTAAAATGAATATAAAATTTTCGGAATTGAGAATTCCTCGTTTTTGAACTAGGTTAAAAAGGTAGTAATTGCTTTAGTGCCAAAAAGGCTAACTTTTGAAACGTTCTCTATCTGAACTTTAGATTTGAATCAGCCAGTACTATCGCGCCTCCTTACAATGACGCAAAAGACGTTCAGATTGTAAAACTCCCGCGAAGATATCTCTAACACGGATTATGTTTCGAGACAAATAACGACGACGACTAGAATCGTTATTTAATAAAGCGAAAAGTGACCGAGTCTGTCCTCAAACATTAGCTATTTCAAAAAACCTTGAAATCTTGGATTGGCCTGGAAAAAAAAAAAGAAAAAAAAAATTGGAGTAAGAATGACAGAAAAATGGTGCAAATTTGAACTCACCGTCGAGTAGCCAGCTGCGATCGCCAACGTTCTCAATTTCTTTCCCGATAAGCGATATCATCGTTTCGTCCGGTACATATCTGCCTTCCTCCAAATACTTCTTCACTTCTTTGCCAAGTTCTGCATTCGATAATCATTAAAAAATATAAATCTTTAGTTTATAATTTAAATTAGACATAAAAATAAAAAAGTATATCGATGAATAAACACAATTATATAATAAATGAAAAAAAAATAATATTTTACATAATGCCAAAGGACGAGATTCGAATCTCACAGTAATAGAGTCATCTTGGCCAGTGAAAGAGCCGAAAATCGGCCGCAAGATACAGTGCGAAACGGGGATCAATATTATTTCATGGATAACGCAAATTTCTGCATGTTTCCGAATGATGACATAACTCTAACGTACCGGTGTCGTTTACAACGTGATAACGAAGTTTGTCACCACTCGAAATATGAGTAACTCCAAATAGCTGAACGATCCTTGAAGAAACGGTGCCCTTGCCGGAAGCCGGTGCGCCGAGGATGACGGCCCTGAAGGCCGCGGCCTTGGCCAAGCACGTGGATACCTTGACCATTTGTTAAAAGTCTAATTTTTTTCCGTTCTATCTCCGTTCCCCTTGACTGTCGCTGAAATAACTAGCGATATGTGGGTGAGTCGTTTGTACTTATTCCCCGTGAAGTTTCGAGCTCTCTTCTCGCTTTGAAACACTTGTCCGCACTGTTTTTCACCGAGGTAGAAAATCCACTGTGCGCGAGAATAACGCGATATCCCAGAGACCAGCGTGATCTTCGACTCTACGCTGTACTCGTCTTTGCCATCGCGTTCGAATCAACTATGAACGTAAATACACATGTGTCCGTGTCGACTGAAAAGAATAAAAAAAAAAAAAAATGAGAGAATGAAGAAAAAAAAAACAAATTTGTACGTGCGCACAACTGCACTTCGACCCTTGATTAATCTCGGGGACGCAATTCGACGCCGAACCGCCTATCGGCATAGCCCAAAAGTTCACTCTACTACCATTCTACCTATCTCTATACTATGTTTTTATATATAGATATAACGCGCATGAGCGATTATGAGCAACGCGCGAGTACTCATTTTATGCAGCACGTGCGTGATGCAACTTCGTTAAAATCTTTCATGAAGGGGACGCTTCGCTTTGTTCGCTATTCGATCGCCGAGACTGTAGTACGTAACACGAGTTCTGAGAGTCCTTTTCATTTCATGAGAATAAATAATTTTCTCATGATTCCTGATTAACAAAAGTTTTTTCATAAAAATTAAGTATCATGATAAAGAAAGTTGTTTTTACTCCGATTTACTCAATCACTCGAGATATTTTTTTTTTTTTTGCAGTCTTCATTCAGTAGCTCATTCGAATATATCAATTTTCCTTTGAAGCTGCGAGTGTCGAGTTTTTTTTAATCGGAAAATACGCAGTAAAATGTGAACGAAGCCTCCAGAAAAACAATAAAAACTTATAGAAATTACGATGAAAGTAAAGAGTGAAGTTACGGTATCGAATATACAGGAATTATCCATATCCGAGGATGAAAAAATCATTTTTATTATCTAACGTAATGACTTTGAATAAGCAAACCGGTGTAAAGTCGAAATTGCATGTTTACCTTCGAAAAATAGCTTTTCATTATGAAATCGTCACAAAACCCATAAATAATTTTTAAAAATAGAGAAATAGAGTCGTGAAAGAAACTTTCACGTTGGAAAATGATTTGATTGAATAAAAATTAAAATCTAAACGCCCACATCAAGCTGAAAAGAAATTGGTGGAGCCTCCTCGAACGAGTTGAAGGATGAAAAGGAAAACGTCGATTAACGTTAGATAGTGAATGATGAAAAATAAATAAGACTGAATTTGGAACTTTTATTCTTAGTTTTTTCTTTCTTTTTTATTGACAAAGTAGCACTTTTATTCATATGAAAAAGTAATACATTTCTGAGTCTGGGCTTGTCCTCAACAAGTTCAAACTCTCGTGTTATCAGTTTGATTTTTTTGTTTTCTTTCTTTCTTTTTTTTTTCCTTTTTTTTTTGTCGTTCTAAAAGTGAAACTCCGCGTAAGATCACGATAATTCGAAGGCCTTCGTACTTGAATATAAAAATTGAAATTGTTGATTAATTGTTACGTTGAGCCCTCGTGTCAATTCCATTTAACGCACATTATCTTCGAGTTTAATTTTGAATTGTTTGCCTTATGAAAATCAATCATCGATCTTGACAAGCCCACGAACGCGAATGTTAAACATCATCCAATATACGAGACGAAGAAATGAAATCCGATTCTAAAATATATGACAGACAAAATTTCATTCTTGTCTTTTGTTTTGTTCTCCATTTTAAAAAATTCACAATTTATATTCTTCGTTCTTTTGTTTCTTAATGCTCAGTTAGCCGCACTCTCGATGATTTGCATGCGCAAAAAGACCTTCATCAACTATTAGGAGCCATTTTTTATGTATTTGTTTTTTTTTTTTCAGTTTTCTTTATATTCACGATAACTTTAGCGCTACCTTAAAATTCCAAATTATTAATAACCGCTGTGGCCGATGATAAAACCTCTTAGACTTAATCGCAACCGTGAAAAGATCATAAAAATAAATATTTTCCTCTTTTTTTTTTTCTTAGTTTTTGCAGAACCAGTTCGATAATTGTCAGTTCCAGAGGTTCGAAGAAAAAAGGAAAGTATTTATCGTCTGTTTCTCGCGTAATTATCGAAACAACGATTCGACGACTGTTCGATTCGTCAGATAAATTTTCATTCGAATCGTTGTTCTGTAATTGCAGGAGACTCTAGAGTCAGTAAAGAAACATTCTCTTCCACGTAAACTCGCGTAAAAACTCTCGAAAATAGTATATGTATAAAAATTATCTCAACAAAGATTTAAAGTGCAAGAAAAAAAAGGAAAAAAAAAAAAAAAAAAAAAAAATGAAATTCGGCCAAGAACCCAATTTTTTTTAAGCATAAGCTTTTTAGAGCCACCGCGAGAAATCATCCAAACAAGGCTGTTGGATTCGTTCGTCACTTATTGCAATGATTGTTACAGCTGGTCAGTGAGAATATTTCGTTGTTCCAGCGATTTGTGTGTTTTTTGCTCGCCTCGTCTCGTTCCTTCGTTTTTTTTTTTTTTAGCCACGATTAGATAATCGTCAAGAGCGTCCGAGAACGGTCATATAAATTCCTTGCTCTCACGTTCTCACATGGTGACCGAATTGCTCGTACACAGGAACTGGTACGACTTTCTTTTTTTCTTTGTTTGTTTATGTTTTCTTTGATTCTTTACCAGAGTTCACCGTCTTTCTCCTTTGCCGGTACTTCAATCACTCGGGGCTTGTCGATTATTCTCGCTGTTCGATTACCCTTCTCCACTATACCGATTATCCAAGCCTGATAACCTTCTTGTTTCTCAATGTCTTTGCAGTACGCCGCAGCCTTTAAAAAGGTACAACAATTATTTAAAATTTGAAAATTTGTATTAATTTTGTATAAAATCCATTTAGAGATTAAAAAATCAATAAGATTTTCACATTTGGTTACGATTTACGGTTTTTAAAACCACTGTAAATTCAATTCTAATTAACTGGATCATTTTATTCTGCGTTGAATTCAAATAACTTTTTCTATGTACCTGTTCTCGTGGCAAGCATATTAGAAGGCCACCACTCGTTTCCGCCGAATGGCCCTGCAGAAGTTGAAACATGTTACCACAGGCTTTTGCAACTGCGGCCATTTTGGCGATAACCGGTAGATTATGAATAACGAATGAAACTTCGTTTTTCTGATGTTTAGCGAGATTTTGTGCGTGGCCCAATAAACCGAAGCCGGTGACATCGGTGGCGCCGTGAGCGTTGTATTTGTGCATGAGGCGAGCCGCTACGGAAGACGGTTCGAAATGAATAAACGTTAATCAATTCTATTTCATTGGTTGTTCATTTTCAGGGTGTCTAATTTTGACCGGAACATGACTTTCAAGGATTTTTAGGTCAAGGAAGATGGATTTTTTCGTTACATTATGAATGGGTTGCTGGTATGAAAATATGAAAATTTTCGGAATTCCAATATTTCCATTCTGCTCTTTGAATAAATGTGTATGTTGTACAAGTAACAAAAAATATATGAATGTTAAGAAATTTTTAGAAAAGAAAACTCAGTTCGTGAACAATGAGATTAAGAATAATTAAAAATTTTTATATTCACTTGAATTTTTTAGTTTTCTTTTTCCTTTTTTTTCATAGTTTCATAGTTCATAAATTGATTTGTCAAATTTTTTAAAAATTTTCATACAAAATTATAAGGAAACGAAAATAATAATGAAAACTGCGGAGTCCCCGTAGAAATCAGGTTAAATTATCATTTTTCATGACATTTCATGACTTTTTCAGAGCTGAACGTAATTTCATGTCATTCAAGGTTTCTCATGACTTTTTAGGTTGTTAGACAGCCCGTTTTTTAAGTGCGAATTTCACACAACGTTAGATCATTCGTTCCGATACCTATTCTGTTGAGTCTAGCCATGCTGTCCATCGCACGTTGATAAGCTTTTCTCACGTCATCTTCGCTCACTACGAGTTTGATTCTGTTCCAACGATCTGGTTGGTCGAGCCATTGATGTGCGTTCACGGCAACTTGGGTTCCGAGCGGTTTAGTCAGAACGAGAACGTCACCGACGACTGCATTGTCTGGTCTGAAAATAAACGGAATATCAAACTTTCAGAATGAAAATAAAACCTACAAATCGTGACGAAGATGAAAAATTTATCAAAATTTTCACTCAATTGCAAAATGATTGAAATTTCCAAGTTTTCGTGGCCACAATAATGAATCATTGTCAAGACGAAATGTGTTTACTAAATTTTTACGTTATTAATCCCCACATGAAAGACGTTGGAGTTAAAAGCCAAACGTTTTATGCTGAAGAAAAGTTTGCATTCGTTTTACGGTTTACGTTCAAAAAAATTCGATCCTGATTATCGTAGTTGAAAAAATACCTACACAATATATTCGTTCGGTTGACAAACCGTCGAGGCAACGCCGCCTATGGTGCACCATGGATTAACAACGGTTTGACCACCGGTAACCGTTGTACCGGCCTCAAGAGCTGAGTCTTTGAAACCTCTCATTATCAACGGCACCACTACGTCGCGTTCTTTCTCCGTCATTTTTGTACTTACACCGAGTAACATAAGCATATTGTCGCACTCCGTCACTCCCATTGCGTACAAATCGCTTATCACGTTGGCGCAAGCAATTTTACCTGGAAATAAAATATCTCGGATGCGTTGTTGCGACGTTCGTACACTTGGCTTTTCGATTATCGTCAGCTTTATCGATTGGAAATATTTATCGATCGAATCATGAAAGTTGAACTCTTTTTCAAATTATTTTTCAATTATTTATTAATTCTTTCATTTTTCATCAATTCATTCGTTTTTGGAGAACTTGTTTTATCTTCTGCTCAATTTATCTACAAGTCAATTTTCTTTCAAGTTAAAAGAATGGAATTTCGAGCACATACTTGATAAACTATGCATACATAAAGTTGAATCTTTTGACATGTGTTTCTCATCTGTCTGCACGAATAAACGATGAAAAATGTTATCTTTTTTTTGTCTATTTCAGTGGAAGTGTTTTTTTCTTTCACGTGAATTTTAATTCTATTGAATCCGAGTAGTTCTGCCTCTGATAAAAATTTTTTTTTTAACTTTGACAACTGTTTTAAACAAAAAAGTTTTAACGTTCAGGTGTCCGAAACCGTCCATTTATCTTTGTTTTCCTCCATCATATTTTTTGCTTTTCAGTTATCAAAGTGGTGAAAAATTCCTGTTTGTCGTTTTCTCACCCATCATGTAAGGATCGTCAACCAGTGGATAGAAGAAATCAGTTGTTTGCACCAAGCTCAAACCGCCGTGTCTCAACGGAGTTACCGAAGAATCCATGCCAATGCCTAGAAAATGTTAAAATATGAAACTGGATTACAATCAATGAAATAATCGAGTGAGAATTTTCTTTCCTTAGAACTATTCAATATTGTTTCAAATCAATCCGAAGTAATAAAAAGAAATCAACAATAAATCAGATGTTTCTGCATACTAAAAGTTTCAACTGATTCAATCTGCGCAAAACCTAAAACAGCGTGGTCTAATTTTTACCAGGACTAAAATTTCATGACTTTTAATGATTTTTAGGCCAGGGAATATGGATTTTTTTATATAAACAAAAAATATACGAATATTAAGAAATTTTTAGAAAAGAAAACTCAGTTCGTGAACAATGAGATTTAGAATAATCTAAACGAGTGAAAAGTTGTATTTCGTTTTTTTATGTTCGCTTGAAATTTTTTGTTTTATTTCCCCTTCATTTTTCACAGTTATAGGTATTTCTAGTTAAAATAAATTGATTTGTCTCGTCGATTCATTGATTTGGTTAAGAAATTACGAAGTTTTCAAAAAAAAAAAAAAAAAATCAGAGGAATAAACAAACTTATTTTCGATTTTGAACAGATTGGAATTTTTTCAAACTTTCTACACATAATTATGAAAACACAAAAATGATCATGAAAACTGCGGAAACCTCGTATAAATAAGGATTAATCATCAATTTTCATGACATTTCATGACTTTTTCAGGATTTAATGTAATTTCATGTCATTTAAGGTTTTTCATGACTTTTCAAATTGTTAGAAACGCTTTAAAAAAAAGTTATTCAATGTAAATGACAGATTGAGATTAAGGATTTGATTCAAGTATAAATTGCACATGATAATTGTTGAATATGTCTGTCTTTCCACTCCATGAAATATTTTCTTTGTTTTACGAATGTTTTATACATGATTATTTGTACTTTTCTTATTTTCAAATCCTAACTTTTTGACAGTGAAAATTTGTGCAATGAGATTATGAGACAAATAAAACTTTTTATATATTCCGAGTCTTTCCAATACTGGAGAATCAATAAAAATTAAAACAATGGCACAATTTTTTTGCGACCTATCAATGACAATCATCAGTTTTCAAAAGTTTAAATATAATTGAAACTCAACAGCGCTGTCATCAACATTCGTTTAGTAGATTTAGTGCAAAAGTTTAGAGTAAGTATATTGAAAAAATTGCAACAGCAAGTTAAGAAAATTTCATTTTCTGTCGTGAACTCGAGTTAAGAAAAATGATAAAAAGAACTGAGTCGGGAAGTGTTTTCAATTTTAATGTTGTTATTTTGAGGTTTTCTCTTCAGTAATATGCAAGGTTTACAGTATACATGCAATGAGTAAACAACTCAAACATTCGGAATAATTGAGAACCACTGCACTGTCGTCTTGTGCCGACAAAAAAATAAGGCGGGAGGCAAAACTCGCTGTGACGGCCATGTTGTCAAGAGCGTGTAACGAGACACAGGGAGCCCGGTGCATAAAAAAAAATGCCGGCTCTCGTTATTCGTGCTTCGGTAAAAATATCGCGAGGTTCAACAAAAATCGAAGGACAAATGTAGGTAAAAAGCATTATTAATTTTATTTTGTTCCTGCCAGTATAGGCAGGAACAAAATAAAATTGAAAAAATCGAATAAAAATAAAAGTAAAGTACTCACCAATTCGCGGTATAGCCATATGCATGAAGTGGGCATGTTCATGATCCTGAGCGCTACCGTCATCAGCCTGTAGTCCCTCCAGGAGTTTACCAAGAACCTCCTGGGGGACCTTACACCCTCATCCTTTAAGATCAGCAAATCGCGTGAGACGGAAAGTCGCATCAAGATCATGAGCCACAGGATCGAAAGGTCTACGAAGGGCAAGGGCATTAGGATTATTTCCAAGTTCCAACTGTCCCACGGACAGGGCGTCCTGGGAAACAGGGGTTCCCTGAAGTTCCGCCATTTTGAAAATCTTGATACTGTATTGAACAACAATATAAAGAAAAAAACGAACTCGCTACAAGCCGGCTGCGAAGTTTCCTAGGATTCAGCAAGAAAATATGATTTTTCGAAGAATACTCTTGAAATAATCACTCGCGCTAATAAAATTTATAAACCCTCGTGTTCTTTTTATTTTCTCCAATATTATTCCCCTTGAAAACAGCAATAAAAAAAAAAACGTCAACAATGAAATTTACTCTGACGCCGCGAACAGACAGCCACTGCGGGGCGTTTTATATACTCGGTGGAACAAACTGTTAACGGTCTCAAGCTACCGACGCACGAACTCGCAGTGAATGAGAAATATACACTCCGAACCACCACCGGCGTCGACTTGCCGGGATCGTGAGCTTTTACAAAATGGACGACCTTTTACCACGTCCCCAGACTTTTGGCTCCTTGCTTTTACTTACGGCGCTGCTGCTATAGAACGCGCGCAAGGCCGTAATGTTCCCCGACTGTCCCCTGTGTACGTCGATTCCCCTTCCCACGCCGCGTTCACCGACAGGACGCCACATATATGTGTTCCCTGTATGTTATTCGCGATTCGCGCGTTCGAGAATTCAACAGCGTGCGTACACTTTGCATCGGATTATATTCAGGACCGTATCATTCTTTAATCGCCCCGTGCCGATTGATTTACACCGAAAAAGGTTCGTTTTTGCGATTAAAAATATATATTATTCTTCACACGTTTTCGTCATAGTTAAATATTCCAACGAATCTCATATAAAAACAATAATACTTCGTGAAAACTAATGATCATGACCTCAATTGAAAACAAATGCTTCTATAGCACGGAAATGATAGTTTTCAAAGTTTTCGAGTAGTTTTTTTCGAGTATTCGAGATGAATATTTGCTTCAATCCTGAAAATTTTCCAAAAGCTTCGAAATAACGTTGCTGTTGAAGACAATAATTGTGAGATGAAAATGTTTTGCAAAAAAAAAAACAAATCTTTTCTCATTAATTTCATGTTCTTTGCATTGCGATTGATGTAATTAGAAAAATAAGGGTCCAAATTTTGTTGGCCAATGTTCGTATTGGTTATACAAGCAAAATGCTAATGTCAAATAGTCAAAAAACGTACATTGATTTTCGAAAAATGATATTTCAAATTCTGATAAGTCATTGAAAAGATCGAACTTATTTTTTGAGTATTGATTCGTGATAGTTGATTTACGATCGTTTCGAATAAAAATTGTGTAAGCATGCGAAAGTATCCCAAGTGCACTGCTCTGATCGAATCGACTCGCCAAATCCCCTCTACCTTGTAACATCGCTACAGTTGAGTTGACGAGATCACACGGAATCGTACGACTCGTCAGTAACTCTCAACTCCGTTTCATTACGTGCTGAATGTCTCGTCTAGCGCTTGGGTTTCGGCCGATTATTTTTCAATTCTACGCCAAGAAAACATAGATACACAGTAGCATCGCGCTTACTCGCTCAATCACGACCGAGTATATATAAATATATATGTATGTATTTTACAAAACAATTTCAGCAGCATATGAAACCTATATTTGCAAGTTCGATTACTCGCATATGTGTTTCGTGCAATGATAATCATCGCTATGTCGAACATTTGTAAAAACACATATGTTTTTCGAAAACATGGAAAATTTAGTTCTTATTATGATTCCCGCGTAAAATAGATCAACGCTGCCGAAGTCCGGAGTTTCGAAATTTTCATGTATTACAGAGGTTATCCGTTTTCGTATCAGACTTCATCTTTTGGACGATGACATATTCTATTTTATCATCGAGTTCCGAGTGAAAAATCATGCACCCGTCGTGTATTTGGTTCGGGAATGAAAGTATATAGCAATAATCGTAACATTTGAGTTATTTACAGGGATTTAGAAAATAGAAAATGCGCCAGATAAATTTGCATATCTTCCGATAAGTATGCATTTTTTGTGGTAGTATATATATGCAAATTTCCATTTTCGGAATATTGCTTGATTTATTTATCCATTTTAACTGTTGTTCAAATGAGTAGATTCAATGTGTTTCAATTAAATTTAGATTGAGGTTACAATTGAGAAAATGAATTTTGAGAATATTCTGCGTTTTGATGAGAAAACGATAATCAATTTTACACCTGAAATTTATCATTTTTATGCCGTATATCTTTAGAAATCTTTTGCAGCGCTATCTGTCGCCCAACGCTCATGAATGTACAGTCGAACAAAAAACGCACGCAATAATAAAATCATCATCATTGTAATTTATACAGTACTTAAAAAAGTTTAAACTGTCAAATAGAATTGAAAAAATGAATAATTATATATTACGTGATTCATTGAGCAAAGACAACTTAAAGTCGAATAATGAAAACTTTGCGAGCAAACATTGCTTTGGTGAATCGAATACTTTTTGGAAAAGACTGTACGTTGTCAGTTCGTCCTTTGCGAATGGTCCACTGAAGTTGGGGTAGACAGAGGCTCGTCGGTGTATCAAACGATCCAGTTTTATATTGTTTCGATCAGTCGTTGTATCGAATCACACAAGGAAAAATTAACAATCCAAAATGTGGTGGGAAATCATTCCACCGGCGGCTATTATTGCTGGTTGTATGTACGCGCCCCAAGTAGTTACGGGGTATTTTAACAAGGCAGTTTTCGGGAACGTGAGTTTTATAACCTCTTTGTTTTACATAATCTTCGTTTTCACAATATCGATCTGACGTACAAAGTTTTAAAAAATTTATTCTTAAAATCATTCGTTACAGGCGTTCCGACGTGATCAGTCTCGTAGGTGGGATCGACGAATGTTTTTGAGGGATTGTAGAATCGATGGTGCACCTTGGAAGATTCGAGTACGTATTTCATAAGTTGAATCTTAATCATGCCCTCGATGCATCAAAATTATTTGTACACTTCTCTTTTTAAAGTAACTCTTCATTAAACATTATTATCCCTGATTTTTTCTGCCTCGTTTCCCTTTAAATATGGATTTCCTTTTAGATTAGCAAACTCCTTCATTAAAAATGTCACTTTGCAAATGTAAACAAAAGCTCTACAGGAAGAGTTCGGCAATATGTCTGTTTAGTTCAGAGCTCTAATTTCAGTCTGAGGCTAGACTCGGGCTTCGAGTGTCAAATTGGGTCGAGTGACTTTCCCTTCTACATACTTTTGACGCTCGATATATAGGAGGAGAAGTAAGGTGACACGATTTGACGCTTGAAGCCAGCACTAGCATTTTAAGCTGAAATAACAGCTTAAAATTTTTAGTCCACAGCGTCCGAGTCACTAAACTAATGAAAGTTATCGAAAAATCAAAAATTAGAATTGACCTTTTTGCAAATCCAGCAAAGTTGAATTGAAGTTTTAGTTTGTGATTTTTACTAATGTAAATTGTAGCGTTGAATAAACTAACGAGAATCTGCGCAGATGTTCTCTGGTCTTCGAAGAGTTATTTTAAGAGAGGCCTCGTACGAATTCTTTGTTCAATTTTAATTTTGATACTCGATACTTCAATAAACAAATGGAAATAAACAAACATTCATTTCAAGTTTTCTAGATGTCTGAAGGCTAATCGCCAAAATTGCGTGATCGAGTAACGTTTTGACTGAGAGAATGTATGCAGATCATTGATTTTTGTTAATTCGCTGTCCACTTGATGGATTTTTCTTTTACAGGGCTTGGAGAATATCAAGGATTAGCGAGATCCACTGTAATCTAAATAGAATCTACGAACGTGTATAAATAGAATAAAAACTCTGGGAAACTGTAAATGATGGAATTCGTTGTTCGCTCGAAGAATACTTTTCTGAAGAAAGTTTCGTCGGTATGAGCAAGTGAGGGAAGCGTCGAAACGGAGTTCATAGAGAAATCTTTAAGAAGGATCAAAAATTTTGTATCCTTTATTCGAATAATGGAATAAAGATCAATTATCCCTGAAAAATTCATCGAGCCGCGACTGAATCCTTATCCTTATGGATCCGAACCTTCATTTCTGAGTGAAATCAATATTTTCTGCTCCACGTTTAACTCGAAGCTACAAAAAAAAAAAAAAAACATTTCTACGAATCAAAAAATCCTGTCCAACGTTGATGTCGAGTTTGAAAAATTTTCAAATTTCTTCAAATCGAAGTTTACAGGAAACAGACCAACCACCAGTTTTCATATATTAAAACTTGACAGCAAAATGATGGACTGAGTGTGTAAGTGTGAGAGCAATATTGATGAAGTTCGAACGATACTTTGAGCCCAAATTTTCAGCCATCAAAATACATTGTTTACTTTCGCAAAGATTTCTTAATATTTTTCCATTAAAAAATCTATATTTGTTTTCATTTTTAGGAACAGTATAATTTGATAGAAATTTACTTTATCTAATGTTCGTAGCTACTAGAAATTGATTGTTTTTTTATGTAGATGGCAGCACCAGGGAATTTCGGAGCAAGGCTCGAACGAGTTTTCTTTCAGCGAATAAATCGCACTCCGTTTTTGAATATTCATTTGTAGAAAAATCCAAAAGAAAGCTGCCCACTCGTACTAGTCTCAAAATGATTCGGATTCTCAAATCATTGAAAATTTGAAAAGATGAAAATGATCAACGTAAAAATAGTCTCAAAAAATCAGTTCGAGACTAAAACTGAAAATATTCATAAAGAAAAGGATGAAAAAGGTAGAAAATAATTAAATGAAACTTTTTGTCGTTTTCTTACAATAGTTATTTTTTTTTTTTACATGTGCCCAACGTTATAGAAATCCATACGATATTTATTAGGTTTTTTTAATTTATTTTTGTTACAAAATTGATCCTCGTACCACGAGGATTAACCGAATATGCCGATGATATCCTCGAACGATTTTCCTTCGAGTTGTTTATCTATGTATGCTGTTGCTTTCTCGTTGACAAAATCAGTTATGTTGCTCTGATAAATGTCTATCATTTCTGGAGCTACTTCAGAAAAAGCAATGCTGATCATTTCCGAGATTTGTTCGTCACTGAATAATCCGTTTATTCGAAGCTGTTCGAATGAAGAAAAAATACATCAGAACAAATAAAAATGTAAACATTTCATTTAAAATGAGCATTCCAGTATAGATAGAAAGATTTTATGAAAATTTTGAGACAATTACAAAACGATTGGGAACAATTGTGTTGTCTCAATTTTTGAATCTATAGGTTTTGACCTAAATGACATTTTTAAAGACAAAAGTTGCATAATCGAAATTGTCAGTTTTTCAAAATATCCTCAATCTTGCTACCTTGTAAACCGTTCAAACTAGAAGAAAAAAATACGAAAAATTTCGATAGTTTTCTCAAATTACTTGCCTTAAGTCCGCCAAGAGAAATTTTCGTCTCCATACTCTTGACTCGAAAACCTCCAGAAAGATAGAATTTAATGGTGGTGTGAAACATTAAATCGGTTGCTGTCAATCTACGAGAATTAAACGCATTTAGAAACAGCAAATCAACACGATAATATTTTACATATAAAACAGTGAACAAAGTCGTGTTTTTGGCAGGAAAACAAATTTTCATAATTCACTCAGACTTGGATAAAATGTTCGTCTGTAAAAAAAATGGTATAAAAATGTAAAAATTTCTGAAGGATGGGCAAGAATGTTTGAGGTTCAATATCGAGTTTCAGAAATAAGAAAGTTCGTCACTAAACTGAACGGTGGTAGGGAAAGTACCTCAGGGAGGCAATTGCCTGAATAAATTTTCACAGAAGAAGAATTAAGAGCAGACGACAGAGTTGTCAATGTACTTCTCCCGAGACTTTATCGAATCTCACGATATTTCGTATCAACGAAAAAACAAAACCAAATTTTACTCACATCAAATGACCCTCGCCAAACGCATTATATTTGTCTGCAACAAGTACTTTGACAGTGTAATCAGTTTCAGCAAAAAGTTGAGGCCACGTAAGTCCGATCGTCACCGAAGGTGGAAACATTCCTATTTCAGCTTCGTCAATGTTGTAACCAGCCAATCCTACTGCATTCACGTTTCTCAATTGAACCGTTCCTCTGTTTGGGTCATTGGGTTAGATAATAAAAAAAATTGCAAGAAAATGAAACAATAGCAAAGATAATATGCAGATAAAAGTTTTTCGAAACGACATTTGACAGCTTCGAGCCAAATCAATCGAGTGACTGTCTCCATCAAACTTTTTCTGATCAATGGAACCATAAGGTTTGCTGATTTTTATCAAGGAACATTTTTTCACCATATAAATCTCTGTAGAAATTGAAACGTTTATTTTTATAATAATTACTTTTGAATAAAATTTCAACTCTTGCGAAAATGCATATCGTGTATCGTAGAATACATTCAAAGAAGTCAAAAAAACATTTTAAAATGAACAACGTTGAATGTTTCTGATGCAAATCTGTATTTTTTGGAAGCAAAATTTTTTGCAAAACAGAAATTTATTGTATGATCTGAGAAATTTGATTGCACTGATGATTCAAAATTTGCTTTTTAAAAATCACAACGATTCAAGTTTTTTTTCTGAAAAATTATCAACACTCCAGAGAATTCAAGTACTTTTTATCTTCGATATAATTTTCATCATCGTTTACTCACTGGGCAATTGTCTCGTTGATTGTTATATTCAGTTCTTTACTGACGTACGGATCCATAGGTGGCAATCCAAGAGTTTCATTACCCTCGCGCAGTAAGGTCTTGAAATTTTCAAGAAAGTCATAAAATTTGTCGCTCAGACCACGCTTGTGTCGTACATCTTTGAAAATAAATGAGAAAACGATGTTTTAAACTGAGTTTCGTCTTTGTTTTCATGCTCGATATATAGGCTCTTTCGATATTTGCAATCGAACGTCACAAAATAAAGTAGATTGCAGAGTTTTTGATAAAAATGTATAAAAATAAAACTTATCAAAATCTTTCTCGCACTATGAGTCTCGAAATCTATTTTCTTTTATCAGCCAAAAAGAACAAAAAACTCTCTCATTATTCAATGAGTTATGAACGGCGCATCGTATGAAAAAAAAAAAACAAGTCTTTCCTTGGAATTTCACAATCTGATTATTTTTCACAATTTGAGAAGAAATTTTGTAGTGGCCTGTACACGAGGAATGTGCAAAATCGATTAATACTCTCGTATTTATCTCATGATAAATACGATACCCGATGTTTTGTGGGTTACCAGGATTTTCTGATAATATCTATATCGATGGTTGGACTTACGTTGCAGCTGGCTATCATTTTCATTGATCCTAAAGGCGAGAACTTGGCCAGCAACCAAGGCCAACACGAGGATAAGTCCCAGGTACTTCATCGTCGTTTCTGTAGGTAACCAACCGTATGTAGGCCAATTTCAAGATATAACGTTTGTATTATTGTCGAGTACGTGTCGTTAATATATTATCGAATGATCGCGACACGCTCGATCGAGAATTGTGATAGAGCTATCGAAAATTACGGTTTTTCGTGTACATTATTCACTGGGCGATCGCGAGTTGGAGTCGCTACTTTTTTTTTTTTTAGTATTTTCGAATACATTGAATATTGTGAGTATTCGCAAAATTAATAACAATTTGGGGGGTTCCGACCACCGGGTTTAAAAGCTGCTCGTGAACATTTTTGGGAACGACATAGATGACGAATTTATGGATACGAATTTCTTCGTGGTTCAGAGACAACGACTCTGCAGTCCTCGTCGTAAAAAATATGAAAATTGAACTGGAGGAATCGTTTTTTTTTTCTTCAAAATCACAGCCGCGACCTCTGTGGCTGTGATGGTCAGAAGCAGGTTTATAAAATGAATAGGAAACAAGGGTTTTGAGCTAATTATTGATTTACTTGGGAGAGTGAGTTAACGAGTTAATGGTTCGGATAATGGAGATGAACTGATTGGAGCATAAAAGGACCCTCGTCAGGACTGTTGCAAGTAAGGCCCATTGTTCTTAGGCTAATTGATATTACTTCGCGTAGCGCGATAGTGGGCCGGAGAGCACGCGTACGGCGTGCAGCGTCTACCGGAGGTCCGTAGGGCCGAGGTGGAATGTTTGGAGAGCGCTGGCTCGGGACTGATAAGCGGAAAGGGATGAGATGAGGATGCTGCGCGTGGAGTTTGGCATGGGAAAGAGTTAATGTGAGGCTAGAGCGAGTGTGGAGCTTTGAGGTATTGACGCGTGAAAGGATTTTATACGAGCATTAAGAGTGCAAAGCCCATGCATGACAGCAAAATGAAAAATTTAGCAATTTGATTGTTTTGGTAAAAATTGCATTTTTTGCGCCTTTTTTTTATCGTTCTGCGAAGCCTCTTCAAGATTCATCAAATAAATTTTATACCGTCGAGCTTTTTGTACACGAAAAGTGACATTTCAGAGTCATCTTTATCACGTTCGCTATTTGGTTTTCAAAATTTATAAACTTCTTTTGAATTAGCACAATTTAGACCGTCGGGAATCGTTTTTACGGATGAATGTCAAAATTAAAAAAAAAAAAGGCGAAGTGCGAATACGTTTGACCCGTTCTTTCTACACCATTGTTCGAGCTGTCAATCATTCGGAAATTTAAATACGTTTCAGTGAGAATTACGAGAACTATCCGTTACTAAAAGAGACGAAATTTACGAGTTTTTGAATCTATTTTATATTCGTAGTGTCCATTTTTTGAGCAAGCAATCGCCGAAAATAAAAAATAAGTCGTTTTCTTAGCACAGGAGGTACTCACCTCTCGCGTTTTTCTCGATAAAAGAGATTATTAGACTCCGCGATTTGAATTATCGCCAAATCGACAGAGCACTATTCGAATCATAGCAAGATCCCTTTATTATATGCAGGGAATGATGGTTCTTTTTGTTTTTATTTTTTTTATCAAAATCGTATATGTGCGTATTATCAGTCAATCCAACAGCTTATCTGACCAATGAAACGTAACGAACTAATCTCTTTTACCGCTGTAAGACGCACTCGTATTCCACGGAATCTCGCTTCTGTTGACGGTATTTTGTAATTCTTATTTTATTTGTGAAATCTTTTATCGTTTCGGTTTTGTGAGGTTCCTTGTTGGACATTAACACGATTAAACAATCGATTGAGCAAATTGCTTGTTTACAGAAGAGTTGAAAGTTTTCTAAACGTTAATGCGTATTGTAATAACTCTCGAAAATGTTTTCTTTTCTTTCTTTTTTTTTTATTCCAGACAACGTAAAAAGTAGATTTTATCAGTTTTGCTTCAACTTCATTGACATTCCAATGATTAATTTGACAAACGAATGATCAAATAAATGAACAAATAAATCAATCAATAAATGATTTAACAAATGAATAATAAATGAATGGAAGGAAGAGCTCAGGTCAGATCAAAGTTACTTGAATTAAAGGCTGAATACGAAACACTCGATACGAGTAAACGTTTAAAAAATAATACAAACAAATGCTTTTTATTCCTGTATTAATTTTTGCGAACATATACGTATCCATTACTAATGATTACGTCCGTTTATTGATCATTATATTCTATACAGCCAGAGCTCTAAGGCTCGATCAATGAATTAATCACGTTTCAGCTGGTCTTTCGTCATTTCCGAGTAAGTGGCCGGAAGACTCATTAGATGTGGACACATAAAAGCATCATATATACATATATAGTTTAGGGATATCCCAAGTTTCCGTAACTCGTACGTCCAACTCTCTCTCTCTCTCTCTCTCTCTCTCTCTCTCTCTCTCTCTCTCTCTCTCTCTCTCTCTCTCTCGACGTATATTGGGCTCCTTTTGGTTTTCAAATAGTTTGCCGGCTCGTATATACTAACACATAACGGGTGGCCCCGGAATCACGTTTAATTCCTCACCAATTTATAGATCGCGAAATTACGAAGAGAAAAGTCCCTTCGCACTTTGGTCTCCTATGCGTCGTTGATCAGATAAATCGATCGATTTCGGTTGCCCAATCCGGTGCGTGGTTTCGATCGAGCGGGCGTGACCGCCCCCCCTCCAACTTACCGTCCCCAGCGTTCCGGATTGGCTGTCAGTAATCAATCGATATCACAGCAATGGTGTATCGGAGAGAAAAATAGAAGAGGACTTTTCTCTTTAGAATATTGCAAGCCAAACGTCAAAAAGGTTCAAATGCCACTGTCTTGGACACCGTGTATATTATTTTGCTGCAGTTCGTATGACATCGCTCTGTGAGAAAGAGAATGGAAGTGCGATACACACACATATCCACACATAGACACGTTACGATCTCGTAGTTTTGTAAACTCTACTTGAAAACTTGTATCGTTGAAATGGAAGCAGGCGATTGAGTACGTTTGTAGGACTTCGCGGTTCGCGGCCTGACATATATCTTTATACTTACGAGCAGAAGCAGCATTCAACGCGAACCATTATATCTTAGCGCATAACGAGACTCGAGTTTCAATGGAAATAAAAGTAATCATGACAATTTTGTTGTTTCAAATTTCTGTTGATTTAAAAGTATAAACAAATCATTCGATTGTGAATAAAGACCCTCATTGTTCATTTTTTATCCAAGCAATGCTTACGATTCTTTTTCGAAACAGCTCGAGCCGGAAATTAAACAGTGTCGTTACAACCGTATATGAGCACGTTTAACAGCTTTGGGTCAAGTCAGTACTTGGATAGGCGACCGCTTAATCGAACATTGGCTCGTCCATCGATTGCTGAATTCGTGATAAGTTTTTTTCCCACATTTTTGTGATTTCTGATCTCTGAAAACTTAACCTAATAACTTATATATCGGCACAGGATTTTCATGGTTTCCTTTTATCCTGGTGCTAATACGAAGGTTTCAGTTGGAACATTGATTGAATAACGTGATTCTTGCACTATATACTGCTTCTAAAAAAAGTCAAAGAAATACGAATCTCCACTTTCCGCAATGAGAGTTTACGGGCGATAAGATTTTGTGAATAAAAATTTTGAGTTCGATGATATTGAAAACGATCGCGAAATTGGAAGATTCGAATTTGGGACAGCCTGTATATATTTTCAGTAGATCGAAGGTGAAGCTCACCGTTGTCTTGTCTCGACGTTTCTACGCTCTTGGAAAACGATGGCTCGTGGAGGAATTTCCGTAATTTTAATAACGCCGTCGAGAGAAACCTCTCAACCCTCCCCCCGCATCATTCGTCTATCCTTGAACACGGGATGATATGAAAATGTATTCACGATCCTGTGGGACTCTCTATTCCCAAGATACTGCTGATTCTTGTAGCAACGGAAAAATATATACATATTCGTGAAAGAAATAAAGAATAAAAAAGCAATGAAGTTTTCATAAATAGGACGAGGTCATTAGGGGGCTTAAAACTTTACGAATGCAAAAGTTGCCCCTTTAAAGAAGCAGCCAGAAGATTCTTTTCGTGTACAATTTTAGCCATTAAAATTGCACGAATGAGCCTATTGCGCAATTAAGTGTTGATTCAGTCCAGCACCAAGTAACAAAACGTGTAGTCGATTCAACTAGAATCTATTCAAACTAAATAAATTTTTGCCTAGTCCCATGGCCTAATAGAGCTACATTTAACTTTAAGAAATTATTTTCCTTGATTCGAATATTTTTTGTATTTAATATCAACCAAAATCCTATTTTTGCGATTTTCAATTCCAAAAAAATTCACGATCGTCTGTTTGTTTTTAGACATGCTCCGTTTTGAGTACTTGAATATAATTATTCATTCGATTCGAATGCAGCTTTATAGTTGAGACAAAAAGAAATGTTTTTTTTGTTTAAATTTCTAAAAATCGAATAAATGATCCTGGTAGATTGAAATAGTTTTTTTTTTTCTGGCTGTGTGAAATAATATTTCTCGCAAAATAGTCAACGTCTTTTATTCAGTTCATTAATTATTTCGTGACAATTTTATTCACACTCGCATCGTTAACGTGAGTAAAATCATGATTAAACCGTTCAACGGAGTTTCCAGGCAAACGAGACTCGTTAAAATAGCGGAAATTTCGAGTTTCTCCATAAAGCGAATTAAACATTATTCATTCATTTTTTTTTTTTCACGTTCCTACTCTCATTTTGAGCGGATAAATCATCGATTGTTGCGAAAAAGACGAATATTGATCGTAAGAACATACGATCGGAATGATATTGAAGCTCTTCGAGTTGAACAAAGTATCTCGAGTACCCATCAACAAAAGAAAATGAAAAAATAAAAAAAAAAAAAGCATAAAAATTCTATCGGGCTGTTCATCTATGGAGAATACGAAGAGAGAAAAGCGGTGTGAATAATAAAATGTCATTGCGGCATGAACGAACATGTAGTGAAAGAGAAACGGGATGATATAATCGTAAGAATAATAAGCATCGAAGTGGGAACGAAGGTGAAAAAGGTGAAGAAAAGAAAGAAAGAAAAGTGAGAAAGAAAGCTCTGATTTCCACGTGGCATAAGAATGAGAGAAAGAGAAAGAAATAAGTAGGAATAGAGTGAAAGAAGGATATAAAATGGACGGAGATTGGAAGAGTTGTTACGAGGGGAGCTTTCTGCGTTATATAGCTTGGAAAAGTGCGGAGATCTTTCCTCCCTTGTATCTCTCTCATTTCAAGAGAATAAGAAGAATGATAGAGCAGAAACAGCAGGGGAGGAGGAAAAAAACGAAGAAAAGACGGTGAAATGAAAAATAATACGAGTGAGATGCAGGGGTCTTGAGGCAGCGAACGAAATAAAAAGATGCTGGCGAGCCATTGGCCAACATAAGCAAAGAGAGAGAGAGAGGGTGGGGAGAGAGAAGGGGAAAATTGTGGTTGAAGGGAATGGTCGAAGAGAGACGGTGCGCGGGAGATTGAAAGATTGGGGTGTGAGGAAAGAGTACGAGAAAGAGGCGAAGAGGAATTTTCGGAAAAACGAAGAGTGAAAGAAAATCGCGAGAGCTTTTGCAAAAGCAGAGAGGATGAGACGACTTGCCGCAAGATGATAGAGAAAAAAAAAAAGAAAATATCTCGTCGAGAGGAAAACCAAGAGAGATCGGAAAAGTAAGAGGGAGATAACGAAAGGGAGAGCAAAATGAGAAAGAGGGAGGTAATGGAGAGGAGGCAAAAAGAAAGTGTAAGAGGGAGAGATGGATATGAATGCACGACGAAAAAAAGTAGAGGGTATGGGAAGGAAGAAGCGATGGGGGTGATCGCGTACTACCTGAAGGTGAAGGGAAGATTCTTATGCCGGACAAAAAAGGGAGAGAGAAAGAGAGGGACGAATGTAGGTACGGTACTTTGGAAGATCCCGTAACGAGAGAACGATGGAAGATGAGATAACGAAGGAGTGAGAAAGACGAAAAACGGTGGAAAGATCACGTAACGAAGGAGTGAGAAGAAGAGAAGCCAGAGAGAGAGAGAGAGAGAGAGAAGGCAGTTGGAGGGTTGCATGGCAGATGAAAAAAGAGAGGAGGGGAGAGTGAGGGAGTGAGCGAGAGAAAGAAAGAGGGTGAAGGAACGATGTGAAACTGTGGAAAGAGGGAGTAAGAAAGAGTGATGCAAAGGATGGACAGAGGATGGCGAAGGAGAGAAGAAAATGGAGAATCATAGAAGAGGAGGAAAGTAAAAGAAGAAAAATAATGCAAGAAAGAATGAGAGAAGAAACGATGGAATATCGCGTTAAGAAGGAGTGAGATGAAGTCATGGAAGATAGGATAACGAAGGGGGGGGGTGGAGGGGTGTGAGGTAGAGAACGATGGAGAATGTGGCAAGGGGTGGAAGAGTGAGAAAGAAGTTAACAACAGAGTGAGAGCAACAGAGGGTGGAAAAAGAGATGAAAAACGGAGAAAGAGAAGGCGAACGAAAGAGGGAGAGAAAGAGAGAGAGAGAGGGAGAGAAAGAGGGGGAGATTGAGCCGCACAGAGCACAGCGAAGCAAGCTTTGCTGGTGCCGCTGGCTGCTGGTTCACCCTTACTCGTCGCGGCTCGGCCGACCTCAGTGCGGCCTGAACGGTTAGCCGGCCTACATCGCACGAGATTGTTCGTTCGTTCGTTTTCATAAGAGAAACAAAAAAAAAAACAAAAAAAAAACAAAATTAAAATAAAAAAACAGCCAACTACCGTAAAAAAAGAAAAAACGAAAACGAGTATTATCCGAATCGTTCTTTTTTTAGAACGACGCAAATCGCACGTTCCGATCGTTCGGTCTTGTTTTCATTTTCTTTCGAAACAATCGCGATACGCAAACGGAATTTTCTTCATTTTCTTATCACTCCACATCCTCTTGGTGCTTTTCATTATTCTTCCAGCGAGTTTACCACCGTTTCTAACAGTTCAAACCCACCGCAATCCATCGCTCCGATAAACTTTGATTCATACAAATACGAGGCAACAAACTCGGCAAAAGGACGAATCTTCTTAGGTATAATACAGAACAAAACGAAAAAGTTGATTCCGCTCATTTGATTTTTAATTGAGTTTCTAGTACGTGTGGAAAAGTTGTAATATCGTCAGGATATCGGTGCAAATTATGATCGTTAAATGTCCCACTTGCGCGTACAAGGCTCGTTCGACGTTTATTAACGACGTTACGTTCGCATAGAGTTAAAGTACCGTCTATACATACATATATATACATATGTCTATGTATATATTGTAATATATAGATCGCGTATGTGTAGATCGTCATCGTGGTCAGCGTAATACCAGCTTCCGGGACGATTCCTCTCTATCCACTGCGTAATCCAACGGAGAAAGAGCCCACACGGCGAATGTAACGAGATAAAGAGAGAGAAAGAGAGAGGAAGGTTCTGGGTCGTGGGAGAGCTTGCGGTGTACTCATTGAACTCGGTGACTATAAACTCTCGGAAGCTGCGACGAAAATAAAGAAAATATCAAGTTTAAATACTCGTCTAATGCGTTTTTTTTTGTTTTTTTTTGTTTTTTTCTCTAAATACATTTAATTGACACTTTCTAACGTGCAGTATTATCAATAATATCATTCTAATAAACAGATAAATAAATATATTAATATTGTTGATAGCGATTGGAAGCGAGAGTTTTGACACAACGTGCAGGCACGCTCTTCTCATTCCGTCTAACGGATTAGAAGAACAAAAAAAAATGAAAAATTAATTGAGGACTTGGTGAACGCTTTATTTTTAAACTCACGAAACCGAATATTTACGATTTTACGAATGTGATTCTCTCAGCAACGAGATATCGAGATAAAGTTATACGTATAATGTTAAAACGAGGAAAATAAGAGGTGCGCTGTACGATCGCAATCTGGAAATAACACTTCGAAGAGATATATATGTATATTGAAGATCCACGAACTGAAGAAGAGGAAAATAAGTAAAAGAATTGATTATCATCGTGGGCAAGGATTTCATTTAACTGACGAGAAAATCTTCCTCGTTTCACTCTCGTGATTGAAGCAACAACCACTATCAGCCCCGGATGCCGTGCTACGAGCCGAGGTACACATTCCACAATTTTTAAACACGTTTTCACCCAGCTCTTTATTTACACGAATTTTCAAACCTTTTTTTTTTTTTTAAAGTGCTGATTTTAAAGAGATGTCTACACTTTCTCAGAAATCAGGAAAGTTATTCCATCAGTCGGTATTTTAATCGGACACCAAAACGTCAACTGATATTTCGAAGAACATCGATTTAGTTTTTTTAATTCATCAACAATTGTTCATTATTCAATCGCTTTTTGTTCGGTTGGAAAATCATCATCATCACTTCACAACAGAAATTCGAAACTGTAGATTTTAATTTTCATTTCTATTAATACCGGCTTCGAATGTATCGTTGGTTACCTCAATGGGTTAAAAAAAAAAAATCGACGACAAATCATTGAAACTCGATATTTTTTTCATAAACATTTGCATTCCGTATAATGATTGGCTAGAAAAATGAACGACCATTCTCCACATTTGTTGAAACACAAAAACACGAAAGATTTTTAAAAATGTGATTGAGCAAATTTTTTGCTCTAAATATTCAACAATTTCGTGAAATGTTTACAGAAAAACCATTTTTATTTCTTTTATTCAGATTACGCATAAGCGAGAGGTCCGGTGACAAAAAAATGTTGAATACTTTCCACCAATACTGTTTAATATTAAACAGTGATTTTTTTACTGTTTCTAAAATAACGAAAATATATTATAAAAATGAAATTTGAATGCGTGACAAATTCAATTGCCCAGCAGCATGTCAGGTTAATTGTGCGAAAAGCGTTTTACACAAGAGCCTATACGATTGTGTAGAAGCATTAAAAAGCGACGAGGATTTATACCGCTGAAAAGCGACGAATCGTCGATTTTTAAACGCTTTTCAGGGGATGTATTTTTTCTTTTTTTTCTTTTCTTTTTGTACGAGCTTCATCGAGAGGTATGACGGATGCTGAGCTGTATCATTGAGAGGGCATATAATAGCGATGTGTAATGTCTCGTGTAATCGGTGCATTCGAGTAACGAGGCGTCGAGGCCAGACACTGAAAGTAGTAACAGCTAGTAGAGCAGTTCGGTGTAAACTGGTAGTCAGAGGCGACGAGGCTGCGAGACCAATATTCAAGCATTCGAGAATCCTCCTTGTCTCTTTCTTCCTCCGTCTCTTTTTGTCACTTTTACTTTCGTTTTTTTCCGTGTCATAGATCATCGCTTAGAATCGATACACAACAGTTTCATCTGTTCTCATCTTCTTCTATCTTCTGAGTATTCTCATTTCTCTGCCTTTTTATTCACTCTTGATTCTCGTTTTTTCGTTTTTTTTATTCTCTTTTTCTTTTCGTTCGTCCTTTTTCTCTCTAATTTTTAAAATTCGTACTTCCTTGTTCTTTTTCCTGTATAATTTCATTTTTCCTCTTTCTCTTTTCCCTGTTTTGCCTTTCGTTGTCTCGTTTTCTCATTAACGATCCTCCTAATTTTTTTTTTTTCCTTTCATTCCTCTCTGTTTTCGCTCATTTCCTTTTTCCCTGAGCTCGTTTCATTAGTCACGTTTCTCTTTTTCCTACCTCGCTCTCTTTCTTTTTTTGTTTTTTGTTTTTTTTTCCATAAATTTGTCCATCTTCGTTTTTCTCTTTTTTTTTCGCTTCTCTTTTTGCTTCGCATCGTTTGTTTTTTTTTTTTTTTCATATTTTTTTTTCTGTTTTTCCTTGAGCATTTTTCATCTCTATATCCGTGTCTCTTTCTCTTCTTCTTTCTTTTATTCTCCACGTTGCAACATTTTTGACAGTACGTCGAGACTTTTATTTTCCGTGCTGCACGACCTCGCCAATTAAAGTTCCCCCCTCCCCCCCCCCCCCACCCCCCCAACGATTCTCCCATTCGTAGGATCGCAAAATGACCGCGACCTATTCCCGAAATGCAGGAAATCCCGTCATTCGTTTGTTCCTATTCATCTTCATTGAGGCTTGAATAAAAATGGGCCTTGCAGCGGATGAACTCGTATGCGAAAAAATGTTCGTCGACTGTGTTCAGGATGAAAATGTCAGGATAAAAGAAATATAAAAATACTGTGGAAAAAAAAAAGTCTCTTTCGTTCTCATTTTTGCTGATCCTTCCGGTCTTTAAGGGTTAAGACATTTGTAGAATCGGATAAAAAAAAACGTTGGATTTAAAATTTTCCATCGTGATATGAGAAAAGCTGTAATTCATGATTTAAAAAAAAAAAAATTTTTAATGAAATATTTTTTCCTTGCTCCGTCAACGAACAACAAATGCGAAATATTTTCATGAAAAATCATCAATCTTTATGTCGATATGATGATTTTCGTCATCTTTTTTTTAATCGATGAATATCAATTTGAAAGAAAACAAAAAAAAAAGTAAAAGAAAAAAAATCAATATAATCGTCGATTGGACATGAATAAAATGCGCAATCATCACGATCCGATACGAATAATAATTTGATTGGAAAAATAAATCAGATTTGCTTAGCATGGAAATGGGAATAAAATCCTGTTGGAATTATTGGTGGAAAAAAGTGCATATGCATTTGGAATATCGAGTGAAAATTCGTGAAATCATAACTGAAAGAGGGAGAGAGAGAGAGAGAGAGAAAAAGAGAAAGAGAGAAAAAGTTGCGCGCGCGATAGTGTGTTTGCTGCAGTAGCGGATGCTGCATGCACGCTGCAGCATATTCGCAGCAGTGTGGCAGGAGAGATGAGGCGAATGGCCTAGAGTGCGGGCGATTTGACCGAGAGCATTACCCACCCGGCTCCTTCCCTCTTTCTCTCTCTCTCTCTCTTTCTCTCTCTATCTCGCTTGAGAATACAAGATGACTGAGAAGCTTAGATGCACCGACGACGGAGCCGCTCTCTATAATGTAATTTCGATAAGGAATAATGCAAAAAACTCTTTTTATACATCAAACCGAACTCGAATAATATTTTTTCAAGACGTTAAAAAGTTTATAATATTTCAATTCGACAACGATGTAATCCTGAACGCGAAGATGGCAAAAAATAATTCAAGACTCATCTTCAGAGATTTTAGACTAATTTTCCCAAGATGTTCGATCGTTTCGATCAAACTGATTTTCATTTTGAAAAATGCTTCTCGACTGTCGCAATTGCAGGATTTTGACAGAACTGAAAAGAAAATAAAAAAATAACTGAAAGTTTCTACAGGAACAATTAAATCGTCGTTTTCGTTCATTATTTAAACAGGCTTGCTTGTGTATGAAAACAATCTTCAGACCTTATGGAAAGTCCATATTTACCAGACGGGCTAAATTTTCTCCGAGTCCTTAGTACATTATCACTATATATCGTCTGACAGGTTTATATCGTGCTATATAACTTGAACCTCCTCGTTTCTGCGTAAACGAGGCGCATAACCGACCCTTATACCTCTCTACAGAGTGAAAATTACGAAGGATATACGACCTCTCGTATACAGAGTGTTTCGAAATTTGTGTCTGAGGATCACGCGTTAAGTGGATCGAGAAATACCGGCGAGAAAAGTCGCGTTACGCCAATTTATTTCCGATAATGAGATTTAACATAATAAAAATTTATAATGATAATCAATCTGGATAGATTTTCTTCCAGTCCCCATTGAATCTCTATCTCTTCTTATCGACACCGCAGAGCAATGATTATACATTAGAATTGAAAAAAAAAAATAACGATCGCTAAGAATTTTTCTTTTCGAAAGGTCAATGACCTACATGGGATTTTAGAGACACTCTTCGCATCAGTGCAGCTTTCAATTACGGTGAAAATATATTTCCATATGCTAAAAACATTCTTCTCCGTTATCATATACTCAGGGCGAATGATAGAAAAATTTTTCTTTCTATTTTCTGTTGAAATAAAAAATATTACGAGAATCAAGTGATTGTGCGTATATATTTGAATCAGGGAGTGTATCTTGAAATCAGTACATTTTGACAGAAGCCCCATTATACTTCGATTGACAGAAAACATGCGGCATTGCGATTTGCTATTGATTTACAGTCATTACGTTTTTTTTTTTTTTTTTTTTTTTTTTTTTAGTATTCGAATCTGTCAAAGGCGCATTTTTTCTATTTCTACTGCTTATCTTTTCTTCCATTTAATCGATTCGACGATGTTGAATATTCATCGTTCAATAATAAAATTGATCGCAGTAATCTGGAATAATCACTCATGAAAAAAAAATGTTATCATCATTTTGATGCTCTTAAAAGATTATCTCGATCTTTGAACCTTTGTGAATTCGAAGTTGAAAAGAAATTAGAAATGAATGAATTGAGATTTTATCGGAGAAATAAAAAAAAAAAATATTTACGAAATGAGGGCAAAATGGAAATCGAATTCGTGATCCACTGGATTAATCGAACTTTATTTTAATGAATTCAAATAGGATTTTTTATCTTATCGCTTATTTTGGCTCTGAATAAGTTTGTCAAATTATGTTGGCGGTTTTACTTAACTTGTTCTCTTTCTCTCTTCCCCCCCCCCCCCCCTCCTTTTTTTTCTCTCTTACATTGAAGTCTTTCATCGCGAACAATCGGAAGTTTCAGGCTTTACACACTACCGGTACAGAAAGCAGTAAGAGGGTGGCTCGTGGCGTTGGAAATCTTTGGCGTCACGTGAGACATGCATAACACGAACGAGCTATAATAGCTGAAAAAAAAAAAGAAAAAAAAACAAACTTTGTGAGAAAGCTAACGAGCTATTGAAAGAAAGCCCGAAAAAATACCATTTGACAAGCTCAATAAACACGAATGTCGATTATTTTTACTTCAGAAATGCGCGTCATTAAAAACAAGTACTTTCTTGACGTTTGGCACAATAAAAAAAAAAAATAGCGAACGAGGCATTCATAACACCCTGGAAATTTCGTGAGTCGTAAAATGGAACTAAATTCAACACCAACCATTGATCCATGATGATTGAATGAAAACTTTATTTTCACTCGACTCTTCACGTGTAATCAGAACCCTCGTTTATCGTGTTTCGACCGAGTCTCGATGATTCGATCATCTCGTGATCATTCATTGAATTCTTATCTGAAGATCTCACAAAAATGTTCGTAGTCGCGTTTGATGAGGTGAAAAGAATGTTAGTTTTTTAGACAAAATCAATTGAAATGGTATCTGAAAATCATTATTTACTTTTCAAAGAATTTTATCGAAATTCAGAAACTCATTGATAAGGATTCCAAAGTTTTATCAGGGCTTTATAGCACACGTTGTACAAAATTTGATTATTTTTTCTCCAATCATTTTACGAAGGCAAAGAAATCTATGAGTCATAATTAAAAATGGATTTTAATATATCAATTTTCTCCAAAATGATGAGATTTGACATGCAATTTTGTTTCACATATTTTATTGTGAATCCATTATCAGCGTTGTATAAATACGAATTTTAGGGACTAATCCGTTTTGTACTTTTTTTTTGTCGTTTCAACGATTCTCAGATAAATATTCAATGAAATTTTGCCATGCAGCCTAGGAATTGTACAGCCTCTTCGATTTGTACAGCTGGCCGATGAATTTGAGGTCCATTTTAAGACTAAATTAAGTAACTAGTTAAGGTCGATTATAACTAGTTCGAAAGGTCCATTATTCTATATGATTTTCGGTTAAATACTTGCCACAAGGAGCAAATAATAGTGATCGGTAATAAATAATGAATAGGCGATTAGCAAGAAACTCGGTAGACAAAAATCGATGAGTTGTAGAAATTTCTGCGTTTATATATACACATAGAGGGAATATATAGAGAAAACGATAACGAGGACAAGGGAACCATGACGATAACGACGCCGGTGATTTCCCGTCGTCGTTAAAGCTCACCGACGTTTTTCGCCAAAAATACTTGGTGACCTTTCAATTGTGAGACTCTCAGACGTGCGACGAGGTCGAAATATCACCGTCGTCCGATGACGAGGCATGTCGTTTTAGATCGTAAACATCGAATCAATCTAATTAACCAAAAAAGGATAATAATCGCGACTTCAAACGAATCTCATGAATGAGAATTCCTGATCTGAGATGAGATTTAAGCGTTGAGGATTTTAACAAGAGAATTTTGAAAGTTATTGCAAGTGTGAAATCGTGCAGTGGAGAGCAGGTCATTAGTTACAGACTCAATGAAATAGCGATTAATCAATTTTGCTTTAAATTCGTATATCGAAAGGAAACTTTAACGCATTGAATCAGCTTTTTTTAAAATTCCATTTTTTTTTTCTTTTTCTATACGAATAATCTCGATTGTAATACCATTTTCGATCGATCGGAAATATTTGTGTTCGTCTCGGAATTACGAAATGTGATATCCAATACGTGTCGAATGAATGCTCATATGTTAGAGTTTTTCTGACTAATTCCCATCGATTAATCAATCTCTAATGCCCGTTGGCCTTGACCATTTCCAATATTCTTAGAATAGTGTACAAGTGACAATGATTTATCGACGACTGTACTAATGAATTTGTGTCAATCTCTGAAAAGATGTTCTTCGCTATTCGTTTCTTCGAAATATCGTGTTTTATGTATTTTTTTTGTTAATGCAGCACGCAAATTTTTCCTCGATTATATTTCTGCTCGTTCGTGTCATCCGGTTCGTACCTAAATTGTGACTAAAAGTTTCTCGATTTCAGTTTGAAATTTTGATTTTTTAATAAGAATAATCGAGAGGAGTAACGTTTTGAGCAGGAGAAACAAAAATAGAAAAACAGCAGAGTTGCTCGAGCCCTGAGTCACCGGTATCGACAAATTTTATTTGATTTTGAATCAAAAAAAATTTTGCACCTTTAAAAAACAGATTTGAATTCGACGATACGATTACGATACAGAAGTTTGAAGTTTCCGTGATCGGTTAATGTAAAGCTGAATTTGTATTATCATCGAAAATAAAAATGTTCAGCGCGGTTGAATGAGTTTGAATGAAATCCCAAATGAAATGAAATCGACAAAACGAATAAACGGAGTGGATCCAAGTTTCAAGTTAAACGGAGCGAAACAGTGATTAGTTCAATACATATATAAATGTCGATGGGAAAACTTGTAAAAAGTCCAAGAATTTTGCGACTTTACGACTTTTCTAAAGCAAAAATCTTTCAATATTTCATGAAATCCTTGTGTTATCGGGAGACGTCGAAGTAGATTACAGCAAATTCCAATCGAGCCTGGTCCGGACTACTTCCGGTTTAGCTTCGACATCAGCTGCAGACGCTTAGGCTTATACTCGTATCTCAACAGCGAAATGTGTATATAGATGTATTTATTTGTTTGTGTAAGTATAGGGCAGATGTCTCTTGTGCTCAGTCGGTTTGCCTGATCATTCTGTATGTCTATGGGTATTCACACCCATACATATATACATATATATATGTGTATGTAGTGATCAGGGAAAGCACAGGAGAGGCCCGTTCGTCGTTCGCAGGCATCGTATCGATTGACCTCGACGGGCAAAGAGAGGATCTCCCTCTTTCTCTTTCTCTCTCTCTCTTTCTCTTGCTCTGTCTCTTTCACAAGAAGAAAATTGCCAGCCGGGACCTCCACACCCTGGTGTATGCGATAGTAAAACCTCGAGCCCGTAGTCTCCGTCGTCGACACGAAGAGAAAGAAAGAAAGGCCGGAAGGAAGAGGGAGAAGGAGAGTGTGACAAGAGAGAGGTCCTTCGCTCGTCTCGAGATGAGCCTCTCGTCTTCCTATTGCCAAGTAAAAAACGAGAGAAAATACATGGAAAAAGAAAACAGACGAAAAGGGGAAGGAGCGAATGATAAAAAAAAAAGAAGGAATGAACGATGGAGAATAATAAAAACGCAAAAGGGATGAAGAGAAGCGAATTTGAAAAGAGCGAGAGAATAGGAGTTTGAGAACTGGAGAAGCAGGGAAAAAGTGATGCTGGTAAAAAAAAAAAAAAAAAAACAAGAACTAAAGCACACACTAAACTCAAAGCATTGAAGTACCGCAGCTTCTTCCACTCCAACCAGTCCTTTTCTCTCTCTCTCTCCTCTTTCTCTAATTCTCCTTCTTTCTTTCTTCCCTTTTTTCCTTCCTTCTGCGTCTACACGCTACTTTAGTACCTTGTTTTATCCTGTTTTTCCTCTCTTTTTCCCCATTTCCCTTATTCTTTTTCTATATCTCTGCTTTTCTCTGCTTTGAATCATGTGCAGCACGAAGGGCTTCCCCCCCCCCGCCCCCCCCCCACACACACACACACACACACACAATCCCTTCGATTTTGCTTGTTCACCGCCCTCTTCTTCCGCCCTTTTCCAATAGACTAGCCGTATGTACACGTTATACACATGTATCTACATCGATATATGTCAAGGAGGGTTGTTGTACACATGTGCAACATGTACGACACACAACCGCACGTGAACTCTAAGAACTTGAGCTTCCCGTGTCTCCTTTCTCTTATATCCGTATAGACCAATGAGACCGTAAATTCAACGGCTATAAATTTTCGAGACGAACAACTACGAGATCTCGTCGTCGTTGACACCGTCGCTGTCGACGACGACGACCAAGATCTTGACGAGAGAAAAGAGATCCAGAAAAGCACAGGGGAGCCGTGCACGATGTGACGACAATTAATAATTCACTGCCCAGCGCTCTCGGAACGGCTAGCGTGGAAGGTTGGTCAAAGCAGGGGAGAAGAAGAAAAAAAAAACACGAGAATTTTCACCCTGCTACACTTGCGACGATCTCAAACTTTCTCGTGCCCAACTTCACAGCTGTCCAACCTAAATTGTCCACTGTGAAGAAGCAATTTTTTCTTTTTTTTTCTAAAATAAATACGGGAAAATTGTGATCATCGTGGTGATCGTGAATAGGAGCTCGATCGCAATAGCTTTTTGGAAAAAAAAAAAAATTAACGTTAATGGAATCCACGGAGCTTAACGCAGTTAATGCAGACTCCCTATTCTTTCGGTTTTTAATACGAATCTGTGCTACTGGATTTCGTGAGTTATTCATTCCCGAAATGAAGTTCTAACTCCCTCGTACAATTTATATATCAGAGATTTATTTTAATCCGACGCTAAATCCTCGATAATTTTCTACCGAGCTCTCCGCCTGGTATTCC
The DNA here is from genome assembly GCA_037576405.1 of Campoplex capitator. NCBI lineage: Eukaryota > Metazoa > Arthropoda > Insecta > Hymenoptera > Ichneumonidae > Campoplex > Campoplex capitator. Next base: position 11,365,959 of record JARBWI010000004.1, on the reverse strand, counting down.
AATACTGATTTCAGTGAAAATAAAGTAATTTTTAACACTTATTTAAACAGCTAAACAAAATCTCTCAAGTATGCATTTATTTCACGTTAACTTTATCCCAATTTTATAAGTAACAATTTTACATCGTGACAAGAGATTCGATTAGATACAGAATTTCCAGATGTAATCAATACCAATTGAACATACGATTGAATATTTAGTATTCAACCATAAAACACATTCACAAATTCGCCCAAATTTACAAACTCAGTGAATTGTCTTTTTTTTCTCTTTCGAAGAGAAAAGCCATTATTTTCTCTGATGCATCGTTGATGAGATACGAAGCAATGAATGGGAGCGTATAAGACCCCAAGTTATGAGGAAGCACGGAGAAGGGGAAGTTGCCCCTTGAACGACAGCGCAGGCGCAGTAAAGTCATAGCGCAACCCTCACCCTGCCCACACCGTTTTTTCAATGGATCACATTGGTACTTTCTAATTAGCTAACATCCCATCGATAATGCATCAGAGAGAAGAATGCGGGAGAATTTTTCTTTCAAGAATTTAGCAAGCTTAAAATTGCTGTGGTTTCTGGGAAGCTTTACGAATATCTTGTGTTTATGCGATCGTAAACATCGTGGATATATCGGCGAGCCTGAGAATATCAACGAGCGAGTCGTATAAGCTCGTCCAACTGGTTGTGGAATTACGAGGGTCCCTCCAATCGAACTTATACCCCTAAAACGTTTACTGCTAGTACAGGGTACAGGAAGATTTAACGGAGAGGCATTGTTTCCGAAGACTCGCCACAACACATATTCGTATAATATAATGTATATATCGACGTGTACACAAACAGGATTACGTATATCATGTGACAAACACAAGGGCTTAACCATTATCCCTTAACGCGTTAAACGTTTCGGGAGTTATGACCTTTTGTTCTCGTCCAATCGATGTCCGCATATGTATCGCTAACCTACGCAGTAGATTTCTATCTAACCAGGTTAATCTGTTCGACGATGCTTTCTCTATATATCCCTTTCGTTCGCCTAATGCTGAAATCCTCAGCTGAGCCTCCGCATCGAATATATTGCTATGTATCTTCTTGATCGGCCAAGTGTTCGGCTCTGCTTCGATCGATCGTCAATAATGTATGAAGAAAAGCGGCGTGAAGCTGATGAGAATTATGCGTGATTCGCTAACACTTTGTCAAAGTATATAATCGACTTTCGTTTACTTCACGAAACTTTGCATAACGCGGTGTATCAGGGACGAAAAATGACGTGATAAAGTTATCAAGTAGCAGTGAAGTTTCTTCATTAAACTCTCAGAGGAACAAATTATTCGGATTTACCATCCGGAAGTATCGGGCGCTTTGAACTTTTGTTGAGAAACTCGAAGCTCATGTAAATTCGAATCGTTACTTAAGCGGCACGGTCCGATCCGGCTGTAACCGGGCAAGCGCTTCTGGGCTAATTTCCTTCATAGATTATTGTTCCGGAGACTGGAATCCATTTCGGAGATAATCTCTATTCGGAATATTATAGATAAGGATTAGTACTCGGCAGAATGGTTGCGAGTCGATGTCGTCGCAGTCTTTGCAGCCTCATCGTAGGAGATTCGTCGCTCTGTTAGATAAGATGTTATTTTTAATTATGAAACAAACCTCAACATTATTCGAACCTCTAGTTGAATTTGAAAAAAAAAAAAAAAAACAAATTATACATAAAAGAATATTATCAGGATGTATTACTTGTCAAGAAGAAATCTACCAGCTGTCATTGTGACATTTGAGATCAAACAGAATAACTTCAGAGTCGTAATTTGACTTGAGCTCTCTTGGGACTACGCGTAATGACAAGACGAACCAATCAGAATCGGAGAAAAGCGATGACGATAAACAGCTAATTCACGCGTCACAACTCTACTTTATAAAAAGCAAATTTAACAGCTGAACGAAATTGTGTTCATAACGTTTCGATTCATGATCATGAAAACTGAAATATGCGTGTGAAACAGAAGAAGAATGTCGCGAGAGAAACTAAAACGCTCAGGAGATTGACGGTTCCTTCTTCTTCATTCACGTGAAAGCCATTGCGAACCATTGCGACATTGGTAAAAATGATGTTGGAGTAGAAGATTAAAGATTTTTAGAAAAACTCGAAAATCGAAGCGAATATATTGAAATGAAATGAAAAATGTTTGAGCAAATTTTAAAGATAATCTACCGGAAGGTGTGCGTTCCTCACAATTCCCTCGAGCCAGCGATTCTTATTCCAGAACTCCACGTCAACTTGACACGATCTCCAAAAACATCTTCCTTGTCGGTAAAAGTAGAAGTATTTGGAAATGAAGAGAAACGTTTCGAGGTTATCGATTCTTAATTCCAAGGAATCATTCTTAATGATCAATTTCTTAAAAGATGCAAAAAGGAGCTAAATCCTTGTATTCGGATATCGTATGGAATGTCAGAAGTAAAAATGCAACGAATAATGTTTATTCCGTAATTGTTCTTCCGGACGAAGCCAAATTGCTTAAAAATTTCACAAAATACTTACGAGCTCGCCGAGTCAAATGGTAGTAGCTGTCTCGTAACACGTTTTAGCCAGTGGTGGAGGACCGACGAGCTATGTTGCTGGAACGTTACGGTCTCTACAGGATATTTTCAGGCTTACGACGCAAAAAACCGTTTGTACAGAAGCAGAAATCAAAAGTAACATCATGTTTATGACGATGAACATTTTGAAAACAAACTTGTTCACAAGATTGATAGCAGGCAACACATAAAGAGGGCTAACGAGGGTTTTAAAAGTTAATATCACACAAGCATAGAGTTCAGAGCCAGTAACGCAGCATACAGGTGTAGTAAAGATAATTAACAAGAAAGCTTCTGTTTGAAGCTTGGTCTAAAAATATGTCAGTACTCTTGAAATAAGTATGGCAAGGCAGAGCTAAAAATACAGGCAAATCGTTAAAATAAATCTTCCAAGTTGAGGCATAAAAATATCTCGGTGTAACACATCAGGAATGACCCTGTTTTACACACCTGACTGCGATTACCCTGCGAAAAAAAAAGAAGTTTAATATTACGATGCATATTATGTTTTGAACTTGGTACACAATGAGTTCTAGCAACTAGGCTGTCTCACTGTATCAAAAGGACGTATTCGAAAGACGTACGTGCCTGAACTACTGGTTCTTCTTCGTATAAATACATATATATTAATGCTGGTATAGATACGATGGCAATCGTCCTCGTCCTCTTGGTCGTCACGCACCTGTATTCTCTCTCCCTTATATACAACTTGCTGCTTGGTACATAATATACGTGTACACGTGTACTGTTTGCTTCTGGCAAGTCTTCCATCGTGTTTGCACCCCCCGTCGAGTCTTCTATATCCTCTGCTGCATCTCTTTAACGTTATACAACTTTACCTATAGCCTCCTGTGTATACGTGTCCTGTACAGCTATAATTTCGTCTACATGCTTTTATGTATTGGATCGTAACGTACAGGTGACACCAAAAATCACTCTTGATCGTTGCCCGGGCAACTGCGATTGGCAGGTGGACGTTACGAAGTTGAAACTTTTGAACGCTTTTGGAGGTGGTGGTCAGTCGTTATCTTTGCCATTTTCCGAGTTGTCTCTGCAACGGTGCATTGATAATGATTTGACATCTCATCAAGCGTGGGTCGAAGTAAGAAACGCTGAATTGTGAATTCTCTTCAGAATTGGCTGATCCGTTGGGCCCGAGTTTTGCAAGACTCTGTATATCTGGGATATAGATACATCGTGTTTTCATATATAGAGATTCGCAGCATGCAACGCGCGAGACCCAGCAGGAAGAGAGAGAGAGAGATACGAGGGAGTCGTTTCTAATTTAGATTTATGGCACTCTAGCACGGTGCGCGCTACTGCGCTCATGTTCCAGAGCTGTATACGTATAGGAATGAACGACTTGGATAAATAAAAAGGACGTGATGCATACAATGTGAAACAGCTGATCCTCGGAATAACGTCCTTCTGTCATTGAGCAGACTTTATTTACAAGTGTTTATACGTGTACCATAAAAGGTTGTATATCTACGAAGTAGTAACGGCGTTGCCTAGTCGGCCTTATCGCGTGACCGGTAAGGGGGCGTGTGAGTGCAAAGGAGAGGCCACGCGACGCCGATCTCGCCGGAAGTCTATACCAAGCCCTGAGGAGCTCTTCTTTTTTTCTTCTTCGTTTCTTTCACTCCTTTTCTCTCTCTCTCTCTTTCTTCAAACTTATCTAAACCTCGCACTCCATTCTTTTATTACCTTTTCTCTCGAAGCCTCTTTTTTTTCGACTCTTATTTCGTCAAAGACCTTCGAGAGCTTGTACAAACCGTATATATTCCTTGAATGCTCGGGAGCCTAAAAGGCAAAGATTCCACTGGCAAAGCCGAGTTCAAAGGAATTCTTCAATTCGATACTCAGGTGTGTGTGTGTGTTTGTGTATATATATTTATCTGACTGACTCGATCCTTCGCCGAGAGACACAGCAGCGGACTGGATAGCTCCTTTTTCTAATCCTCATTATCATTTATTCACACGAAAAAATATTCATGTTTCTACCAAGTTGCGATATACAGGGCGAAAAGCTTTCAAAGTTAAACCGCTTATTTATCATATTCGTATACGTATCTGCTCCACAGATCGAAATGTTTCTCTCTTCTATTTTTTTTTTTTTTTTATATATCCTTCGCGTGGCTCTTTTGGCACGTAACTTTCCTTAGGCGGTGCAGATACACCGAAGGAAGAGACTCGAACACATATCTATGTATGCATAAAAGTAGGAACTAGAGGATGCAGCCGGGAGGCCTCTGCCACCACTGGCGAAGCTGCATTGCGGCTGTTACGCGCCGCGTTTTCTCTCTATAACGAACGCTCCCCTATCTCTATCGTTCAATCTCTATATATATATATATATATATATATATATATATCTATCACATTTTCGCTACACACGTTTGGCTCTTTCTCTCTCTTTCGGCTTCGTTTTGCTATTGGGATTCACCGATGTAACCTGTACAGTTGGTGGCTGTACCGGAGGGGAAGTTCCGGCCAAGCCACAGCACAGAGGCGAGAGTCTGTTTTCAGGAAAAAGTGCACGATGAGCGTGGAAGCACGTAACTTCCAACGAATTTCAACTCGCTAGTACCTTTTTTTTTTTTTTTTTTACTTTTTTTCTCCCATTTTTTTATCCGGCTTAAACTACTTGGTGAGTATATCTATATTGATGAATGTGAGTACATTCGACCTTACGAAGTATACCGCATAGATACTCCGTGCCTATCTTTCCCTCTTCCAATCCGCCGCCCCCCCCCCTCCCACCCCTCTTGTATGTACTCGGGAATGGCCGAAAGTGTCGAGACCGCGTGACCCGGCTAAAACTCCGACGATATCGATTGGTTATGACGTCGATGAGTGGTGAGAGAGAGAGAGAGAGAGAGAGAGAGCCAGCGAGAGAATGAGAATGAGCGAGAAAGAGTCCAGCTGAATATACATCTATATATCTCCGTATTATATATATTTTATTGTACATATTCGCTCTTTTGCTGGTGGCCGAAATTTGCCTGCGATATATACACTTTCAACCCAAATTGGAGTCGTTTATTTTCGCGGATTTATATCATATTTAATAAGCGAGGCTTAGGAATATATATTAACTTGCACAACCATCGAAAATCGATTTTTTAACTCTATATACAAACAGGAATTTACAATTTTAATTTTCTTTTGGCTCTCAGCATTCGACAACGAGTCGTTTTATTGTTTGGTTAAGCGATTAATGCTTTTACTGTTAATTGGTTAATCGATGGTTTCTCGTTATGGTTTCGGTGATTTATAAACTTTTGGTTCCTCCCATAATTCTCTATGTTTATAGCATGCTCAATATTCGCTACTTCTTTTCGTCGCAATAAAAATCATTGTCTCCTTAATTTTTTATATTTTTATAACTTCTGTCGTAAAAAAATTCGATCATTCAGCCACCCGAATTATAAAGCTACACCGATAACGAATCATGACTCCATTTTAAATATTTACGATCCAGGAACGAGTATCCTATGTAAACAGTACAGAAATCCCTTATTATCGTCATTAATATTGCTCCAAATGCATTAATAACTAGGAAAATGAATTATTGTCATTGAAGAAAAAAATATGTGTAGATCAAATTTAGGAACCGTTGATTCGTCGCTTTTACATTTCAATTTCGGTCTTTTACATTCGATAATTGCTCGAAAATCTTTCGTTCGAAGAATTTTTAAACAAAGTCGAACGAAGTATCAATGATCAATGATTTTTTTCTTTCATTCCTCCAAGGATGTGACGAAGGAGGTTAAAAAATGGCGCAGTTATGCTACTGCGCCATTTTTTATATAGCAAAGAATATATAACTTTATACCTGCAATGAAGCAGGAGGGATACAGCGGGTCCGTACATTTTTCTAATTAAAAAAAAAAAGTGCTTCGACGGGAATAAGCTCGCTGGCGAAATATAACCTGGCACGGTTACCCAAATTTTCCGCAGCGATAATATTCATACACAAATGGACGCCGTTACGGAAGAAGCGGGCGCACGTTTCATCGGCCTCGATATATTGGATTACGAGATATACGCCCATTCGTTTGTGAGCATTCGATCTATCATGCTGTATATAGCACAATTCTTCTATAAAAGCTGCTTTTTTTTTCTTCATTCTTTCCCGTTTGAAGGCAAAAGTCTTTCTCTATTTATTCTTCTTCGTTTATCTCTCTTGCTTCTTGTTTACTCTCCTTTTTTGTCTTATTCTCTTCAATTGTTCCCCACACCCCTCAGTCTCTCCTCCTCTGCAGCTCTCCTTTTGCCTATTTTTTTGTGTCACTCTCCTGCTTCCATCAGGATAAACGCGGCTATGAAACCGGAGCAAAAGCAACCAGAGCCAACTAGCATGTCTCGCGAGGAAAGACGCCAGAGGAATGGAACACCGAGTGACGTATACATACGTCATCGTCGTCCTCATCCTCGTCGACGCAGACGTTCACTCTTTTTTTTCGCTTTCTCTGCCTCTTTCTCTTTTTCTCTTCTCAATTTCACTTCATCTGACAAACGGCTCAGATTTTAACGCTAGAATTTCTCTATCTCTCTCTCTCTCTCTCTCTCTCTCTCTCTACACGCAGCAGTTTCATCGATTATTCTCTCCTACGTACTTCTCGAGATCTCGTATTTTCAACAAATGAGAGACCGTTCGTCGTCCCATCAGGTTTCCTCTACGTGTGTATACGCCATTCAAACCACTTTTTTTTTCCACACTTACACATGCACGGATAATCTCGATTTTACTGACAACTGTTCTCTCGTCATAGGGCGAATATAGCCGGAAGAATTACAGCAAACAATGGTTTGAAATGATGAGAAAATTCTACGGGCAAGCTGCGATCTATAGATATGCGCTGTTCACTTTTCTCGAGTTTTATTACAGAAATAATATTCCAACGATATGTTGAAACAAATTCTTGCGACGTGACAACAGCAGCGCTCGCGAGCAGAGGACAAAACTATATTCTTAAACGGGAAAAGAATTTTCTCCGAAATCTGCTCGACATCAATTTCTACGTTTGTAACAACGCCACTCGGTTATTACTGGTCGCGAATTCTAAAGATTTTATAATTTTCTTAAATTTATATAAATAGTAATAATCAACGAATTCAGAATGTATTAAAAATTTTTAATTCAAAAAGATTTACGGCTGCTTGCTCGCCAGCAGTTGCAGGGAGCTGCCATATTCCTGGAAATTTCGGATTGCTTTTTCTTTAAGTGTACTTTACTCAAGTTTAAGCTGCAAAAGCGACGTTTACGCTTGGCAAATTTACGACGTAGCAAGAGAATCTGGAAATGATCTTTTCTTCCACCACATTACTTTTTCATTCAACTTTAGCTCGATTATTCTACCTGAAGAAATTGCATGGCACGCTGGTCAAACAACCGAATCGTACGGACTGCCTTCCGAATGATCATTTGTTACAATGGTAATGTGGTTGCATGAATCCAATGAAAATGCAGACAAACGAATCAGATTTGAATGTCTCTCGCTTGCATTACGACTCTTTTCATCACCAGATTAATTGCTGTCCATATTTTTTTTCAATCCTTCTGTTCAATAAAGATTTTTGGATCCCCACAATAATAATAGTAATAACGACGACACAATGGAGCTAGATCGTAAGAGAATACGAGTCTTAATGGACTTTGTCATAAGGCAGCAACCCATGGGGAGTTTGTGTCACAAATTTCAATTCTCCAGTTGAAGAAAACTGTTAAGATAATGGAAGATATGCGAGAGGGAGGGTAAAAAGGGGTTGAAAAGTTGGTCGGAAAGTGTTTGCCACGAGGGAAATGCCAACGGCCACGGAGCGAGCGAGAACGGAGATGGAAAATATATAGTTTGACGGGGCGGTGTACTTGCAAACGACAACACGAACTTGCTGTATATACGACAAAGCTTTCTATACATAAATATGTGTACATATATATATATATATGTATATATGCGACCGGATATTCGCGAATAGTGGAGTAGGAAGTGTGGAGTAGAGGCAACGAAGAATCGAGCGTGGGTCCACCTCCGAACCGTTAAAGGACGAACGAGAGAGGGAGAGAGAGAACGAGAGAAAGAGGAGAAAGAGCAAGAGTTTGCTTGGCGAACTCGCTCAGTGGGGAAATGGGTCTCGGTGTCTGGCTCGGCCTGGCACTTTACCACTGGCCGATCAACCACCGCGCCAACCCCTCGTTATCTCTCATGCTCATGTATTATATATATATATATATAGACTTATTATTATGCATTCCAATTCCTTATGAAATTCTTTTTTCATTCACGTGCTTTAGCACCAATCGAAAACACTTCAATTGCATCGTTTCATTTTCCCAAAACTAACAAATCAGATGTGCACATCGAATTTAGTAAATTTATTGTGTTTAAAAGAAAATTCAATATTATCGACGAAGACAGCGAAAGCGTAATAATTCATCATTTTGATAATCAAAGATAATTATGAATATGAAAATCGATGATTTGTCGAATCGACCTGACTGCGTCCGAAAGTCTGGAAATGAGAGAAGCAATCAAAGTAATTTAAAAAAACATGAGCCAAACAATAATGAAATGAAATAATTGTTGTCGTCGTTTCATTGCATCATATTCAATCATGGTTGTTTTCAATGATAATGTAGAGAAGCTAGTATGACAGCTGAAAAAAAATTGGGATCGAAGAACATCATTTAGGATTTGTTTCGATTTCAATTTTCGTCATGAACATAAATACAGTTTCGAAGTACGAGAAACGAAATATAAGAATGTGAAAATGGGACAAAATGGATTCTTTTTTAAAAATTGTTTTCCTATTTTCTTGCCGGATAAAAATGACCTTTTGTGTTTCGAATAGAACACAATTTATCCTTTGATTCGATATGTCGGCTCGGATCCAGGATGCACCGGAGTCTCGTGGCTCGCTATATAGAGACCCGGAGGGGTTAAGGTGTCTTGAGAAGTTGCAGACTTCTCTGGTACGCCAGGGATTTCATTCCCTCAGGCTGTATCTAATACCTTACTCTGTTTATGTACTCCTGCCGTATACTACGATATAACTTGTACACGAAAGAAAAATGTTGCTTCAGCTCCCAGTTATCGAACATCCAAATCCCTTTCTAAACATCGCTCCTTCATTATTTTGACAATTTCTTTTTCCATATATCTTTCGTTTTTCAATATTTTCTATTATTTCTCTCATTTTTTTTTTTTTTTTCATCGTGTCTGTCTCTAATCCTTTTATTTGATTTCCGATTGAGATTTATAAAAGAAATTTTCTCCCAGAGACAAATTGACAGAAAGACTCGAGAATTTTAATTAATCACATTTTTTTTACTCATTTTCTCAACCAATAATCAGACTTTCAAAGTTTTTATGTTCGGCTACACTTTTATAAATATACGTTGATGAAAAATATCGATCGGAAGATAAATAAATAAACCGCGCTCTTTCGAATAGTCTGTTCATTTGTCTGTAATAATGAAAGAGATTTTTCAATTCGTTTTTTCGATAACTAAAAAAAAATTGGCGTAAGCGAACTGCATAGGAAAGTAAATTCGGAAGTAAAATTAACTCGAAAAATCTCACTCAGACATTTCGACCACTCGAACGATTCGAACCGACACGGATCTATTTTATTTTATTGTTATTTTTTTTCCCATAAAAAATTGACTCATAAGATTTTTTTCAAAAGAAATACGTCACTTAAATAATACTTCTCGATCTAAAGATTTCGATCGAATGAATTTTACTAACAGCATTGAAAATATTTCTCCTCGAGAATCCTCGAAATTTTTAGCTCCCCAGTGTCTTCGTATCCCATTTTAAGAGACAGAAAACGAAATTGAGATCCAAGAACGTTTGTATCCACTTATCGATTATTCGGGTGCACTGGAAGTTTATTTTTCTTTTCTGAAATTCCTGGATCAACAGACAAATGATGCCGTTATGCCAAACGATGTCATGACAAGAAATACGATAAAATAATGTAGTTTATTATCGAGTTAGTATGGAGGAATGAATAAAACGATAATTGTCATATATATATAAGTCTCGAATGCTTGAAAATTCAGAGAAAAGAGAATAATGTTCAGGCGTCGAAATATCGAGAGTGCTCAGCAATGATTTACTTTCGAACTATATATAGAAATCTAAATATGTACATACTATATAATATGAATAATAGACGTTTGTCTACGTATATATAACCTTGATATAAAGGTACACATAAAGTGTACATGGCTATAGAGAAGTCCCGTTCGTTTATAGGAAAATTCATCCTATATATTGTCGATTGAACAAGAGAACGAGGAAAAAGTACTACAATAAACGTGCCCCGAAATAACGAGACTCGACTTTCAGCTTCGTATAAAAAAAAAAAGCTGGAAAAGCATTTTTTTTGCCATCAGCTCGACTGCCATAATCGAGTAGTGTGAAACTTTATTCCAACCCAAAATAAATGCAACATCCAGTTAAAAGAATTTCGTACCAAATGAAAGTTCAAAAACGACTATTTTTTCTTTTTTATAAATTTTGATTCCTCCGATTCGGTGTTTGCTGGTGCGTCATCAACGAAGAGAGAGAATTCGAGCAAATACGAAAAGGGTCAATGACGATGAATTGAAGAAAAAAAAAAGTATTAAAAAAAGTTGCCAGCAGCGATGGGTGAGCGGTCGGTTCGTGGCTTCGACGATCTCCCAAACAAAGCAGCTTAATTTCAATTAATTGCAAATTGAGCAATACTTTGAATGAGTGACCGCTCAGCCATGTCGTACAGGCTCACGCGCAACAATTGCCAAGCAGGAGGCAATTTTTCTGGACTTCCAATGACCTCAAACAGCTGGAATTCCGTAAAAGTATAGCGGTCGGTATCGGCTCAGGTTTTCCGCAGTTTCCCTTAGCCTTTTCGTCCACTCGCGATATACGATAGCGCGATAGGAAAGCGTGCGTGGCTGCGTGGGCAACACTTTGGGGGTGATCTCGGAGGAGAAGCAGGAGCAATGAAGGCAGGGAAAAAGTGAGATTGAAGTGATGGGAAGTGCTCGTAAAAACCCGAAAGAGGAAGAATAAAGAAAAAAAAAAAAAAAAAAATCGAACAAGGGAGGGCAAAAAAGAATTAGGAAAAGCGGAAAAAATGTTGATGACAAAAAAAGGCGACTGGATCAGTTCACGGACGAATGCCTCTATACTCGTACAGAAGGAACGGAAGCTTTTCAAACGGAATTCAGGAATCTCGCTCGTATATACTACGTCATGATACAAGATCCAGGCACCTGTGATCGTGTATACACACGACAAAAGTTTCGCTTACATACACACGTGGATATCGCGGGAGAAACCCTGTTGTCTGCATTGTTCGCCGTGAGAGGCCGCTCCCCGAATATACCACAGTAGTTTAGGGGCTGGAAATGGGGGAGGAGTATGATTTTGGCACAAATTTCACTCGGTCATGTGTTTCGTTGTGCTACGGAGCACAACGGTTCTTCGTATAACCAGAATCGGCGTAGCAGTTGCAACTGCACTTTCATCCATATAAATATACTTATATATAGATATATTTAACGTATATTTTGGCCTTTCTATTCTACCCTGGGGAATCATCCGTACGGTAAATCTGGGATACCGAATAATCGTGAAATTGCTGATGCAGGAAGCAATGCTGAATACCTAAAGACATATATATACGTATAAAGTTTTTATGTATACGTGTATGTGTGTGTATAGCCGGTAAAGACGCAGACGGGGACCAGCTGCTCGCGATTTTTACTGCTCTCATATATTATTTCCAGCTGTATGTATGATTTACGTGAACGTACATAAGCTGCTTGGAAATCGAAAAAAAAAAACAAAAAACAAAAAAAAAAGGAATTTTACTAACTTCCAAATTTTATATACGAATATCTCTAGTATGTTCGTACATGTGGAGAATGATGTGAGAAAAGATAGCGATGGCAAAAGTATAAATAAGTCGGAGAAAAATAGCAATAGCTCTTTCCAAATCTGGTGCACAGACGATACGAGTCAGCATATTTCTCGCATTTCGTATATACTTATTATGCAGATACGAACGTGCGATACAAAGTTTTGATAACAATACGATAAAGCATTTGTCGAGGTTATGAAATATTGAGCGATCGAAATTTTACTCGTTATTTATTACTATTGCTACTATAATTACGATTGAATCGTTTGCTTTTTTATTTTATGGTGAATTTTAATGATGGTAGAAACCTGCTTGCTTTCCAATCAAGAGACTCCGTATACGTCGCTTTGTTCCTTTCGGATCTTTTTGAGCTGGGAGTTTCCAGTCCAAAGGTTTCTCGCTTGATTTCCTTTCTGCATTCGATAATTACAATAGTTTTTTCGTGTCGAATTGAGACGAGAATTTGTTGTTCCTTTTTTTTTTTAATTTTATTCAAATTTATTTATTTACATATGATCATTCAAAATTTGTTATTTATTGTTGTGAAATAAATGCGACCGTTGACATTCTCATTATTCAACGCGAATAATCCTTTCTAATTTGATTAAAAATTAATTATTTCTGCAAATGAAATGAAGAATCGTAAGATGTGAATTTGATCTTTTACGAAAGTTCATTCATTTAAAAATTCCATGACCCCGTATCACTGGAATAAATACGGTAGAAAATTAAAAGTCTTGATCGAAAATTTTGCGAAATAATTTCTTGCGAGCGATTCCGGGTTTATTTCCCAAGAGTCGACTATCGAGACACTCAGCACGAGTCACTGTAGAAAATTTAGTCTCGGGAGTCTTTGCACGTGCTTCGAAAAACAAGGATGGTTAAGCCACTTTGTAGAAGAGGATGGAAGTGAGGAAACGTCGGAGGGTGTTTGTCCACGTGTCGTGAATGTTTTCGATCGTCGCACCCCATCCTCGACTTCATACGATAAATGGTTATGCTAAGATGATTTTAATACGTGAACAAATATGAAGGAGCCAACGTCAATTTTTTTTTCTCATGATAACAACATTTTTTGTAGGTTTCAAATCCATTTTTTTTTTCGGGCTGTGAAGAATACAGTTCCGGACATAAAATTGCAAATTTCATGGTTTCCTTGACCTTATTCAAAGTATTCGAAGTCAAGCGTGAAAAAAAGCTTCTTAATTATCATTCTGAAAATATTTTCATTTTACAAAAGGGAATTGGAAATGAGGAAACGCGTTCATTTCAAATGACTCAATTTTCTCTCAGAATTGCATTAAAATACCATCGAATCGCTCCGACTGATTATCATTTTTTGTAAAATCATCTCATTCCTGAATTTTCCATAGAAAATACAAGAAAAATTATTTAAAAAGCAAATTCAATAATGAATGCTACGCGGTTGAGGAATAATTTTTGTGTCACCCTCCGCCGCAAAAATTCTTCGAATTCGAAGTTTCGCTTAACCACGAAGAATTTCAATAAAATAATAGCAGAAACGCAGTCAGTTTGACGTGATTTTAAACGAGCAACGAAATGAATGGTGATTTTCACAAAATGTTGGATTGAAATACATCAAATTTACTAACAATCGTGTGTGCGTGTGTGTGCATCAATTTGTATAAAAGTTGACGCTTTCGCACGAGAACTCCTACCCCTGAAGCGGGGGTGAAGTTTAATTTGGTCGTGTGCAAGACAAGTGAAAGGCAGGTGCTAATGAGAAGGGCGGTGATATTTTTTCCCGTATCGTACGATCGCGAGTTTCGTCACGCACGTCAACGAAAAAACAAAAAAATAAAAGAGAACTGAAACAGTTGCAAATTTACCTGATAGAGAGAGAGAGAGAGAGAGAGAGAGAGAGAGAGAGAGCGCGAGAGGAAGCGAGAAGGACAATTCTGTTTGTATAGAATGTTTTTGTGTAAGGCAAGAGGGATAAAAAAGAGGGTGGAAAGGATGGGATAAGAAGGGTGAAGCGGAGATAATTTTTGAGCGTAAAGCAGAAAAAAGAAGAAAGAGAAGAGGAAATGAGAATCCGTTGTGAGTGGGTAATATTTTTCTATCTTTTCTCTCTCTCTCTCTCTCTGTCCCTCGCTTTCTTTCCTTTCAGCCCTTCCTTGTCCATCTCGCTTCCGTTCGCGTGGTGTTATCACAGTGAGGAAGGTGACACGCCATCCTAGTCTCGGCCAGCAGCGTGTCGTCGTTTATCGTTGCGCGGGAGTATTATCGAGGAACGAAGGGGAAAGAAGAGGGTTTGAAAGCTCACAAGCAATTTTAACCCACCGCAAGCATTCTCCGCTCTCTCGTCCGCGCTACAAAAAAAAAAAACCGTTGCACTTACCCTCGCGATGTAACAAAAAGATGAAGCTAAAGAAAATGCTCACACACACATACACAAGTACAGAAACACGTAACCGAGATTCGGTCGGCCGCGATATTATGGTTTTCAATTAAATTCTTTCAGAGTCTCTCGCATTCCGGGGCTGTTGTGAAAATAAAATAATAATAAAAAAAAAACGTGCCCGTAAAGCGAAATACTGGGCTTTGGTAACCTCGATTCGGTCAACTGAACGCTCACCCTCGCGAAATACGATCGAAAATGATGCCTTCATATACACGCTTCACTAAATCGAGGTTTATCGATAGTACATTTTATTGCAGAATTTAAAGAAAAAATAATGGAAAACAATATCGCTGCGATCGGAATTCGCTCTATTAAACTCGGCCAAATTGAGATTATCACATTAAACCATTCTCTCGTGTGAATCATTGGCGCTAAAAATTACATTTTTTGTTTAACTGAATAGACATCATTTCAAAAGTAGTGAAATTCATTTGAAAAATGAGTTTTCGTCTATTCGAATCTTTTTTTTTTCTACTTCTCAGATAAAAAATATTTTTTCCCCATTATTCTGTTGTTCGTTTTTCGATGACGTTCACTTTTTCGGGCAGTCTAACGAATGTATATGTAACAACCGAGAAGACCGAGGGCACGTTGATTGCGAATAACGTTACTTTTAAGATTTTTACAAAAATGCTTTTTGTGATCTCCGAGATTTGAAAAATCTTAATTTTTATAATTAATCTTGAAAGAGTTCCGAATCTTCACTAGCAAATTCGGAAACTACGAATCTAACGTCGAAAAATAAGATTTTCGGTTGCCTGATCGAAAGAAAGTGAAAAAAAAAAAGATTTCTAGTGACGGAAATGAACATTTCCGCGTTTTGGTATTGAGGAAAATGAACTAAAAAAGAATCAAGTCGAATTTCGGGATAGAAAGAGCTGAAAGTGTATAAAGAATCGTTGGTAGAAAAGTCGACGAAAAATTCGGGTCTACGTTGAAGCGTGTTAATTCCCGAAGCTGCATATTCGCGCTGTATATAGCGCATGTTTCCGGTAGTTTTTTTTTTTTTTTTTTTTTTTTTTTTTTTCTTACGGCCCGGGGGATTGCTGGTGCTTTTTCGCCCTCACTAGCGTCGATCGATCGAATAAAAACCCGGCGGCGGCAAGTTCCGCACGCGGAGCTTGAGCATTCCCAATTGATTTACCGCAAACAAAAACAAGTTTTGAAACGGTCTCTCTCTCTCTCTCTCTCTCTCTCTCTCTCTCTCCTAGCAATGGGAGGCAGAATGGCGAGGGGCGAAGAAGGCAAAATGTACAGCAACAACGACTGGAATACCAGGAATAGAGAACGGCATAGTTTGATGGTACATTATACATAAATATATACTATACATTTCAAATTTATACATATATATATACATCGAGAACATATCCGTGTACGGGGTATCGCGGCGGGGATGTGAAGCTCTCGAGCCGACGACCTTGACCGGAGCAGAATGAAAGAGAGAGAAAGAGAGAGAGAGAGAGAGAGAGAGGGAGGGAGGGTGAAAGAGAGGGAGAGAAAACACAGGAGTGAGCAGGAGGGTGAAAGAGAGAAAGAGGATACGTGTGGGGTGGTGGTGGATCGACGAGCAGCCAGGGTAAATCGCGGCCGACCTCGTTCAGCTTTCTTTTTTCTCTTGTTTTTTTATTTTTTATGTATATATATATATATATTTTTTTTATTTATCGAATCAAAGGTATAGATAGATTTTTTTTACTAGTTCGGTATATTATAACATACCATGGAGCAGTATACGTTATATTGGTTTAAACTCTTCTGAAAAAAGATGTATTTATGTGTACTGCTCGTTCCAGAAGTTGTGTGGAGCAAACGAAGACCGAGGCACGTTTCCTCCTTCAGCTCATTTCAGAAATTTGGCATTTTCTTTTATTCGTTTCTTTTGATAGTATAGAAAACGATATTAGGGTACAGGGGTACTTGGTCGGACGTATAGCTTTTCGTGTGGAGTTCGAGTCGCAGTTTTGATTCAGCGTACTGCATGGATTGATAGCTGTCATTGAGTCGATTGATGAGAAATTTGGATGGAAAATGTTGAAAAAGTCAATTCATCCACTTGACTTTTAATTCAATTGATCGAGGAGTCGAATATACTTGATACGTAATTGATTGGAGAGCAAATTAGCTTCAACAATTTATGACACACACCCACACACTCTGTAAAAAGGTTAACAAGAGCATTCATTTCAGCTTATTGCTTTATGATTGATTTCACTGTACCAATTTAATTATATCCATTCATAAATTATTCAGCCATTCAATGAACGATCAAGCTCCGTTGAAATGTCGTTCTAGGAACGTCGAGAAAAATCTTATGGTAAATGCTCTCGGCGATTAGTTCCAACGAAGCTTTACTCTTTTTCGAGTTTTCTCGCCTTCTCCGTTAAATGGTAGTGTACAGCGGTACAAGCTCGGTGTTAATATAACGAAAAAAAAGTAACAAATTGCATGCTGCTCGTAATTCCAAGATGCCAGAAAAGCGACACACCTGGTGCCACTTTGAAGAGTAAATTAACCTCTCGCACAGCAGTTTCAGGAACCGGTAACGTCTCTATTTTCCATGAACCGAAGGGTGCATAAACGCGTCGATTGTCAATTGCGTTGTACACGTTATCAAAGCTTCTGTGAGATACGAGCCTCATTTATAAACGCCATTTTCCACGCGAATATACTTTTCGCGTGAAAGACTCGTGCTCGCACCAGTGTCGCACAAGCTTTTTACGTGCATTTTCGATGTTGCTAGTCGCCCAGCAGCGTTTATATGTTACTTTGAGAATTTCTATTGCATAAAATGGGCTTTTGAACGAGCCACGAAACGGTGTCTCCGTAAAAGGCAGTAATTGAAAAATATATTGTGCGGTGCTGAACATGCGGGAAAAGATATTTCGAAGTTTAAAATATACGACCAAGAAATATACGGTCGCAGCTCTATGCCTGCAGTAAAAAACGAGAAAACATCTTTTCTTTCGCAAATCTCACTCCAACGAAATTCTTTTCACGGAGCTAAATTCTATTTTCCTTAATATAGCATATCATATTTTCTTCTTTTATATACAAGATACCAGAAAACTTCCAAAAAATGCAATCTCTCGACACGGCTCCATATGATATAACGGCACATTTCTGCTTTTTATTCGACACCCTTCGAAACAAAATGCTAGTCATTCGAAAAATATTGCTTCACCTTCAAAGCGAATGATCGGATAAGGGCAACCTCGGTTGCAATTACTTTTGAAGCTGTTGAAGACGCATTTACGGAAGGAATATAAACATGAATGCCACGTAAAAAAAAAAACACCATAGAAAATTCCTTATTTTCTTAATTGAGAAAAAAAAACCTTCAGTCTTGGGGGCCAAAAAATATTGAACGTATCAGAGCCTTTTTGATATGAAACTCTAAATATCATCAGTCCGTAATCACTCGAATAGCTGACGGATTAATCGATAAGTCGTAATAAACGGGATATGAAACGAGGCATTGATGGAGAAAAGCAATTCTATGTGGCGAGTCACCTTGATGCAAAAGATGATAAACAATGGTAGAAGTTGTGCAGTAATCGAAAATAATGTTAAAATTATCAGTGACGCTGGCGACACGGTTAGTTATCTTTTTCTTTCTTTTTTTTTTTCTGGGTTTTCGCCTCCGTTATCGTGAGAACGTCGAGTCGCGATCGTCGCGTGATTAATCCGTTAATAATGGACGTTGTACAGATGGGCGCAACGAAAACTCAGGCGTACGTTCGGTCGAGAGAGCGACTCGACTTATCGGAGGGATCTCCGGTTGATTTAGTAACGGGCTGTAAATCTTTGTGTGTACGAAGCTACTTTCACACATATATATATGTATTATGTACTGTTCAATTTCCATAATCGACAGTGTGCGTGTTCGTCAATAGACGAGTGTGAATTATTGTTTCTTTAGGAATTTTCCCAAATGAAATGTACACCTCGACCGTTAATCCCTGAATCTATGATTTCTCATTCCCAATTGAATGAAACATTTATTTCGCATGCATGTTCTAAAAATCAAGAAATAAAAACAAAGCAAAGAAACGAGTTTCTCTACCACGATTCTCACAGTTATCTTGGCACTTTGATTCATTGAAATCGGGTAGATTCTACACACTTCGTGAAGTTTTGGCTTACCAAAAGTGTCTATACAGAATTTACATATCTATCATGCTACTTCTTCAAGGTAAGCCACAATTGCAAGAAAAAAGTAATTGAAAGAATTGATCATCGAAACGCGTAGACAAAGTATCATTTTAACAGCAATCCACATTCTCAGGCAGCAGAGCAATAAAAAGTTTTTTGACAATAAGTGAAGTGTGAAATGGTGGTATTTTTTTTTGGAAGTATTTGTTGGAATATTAGCTTGTCTGTCGTAAGTTCGAGGGAGAGACATTCGATTAGGATTCTCGTGATGGTATATATGAGAGGTAATAACTCTCCGTACCTCCCTCACTCTACCCTTTTGTCAGTAATAACCGAGGGTCTGCATGCAGTGAACCGGAACGAAACTCCAACTCCTTTTGGCATATAAACATAGTTATATGCAGTGAATATGTGTATATACACGAAGAAGGAAATCTGTATGTAGACAAGGAAATGTTGGTATATATATATGTATGTATTGATAGCGCTGGGTCGACTCAAATTGCTCGGTACACTCGTGCTGGCACTTGGCATGCATGCGAATCTAGCATATGACAGCGAGCGAGCCTGCAGTTCGCCAGGTTTGCCAGGAGAGCTTGAAACAGAATGAGAGAGTGAGGGAGAGCAAGAGAGAGAGGGGGAGGGTGAGGGAGAGGGTGGGACGTAGCTCGGGAGTATGTATCACCGGGTATCAGGGTTATGGATGGCCCGTGGGCACGCTAACCCAGTGACATCTCTAGGTCAGCCTCCCCGGTCTCCGCCACTCTTCCTCCGGCCTCAAACTCAACCCCCGTGACTCGGCCACCCCGGTAGCAGCGCAAACCGCACACCGAGACCGGTGCTGGTCGTTTGCTGGTGTCGACCATCAGCAGGCACACATAAAAACCCTGCTGAATGAGCCTCGTTTGCGAACCGCGAACTGGAATTTATTTTTTTAGTTAAAATTTTCATCGTTTTGCTTTCCAACTATACTCGGCAGTCCTCTGGTGCAGGATCGTGAAATCGGTTGAAGCTTTCAGGTTGGTAAAGATTTGAAATCTTTTGAGTCAGGGTCAGCTGGTTTTTGGGCTCGATGGAATTCTCAGGACTTTTGATTAATCGCATCGCGATGACGGAGAATTACCGAACGACGTTTTGCAGTGAAATTTTTGTTTTATATGATTTTCCTGGATGCTTCCATCACTCTTCTGCTCTTATGTAATAACATTTTTTATTGCGCAGTAAGAAAGATTTGCGGGTGGCACTATTCCGCGGCTTACGATCCTTAAAAATTGGTAATATGAGAACTCGTGGCTGGCATTTTTCTTGCATTCGTTATATCACCATTGTTATACGTGCTGGGTAGGTTTAAAAAATGTTGATAGCGTGTCATACCGTTTGGACCAGACGCCAATAACCATTCGTACCGCAGGCTATACTTATGCCATAAATTGTTATACCTAACGGTGTGAAGCAATTATTGGCCATTCTGGCTTCGTGCCAATGACCAGAAATTATTGGCCTTTTGCCAATACATGACGATCACTTGCGGCTAATTACTTGTGTCCAATAACGATCGTTTGGGAAACTCGCGTTTAGATCTTCATCGCATTCTTCGTGCAGGAATCTTAATAAAAATGAATGAAAAAAAAAAAACAGATTGAAAAAATGTTATCTTACTCCAAGCAAATGATAAAAATGACTTAGGGAACTGAATTTGCGATTTTTCTTTTGCTCGGACATCTCTTCATTGTCTGTGTCAGTTTGATGTTCAATCGATGAATATACAAAAAAAAATATCAAGTATTTGCCCATAAGGTATGCAGAGCCTCCAAATTAACCTTCTTCGTCCAAATTGGCACGAACTCACGTTCTCATATAGCATATGTCTGGATAAATATTAACACATGTCCGACAACATATGGATTGAGTGTTTGACTCAGTTATTGTCACTCTCGTGAAAAGACACGGAGTTAGAGTATGACAATACAGAGCCTACGAGCTCGAGAGCATCGCGAGAAAACACAGATGTACTCTCGAAGCTGAAAGTGATGTGCTGTCTTGTCTCGAGAGACAGAGACGAACTTATTGAGAGTTCAAGATTGAAGGAGATGCAAATAAGACGGATGCGACGTTTCTCTCTCTCTTCTTTTTCATTGTCTACAAAGAGGGAAAAAGAGAAAAAAGAGAAAAAAAAGGGAGACGAACAAATTGAGCGAGAGAGAGAGAGAGAGAAGAAGAATCAAAAGCGAAGATTGAGAACGAGAGACAGAAAGGAACGAAGAAGGCAAAGAGCAAGGGAGAAAAGGAGACAAGAGGGTGAGAGAGGGAGCTTGAGAGGAGATCCCTGATGCTTTACCGAGAGATGCACAGCACATAGACGGTAAAGTCGAGGTAACGAGCCGGCACGGCGGGTTAATTCCCCATCGGGATCGACTCCATTAATTCCACCACAATGGAGCAACCCTTTCATTTTTTCCGTCGACTCTGAGAAACAACAGTGAGAAATCAAGGACTCTCAGGGCTCGTATTTCTCTTGCTAAAATTCTACTGATTATTCTCACAAGCTAATTAAATATGTGCGTGCTTAACAAAACGGTTATTAATTGGTCGAGCGAATGAATTAATTTTCTGTTTTCTTATACTCGTTATTCACTCGTTGAGAAAAATTCTCTTTTTTTTCCTTCGTTCCTATTCTATCTTACTGCCAGTATTTCGGAATATCAACAAATCTGTTGTTGATACTGTGGCGACATTTGATTACATAAAACCAATACATTTCATCCTCATTGATTTCAACAAAAAATTGTCGAATTCGTGGGAAGAGAAGGATTTTTAAAAATTCTTTATTCGATTTCGATCTTTTATTCCAATCTAAATCGAAAATAGTAAATCTCGATAAAACTGACTCGAAGCTAAGACGAAGAAAGACATTTTTTGGATTTTTTTTCCAAAACTGCTGTTGGAGTCGAAAATGGATATAATGAATAAATAAAAATCAAATGAAGAATAATGTGATTTATAATATTTCTAAATGATGCTTGAATTCTCGCGTTGTGACGCGAGATTCGGATGCTGCGTAAAGAAATATTGATAAATTATTAAATCAATTAATTTTGATAACGATTTCTTATTTCGTTGACTAAATCCAAATGTCAGTTTGTTATTTGTACAATATTGCAACGCTTCTCTATGTACGATTTGATGTTTATGTTTTCAGACAAATAATCGAGATGACCGATGAATCGGTGATGTAGCTGATTTCCGGTAGCGAGGAACAGTTAGAGGAGAAGGGCCTCGTTCTTTCCCTGTCGGAGGGCAAATATCACTGTCATTCCTGGGCCATTCATCATAACCGTTAACAAGAGCATCAACGGAATATCTTTTCCGCGATCGTCGTTGCATCGAAGGCATCACGACATCACGAGAGCTCGTCGAAGCTCAATAGAAGAAAATATAAACTGCCGCGCGCTCCAAGAGCGCGTCTACGACTCATCATCCTACCCCTCGAATTGAAGAACGTGAGTATTCGTTCGATTCATTTATAAATCAAATTTCTCAATTTTTATTTTTATCGATTGCGCACACCAAGTATTGATACAAAGAGACTTCAGACGTTTGGTAAGAAATTGAAAGTATCAATTGGCCTATGAATTGATGATGAAAAAATACGATTCCGAATGATCCGAAGTGACCAAATTGAATCGAAGCTTGACTCTTATTGCAGGGTCTCATAAATCAAAGAAAATATGAATAACGACAGATTTGCAGAAGCATTGACCGATCGGTGCCAAGTTCTACGACGTCATATATCGCGCAATTCAGTACTTTAGCAAATTGATCATTGTTAATATTTTTCTAAGCCAATGAAGCACGATGCAGTCTAAAAATAAAACGCTAATTCCTCGACTCGGTGCATCAAGCTTTGGACAAATGTAATTTAAAACTTGAGTACTCATTCGACCACAGTGGAGCAGTCATATCAGCTCAAGTTCAATTTTATCAAGTATATTCGATTCGTCAGGAGTGTTTGATTTAACGCGCGTCATACCGTAGAATCCCTCGCACTTAGATCATGCAAAGCCTGCAGGTAATCGAAGCAGGCAAATGATACTCTCGCAAAGGTGCAGTCACTCTCTCCATCTCAAGTTCTCACGACCAATGACAGCTCTCTCTCTTCTCCTCTTGGCAACTATCAAAATAGTAGACGGTTTCAAACGATCCTAATGTAATCTGCTTGTAAGCCGCATTTTAAAACTCGTGCACTCCACTATCCAGCTGAAATCAAATGTATATTCTGTCTCTTCAACTAATTCCCGTACTCTATATTGCATTATTAGGTACGTGAGAGGTCAAGCAGCCAGGGATATTTGCTTATAGTACATCCAACGGAATCTCGATCTCTCTCCCTCAGTCTCCCTACTTTCTCGCTATCTCTCTCCTCGGCAAGCAGTCAATGTAGATGGACTATTGAGTACGTAGTTTCCTCTCTCTCTCCCTCTCTCTGCCTCTCTCTACAGATGACAGAGATCGCCAGTACGTTAACCGCAGGTACAAAGCCGAGAGCTCGTGTACACAGTCCACTGGTCAAACGGAGTTACTGGCTACGTACTACTGTTCTCTTCCGTTTGCACGAGAGAGAACAAAGCGAGAGAGGGAGAGAGAGAGAGAGAGAGAGAGAAAATGTACTCTGTCTTATGAAAGATCGCGTATTCCAGAGTTTCCAACAGTGTACTTTGTGCCCTTTCAATGTGTTAACAAAAGTGGCTAAATTTCTGTTATTTGTCTTTTCGTCTTTTGTCCGTGAAACTCTGAACGATCCGTTTGAATCTACTCGAGTAATGATTTTTGAAGGATTCTCTTTAAATTTACCAAAAAGCATGCAACGTAACGAAATTTTCTGCCGCGATTCTTATACGTTTCACTTTCTTTCTTCGCTGAGTTGTTTCTTCGAGTTTAAAAATAAATGAAACTATGTTGAATTCGTCGAAGCATCGTCTATGGGAAAAGTGGATCAAGTGATTGAGAAAAAAAATGCTGCAATGATCTCATTTCAAGATTCTCTGGGAGATTGTTTGATTGAAAAATCTGATGTCGCGTGTTCCGGTTCGGGCTCTGACGTCTTATTTAATCTCGATATTTTCATTCTTCGTACTATCGAAAATGAGAAATCTGAAGAAAAAATAAAGACAAAAAAACTGCGATATATTAAGATAACAGACTCGGCGAGGACTGCTGATAAGAATCTTGGAGAGATTTGCTCTCAGAAGTTTGATTCCAAGTACGATACTGACGTCAAGTCAATACCGAGTCGAGTATAGTTTCATGTTGATTAAGGAGGTACTACCAATAGCGTTATTATGGGAAAAGAAATATCGAGAATCCGAAAAGCTTTTTCTGATGTTCCATTGAAAGCTTATTTGAGTCCTTTATGACAGCCGGGAAGACAGAAGGTCGGAAAGATCGTATTATATGAAAAAAAAAAAAAAAAAAAAATCACTAATGGATGAAGGTTGATACGACTGGAAAGTCGTGAATTCGCGGACCGGACATTGTACCGAATGTTAGCGGTCTCTTGATATTTGAAGATACGACAGAAACGATTATTTCTTTTTACGTCCTGAAGAGATCTCTGTTCGCTTGTCTGCTCGTCCGTCTATCTGTCTATCTTTCTTCGCTCCAACTTTTTTCACTTTTTTGTTTTTTTTTTTTTTTCCCTTCAACTCTCGCTCTTGATTTTCTCGTTTCTGATTCGCCCAGTCGAGAGGATAAGGACGAACGTACACAACGCTCTTTCTCTCGATCTCTTCTCCCTCGTGGACCAACGAGGGCTGCTAGGATGCTGAAGATACGAGTGGAGCGGAGAAGAGAAGAGATTAAAATGTAGGGGAGAGAGAGAGAGAGAGCAAGTGGCATCAAAGACCTCAAGAGAGGGTGCCCCACACACGTTCCTCTCGTCCCAATTGAATCGGAAAAAGAGGACATGAAGGAGATGAGGAGTAAGAGAGACGAGAGTCTCCAGGGCGAGTGAGAAAGCCTCGTACAGTACGTATAAGAGGAAATAAAAAGCTGCGGTATACAAAAAAGCCCACTCGTACTACATACGAATATATATGTACAAATTCAACAATAATAACACATACACTATTTCTCGTGCAGCAAATTGAATTCACGGGACTTGCTCGTCGTTCGTATACCACCTTTCATGCTTTTTGAACCTTCTCACTAGCAGGAGAGAGAGAGAGAGAGAGAGAGAGAGAGAGAGAGAGAGAAAGAGTGAGAACGACATATAGAGATGAGTCTGTGCAGCCTCGTTGTCGTCGCAGTTTCCACTGTACACCGAGTGTCCAAAATCTATCGCGTCCATGTCGTAAAATATATATGAGCAGGCTGTATAATTTCGATGAAAAAAGTTTTCGTTCAATATTCAATCGGAGATGTAGTTGGTGAAATACGAGTTAATTGCAATCGGTCAATCCGAGATTTCGCTGAAGAGTAAGGCACCTGACAAACGTGCAGCCAGTATGCTCGGGCCATGTACTGCGACTAAAAAACATTTTTATTCCCCGATCATTCGTCATCTCAGCGACTCTTTGCCTGAGAAAAAGATGATCAAAGCTTTATTTCTTCAGAACTTTTTTTTTTTCCTCATTTAGCAAATCTACACTGAGAAAAAAAAGTTATTGGAACAACAAAATCCCTCATTACGGAGTGCCAATAAAATATATGATCATCATAATGTCATAAACCATTGAACGAACACATACATTTTTTGTCAGACTGCACGTTCATTCTGCCAAAGAAATGTGCATTTCAATTATTGACAAAACTCTTCCAATAACATCAATTTTTATTGAATCAACCATTTTTTTTTCTCTGTGTAGAATGAAAATGAATCGCGATTTCCGAGACACCCCTTACGTATACGAGCGCGATGTTTTGTTTATGTTGAACTATTGCGAAACGTCGACTGATTCAACTTTGGCCTCAATCACAGTGTTTTTTTTTTTTTTTTTTTTTTTTTATCATAGTACGTTCTTCGTAACGAGAGACACTCGTTACGTGAACGGAGAAAGACGACGAGTGTGTAGCACAGTTTTCGCCAATTATTATAACGTCTGGCCGAGGATCACTGTGAGAGAACTTATTATTTTTTCATAATAACAAGCACTTGCATTCATTCGTGATATTAAAAACCTGCATTACGTAACGAACAGTTCGTTTTTGTTTTTGTCTCGAAACTGCACAAGATTAGTGTAATTTTATAATAATACTCGTTACTTCGATCACATTATAATAGACTCGATTGATTTATTTATTTGCAAAAATGATTAGGGCACAAACGATATTTTAATCTAATTGATTAAGTCCAAAAATAATACTCTCGCAGATTCGAGCCAAGATGAGTGACGGAAGGAGAAATAATATGAAAGAACGCGAGAGTCAGAGAAATAGTATACGAAAAGCTAAAATCGAGAGACAAAACTAGGGATAACCGCAAATAGAACGTTTGAGAAATTGCTACGCGATAGACCATTGAAATATTTACAGACAACGGCGCGTCAGGTGACTGCTAGCCAGCCCACAAATATCTATACATATATCTCTCTCTCTCTCTCTCCATATATATACTATCGTTTCTGCATATGTATTCGTAGATCCTGATTTTTATTCCGAATTCAACGTCCAGGTATACATTTGCATTAATTTTCTCTTTAGTTACATATACTTGAGGAAATGGATAATTAGTGACTATATATGTATAATATATAACGTGCAGGGGAGATTCCTAGCTAAATCGATAAGGCCATGACCGTCAACCTGTTTAATTTTGATATCTTTTTGTCGCATACCGCAGAGCTACATAAAAAACGATCGCTCTATTTAAGAAACTTTTCCTCTAGTCATCGATTCGATTCAGTCATTTTTGTATGATCCGAAACTTTCGGCGTTAGCTGATAACGAGTGTTTCGAGTGGGGTTCAAAAAATGTTCGTTGTCGTTGATGAACGTGAGAAAATCAAAAGGAAACTTAATATTTTTTCGTAAAATATCAGAAAAATACTGATGAATTTTTATTTATTTTTTTTTTCATAATGGTTTTTTCGTTCTTGAGTTTGTTCTGATATTTTCGAATGATTTCCTGATCGAAATGTAATAAGATTTGTAAATTATAGAAATTCTCGATAAATCGTATCGATCGAAATTCTCGGGTTCCTGTCCCTTTCATCAATCTTGCTTTCACTCTTTCTCTCTCTCTCTCCTTTTCATCCTACCCAATGTCGTTATAGCTTTCGAACTCTCGGTACGAATTAACGTTGCATTTATATTCATTTTACGATATTTGAGCTAATTATAGTTACCGGTCGATTTTCAATCTAATATGGTAGAATAAAGACGAGCGAGGATGAACGAGAGATAAATTTGTCACGAATTTCAAGGTACTAATGAACGCAGCAATTTTGGAGTTGAAATTTTTTTATTTTTATTTCTCACCGAAGAATAATTCTTCTTGGATAAAAAATTGTGTTATGAAATTTAACTGGCTTCTGGGGCAAAGATCTTTCGCGTTAACTCCTCAGATCGCTTCTATTGCATATTTTTATCGTGTAATTCTTCAAGACAGTTGTCTCGAGCCATTTTATCACTTTCACGTGATAAATAGGAAAAAAAAAATAATAAAAATGGACGAAATAATAGTTCTTAATCGAATTGAATCGAATTAAGATTTGAAGAAAAATAGAAACGAATTGAATAAGCGAAACGATCGTGATAAAATTCAGTGACGAAGTGACGCAAAAGAAATTTAGATGAAACATTAAATCTGTGTCACTCCGATATCTCGATCCAATTTTCTATCTCATCATTTCCGATTAATTTCAAAGACGAGTCTGGATGAAAAAAAAAAATATCGTTAATTACAATAAATGTTTGTACCTGCTAACACAAGAGAAAATCGAGTGTTGAATCTGATAAAAATAAAACCGAAACAAAGAACGTCAAAAGTAGTGACAATCGTGTCTCGATACGTTTTTCTTTTGTTTTGTTTTATTTTTTTTTCGTTTCGGGGCTCAGACTTTTCAGTTTTCTGGTTGACAGAACGACGGATATATAGACGAAAAGTGGCAGGAAAATAGGCAACTCGACGTTGAACGAGAATGGCAATACGTCGAACGATTTAAAACCGGGGCCTCTGTTCATCCTCGAGTGATATCAACGAGACGACACGATGAGAAAGATAAAATACAGAGACTGCATAGAAAGAACTGTAAAGAGCTTGTCCGGTTTCGAAACAACAGAGTGCGGAGAAGGCTTAAAGCTCTTCTGGTTAATTAACCTTTTAACGGATTGTCCTTCGAATTGTCAAATCGGAGAAGACACTTTACGAATTACAACACATTCAAACTATTGTGTGATTTCATTATTCAGTATTTTCGTTTGTGATTATTTGAAACATGCGAACGTTTGTTCTAAAACTTTGTTCAAATATTCGGATTCCTGCTCTCTGCACTCTTTTTTTATTCAGTCAATTTTTTTTTCATAGATCAAACTGGATTATATAATTAAAATCCACTTTTGTATATTTTTTTTTTTTTACTTATATGTTGAAATTGATTTTTTATGTATATATTTTTTTACAATTAAAAAAAAATTGTTAACGATCAAATGTTGTGAAATTCGTGAATGAGGAAAACAGCAGAAGATCAGAGAGGAAGAAGAAGCTCGAAAAACTGGAATTAAGAGTAGCTGCGCGAGGAGTTTTGAATATTTGTCAAAAATTCAATTTCATTTATTTGTAAAAAAAAAAAAAGTGGTAACACAGGAGATTGAAAATATCGCATGCACGAATGCGGCCAACCTGGATCTGTCCCACATTATATTTATAATTATCGACGAATTTCACTAGCACGTATTTTACATTACGAGGAAAAAAGTGGTCAATTAAATCGGAATAATATTAATGAAGCTCTGAGCATTCATTTTTTCTTTCCACGACTTGAGCTCCATAATAATTTGTAGTTTTATATATATATATATATATATATATATTTGTAAACGCTCAACATCAATTAACTATCGTTCTACTTCTTATCGATTTTTATTCGAAACAAAAAATCAAAGGACGAATAAAAAATATGCGAACCCACTTCTACGTTTTTTACGCTATTCCAATACTCGTGACGAACAAATTTTTTTCATTCTTCACGTGCTTTCATCCGTCATACCTTCTCATCCTCGATTTATCCTTGTTTCTCCACTTTGAATTTTTTTTTTTTTAAATACTTTTTCATTCGACATATTTTTCAATTGAATATCACAGATTCGGCTCGCTCAATTTTTTTGCCCCAATTTAATGATTTATTTATTGAAATTATTATTATTATTATTTTTTAATTTTAATGATTAAATAGTAAATAAATGTTGGTGAAACTTCCGATTGCCTTCAGGTGAGGCGACGACGATGACGAGAGGTCGAAGTAGCTTCCTGAATGTGGAAGCTCTGGTTGTATTAACGGTCGTCGTGGCCTCGAGTCTCGATGTCGGTGTTAGATGTTCGCCCTCTCACAGAGGCAGACATCACGCGGATTTGTCGCACGAAGATCAACAGCAGCAACAACAGCAGCATCAACGGGATCACGAGAGAGTAATGAGGCCGAGTGATGTCGCTGATAGCGAATTACCTCGTGCCGAGCCTTTCAGCTCTTCCAATCCAACCGATACCGATCCCCTACTCATACAAACGAGAAATGGACGAGTCAGAGGTGCAACTCTTAACGCCGCGACTGGCAAAAAAGTCGACGCTTGGTTCGGTATCCCTTACGCCCAAAAACCCATAGGTAAATTCATTTCTTTCAAAATTTCTTTTCTCTCCATTTTATATTTTTGTTTTATTTTTTTTTTTTTTATTGTTTCATCAAATTCCTCTGTAACAAAGTGTTTCTCGTCTTTGTCGTTTCATCCTTAAGCTCAGATTTCACTGA
This sequence comes from Campoplex capitator, assembly GCA_037576405.1. Lineage (NCBI taxonomy): Eukaryota > Metazoa > Arthropoda > Insecta > Hymenoptera > Ichneumonidae > Campoplex > Campoplex capitator. The sequence continues at coordinate 11,335,918 of JARBWI010000004.1, read as the reverse complement.
ATTACGAAAAAATTCTTTCATCGATAGCAAAGCTTGAAATCGACAAAAATCGAACTGTCAAACTCATAGTCATTCGGTTTTTTGACTTTGTTTCTTCAATATCTATCGTCGTATCTTCTTTTTCGTCTTTCTACGAACACAGTCTCTAGCTCTCACGTTCAATTGAACAACGAGAAAAAAAGCTTTGTTCCCGAAAATTAACCGACGATTAATCTGACTTTTAGAGCTAATTAATTCGATCGAAGGATTTTTTTCTTTTGCTCAAATTAACAATCGTGTTTACTTCACTTTCTTAGATTTCGAATAAATATATTTTTTTGGTTTTTGGCAAACATCGATGGTGTAGACAAGAGCATAAAAAAAAAATTTGATAATTCATAAAAGCGATAAAAAGGGACTAAAATCGTCAAGTTTTTTCATGAAAATCCTTAATAAATGTTCTTCTTTAGTTTCACTCTTCATTTCATTATTTCTCACGTTGCTCGCTCGTGTATTTTATTACCTCGAGCAAATAATCGATAAATTGTACAACACACCGGAATCAACGATATATCGTGTCCTTTCACATCGTCGCTGCCAGGTCATCTGAGATTTCGTCATCCCCGTCCGGCTGAAGCATGGGACGGTATTTTGAATGCAACAACATTGCCAAACAGCTGTGTCCAAATACTCGACACCGTTTTCGGTGATTTTTCCGGTGCTATGATGTGGAATCCGAATACCCAATTGAGCGAGGATTGTCTGTACGTAAACGTAGTTACGCCGCATCCTAGGCCTACAAATGCCGCCGTTATGGTATGGATTTTTGGAGGTGAGTTCGGCCCTCATGATTGATTCCTTTTTTTTTCCTATTTCATACGTTTTCGATATCAGACATTTTTCTTTTATGACATTTCCAATGATTATACGGAGCAAGAAGTGCATTATAATGAAAAGAAAAAGGAGAAAAATATCGATGAAAACGTTTCTCAGAATCATGAAAATTGTTTGATTAGAAGGAACGTTGATGTTCTTCATTTTTCTAACGTTTTTGCCATTTTTTTCAAATGAATGCGTAAAATTGATAAAAAATAATGAGGAAAATTTGATTTTCATTCGATTCGTTTCTCGTGTACTGACCAGCGGTCATCGAATTCTCATTGATTATTCCATTAAAAACATTTGAACGTTTGTTTTTTGCACAATATCGAAATGACGTTACGGCTTTGTTTCTCTTTTTCTTAAAGGTGGTTTTTACTCGGGTTCTGCAACCCTCGACGTTTATGATCCAAAGATTCTCGTTTCCGAAGAAAATATTATATTCGTTTCGATGCAATATCGCGTCGCGAGTCTCGGTTTTCTTTACTTCGGTACGGAGGACGTTCCAGGCAACGCGGGCTTGTTCGATCAGATGATGGCACTCCAATGGGTCAGAGACAATATTGCAGCTTTTGGGGGAAATCCTGAAAACGTAACTCTTTTCGGTGAAAGCGCAGGAGCTGTTTCGGTCTCGATGCATCTGCTTTCTCCACTCTCGAGGTAAAAGTCTTTCGAGATGTTTTTTTTTCGCTTTTATTTTTATGTTTAATCCCAACGAAAAACAGTTACGACATCTCTGCGCGATAAATCTTCAATCCTGAATAAATTTGACTTGAAAATGGAACAATTTTCAATTTTGGTTACATCGTTGATTATCGATCAACGTTTATCAATCTTTCGTTGATTAACTTGAACAAAATCGTCACCTCGCAGTCGAAGAAAACTCCAATTATCTCGATAAAAACTTCTTTTCACTTTTTCAATTTTTTTCCCATCATTTTATAAAGTTTTTCTCATGAAACGTTCACCGAATGGGACTTTATCAGACACCGTTATATTCGTCCAGAAAAAAAAAACGAAAAGAATGGTGTACGATTGAATCTAATTATGACACGTGAGAAAATTTTTTTGCAAGCGAGAAGATTGGAGTCGTTTTCGACCTCTCCGAAGAGTTCACGTTCAGAAAAATCAATCAGATAGATCCAGAGTCAAATATTGTCTATTATCAGCCTCAAGGCAGATCAAACTAGGAAGTACAGTTGAAGAAAAAAAAAATTTCACATCGCAAGTCGTAAGAGTAGTGAAAATGTAAAATTTGTATAAATCAAATGAAGATTTTTGTTCGAAAATATTTGTCAGGTCGATGTAGATGAAGAAAAAAAAAACGTTGTTTGTGCAAACAGGCATTTGTTCAATCAAGCGATCATGCAGTCCGGTTCACCGACCGCCCCTTGGGCGATAATAACACGAGAAGAGTCGATAATGCGAGGATTAAGACTGGCGGAGGGTGTCGGTTGTCCTCACGATCGTAACAAAATTCAGGAAGTGATAGACTGTCTGAGCATGACGGATCCGGTTACGCTCGTTAACAACGAATGGGGAACTCTCGGTATTTGCGAATTTCCATTTGTTCCGGTAATAGACGGTGCTTTTCTCGACGAGACGCCCTCCCGTTCGATGATAACAGCATCGTTTAAAAAAGCAAACATCCTCATGGGCTCCAATACCGAGGAAGGATTTTATTTCATTATTTATTATTTGACCGAATTATTTCCCATCGACGGTACCGACGACGTCAAAGTTTCGAGGGAAGAATTCGTTCGTTCCGTTACCGAATTAAATCCCTATGTCAATCAAATAGCGAGACACGCCATTATGTACGAGTACACTAATTGGCTCAATCCTGACGATCCAAACACTAATCGTGACGCCCTCGATAAAATCGTCGGTGATTATCAATTCACGTGCAACGTCAACGAATTCGCAGCGCGTTATGCCGAAACGGGAAACACCGTTTACATGTACTACTACAAACACAGGTGAGCATTTTTTTTTCTTCAATTTTTTCATTATTGGCTCGTTGGCCTGATCTGCTGATCACGCGGGGTCTAAATGACCCTGATGTTTGTTTCAATTCCTCAAATACCTCTTTTTTCACAATTTCAGAAGTCTTTGACATTTTTTTTACCATTTTATTGATAAATTTTGTGCCTCGTTCATATTGTTCTGTATTTTTTGAGGTTTGATGTGAAATTCATGTAATTTTGGAACCAACGTGATCGACGGTGCCAATGAATCGTGACGATAAAAATTTGATGAATTTTTCTTCGCCACGAAGCAATCTTTTCGCATTCTTTGTATTCATTTTTTTTTTCACATTTTCCAAAGTTTTTCTTTATTATTCGTGGAACGATGTACTCCCATGATTCCTTTGGTTTCATAAGTTTCTGAACTTTTGAATAGTTTTGAAAAGTTGGAATGAGAAATATTACGATTACGAAATTAGAATAATCGGTGAAAATATTTTTGAAAATAGCCTCGCTGAACGGTAACGGTTTTCGTTTGTTGAATTTCATGTATCCTCGATCGAATGATTGAATCGATGAAACAAAATGGAAAGTGAAGGAAAACAAAAACTGCAGACGAGGATCAGTAAATGAGAACGAAATCGAAAAGTGAAATTTGTTGTTGTTTTTTTTTCTCGTTCAGATCCGCGAACAATCCTTGGCCAAAATGGACCGGCGTGATGCACGCTGATGAAATAAGTTACATATTCGGAGAGCCTCTCAACAAGTCGAAAGGTTACACTCAAGAGGAGGCTCTACTCTCGAAAAGGATGATGCGCTACTGGGCAAACTTTGCCAAAACTGGGTGAGTCGAGTCATTTTGGAACTTGATCAAACCACAAACTGTGCATTCTCACTCGAAATCTTTTTTTTCCCCTGTGGGTTTCAACTATATTAAAGGTTTTGGGTCGTTTTTTTTTCTCTCTTTTCCAGGGATCCAAATATGGGAGACGATGGATCGTGGACCGAGGCGTTCTGGCCAGCGCACACTGCGACTGCGAAACAATATCTGACACTCGACACGAATACTACGGAGACTGGTTATGGCCCGAGGGTTCGCCAGTGCGCATTCTGGAAAAAATATCTTCCCCAACTCATCGCCTCGACTTGTAAGTCCTTTTATCTCCATCACTGACTTTTATTGACATTCGAATCAAGCGAAGTTGAAATTTCTGACATGCTTGGGATTGAGTGGAAAAAATCCAATTAAAATTCCTCGATTATGATTTAAAAAAATCCTTTCTCTCTCGTAGTTTTCTTCGAATAACTTTATATCGAATACGATTATTGTCTTTTCATAAAAAAAAATCAAAATCAAACTTCAACACTTGACTGAGAAGAGAAATTCGGTGAATTTGTTGAAAAAAAAAAAAAAAAAAAAAAACAACAAGTTTCCTTAAATTATTTCTTTTCAATCAGTTGCTTCGATCCGGAGATTGAAATGTTGATGCCAAATTATTTCTGAATCGAGAAAAAAGGTCGATTCATTTAATTAGTTCGAATCTGATGATCTTAAAAGTTGAGAAAAAAAATGAATTTCGAATCTTTGTAGAGCTGACTTTCTTTAACGATTAATTTGAATAATTTGTACGTTAATGGCATCGTCCCATCGTGTATATTTAAGTAAAGTCAGTAAAATGTGCGTTTCTGAATTGTCTGAAACGTTGACGTGAGACACCTGTTGAGTCGAGGCAAGTCGAATCCGTAGTATTTTCCATGACCTGTGGATCCAGGCGTCTATAGGAGCTTTAAATGGAATAATAGGACTGTGCCCTACGGAAAGACCGAGAAAGAGAGAGAGAGAGAGAGAGGAGGGGGCACAGAGACAGAGAAATAGAAACAGCGACAATGAGAAGAAAGAGGCTGAGTGGGATAGAGACGAAAAAGAGTGGAAAGAGGGTTCAAGGGATGGATTAAAGGGAGAGATAAAAAGAGAATACAGTCTGATTTCATTTGACGCACGCGATAGAAATATTAATTTCGACGTTATTCTGATGAGTCCTTGGGGACAAAGCCATGTTCAACGATGCAGAAACACACAAAACGATCATTTTGTTAGCCAAACTCGGATGCTGCGTCACCGCAGTTGATTTTCTTTCGAAAAACGTCCAAGTAACCACAGAGAAAATATTAAAATGATAATAACGAGAAGAAAACAGAAAATCATACCCGAGTGCACATCCCAGCGACGAATGTAGTACGTGTCCACTGTCATTTATATAAATAAAAATATAAAAGCGTTTATAAATTTCCGTCTTCATGCTCCATTATCCAATTGAATGGATAACGAATTCACGCTCACTGCCAAAACAGATTATATTTTGGCTCGCGGCCACTGGCACGTTATAGGACGAGCGTGAGGCTCGCACAACCTGGCAAAGCCAATTACTGGCCAACTAATGGCCGTCTTAAAGTCGATGGCTCGCTAGACATTGGATGAGGCTGGCATCCAACTCGAAACTGCCGCTATGTATGGAGTGCCGTCAAAACTTATGTGCACACACATCGTTATAATATTCCTATCTTCAAATCTTCCACTCACATTATTCCTGCCTGGTCCATTGCCTCGATCTTATAATCCCTGGAAAACCTTTGCCAAAATTTACTGCTCGCTCTCACTCTCCACTTGTCCCTCTTTCTCTTTCAAACCTCTCATCCTCAACCGACACATCCTAACGAAGCCAAAAATTAATGCGGTTTCCCTGACACGAGCCTTCTTACATCTGCATAAACTGCCTTTTATGCTGGAAAAATACGAGATCAAACGGGACTCTACAAGATCAAGTAACCTCTTGCACGGAAACTATTTTTTTTCAGCAGCATACCTTCAACCGCTTTCAACAGCTTGAACTTTAATCAAAGTCCGCAGCTTTTTATTCATCAAACTTCAGATCGCTGGCGTCTTTTGACTGGATTATGGCAGTTTATTCAGCTTTTTAATTTCGCAGTTAAAGAGCTCCACTAATCTGTATTCGTGGCTAGCTAAAACTTGGAACAATATTCAGGAGCAAATAAACGATTGACGATTCGCCCTTAGGAAAACGATCCTTTAATTTGATACAACTCTGACCCGAAAATCATATTTTTCATTTTAGGAAAGAATCAGTTATTCGAAGTCGAACTGACCCGAATTGATTCTCGACTTGTAATCAATTTTTCAAAAAAACAGAAGTTTCTTTTGTCGAATCTTGAGCTCAAAGTTGTGAGAAAAAAAACATTTGGCGAAATGGTTGTGTTTTTACGATTTCTGTATTCGGAGCTCATGGAAAATTCGGCTAATTTTATAGATTCTCGAAATAGTTGATTTATCAAGTTTGTAGTCCATCAACATTCCAGATATCGAGAAATGTTTCGAGTACAGCAGTGTTGAAAAAAAGTTCAATTGATCCGGAATAAATATTTTGGCATGGTTCGACCTTTGAATGACTGTACGAAGCAAAACAAAAAAGTCATTTGAGTCACAACCATTTGACAAATGACAGAAAAGAATGTCATCCAAATACAAGTTGTTTTTTTTTTTTTTTTTTTTTTTTCGTCATAGAAAAATGCAAGAAATGTTGGCTCCAGAAACGTCAGGAATTCCTGTACACTGGGGAATGTTTATACATTGAAGAGTCGACGAAGCGTCAAAAAATCCGTATATTATCTGAATGCACGCTCCGGTGAATCAAAAAGTTACCGCCCTGTGACGTCCTATTAACTGTGGTGGAATTCTCTTCCCCTATTCCCTTTAACCCTCGCTGTCGAGCAGTGAAATATCGCGATTCAACCGTGCCGAGAGAGCGTGTTACGAGCCCTCATTACACGGGAAATTAGAAGGGACAGAACTGGTGGAGTGAACATACTCTCGAAAAGACAGAGGGAGAGGGAGAGAGAGAGAGAGAGATATATATAGACTCGTGTAACCAGTGTCGCGCGTAAAACAAGAGAAATTAATGGGCCAGTTTACTAAAATGTAGCGTGCACTCGAAACCATAAACATAGTTGATATAGGAAATTCCTGGTTTTTATTATACTTTTCCTCGAAATTTCTCACGTGCTTAATAAATCACAGTTCATTATTTGACAATGCAAATTGAGGAGAGCATTATCTTAATTGTTGACCTTGGGACCAGAAATTAAAGTGGCATTTGTAGCTCGTTCAACCCTTGACCCTTTCCCCTTATCAATCAATATTTTCTCGAAAATGATAGTGATTTTTCGAAGTGTCAAAGTTCTTTGAACTTTCGTTACATATTTTTTGGAAAAAACTTGCTAACTATTATGAGATTATCTCCAGAAATTCTTTTTCTATCAACTAAAGAGCTTTTTGTTAAGAAAAAAATTTGATGAAACAAAGCACGACTCAAAAATTTCGATTATTCATTGTTCTGGCTCAAAAATAGAAATTTTTACGATTATTACTCGTCACAATGAGACAAACACGAAAAAAAGAACGACCGATACAAAATGCATCTCAAAAAATTGATTGCGAATTAAAGAGTCTGTTTTTGGTCGAAAACCAAACATTAACGATCCCCATAACAATGTTTGATTGTTGTCCGACTTCCAGCAGAAATTTAACAATCGTCTCAATTTTTTCCAATTTCTCAAAGAATCGCTACCAGTATCATGAGAATTTTACTAATCGAATGCGTTGAAAACTGATAATCTTAAATCCTTCGATCCCGAAAACCATTGAATCTCGTGTGTAATACAGTTGAGAGGGACATCACGAAACCCAGAACTGGTACACATTCGAATATACACAAACGTACGAATGCACACAGACAAATAGCTATCCCGATACATTATTCTCGTTCCCTTTCGTTGGTACCCTAATACCGAGACTACACGTCGTTAGTTGCTAGCACGCCAGCAAAGAGATAACTGGGTTATGACGTCGTTGGTAACTAAACCGACTAGACGTTGATGCCTAGCTCGTTTTTTTTTCTCGCTATATCCCTCTCTCGCTCTCTTTACATACATAATATGGCAATATACGTTGATCCATAGATATATGCATGTTTTTAACAATAGCTCGAGTCAACCCTTCGGCTCTTCACCGTTCTTCTCGCTCTTTCACCATACACGTATAGTTATTCGTACATGTGTGCGTGTATACTGAGTGTATACTCTGCTATTATATTCATCGTTTTGCCTCAATCTCAACCTCCCCTCTTCAATTCTCTTCTCTTTATCTCTCTTTCTCTCTCTCTCACTCCATTTCTCCCTTCCTTCCTTCCTTCCTTATTCTCTCTCTCTTTCTCTCTGACGTCAGAGTTCTGCGCTATACTCCTCCCCTTCCCCTTCTCCCAACACCGCAGTCTTCAACCCCCTAACTCTGTACACACGTTCCATAGTTTCCAACCCTACGTTACTGCGGGCCAGAGCCCGCAGTAGTCGAGATCCCGCTACGAGCAGACGGTGCAAAATCCTCCTATACCTTTCTCTCCTCTCCTCGTCTGCTCGCCTCTCTCGTACACCAGTTGTAATGTAGTATACTCGTATAGTACGCTATTCGGCAATACGTACTACCATCCGACCCGATTCTCCCGCCGCCTCTCAAACGCTAAGTACTAATGCATACAGATCTGTATACTTTCCTACATTTGTACAGGACATTCCGACGTCAATATAATACGACTTTTAGTTATATCGGTTTTATTCCAATGTCGCTTTTGTGCATTCTTTTTTCGGGATGATTTTTTTCGTAGAGATTGCTTCTACTTTTATATTCCTTCGACTTTAAAAGTTTTTTTTTTATTTGTTTTTTTGTTTTAATCCAGAGCTTTGGACGACTTTATTTTGGATTGATTAAAGTTTGTGAATTTTACTCGAAGAGGATATTTTTCAGAAATTCCCTGACTGGGTCTTCTACGATTTAAAAAAAATATATATTTTCTGCCCTTCGATCCAAAGGGAATTCTTGTGTTTCTTGTGAAATAAACTTTGTTCCGGTGAATTCTCTTCGGGTCTCCATGGATTGTTCCCAGTAGGATAAACTGTTTGAAAAAACTTTTGGTCAAAGGTAGTCTTCGATCGTAAATTCATTCGATTCTCGACAATAGTTTTCTTTTGGTTTTATATTCAATGGCACAATATTGTTTAAGCGTAGATTCAATATTTCTCGAGGATTGTTCGTTGCTACGAGTCGTCTCGTGGGATTTTCAACGTTTGGGGAAAGGACGATTTCATGCGTGCTCGTCGTTAATGCTTCGGAAACATTTGACTCGATGATAAAGCTTCCTTCGAGTGAAATGCGCTGGATTAGTTCTGAAGAAATTTGATTGAGTGTTGTTTTTCTGCTTGCTCGCTTATCGATCGACTTGGCACTAAATTTCTTCCGTACATATACACACCCTTACGAGATTTCACAGCAATATCCTCCGGCGCGTCTGCAGCCAAGGTGGAGGCTCACTGGCTTATTATATACGCCATCTATATTACGACACTATGTAATACTTGCACGTCTTGTGTATAATACGATTTCTCTCCGGGTGGTTGATCGTTTAGACGAGATATTATTATCGTTATATACTTTAGCAACGTCTATTATATCGTAGGTTTAGTGCGCTGAAAGCTCAAAACGAAATAGGATTTTGCCAAACAGTCTTATGGCGCGCTACATGTATATATAAATATGAGTGTTTCTATGAAAAATCGATATTCCTTTGATGCTCATAATCCGTAGAATGCCTTGGACTGTGGAACAGTCTCTCGTGGATGATGAGCCCATTATTTTCATGATTTATCAACAAAAGACAATTGACAATCGCCAAAATATGAATTTTCATGAAAAAATAGTTCGGGAGAGAATTGTAAATAATAAAAATCGAAATTATCGTTATTATGAATGAGCTTGTGTATAAAAAAGTATGAAAAAAAGAGTTTAATTATCATTGATGATTCAAAACGATCATTAATATTTGCAGAAAGCATAGTTTTTAACGTGATTACGAAACCCACGGATACTCTTTGTTGCTCTTGATTATTGGCAGTGAAAATAGTGTCAGTATATGAAAAATAATTAATTCTCCAAAGTTGGCAAAGCCTCTAAAGCAGAGAAAAGTTTCACAAGCGTTTTTCGTGCGAAAGAATTGCTGATCTGATCCGCGTCTCTGAACACAAGTTTGAAATCTCTTCGGAGTTTTAAATCCTTCTTTCCATCTCGTTTTCTCTCGGGATCCGATTTGACTCGTTATCTCGGTGGATGTCACCCAATTAATGTGACCGTTCGTTGCCGTTTTCGCAGCCTCTCCTCGACCATGATCTTTTCCGGCTCTCTCTTGAGGGTATATGTATGAAAGAATCGAGACTCTGAAGGAGGCGGAAAGGGATGAAAAGGCAAAAAAGTCCCCTGGTTTTTTTTTGTGCCGGCCTCGTTAGTGTCTGAACAGACGTATGTTTATTTAGCGCCGGTCCAGTTAATCAAGGAAAAGACCATCGAGAATCGCGCGTACGAATCAACGATCCTTAATTAGAAGAAGTTGGAAAGAAAAAAAAATCATCGAATTTAGACTCTTTTTTTTTTCTCGTACGTGGACACACGTTTTCATTACGTTTTCATCGTCCTTCGATGATTCCTCGAACACGACATTTTCCAAAGCAATTACTCCGTTAACCAGTTTCAAACTTTCGTACAAAGTGTATAAAACACGATGTTTTTGTTTGACGAAAGCCAAAGCCACCGCCGGGCAAAGCCACATGTAATTACGCGGAGTGTATAATTAGTTGATTGCTTTATCAACGCTCCAACGAGATGGCAAAACAATATTTCGCGAAGTTTTGAAAAAACATGCAAAGCATCAAATTAATTATTGAATTGTCACGTTGTTTTTTTTGTTTGAAGCACAGTTCCCTCGTCAATTATTTTCAGGGAATTATCAACGTTTTATTTTCACAACCCAACCTTCTCATATTTTTTTATGTAACTGCAAAAAGTTAAAAAAATAAAACTTCTCGCTTACCTACTGGTTTTAAATGGCTGCGGGAAAAATGAAATGGAGCATGTACAAGGATGAAATGAGACTTAACGGTGAGGGCAGAGTCCCCGAACGCGAAATAAAGTCACGCTTGCTCTTGCGTGAAGAAAACTTTTCACCCTGAGGCCACAAAACTCTTTTATATATATATGTGTGTGTGTGTGTGTGTGTGTGTGTGTGTGTGTGACATATCACACAGAGAAGTTACTCTCTCGAAGAATATTCATGGTCGGATGCTGCGACGAAACTTGATGTAGTACGGTCTCTTTCCTTCGTTGAATACCCTCCAACACATTATGTAAAAAAAACTCCATACGAGAAACGTATGTATTCACGAAAACGTGTACGTAAATGTGTCACGTAAACTTGTCGAAAAAGAGAAAGAATTGCAACTACGATGAAAAATATATCGACGACGGAAATGATCTCTCCTCGCCAGCAGCATCTTCTTATCCTCCCTTTAACCAAGACTCAGACACGCGTTTCCATGTAATGGAAACAATCATCTCGCAAAAATGCATTGAATTGACCAACGATATTGTCGAAATTAAAAAAAAACAACGATATTATTTCGATTCTTCTACCCGGTGTATCAGCGAGGCTTCGTTTCAAGATCGCTCGTTTCACGAATACGATTGCCGTGAGCAGACTAAAACGATACGATATTATTGTTTTCTTTTTTTTTAATCGTTCCCCATTTTGAAAATCAAACTTGAAGATGCGAAACATTTAATTTCCGAAATGAATTGATCTCGACGAATACTTATCGAGAAAAAATGATCCTGATGAATTCCGAGCTCGGAATCAAAACTCGTGACAGCTACATCGAGCGAGTATCGAAAAAAAAGAATTGATAAGTAAATGGTAAATTACAGGGAAAGCTTGCTGGCGGTTTTAACGAGTAGAAGTGAACAAAAAAAGGAAGCTGATCGACGCGTGGAGGATTTAATCCGGTAATATATATTTGTGCCGGTAACACGCATCGTCGTCAGCTGAAGATTCGAGAATAAGAGCTCTCCTGGAGTGGAGATAGCCTTGATTCGATTTGTAACGTAGGAACGTAGTCTGCAAGGTTATGAAAGTACGATGAAGTTAGAAGGAGAGTTGAAAAAGTGTGCGGTTCAATATAAGAGGGTAGGGAAAGTTGGAGAACGTATCTCGAGTCTGTAGAGACGTATAGGGTATGAAAAAGAAGAGAAAGAAGAAGAAGAAGAAGCGACAGGGCGAGAAGATTGAGAAGTCAGCCAGTAGAGAGCATAGGGATGAGAGGATCGTGTGGAGGGGTGAGGAAAGGGTGCAAAAGCGATGGTGTGGGGGGGGGGAGGAGGAGGAGGAGGAGGAAAGTGTTGGCGACGTGACCGTGAAGCGGCACGTTGCACCTTTATCCAACCACCAGAGGTCTTAGCTCCAAGTTCACTAGATAACAGTACAGTTATAGCTCGCAACGATATATCGATATCTCGAGGTCAAAAGGGCGTAGAGAATATGGTGGAAACGGAGAGCCCGCGTTCTCCTGGCGTTAGGCCATCGATGAACCTATATATAACGATCGCTACTCCACATAAAGACTTTAAGCCGTGGCTCTGCCAACTGGTGCGATTTTCACTTACGCCCTTACGCCTTAAAATACTCGGTACGTGTATATTAACCCTGCTCGCGTACGTACACGTGTCGCGAAAGGTCGTGGCCGCTCGTACGAGTGAAACTCTCACGCCTCAACCCCCTTGTTACGTACATACGAGAGTTTATTCACTGTGTTACATGCTACTCTCTTATTACGAACATCGCACTTACCGATAATTAGAATCATTCTTTTTTTCCACGTTAAAAGATACTCATGATGATTCAATCGTCGGAGAACACGCTGTTCTAGTAACTTTGCGACGCATTATTGTGATAAAAATTGTCGGCTTAATGACATTATTTTCATTGTCAACGAGATCTCATTTACAATGTAAATTAAAAATGGAACAAGCTCGAGTACAATGTGACAAATACATTTGGCAGGTAAAGAAAAAGGGAGTAATTAGTACACGCGTTTTATTATCCGATATGTGCTTTGATATAAGGTCGCCTTGTCCCGTAAAGCTCAATACTCTTGAAGCTTCATTGTCTCGAATCTTTTGTTACCAACAGCTGAATATTCCGGGGGCTTTCCACAAAGCTATCACTCGGTACACGTGACCGCGTATTCTGTTACGAGAAATTTCGCTATATCGACAAAATCTATCCCATGGATATATAGAGACGTGTATATATATCTATGGATATAAAGCGCATGCAAACCTCTATAACAGCGTTGAAAACACGATACAGAGGTCGCCAGAGTCACCTGGTAATTACGTATCCGCGTAGCAAGACCCGATTAAGCCCTCCGGGGGAGCGACGTTGTGCCGATGTTGTTCGAATCGCTCGGGGTCCACTTCCTCCCTACGTGCACACTTTGCTCTATCCTAATTCAACGGTAAAAGATCGTGGTCTTTTGTTCTCTTGCAACAGGTGCAGTGCATAGACGTAGATCGGATTGTCCTGTTCATAAACATTTTTTTATGTATCTGTTTTCGTTAGAAGAATAATCTTTATTATAAAATTTAATAATCACTATTAAGAATCTTGATAATCCAATACAAATGATGACGAACCAACAACACGAAGAAAATCACGAGTAAATGATAGAAAGTATCACGAAACTGGTGTTTGAAGCTGAACGACTAAAAAGATTATGAAATTCTGAAGCGAAAAGTCCTTTCGCTCTTTTGTCTTCGACCCACCGTTCACGAGATATTAATCAATTAATGATTATTCCAATCAAATAGGCTGGTGAAGAAATTAGGGAGTGGGGGAAGCACGTAGGACTTTCAGCGGAAGAAGATAGGCTGGAGCGTTGTCACTGGACACGCGTGCCACGCCCCCGCTTCTGACCAGCAGCTCTTGGATTGGCTGATTCGAATAATCTGCATAACTCGTCAACGGTGCATCGTAGAGAAAAACTTGTAAAAAGTTTTCTCTTCGAAAGAGCGAGATCTAATAACTGTCGCTATTTTTGGATGACTTTTGTTGATGAATCCTGTACAGAGTGGCTAGCCAGGGGCGGTGTTGGCACAAGTTATGCGAAACGTCGAAAACAAAACATTGGCGCAAGAGGTTGAGGCTCGGCGAAGGGAGGAGGTCGAGAGCATGCAGAGAATAAGGGAAAGGGCGGAAGGACGTGGGGCCGTGGGGGGAGGGGGAATGAGAGTCGCGTGCACGTGTAAAAGAGAGAGAGAGAGAGGGATGATAGAGGTGTTCGGTCCGGATGGAGAGCTCGCGCTGCGAGGCAACACGCCAGCCAGGGCAAGAGCATCATATCCCTCTCACGGTTACCTCTCTCACAGAGGCTGCTGGTGGTCGTCGTCGGCGTCGTAGTGGTGGGGGATGAAACTGGCCGCCAGGCAGCCTCGCGTGGATCGATGCCGCGACTCTCAAACCCTCACACCATCCTGCATACAATTATGTGTGTGTGTTTTTGTGTGCATGCGTGTGTGTGTGTGTCGGTCTGTGCGGATGTTTGTCAGGCTAACTTGCCGAGAGACAGGACCATACTGCTACACAAATGTATAGATTCGGGGGTGTTTCCATCATGTATATATATAGATACACTGATATATATACATATATATGTATATAAGTATATAGTAAACAAAACTATGAGACCTCGACCAGCCGTCATCACACCACCCTCGGTTCACCAGTTCACTAGCACTTGGGGGAATAAAACAACAAGAGAGAGGCCAGGCTCAAGCTGTCGACGAGTACCAGGGTCAAAAACTGATGTTTATCCGCGAGCTTTTCGTTTTGTTTTTTTTTTTTTCCTCAACGGCCGAACACGATTAGATTTTGTCGTACATGTTCGAGAATTTATCAATTTGAACAAAAGTTTTTTCGATCTTAGGAATTTGTGTTTGATTCGAAAAGGTTGATGATGAAAGTATGACGTTGCAGAAACCTTTGAAGGTCTTGGGCCCTTTGATCGATTCTTTGGAACTGTTGAATCGTGTGGCTTTTCGGGATATCGAAGTATACGCGGTGAACTTGGTCGGTTTTATCAATTAAAATTCGGGGAAGAAGTTGTAGTTTATTGATTGTTCTATAGTATCAACGATCGATCATGTGGCTTGTATTAAAAGCATTTTCAAATTGATATTTCATGCATGAATAATTTTATCGTAAATAGCTTATGCCGAACAGGCTATTATTATTCTACAACTCTATTAAAGTGAAGTCTGAAAAAAATTTAAAAAAAAAAAAAGCATTATGGTTAAGTAAATTTAGTTCGAAAGCAAAGCTGACAGTTTAAGCTACTTAAATATTCGAGAGTAAAGTTTTCGCATAATCAATGCATTCGCAAATTTCGATTTATTCAAAAAATTTTGTATACCATCGTGAATCGCATTGGGAAATTGAAAAAAAAATGCTTATTTTTATAGAGAAATTTCAAACAGTAATCAGCAAACATTATTTTACGGTAATATCGAACTACTGACAACTCTCTGCATTCGAGGGTTGCCGTGTATTCATGACAATTTTGCGTGTTTGCCAATATCGGACACTTCCCCCGTTTATTTCCATACACGATGAAATATTGGCAATCAAAATATCTATCAGGATTTATGTCAACACGCAATGAATTAATCACAACCGATTCGAACAACGTTGCGGATTGGTTGACGTTCAATCAAACTATGCAAATATGAAGATCGTTAAAAATTCTTCAAAAATCTATCACACCGCATCTCAACATTTTCATCGCATTGAACGTCTCTCTTATTCGGCGAAAAGTTTTCTTACTGAAATAAATTCAATCAACGATGGAAAGTTGTCTTCGGTAATTGTATGTCTTATCGATTCGGTATCCCTAGCAGATCGTAACAACCAAAATTTTGGATTTTTTAGACGTCGAATTCGCTGAAAAAGATACCCAATCGAGTTGTTTCAAAAGTAAACAACTTAGAAAAAAAATGACAAAAAAGATTCAATTGGATCTTTTTTTTAATCAATCAAACTTCAAAAGACTGAATTGATTCTTTTTTTTCCCAGCAAATTAGATAACGTTCAAGTATCCCGAAATTAATTACGACCAAAAACCTTTGGAAAACGAATGTTAAAAATGTCATTGATTTTTGTTTTGCAGCAAACATGGAAATGAATTCAAAAGCGACCTGCAGTGGTAGCAGCTCGTTGAACGCGATGTTTGGTTCGGGTGTGCAGCTGTCATTGGTGCTTTGTCTGTTGATGGCATTGCTGCTTAATCAGCAACAGCAGCGGCACGCGGCGGTGGCGTCGTTGGTTATACCAGCGAGGTTAGCGGAGCTTCAGCACCGAGTAGCATCAGCTTCAGTAACAAGAGGCTACGTTTAGTCAACGAAGTATAAATTCACAAAATTCTATATTATCCCATTCCCCGCCATTTTCTATCCCGGAAATGCCCAATTTTCTTCCTCATTCTTCGCGTTCTTCACTGGAGTCCTCGTGAGTACGGGTTTATCCTCTAGTTCCTTCAGGCTCCGCTAGACTTCTCGCTTCGAAAAATAAATAAAATTAAACGAAAAAAAAAAATAAAATAAAATAAAAACTAAAAGAAGAATAAAACTATAACACAACGCTCCGCGCAGATACGAGCGAGGAATTTCCGTTCTCATAATCGAGCCCGCAAATTTTTTTCTTCCAATATTCCTCCTCTTTCGCATCGCCGAGATTATTGCAGATATATATATATATACATACAAATATACAAACTTGGCTATATTTATATGCGTATATATACGTTTATAGAATAGGAGTCTCGTTTATAATCACGCCGGAAGTTAACAAAATAACACGAATACATACGAACACATGAATATTACGCGATTAATGGATTAAAAAAAAAAAAAAAAAAAAAAAAAAAACAACAATCCAAACAAAAAAAATTAATGATAAAAAATACTCACACACAGACTAGTACACTAAAAAAATAATATACACGGCAGACATATCAAGCTATTGAAAAAAGAAAATAATAATAATAATAATAATAATAATAATATTAATAATAATTATTATTATGATAATTAAAAGAAAGATACTATAATATTTAGGGATGGACCGAGCAGAGTGAAACATCCGGGCAAAGCGGGACGTTTCCCTAAAAAAGTGACATTTTTTTCATTAAAAAAGTGAACGTTTTGATTATTCGTTTCGGGAAAAGTCTAAACGTGTTTTTTGAGCGTTGTAAAGATGGCGAAACACGTCGGTTATTTTTTAAGAAAAATGATTTTTTCTTTGTTTTTTTTAAATCTGGTTTTTCTTCAAAACACTCGATACGAGGATGCGATTGAATCGATCTCATAGAAAGGATTCAATTACAGAGAAAATAAGTTCCGGCAACTGTTCTGTAATGAAGAATCACTCAAATATAAGAGAAGAAAAGCCAGAAAGATTCTGTGCGTTTGAGATGAAATAATCATTCGAATGCATAATCATATCAAAGCCGATACGGACACCTGTGAACATTGATAAAAGGCCATTTTTTGCCAAAACTTTTAGGCAATGAATCTCTAAACGAAAAAAGTAGTAAATGCATGAATGTGAATAAGATCAAGCCAGATAGAACGTCTCTAAAAAAAAGAAGATGCTAGTTCTGAATCGAATGGTCAAATTTTCGATTTTTCCAAGGAGAAAAAAATGTTCACTTTTTTTTGGAGGGGGGGGGGGGGGGGTAGTTCCTCTGTGGCCGAGTGATTCACTTCGCCCGACCCTGTCCTATAGAAGCGCAACAATGCGCAAATGCGACGTTTTGTCACGGTGTTATTCAAGGGCGATGTGTACACGTTTAAAGAGAAAAAAAAAAACAAACAAACAAAAAGTAATCATCGACTATAAATCGTACGAAGCAGAGAAAATGACTATTCACGCATCCCGCGTCATTAAATTATAACAAAAAAGAATAGAAAAAAAAAAAAAAACAAAAAGAGAAAATAATCATCACGACACAGAATCACTCTTCAGCATTACGAAAATCAAGAATAATAAATAAATATATAAGAAAAATAACAACCTTCTCAGCACATTCGCGACGAAAGTTCGATGGATCGGTTTCTTTTCGTATACTTTTTGGTTGCAGCACAGAATTACACTGTCAAGTCAAATTGTTCATGTTTTTTTGCCCCAATTTTCGTACTCTTTTGCTCTGATTCAGGAAATTTTAGACGAAGTCGACTTTTGTCAAATTTGGTCTACAGAAAACTTATCGATTTCTTCTTTCCATTCAATTTTCATTTTTAACCAACTGCCGTTTAATAATTGCTATTTTTATACGAATATCATTATAATTTGTTGTAAAATCCAACATTGTTTTATGAATCGAAATTTTATTCGAATTTACATCTGCGAACCATGATCGAATCAAATTTTTCATTTCAATGAAAACTCCGTGCAAAAACGAGAGTGATTTAAATTGAAAATAAAATAGCAATAAAATTGATGTTTCACGAATGATTTCAAGCAATTTTTTACTCGATTTTGTTGCCTTTACGCATTACCAAAAGGGATTAGGTAAACGAGACATTGATTGATTTGCGTTCGACGTCGATTTCGTCTGATCTCCCTCACAAAAGCAACACAAGAACACACAAAAATAAATGTGTGTAGCGATTTCAATATGCTGTGCACTCTTGACAATTGCAACGAGAGATCGAGTTTGTTAACGGGACTCGGTGTGTGTGTGGTCGTTAATCGTGTGACTGTATTGGGTGTTCGTGTAATAGAGAAAAAGTTAAAAATTACGATATAACGAAGGGATTCGAAAAAATTCGGAGGAGATAATTGTCTCGGCTGGCCGAGAGATAGAGATCGTTGTCGGTAAAATGTGGAAATTCGTGAGGAAACATGGTTTTCTCAAACTCGTAAAAGCTCGACGTTGAAGCTGCGAAAACGAAGGTGAGATAAAAGTGAAAAACGCGATGAAGAAATAGAAAGAAAAAAAAACGAACAAACAATCGAATTATAAGAGCATCAGAGCGGACGTAATTCGTCTTATTATTTCGGTTCCTCGAACCTTCGCACAATTAACTCGCTATTTCAATGTTTAAATTCTCCATGGAGAAGCAAAAAAAAATCTACTATCGACGCTAGGAGCTAAGAGATATCGTACGAAGGCAGAACCTCACTAAATATCAAATAATAACGAAGATAAACGAGAGAGAGAAAGAGAGAGAAAAGAATTTTATCGCAAAGTCGAAATAAATCGAACCGATTCGAACAGAGAACAAAAAAGTTTCGCCGAAATGATAGATTTCTTCGAAAAATATGAAGAAAAGAGGATGATATAGAAAGCTGGAGACGGAAGAGATACCCGATTAGAACGAAAAAGATTACCTAAATGAGAAAATAAAAACAGAATAAGATTAACTAAAAAAAGAGAGCCTACTAGTAAGCTTTATACTATTTATATATAAAAATTGATTATTAATATATATATAGATATAAACTAGAGTGATATAATAATTATATATAAATTATATACATCTATCTATATATATATATCATTACACACACATACACATACACACGCACACACACACACCCACACACGGATATATATATATATATATATAAATGTATATAATGCTATTAATATATATATATATATATAGATATTTATTAATAATAACAACGATCATAACGATGATGATGCTAAAAAAAGTCAATGCGAATAAGAGAGCGAGAGTAGTACGATAAATACCTGTAAACAAATTGCTTTTTAGTTCGTTTCCCTTTTGTTTGTTTGTTTGTTTTAGTACGATATTATTTATGAATGAAATTATAAAGAATTGAAACAGTACACTACGATATTCAATGACACAAAAGTGAATTAGTCTGCCTTGTATATTCGTTTGATACTTGCCAATCGTCATCGTCTATCGCCACAATCTCAAATTTTCCATATTATTGTCAGAGTCCATCATTGATGAACCACCATACCAAAGATATACCGGTAAACTAATGTGAAATCTTTCCATAGTCAGAGCCTCTGGAGAAAGGTCTGCCGAAGATTTTATCATCGATTATACTTTTATTAATTTATCATGCATGGTTTTTGTCAAATATGCAGTTATAACGATGTCGAAAACATTGCAGATACTTCGAGACTCGAAGATCGTCGTGCACGATTAATTTTTTCGTCGATCGAACGTTACTTATGATTTTCGTATCCTCGCTCGTAATTCATTTCTATTGAAAAGTGCAAATAAAGTACGAAGTATTTTGTTGCTATTAGGACAAGTCAATTTGTGTGGAGAAATATACAAATTTAACATTCGGAGTGTATTTTTTTTTTCTTTGAAAGTTTGAATTTGCGGTATCGTTGTTTAAAATTATTATTATTTTCAATATTTTTTATTTTACCCCACGTACAACGAGACGAATTGCGGACACTCGTGAACTTTCGTAAACTCGTAAATATATGAAAAAAAAATATATATATGAAAAATTGTATTCGTCATGAAAAAGAAAAACGTGTGCATAAAAGAAAACGAAAAAGAAAAAAAAAACGATACGCTGCACTCTCTTGAAGCACTTGGCGAAGCGTGAAACCCGCAGAGTGTTAGCGCGGCTAATAACATGACTAATTACGAGAGCACCGGGGCGGCCACAAATCACTCGACGATCGATCGCTTCCCGAGAAAGAGAGAGGGAGAGAGAGAGAAAGAGAGCGAGAGGAAGAGAAAGCTGGAGAAAAAAATAAGATTTTTCTTTTTCGTTTCGTCTCTCTCTCTCTCTCTTTCTCATCTTTGTCTCACGTGCTCTCCCTTGCCGCAGCCTCCCATCGCCAATCTCTCACCCTCTCCCTTTACTTTTTTTCTTTTTTCGGCCACGCTCGAGGGGTGCGCTTTTCTGTCGGAAGAGGTGCTGCCAGGGAAAGGCTGCCCGCGGGGGTTGGCCGAGTGTCGATTCTCCCGAGAGTTGAAGGCACTCGAGAGTGAGAAAAGAGCGACAGGGAGAGGAGAATGAGAGAAAAAGAAAAGAATAAAAGGAAACGAGGAAGAGAAATGAAGAGGAGAGGAGAAGAAAGGGAGAACGAGGAGGATGGCAACCCGACTTTTTGCCATCGTGGTCATTGCAGAAAAAGTCTCAGCTCAATCGACCTCTTTGCTTTTTTTTTTCCATTCGGGAACCCAAACTACGCGCCACGATCTTCGCAAAGCGATGAAATAATGATTTCAACATTATTATTATCATTATTATCATTTTTATTGCTGCTTTTTCAATTTTTATTGGCGGAAAATAGTAGTCGTAGAGTCGGTGGACCTCGACAAGGCCTAAGACCCGGAGTTTGATGATCGCGAATGTCGAGAATTCCAGTTTCAAGACGAGGAATAGAGATGAAAATGAAGGAACAACAAAAACGTTTTGAAAATGTTCTGATAAGATCTGCAAAAAATATTTAACAGTTATATCATGAAAATATATCGGAGAGGGGACAAAAAAGTCAAATATTTTGGGATCTCACATTCCGAATATATATATGTTCCTCGCTGCCTTACAACAAAATATTTTACCATTTAGACGCGTGTCTCAGACCCACGTCTAAGTGCAGACGCAGTGTACGTACACGAGTCTTAAAACTAAATGAATAAATACTCCGAAACACGAAAACGTGAGAATCGAAGCTTGTGAAAAAAAATCGAAAGAATTTCGGCCCCTGTTTTCAGTTTGTTTTTGAAAATTTCTCGAAAATTTTCATTTTTTCTTTTTTTTTTCTTCGATTTTTCGTATCAACTTCAATCTTCAATTCGAAAATCTTTTTTTCTTATCGCAAAAAGACTTCGAAGAAACCTTCGTTGCGTATCGCATTTCTAGCTATTTTTTTGTCGTTCACTTTATTTTTCATTTTAATACAAACTCAGCAGAGAAACGAGTTTGCCTCATTGAAGAAAATCTTCCCGGAAAACAAGCGTTTTTTGAATTTCGATGATACTTTCATTTTCCTATTTTCATAACGATACAATTTGACAAGAAATTCATAAACTTTTATCAAAATTTTGACCCCTTTCAGAACCCATTAACACAAATTATTTCTTGGATACAACATTTGAAATTGTAGAAAAATTCAACAGAATTTCATGCGAGTAAATAAAAGTCAACATGATTGAAAAAATGAACGTTTTTTTCGCTCTCTCTCCAGATCTCGAGCTTATACTCTTATGGCTGGTAACCAATCGACCAATCGTTGACTCGATCGATCGACGATATTCGTCGTTCGAGTATTCCTGCAGGAAGGGCTTCGATCTCGCTTTAACCAACTTCGTTATACATGAGATATATATATATATATATATATAGTCTACGTGTGTACATATTTGCGTTAACATTTACACAGTTCGAAGCAAGTGGATGCGATGTACGCGCAGAAATGCATGGGGCACTACGCTCCAACTCGAGTTGCTACACGTCGTAAATCCTTCGAAATCCTGATCCAATTTCCTGTATTCCTGCCCGATTATTTAGACCCAAAGACCGTAAAACATTTTTTTCTTTTTATTTTCGTATTAATCGACTGAAAGTGTCAAAAGTAGTGAATCGAAAGTAATTTTTTTTCCGTGTATTTTTCGTGTTAGAAATTCCACTTTGAGTCGTTTGGTGTAAATAGATTTTGGCATGAAGCATAAAGTGGCAAATTTGGCGAAAAAATAAATCCTCGTTGATGCGACGAAACTTTTGAAATTTTTCATTCATTCTGACCAACAAAAAAAAACAAGCGTTGATCGAGTTTAGTGAAAATTACGTTCCGCCATGAAATCCCATACAAAAGTAAATGCAAAGGGTGAAAAAATGGGTTCGCGAAATGCATAGAGATGATTCGAGTTGATGAGAAACGTCCCTTGCATATTCTGTAGATTTTATCGAGTGTTATTGAACGAAGAGGCACAACCGAGAACGAGTAGAGCTGGAGTTACGCCCTTAAGTTTACGTGAATAAACAAGAAGATGTAACAAGAACCTGGGGGATGAGAGAAAATTGGTTGAGTTGCTTGCCCGAGTTTGCTCTCGTCAGGGTGGAGAAACACTCGCAATAATCAAGCCCAACCCGAAGCCCATTATATGATCGCCTCGAGGTTACTCGCTATTCCAGTTCATTTCACGCAAATACGAATAGTTTCAGACAAACACGAGTCTCGTAAATATTCCTGTAGACTCGAGTGAAAAATCAATGGCGCACGATCTCGGGAAGACGCTCTGCTCGCAATAGCCGAATCAAAGAGTATCTGGCGGATGAGAGTTCTGCCAAACAAGACGACTTATTTTTTTTATCTTTTAACAGCCGAACGAAAGAAAAAAGAATATTATTTCTGCGTGTAAACAATAGAATCTCATATTAATTTCATCGGTACAATCATTCGACTCTTTATTTCTTTACTTCAAATAAAAACTCTCTTCAAATGATATCGATACCGTGAAACATCTTATTGACATGGCATCTCTGCTCACGAATCTCTCTAATGTTGGATCTTTTTCAACATCGAATATCTTCTTCGAGTGTGATTATTCTGAAAAATTTTTCCTCCAAAATATTTTGAAACATTACTATTTCAAAATGATCCAACTTCAAAGTATCACTGATCCATAACGTCTGAATCGAGTGTATGATTATTTTGTATTCGGCATTTTTCGAAGTATTCGAACATCTTGACACGTTGCCAGATAATACAACTTCAAAAAAATAGCTATTCTAAAACATTGCTACTCTTTTTTTTTCAGAGTGATGATATTTCAGAGGAGTCATATGTTGTAGGATATATTTTGTGTTGAGAAGTCGACATATGAGACAGCGAGGATCTTATGGATTAAGAAAACTGATCGAGTTAAGAGATATTCGAGAAGGGAGTCGTTTTGAAGTAGAAAAAGGGAGAGCAGAGTAGTTGTACCGTCTAGAATCATGTCACAGGACAAACGTTTCTTTTCCAGAGTGTAGAGAGCGTCATATGAAAAAGTTTCAAGAGCCTGGAAATACAAACTAGAAATAGAGAGGATGACGTAACCAAGAAGAATGATCATGAGGCCCAAGTTGCTAGAATCTGAGTTCAAATCGACATTTCGACAATGTTGTTATGGGTCTTGAAGTGGAACATTATCGTGGGTCACTACTGGCAACCGACATTTCGACTGAATCTAGGAACAACGTTTTATTCCTGCATCGCGATTCGAGATTTCATTGTCTCTTCTTTTCCTGAATGTCCTTTTGCACGCGAAAATATGGAAATGAAAAGCTTTGCTCGTGTCGCCTCGAGGCCCGGAATACTTGAGATTGAACTCTCGAGGGATAAAATTTTACATGAGCGAACGCCAGCAGCATCAATAATACCATAAACGCAACTCACGCACTGACACTTATCTCGGGGATTCTTTGATATCGTTCTTTGTATGCATACTCGGTAGGCCATAACTGATCGTAAAAGTTGATCGTTTATGTATGTAATAGGAGAGGAAATATTTCTGGTACTGCGTACGACAGGAAGCTTCGATTACGTCGATAAACTATTCTTTTTATTGTACCTTCGATCTTTACGTTTCTTTGTGGTAAAATTGAAAAAAAGGCCATTTCGAAAGTTTTTTAATAAGTTGGAGAAAAAATTTAAAAAAAAACATTCGAGCATCAATGGAAACCGTTAGAATAATCGAGAATAAAGAAAATCGGTGCAATAACACTGATGATGCAACTCGCGTTACATCTGACATTGGTATGCTCCATATTCGTGCATAAAATCGACAAAAAATTCCTGCACAGAATATCGCAACGGTCAAGAGACAAAGCCTCAAATGTACTCCCGGGACTCGACACTGCAGCCACGAGACATTGGCAGAAAGGAAAGAAGGAGGGTAAGGGGATGGAGGGAGCAGAGGAAAATGAAAAAAAAAAAAAAGAATAAAAAGAATAAAGCATGAGAGAACAAGTCTGTCCCCACGGCTGGAACGTTTCCAGGAGAGAGCCTGGTGCCTCTCTCCGGCTCTCCTCTTCCCTTCTTCCACGTTCTCGTACAGTACATTCGTATAACCTATTGATTTTTTATTTCGTATCCTCGGGGCTATTCGAGTGACCGAAGAGCCTGCGGCTCACGTAGTTAGGACTAAATCCGGGCATTTTTCCTCGCTTAACAGACCAATACACGTGTGACCGTCTCCGGAGCTCGCCTGACACATAGTTCAACGGACAAAGAGCTCTACGAAGACTTTGAAAAACATGCCAACAACATTCCCTTCGTCTTTCATCAACAAGCAAAAAAAAAAAAAGAACAAGCTTTATTCACGTCACAGGAAAGTTGTCCTATATCGGCTTACCAATTTATCCGAATACAGATTCTTCGAATCCTCGAATATCGGAAATAAACTCGAAAGGATAGATTGATCGGGAAATTCTAAGCAGAATACTTCTTCAGCAGTTTTCTCTGCGATGCACCGATCTTGATGTATCAAAGATTTAGTGCGAACCAATCGGCGGTGCAGCGGATGGCCTCCCCACCAGGCTCGTTTGCGTCGCTTCACCGGATTGGCGAACACTAATCCCTTGATATCTAATGAACGGTGAGTCGGCGGAAAAAATCGTTCGGGACTTTTCTTTTCACAATTTTGCGATCTTGTGGCTGGTCGAACCCGAATCGTGTCTCGAAGCTCTTCGAAACAAAATCCAAAAACACATAATCGGCCCGGGATCTTCGCTGCTTCGAATGTATCGTAACTTTTGTAAATATAAAAAACTGCATATTTTTTATTTATTTTTTGTTTATTCTCTTCATTTATTTACTTTCATTTTATCCTTTTTGAATATCTCGGATGGTCGTCGAAGTGTAAAACGACGCTTCTATTCGAAAAAAAAGCGTAAAGAATTTGATTATTAACATAATGATGATTCCCACTGAAGCAGATACTATAAAAGAAAAAGAAAAAATCATAAACAATAAAGAAAGACGAGAAAGAGAGTGTGAGAAGGAGAGGAAAAATAAATGAAGCCGTCGAAACGTGCATCGAGCCATAAAAAATCGGGTAACGATGCAAAAAATACAGAAGTTCAAATAATTAATTGAGGGATATATATATATATATAAAAGTATATATGTTGAAAAAATAAAAAATAAAAAACAAAGCCGAGCACGGTCCACATTGCAAATGTATTGACTCCTGTAACCTACCATCGACCATTTCACAAGTCTACTGAAGAAATATATAATTCACAATGGACTCTAAACAATTTACACAGAGTTTTAACAGAGTTAATCAAGACGAGAGACAAAGAGCATAAGAATAAGAAAGGAAGAGAGCACGAAAGCGATAACATCGCAAAAATAATAAAAGTTGATGATAAAAATGACTCGATGAATTACCTAGTAACGAGTAAGAAAAGCGATTAATGGAGACGAAAAAAAAAAACATTTTAAGCTGCTCCATGTGCGTGGCGCCAGGCGTCCATTGCAGATATACAAACGAAAAAAAAAAAAAAAAATAAATAAACAACAAAAACAACAACAAATAAGACAAAAGATTCGTGTGCTTTGACTGTCGAAATAATGATTACAATAATAATATCATAAAAATATCATTAATAATGATAATAATGATAATTACAATAAAATTAACGTTAAGATAATAATATCAATAAAACAAATGAAATTATGATGGCGATTAGTTTTAAGCTCTAGACTTACTATTTCATTAATTATAAGTATACCGAGATGTGTTTGATTTTAAGAGATTAAATGTGGCTCTATGTATGTATCAATATTCGTGTAAAGGAAAATGAGACATTACAAAAGAAAAGAGAGCAAAAGAAAACAATAAGCGGTTAAATGAACGAACACACACACACACACACACACACACACATACACACACACATGCAGATACAAAAAAACAAACGAAAAAGGAAAATATTATAATTATACACATATAATATATGGCGTTACGATGAGAAGAGATCGCAGTCTCCCTTCATTGATTTCGATACTCGTAAGATCGTCGACCACGTAAATATAATTAAAATATAGCAAAATATCTTCACACACATGCATATTAATGTATATGCATATTCATGTATATACACACATAACAACAACAACAACAACAACAAAAACAAAACAGCCTTTCCCTTTCTCTAAAACAGAGTCTTCGTACGTGAAAAAAAGTAGAAGTATTTGAACAAAAAAAATGACAAAAAAGGAGAGGACACACACGTTCTACGGTTAATAATAATGATAATAATAATATTAATAATAACAATAATAATAATAATAATAATGCGCTGATTCAAGAAAGCCACGTCGCAATTCTGCCAGGCAATTTTGCGTTCATTCGTTTGAATCTTTTGTTTTAGTTTCTCATTCGAAAGCTATTGTTTTTACGAAATATTTGTAGGGAGAAAGATACAAAAGCGTCGAAAAGTTGCATAGTATTTGTCGCATTTCCGGTATGAACGTGCTTTATTCAGCTTGGTGCCTATATTTAGAGACTGTATAAAGCTACGAAGATGAGAAAAAAATGTGCTGGAAAGCTGAAACGGATTTGGCTATGATAGTAAATGTTTTTTTTTTTTTTTTTTTCAATACAAGTGTCAATTTGTTTTTGCTCGTTTTTTTTTCTTAATTGCTGCGTTAATAAATATCTGCGATTAACTTCCGGTTGATGGAGCTTGAATAAATATAAAATTCAGCATGCAACCTTCGTGGCTTCTTTCATAAGCTACAAAAATCAATATGGCCGACGTATTGTTTACACTCGAACGTAGAGCGAAACATCGAAAATTTCAAATAAAAATTGAATTCGCCGTAACCTCGTGTCATGGGCGTTTTATTTTGTGTAATTTTAGTCTTATTCGACCTCGAATTCTCGAACGTGGTTATCCACTCTCACGCGCTCTTATCCAGCTCCGGTTTTTCAAAAAATTTTCTCAAAAGCAGTCAGCAATTCTGTGAAAATTTTACAATGCACGTCTGCCAATGTCTGCCTCAATGCCATCTTCCATTCACTGAACGTCTATAAGTTTTCTTTCAGACTATTTGCTACTAGTTGCGATGGCTTTTGGAAGGATATTAGCACTTCCCAAAAAGCAATCCCTCGAAAGATCTCTGAAAGTTATCCGAAGGATGTTCAACTTCTCTTTGGAAAACGTCGAAAAGTCACAGGTGACATTGTCCAAAAAATATCATCTGAAAACTATCGAAAGGGTTTCCGAAAACTGCGAAAACATTTAATTGACAGTTGTTCGAATCATCAACTCCGGACGTTTGACAAGCTTCGATGCTTTCAGGAAGGTCATTGAATATCGTTTTGATACCTTTTCGATACATTTTCTTTCATTCTGAAAATTGCTACTCTGAAAATTATCTGGATGAGAGTCGTGAGTAGCAATTTCCAAAAAGTTATCTTCAGGATGTGTTCAACGTCGGTTCAAGAGCAGGCATCCGAGAGTTGTCTGGAATCTGCCTCAAGGACGCAGGCTTGAACATACTTTGGATAAATTACTGAAAATTGCTATCTTCGTTTACAAATGCTGCGAGAAAAGCAACATTTGTGAAAAATATTGCCAGGGGTTACGGGGACAGTGGTTAAGATTTCTAGATCGTACCTTCCGATAAATTTCATTTATCAGAATTTCCCGATGCGTGTAAAGCAACTGCATAAACAAAAGTGTGCCCCCGGATACAACAAAAATTTTTAGCGAAAAAAAAATAATTATCCTGTATACATGCTTCTGCTTGAGAGGAGTGAAAGAAAACGAGGAAAAAACGAAGATAAAATCGATTGCTAAAATGTTCTCTGTTTCGTTGATATTTCTTTCGAGTCGCGGCGACGATCAATCAATTTTCGATATAATATATATTTTACAATCAAATTTAACGCAAAAATTTCTCATCCTGTCAATGGGATTTAGCGTGTTTCGCTGGAAAAGTAGCCCGCAGGCCTAAATACGCTCTAATTGTTATTCTATAAAAATAAAAAAAAATTAATGAAAAACGAGAAAAAAAAAACAAAACAAAACAAAGCTGCATACACTCAGATGAAAAGATTATATGAAGAGAAAAAAAATTATGAATTCCCGATGAGAAATGAGCACGTGCGTATATTAAAAATCGGGTATGTTCAAAAACTGGTGTATCGCGATTTAAAAAGAATACAAAAAAAAAATTAAAAACAAAAAAAAACAGCAAATGAAAACAAATTATCATAATTATATTGTGTACGAATAAAATATATAGAGAGGGGAAGAAGAAAAAATGAAATAAATAATAACAACAAAAAAGAAGAAAAAAAAATGCGACAGCGCGAATTCACAACGTAAAAGAAACAAAAAAGAAAAACAATTCATACGCGTAATAAATCATCGTTCTTTCGAAATCTTTTTCGTTTCTCTAATCTTATATAACTATATACATACACCCTTTTCCCACCTTTATATAGAATCGCCAAGCGATTTATATAGACACTGCGAAATATACATAAAGACAAAAAAAAAGAACAAATATAATTGTGTATATAAATGATATATACCATGATAAATAAATAAATAAATAAATAAATAAATAAATATATATATATATATATATATATATATCACTTGTATACACGTGTGAACGATATTGTATTTACATTATGTCGAAGGGCGAAAGCAAATTGACAAAGGAGAAAAATAAATAAAGTGAAAAAGTAACGGTAATTGGATTTCGCCAGCGTGGATCGAACGATTACTCAAAAAAATGGAAAAAATAAAATTGCAAAAAACAAAAAAAAAAAAAAAAAGAACGAACACACGCATACACATCAGTTTCCGAGCGACAAACATTCTGCTATTATCCGGTATTTATGTATAATATATACATATTTATTATTATACATATATATGTATATATTATATGACGTTTAATTACACGACATTCTTACTGTTTCATAGTAGAATACGTACGAGACAAAAACAACAACAACAAAACGAAATTTACTGCTTGTATACATATATGAATATATGTATATTTATGTGTACATATATATTTATATATGTACATATAACGATGAGGTTATGTCGTAATAAAAATGATGTACCTATCATTAAAAAACGTGTCACTTTTTTTTTGAACCTCTTCTTCTTTGCTATTGATTATTTTTTTTCATCCGATTCCAATAACTTTGTTCTTCATTTCTTCTTGCTTCGGAACAACTCGAGGGACGTCTTTATAGGCTAGCATTTCATTACCACTGCTGCTGCCTCCTGCCCATGAAATAGTAGCCTTTGACTGCTGTGGGAATGGGATCAGCTAATCTGAGGATTCAGATTTCGAATTTCGAATATTTTTCCTGTCAGATTCTTGGTGAACACCCGATACTCGATGCAGGGAGACTCTCATTGGAACATGCCACGTTTCTGTCGATTGCGATAAATTTTTTTGTATTTATTTTTATACCGATGTCCGTTGGTTAATACAAGGACGAAGCTTGACCCAAAAAAATATCGGTTTGACATTCAATTTCTTACAAGTTTTTACATTCTTAGAAAATTATTTATTCACTAATTGGGAGATCTAATTCAAAAAAATTGCTGCAACGATATTAGCCCACTTCGAAATACACAAACTAAAGATAATTCATTCAAAATAGAAATATTGAGTGGAGAACATATTTTTCAGTAATCTTATTTTGGAGCAAATATTTTTCAGAGAAATAAAACTTTGCTTGAAGAATCGATAGAGGAATTTAAGTTTTAAACAGACACAGAGTCTGCTCTAACGATATAGTTATCTCTTCAACAAGAGTAAAAGTGTAGTAGCAAAAAAAAATTATTTTGGAGTAGACATATCCGAAGGGGCTTTCGTTTTGGAGTGAAGAAACGAAGAGCGAAGGTGATGTTCTCAAGTTGTAAATTTCCTTCGAATCCTTTTGAGTTTATTCGTTTATTTTTAGTGTAATCACAACTTTGACAGTTTCATGATAAAACTTTCATTTACCTTGATTCAAAGATTAATTATGAAAAAAAAATGTTTAAAGCAAACTTCAGGAGAGCTCCACATTTTGTTTGGGTTTCCATTCATTCGTTCACTTTATTTTCATAACGAAGTTTACCTGAACATTGCAACGGAGGCTGTTTAGTAACGATGGCCTGAGCACTTTTGTTCTTCGTTTATTTATCCACATTTAACGGTTCTTCGGCTGCAGGTCGATCCCCCTGATCACAAAATTATAATCGATGTCTTCAAAATAATAAATAATAAAAAAAATCTCTGCCTTAATAACAAAACCACTAAAAAAATACAGAAAGTAATCGGCTTACAGAAACTCAACAAACTATCAAGTATCATCATCGAGTTACTCGATTCTTTTTATTCAATCGAGAAGTAAATATTCTTTCGTAGCAAATACGCGAATGCTTTCGATCAATAGCTCAATTAATTCTGATCTGCAAAATCGGTCTTGGGCTTATTTCTGACAGATTATTAGCGAAATGAAAAATCTCTAAATCTGCAATAATCCGCAACTGCTAATATCGTGAAAATTCTTTCTGAAATGAGAATTTTGCTGACGTTGAGTTTCAATCATTGTGCAGACTTGAAATTCACAGATAAACGGACACAATCTGGAGCATTGAATTTTTAAAGGTCAGGAAGACAAAATAAAACGAGCAATTTTTCGAGTTCCAGTGATGCTTAATTTTGTATTCGTCTTTTTTTCCAACTTTCATTACGAATCGCAATTTATACATTGACGCTGCGAACAGATGGAAAAAATATATATACGTATCTATATATATAATTATATTTACATTACATCGAGTTCTATGAATCGAATGAAAATTTGAAAGATCTTGTTCTCGTGGTGCAGGAAATAATTCGAAAATAATGAGACATGCACGAAAAAAAAAAATGAACGAAAAATTTTGACGTTTCTGAAGACTCGCCTCGTGATTGACAGATAAAAAAAAAACAAAGAATGAAAAGAACAAACGGTTTGTGATTCCATTCAAATGCAAGAGGAATATGAGTCGCGAAATATTTCACTTTTCACTTCTCCGGGAGATTATATTACATGAAAAAAAAAAAAAAAACGAACAGGCTTTTTGGTTGTTAACTGAAAATCAGTCGGTTATTCGTAACTAAAAGATTTCGATACTGAAACGAACATTGTTTCACTCGTTTTATACCGGCAGCATCGAAACAGCGATTCTAACGACGCAGTCACTGCCCAAAAAAGAACTAATTTATATCGGCCATGAGAAATTCAACATTTAAATCGCATTTTCATCCATTTGAAATACTTTGATCAATTTTTTTGTAAATTAAGCTTCAATGTGTTTGTATTAACTCGTTAAATGCAAACTTTTGAGATCGCTTTCATACTCGGGGATATTTTTTCTCAAATATGCGAGTTCAAGATATTGAGAAGCTTAAAAATTAGTTTTACATCAATTTTCATCCGATTTTGCAAATTTCTTTTCCTACTAACCATGGAAATGAATGTGCAGAAGTTTCATAAAAACAAAAGCTCAGCTTCCACGAGCGAGGAAAAAGCGCTGACCAAACTTTCTGGCATTATCGAGATAGTAATCATTTCTTGAAGAATCAACGAATAAACGGTTCGTTCGTTAATTGAAATCGCAATTTTGATACTTAAGTACATTGAAAATACAATCGTCCAAAAAATTCCGATACGAAGGACTTGAGCAACAATTTTTGAGATTCTCAGTTCTAGAATGACGGGTTTTATATGTTGACTTTTATTAGCACTATTCACAATTTTTTTTTTAACTATGAGCCAAAACTTACGACAGTAAAAATGTATCATTCATTTTAAACAAATCGATTTTTTCGAAACGATATACCGACAACTAACAAAAGTTGCTAAATATTTTCATTGAGATTAATCGTTGTATCTTCATTGAAATGAATCATTGAATTTTCATTGACAAATCAAAATCAATGGTGCAATTAATCGAACCATATTTTTGCCTCTTTTTGCTCCGGATCGTCTTTCTCATTACTGAAGAGGAGACATTCGAGAAAATAAATATTTTTATAACTGAGCAATCGTTCGGTAGATTCGATGAACCTTTTGATCAACGGATCACTATGACTAAAAAATACAACCTTCAAAACGTCTGTAAACTTCGTAAAAATGTGTTGACGGGTCCAATACTTCCATAATATCGACTGAACTATGAAACCAGATGATTTTTGGACAGTGAATGCGTTACGTATCAATCATTCGATACTGTAAATTTCAAACGAATCTTAATGTTTAAATTTCGTGTCTCAAAACTGTTTTTAAGCACTACAGAGCTTTTGCATTACGTTTTGAAAGCTCCTGCCTGAGCTGCCTTGATGATGAAGGTTTTAACGGTGGCTTCGTCCAGTTTGGCGAAGTTCGGTGACTGTATGACGTTCGTCATGTGATTCATAGCGAATTTGAAGCAAAAATCTTCGAGCTCCTGAAAGACCACTAAAAATTGTTAATTCATGACTAAATTCGCCAAAAAATCGTTCAATTTTATTACCTCGTTCATAATTTACCTGAGAATTGTATTCGATCGCTGTACTATAAAGAAAAGCCACATTGAGCACCGTAATACTCTGCTTTATTATCTGCACGCATCGCCTCTTCAATTGCGGCTCGAAGTACGCGTTCGCCAGATACATAAGTTCTGTGAAAAATCAATTTTTCTCTCAATCTCATGTATTCTAGAAGCAAATATAAACAAATGAGCTATTAGTTGAAAAATTGAATCTGCCACTTGGTGAATTTAAACTTAATTGACGTTGAATCTGAAATCTACAACGTTTCTGACACTCAAATTCACTTGTTACTTTTTTTTATCGCCTTTTCAAGATTTTTGCATGCAGAATCAAGAGATTAAAAAATAGCTATTGAATCTAAATGTCAGAGAAAAAGAAACAAGATCGATTTTATGAAAACTCTATTATTTAGCCCACCATAATATTAGGTGGGAATAATCGACTCTGGATTCGCAACACAAAACCATAAGGATATCTCATTTGAGAAAAAAAATGGAAGAAAAACATGGAATCGTAACGCACCCAATGCATTTTCCGCCGGCAAATCTACCTCGTCGGTATAAAGATATCTTAAGAAAGATTTGTAAACGTCGTACGAAAAATCGTCGTGCTGGATCAGCCTGAAACGAGAAAAATAAGAGGAACGATTGTGAAAACAGATAAATCATGATAACCGAGTGTAAAAAACGCATTAAACTTAATTTAATAAACTTACGATTGATTGTTTTCGGTCCAGTGTTCTTGAAACATGGATCTAAAGTATTGACATCGTATTTTCAATACTGCCTTGTGAACGTGAATCGGCTTCCCTTGGACTTGTATGGTTAAATCGCTGCTCGACTAAAAATGCATTCGAATGTTTTGTTTCACAAACATTGTCGTCCATTCAGTGAGTTTATTGCACTCTTATCATTGGCGAGAAAACTCAAAGAATAAAGGAGTAATATCGAGACAGAAGAAAAGAGAGAAAGAGAAAAGAATAGAAAAATATCCAAGAGTCACGCACGAGGAGCAAATTATTATATCGTTTTGTTTTTTTTTGTTAACACGTACTGGATCATCGAACGCTTGCTTCAGGCAGTCGAGGATGCTCGTTTCCTCTTCAGAGTACAGTTTCAAAGGTGTGTGCATTACACTCGGTGTTGCGTACGAAGCTAGAGCCTCGTGGAGGTTTGTAAACGGCGTTGGTGTCGGCGTTGGGACACTCTGACCTCGACATTGTCCCCACATGAAAACTTGACCATCGTGCGAAATCGCCACGCTTATGTGATTGTAATGAACCGCTGCGACGTCTGAGATTCTTCCCATTTCCGGTACATTTAACTGTTGCAAAAAAATTATTAAATTTTGATCAGTCCACTCAAGTTTTCAAGTTCATTCATATGCATTACTTTGAGCCAGAAAGTTAAGAAATAAAGAAGGCATATCGCGAGCAAAATCGGAATTTTTCGAAAATTTTGGGTCCGATAGTAACGAAAGTGATTTTCAACAATAATGACATAAAGTTTGTGTCATAACTCTTTCTCACCTTAACAGGTACACACGAATTCACTTTAGTACCAAGACCCAACTGACCGTAAGCGTTTCCACCCCAAACGAACAATTCACCTTCATCGCTCAATGCTAAAGTATGAGAATAACCGCAGACTACTTTTTCTGCAATAAAAAAGTTTTCGTCATGAACAAGAACGCAACAAAAATATGATTTGTTGAATTTTACCATTCTGAATATTACTGATCTCAAATTGAATTAAATTGGAAAATATTCATTGAGTAATTCCAAAACAAATGAAATAAGTGCAAAAAGTTATGAGTGCAAAGATTCATTTAGACAGATTAGAAATTTAGATTCGAAAAAGTTCTTTCAAGAACTTTTTCTGAACATGCTGAATTTCAATAATTCATCCTTGATCAGTTTTCATTAATCCTCGAAGCTATTCAGCTCAAAAATTAAATTTCTTTAAGTTGAACCAATGAATAAAATTAACCTATGACTATTCCTGCAAGACCACCGACTTTGTGAGGATTTGGTTGATTGACGTATTTGCCTGTACCGAGTTGTCCGACACTATCATTGCCCCAACCGTAAACTTCACCATAATTGGTGACAGCCATACTTGAAGATTGACCGCATGCAATATTTACAACTTTTTTTCCAGCCAGACTCGAGTTCACCTTCCGAGGTGTATTTTGGTTTGTGCTAATTCCACTTCCTACTTGTCCGCTGGAGTTTTGTCCCCAAGCGTAAACCTTTATGATAAAAAATCAAATAAAATTACACTTTTTAATTCTTTTATGTGCGACAAACGGTCACAAAATGGAAGAGAATGTTTTTTCTATTTCAAACATTGTTGAAGATTCATTCAGTCCAAACGCACCTCACCCTCGTTCGTTAAGGCCAGTGAATGATGACTACCGCAGGCTATTTCAACCACTACTTTATCCGCCAAATTTGTTTCTATTTTTGCCGGCGTAGAAACTTGATTCGACGATCCATTTCCTAATTCACAAAAACCATTGTGTCCCCACGAATATACCTTCAAAGTAATTGATCACCATTCGATTAGTATAATTTTTTTTTTGTTTTAATCATCTTCTGAATGAGTTCAAATCATTCTTTGGTATCGAATGGAAAGATTTAACCAGACACTTCAGACAAAATCTGGAGTGAAACTCCAATTATGGTATCTTGATTTGCCTCATTGGCATGTAATGCTGAACGCGGATCTACTTCACCAATTTCTCAAACTTCAGTCTCAATTTTTATAGAAAATTCAGAATTTTGCTTTAAAACTGAGATAAAATCTCAGTTTGATTTACGTATATTCTACAAAGTATTCAAGACCCAAAGGCTCCAAGGGGTTGTTATAATAATTCTGAATTTTCAACTCACCTCTCCCTTCTCAGTCAACGCGAGTACATGAGGTCCGATACCATAAGCAAATGCCTTAATTCCTTTCTGCGAAAGAACATCTATTTTCCTAGGATACAAAGTGCTGTGCGCATCTCCCGTACCTAAGCATCCAGTTGCGTTATTGCCAACAGCATGGACACTTCCATCTTTCAATACTAAAAGGGCTTCGTTGCCCAAATTACCTGAAAATTATAGAGCACATGCAAAAATTGGAAATACAAGAAGAAAAAAAAAACAAAAATTCACGATATCGAGAATAAATGACGACGTAGAAATTGACAATGTGTGAAATTACCGTAAACCATAACCATTTTTAATTCGGCTATATATTCCGGCTCTAGAAGACTGAGAATTGGCCAGTTCTTTAAATCCGATCGAGACATTTTCACTTTTGAGCATCAATTACTCACAAGTTATTAGAGAAAAAAATACACTGTTTCAGCCGTTTGTTTTTCTGCTCTTTATGGCTCCATAACGATACGGAGTTGATAAAAAGATAATATAAATATGATTTTTCTTTGTTCACAAATCGGCACTGTCAACGTCAGCTGTTGCCCAGATAGACAAACGAGCTGTGAAAAAATGAGGAACAGAGAATAACAGCAACACCACGTTACGATTCAGAATAGCATGAGGCAAATATTGCATAGTTTGCTTCCGAATTGAGCAGCAAACTAACAGCACGTTTGTAAATTTCGCAGCAATATTAAGAAAATGAATGTTGTTAAGATGCCAACAGCATGCGCGAGCGAGTAATAGCACAGCTACGGCAACAGAACAGCACGACGTGTCGTCCCGTTGCTGTTCTTTTGCTGGCACACTTCTTCGGCAAGAAAACATCAGATATAAAATATGCTGTAACGTCAAGGGAACAGCAACAGAACAGCACGACGTGTCGTCCCGTTGCTGTTCCTTTGCTGGCACACTTCTTTGGCAAAAAAACATCAGATACAAAATATGCTGTAACGGCAAGGGAACAGCAACAGAACAGCACGACGTGTCGTCCCGTTGCTGTTCCTTTGCTGGCACATTTATGTAGCGTGAAAACGTTTGACTTGGGATTTGGAGTAACAGCAAAGGAACAGCAACGAGGGATTACACGTCGTGCATACCGGATTGAGGTGCGAAATAACGACAACGAAACCAAGAATCAGTGACAGACCGTAGCAGTGGGATAAAGGCGTATTTCCAGCGCACTGTGCTTTATCTTTGCCGATGCACGAACGACGCGCTGCTGTTGTGTATTTGAAGCAACGACGCGAGCTCTGTTACCGACAGTCGAGCAGCATATCGACGGTACGCTGTCTTGTTGACTCGAGGTCACCTGAAGAACGCAATGTCTCCTTCTCGAGCTATCCGAAAAAAGAAAAAAAATCAATGAGTCAATCAGGCGATATCGGTACATCGGTAAGTATTGCTGTCAATTTGCGCAACAGTCATAATAATTTTATTCGAACATAAAGTTATAACAATTGTTATAACTTTATGTTATAACAGTCATAATAATTTTATTCGAACATAATACGAACAACATAATTTGAATCTTCCCATAAATCCCTCTCGGAGCGCTACAATTCTGTGACGAATGCAGAATTCGTCGCTAGAGTGCGCTAATTTCTGTCCAAAAACCGGGAAAGCGCAAATTTGCTACTCGTACATTCATTTGCTCATAGTTAATTATTACACAGATAAGTTGATTGTTTATTAAAGAAATGAGAGGAACGTGAGTGACGTGGTTGACTTGGTGACTATAGAATAAATTATATACTAAGCAATAAATAATGATCGATAAGAAATACGTTGGACTTCGCATGATATAAATAAATAGTTAAATTCTCAGTATAAGTTTGTACGAAATATAATAAGGCTTGCTTTTGGTACTTTATATAAACAACTTCAAACTACGAAACTCTATGCCCGTTGTGATTTTATAAACATTAGTCTAGGATATATCAATCATCGATACTTATGGACAAGCGTACAACGAGACCATTGTGAGCGTGTGAATGCGAGTTGTGGGTCGTGGGACCAAGGAAGTCATGAGTGGGAGGATAACGAAAGTCGTGATTGGTTAACGTATGAAAGGAGCGTGTGGAGTCTGCGCAGAGACTCAAGGAATGGAAGAATGAGAGTTGAGCGAAGAAAGAAAGATCAAAAAGAAGAACATTGTCAACCGTGGAGAAAAGAACACTCACTTATAAAATAAAAGTAACCATTTTTAACTCCAATTCCTTTTGTTTAATTATTTGAGGGAAAGTTCGCAAGGCGAGCTTCAGCTCCTTGTCAATCGGATCCACGAACAACATAATCTTTGAATTAATTTGAATTTACCCATAATTTCCGCTCGGAGTGTTACAATTCCTTGATCATAACGCCGACCTGGCGGCCACAAAGTGAGATAATTAAACGCCCGTGGAATGAATCATCCCCACTACCGTCGTTTCCAGACCTGTATGTAACACCTCTGGTAACACCGTGATTCGTTACATGCCGCCGCCAGACGGCCAGACTGCACTGCTACTGCATTGTATTCCCGTACAATCGTTGTATGTACAGATACGTTTTGCAGTAGTAAAGTAATAATTCAATTTGTAACTGAAAACAACGTGAGAAATGGAGGTGAAAAAGTTACACGAGTTTATGGAATTAGTCGGACGACTCAAGGTATTTGATCAGTACGTCAGATAAATAATCAATCAAGAGTTGCGGAGCGACTCGAGACAAGTGATCCGCTATCTGATTTGTTTTCTTTTTGTGTTCACCACTCCTTTACAGACTATTTTGGAAATTCACAGCTGTTTTATATTGTTCGTTGCAGCCGTCTTTTTCTTTAAATTGTGCAGAGTCGTAGAAAAATTTGATAACCCCAAAATATATTTTGTTTTCCGAAAGTGGTTGGGGAGAATCAATTTTTTGAGAACTGAAAAGATCCACGTTCCAAATTACTTTGTAAAAAAATCTTCAAGACTATTATCAATGTCCAAATATAGTTCTTTAGAAAATATCTGAATCTAGTAAATATTTTCGAGTCGCACCCTTGAATTGTGCCCAGTAATATTCAATCAAATGAATATGAAAATAATCCAATCAATTCTCATTTTTGTCTATTAAAGCATATGAAGAGAACTGGTTGGGTGTTGAGAAATATTGCTGAACCTGAAACTATTGCTGGACATATCTACCGAATGGCTATGCTGTCTTTTTTAGTCGACAGTAATGAAAATCTGGACAAAACTCGGTATGTATTAATGATAGGATTTTTCGAGAGCTTGTTCTCCTAATTATTTCAGAAATCTTAGAATTCTTCAATAGTAAATATTACTTTTTTCAAACTTGAAACAATATGTACTGTATAAAAGGTTCAAGGAGTTTCGGTACAGAGGTCAAAATGTTAAGAAATTGATCAAATTTGGTAATAATGTTCTTCAATATCAAATGCGAAAACACAAATTTTTTCAAAATTTTCTTCTACTTAGTTATCGAGTAATTACACATTAAAGTAGATATCTTATGCCTGGAATGCATACCTACATATATGGAAATGGTATGTTTATACACGTGAACTTTAGTGTTCAATTACTCGATAACTGTGTGTCAAAACACACTCTTCATACATACCTATTTAAGTTCTCTTTATTTAATGAATGACTTGCACATACAAATATTTATGCTATTAGTTTGAGTCTCTGAAAATTCCATTAGAATTTTGCAAAAGATCTGAAAATAATCTATGTTACGTTGGTTATTGAAGGGCAATTCCTATTTTGGCTATATGACACGCATCTATTGATTTTCTAAAATGTTTTTCATTTATACTTTTTCCCCAAATTTCTCTTTTCGACTAGTTAAACAATGTTCTGATTTCAGGATAATGCAAATGGCTCTAATACACGATCTTGCAGAGTGTATTGTAGGAGATATTACACCGCACTGTGGTATCTCAGTGGAAGAGAAACATCAGAGAGAAGACCAAGCAATGGAAGAAATATGTAAACTGTTGGGCAACCAAGGGCTGCCAATACTAAACCTTTTTCGGGTAAGTTTTCAGGTTCTCTGCATATATGAGTGCTTTAGAGACAAGAAGCACTTCATATTTTCCTTTTTTTTTTTTCACGAAAACTTATAATTTTTAAACAAAATTTTGTTATGAAATTACATAGTTTTTAAGCGATTCCCTGATAATGCCGAGTCGATAAATATTTGAATGAATGTTTTAATTTTTTTCAATTATACAAAACTTGATATTCAATGAACAAAAACTGTTCAATTAAGGATTGAAATTGTTTTTTGAGTCCATTTGTAACAACAAATACATTCAACAACGACTTGTTTAATTAGTTCAAATGACTGGATTTATCATAAAAATTTCCATCGATTTCTTAAAATCATATTAAGTTTGTCATTTCTTTTATTACAGGAGTATGAATCACAAGAATCAGCCGAAGCCAAATACGTTAAGGACCTCGACAGGCTAGATCTTATGATGCAAGCATTTGAATATGAAAAACGAGACAATACACCGGGAAAATTAGAGGAATTTTTTAGTTCTACTAATGGAAAAATTCGGCATCCCTTCATAAATAAAATGGCGGAAGAAATAAATGAACAAAGGAGAGCGCTCATTCAATCATTACCGGACATGAAATGATAACAAATGTACAAAAAGCTTACTATTATAGAAACAGTCGTACACTTGCTATATTATTAGATTTTATACATTTAAATGATTTAATTCTTTTTTTTAAATTCAAATTGGATTCAAAAAAATATTTTTGAATCTAATTTAAATTCTCAAAAAAAAAGCTAATCGTTCTGTAATTTTTATAGCAAATATTACTTTTTATCCGTTGAAAAATAACTTTATTTTCTTGTCATTTATTATATTTATCACGTAAATTTCCTGCAATGACCTGTTTTATTGTGTATTTCATGTTAATATCGTATATTTATAGAACTACACATTGTGGTTGACTAATATATAAACGTTTTCAATATGCATATGGATCAAATTATCATTTCACCGCCATTTTAAGAATTTATACTTTTTCACACGAGGCTCTTAGCATGTATTTACGAGGAAAAATAAATTTAATGTATATTGAACTACACAAATTTGTATAGTCGTCGAAAGAAACACCCAGCTTTGTACATGAATGCTACAACGTTCAATTTTCTAGCGCATTTGAAATAAATCAAGTTACCTTGTAAACACGTTTAAATAAAAACAAATCACTAACAATAGTAAGTCATCAATCATTCATTGTTGTATAATAGGATTCTCCGAAAATTTGTAATGAACGTCCCCACAGTCGGCTCATTGAAATTATGATGTGAAAAAAATCAGTACGAGACAAAAATCTCTTTACTAGTCGTTACGAAATAGTAAAGAAGTAATTTCCAACAAATAAAAACATCGTCGGTGGTTAACAATTGCTATTTATATAATTTTCAGTTGCACAAAATGCATGTCATCTGATTTTTCGCCCGCACAAATAAAAAACAATAGTATGCTTTGAAGTATTTATTGAAAACAAACGAATTATTGTTTGAATAAGGATTAATTGTTCTTAGAAAAAGCATTGATTGTTTGATTATTTTTGGGTAATTAGTATCATTTTTGAAATTTGGGTATAACGTTTATTCACATATAAGCTTTTTTGTACATTTATTTGAATAAATGATCGTAATTTACGTTCAAAATACGTTCAGTGATTAAAAAATCAATACCAGGTTCACCTGGAAAACTACTCGACTGAGAAAGGCGAGATTTTCAACGATTCTTACACATTTATACAGTAAATATCTGAGACACTTCTTACAGACTATCTTTTTTAATAGAAAACAAAACTGTGGGTGATTCATCAGCCTCGTTGGAAAAACCAAATATCTCCAAGGTTTCCATGAATTTAATTTTTGAAAATCCATTGAATCTTTAATGATTTCAGTCAGTCTCAATGTAATTCACTAGGCTTAGTACATAATTCCTCACTTTATGAAGTG
This sequence comes from Campoplex capitator, assembly GCA_037576405.1. Lineage (NCBI taxonomy): Eukaryota > Metazoa > Arthropoda > Insecta > Hymenoptera > Ichneumonidae > Campoplex > Campoplex capitator. The sequence goes on along the minus strand of JARBWI010000004.1, from coordinate 11,293,618 downwards.
CTGCACACGTGAGCATTTCTCTTTCACTGTCCGGCATTTCGTAATTTATCATAACATTAAGAGAGCCGAAAAAATCAAACAGAAAGTGCCAAATAAAAATAATTCTTACGTGGAAATTTTCATAACTGCTTTTTTTTTTCATTAACTAACATTAAAGCTAATTATTTTCAAATGCTTTCTGCACATAATTTTCTAACATGAAAATTTACACGTGGGATTCGGTATTCGCGGATAAAAATGAAAGTCGTCGGTGTAGATATACAAAGACACTTTCTACTTTACGCTAATTCTCAAAAATATACACAGAAATATTGATAATAATAATAATAATCATAACATGGCAGCGAACTTTTGAAATACGCGGTACAGATACCTGGTTACGTGGTATATCTGTTCTTATTCTAAAACGTTTTTGATACACATTAGGTATAAATTTGAAAAACGTTCATGTAAAATTTGTGCTTATTCACGTTTAAATCAAATGGAAATATCAATTACAGCGATTTTACTAATGACTTATAAAAATAATGATTGTGCAACGATTTATGAACGTATGGTTGTTGCCACCATCGTCACGAGAAAAGTAATAAAGATTCCATTCGATTGGCAGTGACTTGTAGATGCATACTGGAGAGATTTCATGTACAAATTGATTAAAGCAATTTACACAATAAAAAAAAAAAAAAAAAAACAATTCGGAAGATTTTTAGATAACCATGCCTTGTTTTTTTTCTTCTCTATTTATATGTCAACTTGATAAAAAAAAAAAATAATAAAAAAAAAACATTGTCCTTTTGCTCGTGCTGCAGGGCAATGACAGTCTTGTGAATGATCCATCGATTATCGATGGTAAAGAGACGCAATTCACTAATTGTACTGATCACCGTATTATCGTTTGCGTGAAAGCAACATATCAATAAATTCAAAATAGAGTAGTCATGAGAAAAAATGTTCATATTCAAAAATGAACGCAGAGTTTTTAGACACTTAATACACAGATATCTACTATAATCTTCAAGAGATCTCAATCGTCAAAATAAATTACCGCTAGTTGTTGAAATAAAATAAAATTTTCATCTCGCCACTGAATTGGGCTAATTTGTGAATAATTATGAACAAAACTAAACGGTAAAATTTGGAAAAAAGTAAAGAATTTACAACGAATGAAAAAAATTTTCAAAATAATGATCTGCGTCGTTTGTGTTTTCTTTTTTTCATTGTCAATACATTGTGTTAAAAAAACGACTAAAATAATGGATTATTTGTACAGAACACAAAGAATATAATGTACCTGAAATGATTATTTGGAACGATGTTTTACTCGACACAGTGCATTTGTACGTTCCTTCATATGATAAAAATAGGTATTACATGATTTATATACGGATCCGAAGTGGTACACTATCGGATTTGTTATCAGCTTCGAGCTCCTGTTTTATAGTATTTAATGTACGATGAATGACTTTGAAGGTGGGTCTGTCGCTAGGCCGTCGGTTCCAACATAATTTCATTAGCTCATAAATTGATAAAGGTGTATTATCGGGGCATTGGAGAACGTTACCTTCTTTAATATATTTAACAACTTCTTCATGAGTCATGCCATAATAAGGTTGCAAAGCAAAGCTAAATATTTCCCACAAACACACTGCGAAAGCCCACACATCTGACTCTATCGTGTATTTATTATAAAGAATACTTTCCAAGGGCATCCATCTTACTGGGATGGCATCCTGTTCATCGCCTTTGTAATAATCTTGGAGATAAATTTTTTGAGACAAACCGAAATCTGCTATTTTAACGACCATTTGATCATTTATCAGACAATTTCTCGTAGCAAGATCACGATGAACAAATTTTCTGTCCGATAAATAGACCATGCCAGAAGCAACTTGACAAGCTATGTTTATTAAATCCATATGCATCAATCGCGATTCTGTAACATTACTATCTTTATCCATACTACGGACAACGTAATTTCCGGGAGAGCAGGACCGTAAAAATTCGTTCAAATCACCACGTCCCATGTACTCGAACAGGAGACACATCGGGCGTCCGAGAGCACAAACTCCCAAGAGTTTCACGATGTTTGGATCGTCGAATTCTGCGAGAAGACATGCTTCACGCTCGAAATCAACGAGAAGATCCTCGGTCGCTTCCTCTTTCAACATTTTCACAGCCACATTGGTAAATTCCTCTCCTGGCACGAGACCTGGCGCTTTCGCTTGAAATACACGACCAAACGCTCCCTGACCCAAGTCTCTCACATATATTATATTGTTTCGAGGAAATTCTAGCATTTCCAATTTAGGATTCAGCTGCGCAGCAGTTTTATGGTATGCATCGTTATTCGGTAGCTTGTCCAAGTCGATATTGAGTTCCTAGACATAATATTTTGTTATGTGATTTATATCGAATACAGAGAAATTTCTAACATTTACAGGTTATCTTTTTTTTATTAAGTATAAATTACCCGATTGTGTGTGGGATTATATCCTTGGTGACGCTTGCCCATTTTTTGACTGAAAAATACTGACAGCAATGATCCCACTATGACAACGAAACCGAAGGCGGATAGGATCATTATAAATGTTGGCGTAAAAAAAGTGTCCATGCTAAAATCCTTCGGATCGATTTTTACTGCCATATCAGTTGAATTATCTATAATTTAAAATGTGTCCATTAAGCGTACATACTTCAGAAACTCTAAGCGTAATCAACAAAAAAAATTTTAATGGCATGATATGTTATTGAATTAATTACCGAATTTAATCATTTGAAAAAGTGACGGAAAATAGTGCATAACTGTTGGTTAGCGAAATATTTTGAGAAACTCACCACATATTGGAATATCACAATGTTGCCATCGCACACGTGGATCCATGGTAAAGCACCAAGGCATTGGTTCGTCTCCACCAGCATTACGACAGTAATTTTCGCCTTCCCGAATTTGCCGAAAGACGTTCGGTGGTTTGTCGTGACTGTGGGGAACTTGAGCATTCCATGATTGGCAATCATATCCATTCTTTGTTTGATTCATCTTTCCCATGTAGAAACGTCCATTTTCTCTGATACAGTCGACTAAAAAATAAATTAACATGTTACTTAATAGATGTAAACTATCAAAACATTCAGAAAAGATAAATCAAATAAAATCGTATTTACAAGTAATCAACGTCTCATTGACGTCGGTCAAGTGAATATGGGAACAAGTGACATTTTCTTCATTGACTCGTGGCAGTTCATCGCAATCTGGTAGTCTAAAGTGACCACGAGATCGAATATAAATTCCTCTTTGCTTGTTGTCTTCTATGAGGGCCCAATCATTGAAACAAAATTCATGACGAACTGCCATGCAATCTTCATAGCAAAGCGGTAGTTTTACGGACCCATCGCACAGTGGAAATGCATACATGCAGAGTATTTTCTGAAAAATTGTAAAACGCGTTATATCTTAAGTGAGCAGAACAACCTGCATACATAGTATTGCAAAAATTGTCGATATCAGGTTTTTGATTTATTTTCTGTTTTGACTCCAAAAAAAGAATAATTCACCTTAGGATTCAAACTCTGAAATTGACAACTAAAAAATTGAGGGAATAAAAAAAAATTTGGATAACAAAAATGCCATTGTATTACAATGATGCAAACTCCAGAATTAGTTTTATTACCTCTGCTGCAGAGCGGCATGGTTCTTTGAGTTTTTGGATGAGATCTTCCCATAGATCGGTGGTGATGCGCTCATTCAGCCAACCATTAAGATTATCAGTTGTATTATAGTACCAGACTTTGCCAATACCAGTAAGATATTTTTTACATATTTGTCCATTGTAAATGCTGCAGTATCCTTCTGACACTGATCCTTCAACAGTGAGATTTTGATAGGTCGATGAAGGATTTTCAAGAACATGAACATTAATGAATTTTGTACATTTTAAAATAAATGTATGAAGAAAAATCATGGACTATATTAATATTGGTATTTTTATACTGTTATTGAATGACAGAAAAGTTTTAAGAAATTTGGCATCTTAATTTTATATAAAGCTATATTACAAAATGTTGACGAGATTAGAAAAATAATCAACATTTCTGGTTAATTGCACGAGTTGTGATTGATATTCTGTCAAACGCTGTTGTGCCCAAGAAACTCAAGAAATTCCAAGCTCACAATTGTTTCAACTGCAAAAAATTTGTTGGCCCATAGATGTCAAAATTGGTATTTAATGTTTTTGATTTAGAATGGAACACCAAACGAAATACCTATCATTGTCGGAGCTGCACTTTGAAATATTTGTCAAAGATTGAACGCACATCAAACTACTAATTTTAAATATATAATCAATCATGATGCACCACACATTTGGAAATATAAAAAAATGCTCAAACCTAGGAGTGTGCCTTGAGGTTTCAGACCCTTTTGGGTGAAAATGGTTTTTAGCCAAAAAATATTTTGTTGACAAGATGATTAGCCCAAAGGTTTTGTCTACTTAGATATAACCTTAAGATAAATCTGGATCTAGTTTTGTAGAATCTACAGTAATTTGAAGTTAGCTGGCTGGGTCTTACAGACCCAGTTGATGCAGCTGGCATACCCAATGGCGTTGAATATATTTTATCAATTTGCATTTATTTATGAACGCAGGAATTAAAATTACTTACGGGTTGGAGATGCGTCGGTAATCAAATAACTGGTAACGAAGAAAGTAATCCAAAGAATCATGTTACAGATAATCACTCCGTACTAGTATACCATGTCAGAATCAATATTCAAAAATGGATTCTTGATACACGACACGAACATTATTTTTTGATTTCGTAATAAAAACCATGTGGTTTCCGTCAGAAAAGTATAAAAAACATATTGTAATTTCATTGATTGAGCGTTTTCACTTTTTTCGTGACACGAAACCCGAAATAGCAGCAGCATGAGGTAAATTCCTACAATGATAATAACTATACGATCGGATGAAAGTACTGTGACATTTCGTAAGAGATAATCGATTGTAAGATAGCTTGGGAGAAAAATTGACTCGAGAATGTCGTTAACAAAGCGTCAGTTTGTTTTGAGTTGGAAATTCACTGGTTTGAAGGTTAGTTGATCGAATCAAGGGGATTGACAAGGAGACTATTGAGATAGTAGCAGAGAAGAACACAGATGTATATGGAACAACAGGCTTTATGGACATGGACGCGCTCGACAAGGTTTTCCTGGGGTACGCTTAGTGCGCACCCCAGCCACCGTGGCGCTGTTCGATATTTGTGTGCACGAATCACTAACGCTGCTGATGCTGGGGTAGTAGTGCGTTCTCGCTCGCACTCACAGTTCTGTGGATTCGCTTGGAAGACAGCGAACAGATCACATCGGTTCATAAGCTAAAGCCGGTACGCTGATAAAGACCATTTCCTCGAAAACGTAAACGTACAATAGAAAAAAAAAATTTTAATGAAAAAAAAGGAAAAAGAGGAAAGAAAATAACAGTAATAATAAATAGCTCCGAAGAATAAAACTTTAAGTCAATCTTTACTCATAAAGTGCGTGCACAAGAAAAGGAAATCGATCGACGAGAGGTACGATCGTTGAAAGAAGGATCCTCCCAGGAACCGGAAACGGCCACACGTCTCTTCAGAACGAATATATAAAAAAGGGAAAAAGGGACAGCACAGGCAAAAGAGAACGAAAGAAAAAAAGGTCGGTCAAAATAACATGATTTTTTGATAACTATTTACAACAATAACGAACACATAATGCAACCTAACTTCTCTCTCCCACTGAACATTGCTACTTTGTTAACAGTTAATTATAAAAACTTGAAAATTCGTTTTCCAAGAACCGAGCAATCGATTGCAGTTGCAAAAATGGAATTGACCGTTTTTTTTTAAATTTGCAATTAACTGCTTAATTAACGATGTTAGTTCATTTCGGTATAGGACCTTTTTTATAGAGGGCGTTATGATGAACAACTTTTATTAGAAACTTTTTTCGATAGGACGCGTTAAAAAAAAAAATAACTAAAAAAAGTCGTTTTTTTAATTTTCAATAATTTTTTATTGCTAAAAAATGCAACTCGGATTTTTACGAAAACTCGGGCCTATATTTCTATAGAGCCAAATAACCTATAAAAAATTGGCCAGAAGGTGGGTTTCTCGATTTTTTTTCTAATCCATTCGAAGATTTACCACCTCCGAGAATACCGGGGCCCATAAGGGACCGAACAGGCGCCTTATCGAAATCCGTTAATACATTTGACATTCGATCGCTCACATAACCTTTTTCCTTGAATTTTTACCTTTCAGATCTAAATATGTTTTAAACATAACTCATTAATGCCTGTTGGATGAAAAGAATTTTAAAAAATTGGAACAATCAAAGCCTTTGGGGGTTAGTTGGCTAAAGTTTGTTGTATGAACATACATTTGTAATAGAAGTTATTTCCGTGAGTAATATTACTGATGCTTGAAAATTGTTTGGCGAGGTTTTCTCTTTTTCATGCGTGAACAATGAAGTAACGTGTTAATTGTTATACGCATCACTGACAAACGATTTCCCATCGGTTACACCTAAAATAAGCCCTTCCTGCTGTGAGAATAAAAAATTTTCGGGTTCCTTTTCACGTGTTTTTAATGTCCGTTTTTTACTCTAGGTTCTTCTGAAAAAACTTCATCAATTACCCAATAATCACTTCCGAATGAATTATAAACGACTAGAGATAAAACGAAATGTCAAACTCAAAGTGGACAACCAAGTTCACATAACTATAAACTTTGACCGGTGTGTTCAACTCCTTCCAACTGCATAAACATACATGAATATGCATCCAATGCAGATGCAGAGCAGTACTTTACTATTTGTGCTTAATTGTTAACGTGGATGGGACCTGCTGATTCCATCGAACTTCATGTTTATTCATACTAAAAGTTTCAATTAAAGTTCGGTATCCTAACACATGGAAAATACAAAAATTATTTTTTATTTTCAATTTTGATATAAATCTTAACGGTTTTCATTCCTACATTTTTATAATATATACTCCCAGAAAGTAAGTACAATTCGTTCTTCATTAGAAATAGATAATGCATGCGCTGGCGATAAATAAACAGATTTATTGTCGTCTACATTTCAAGATCGAATATTTATGGGAATGAAATTATAAACATGTTATTTTTTTGCGAATTTTATTTTTTTACCGTCTTAATTCCACTCCACTATCGCATGCAACCATACATGACAAGCGACGAATAATCTCCGACGACGATTTTTTTTTTCCAGTGGTTTTGTGAAATGCCTCACCTCATTGTACGTACATAGATTATAAAAAGCAAGCCAAACTGCGTTTCCTAAAACGGCCACTCGGAATATGTAGCGCTGCGATTGAAATCGCGCGCGAAATTCATATTCCCACTTTTACCATTGAATCACTTCATAGAGCCACTTATGCCACTTATCTAAACCTCGAGATCACTCAGTTGCAAATCCTGTATTCTAATCATAATTAAGTGATTAAAAAATGAACGATCTTATAAATTTAATGCAGTCAACGTGGTCAAACTTGTTTATCTCGCTGGAAAATATAAAACTCAACTTAAAAAAAAACTCATTTAACAAATATAAACTTCAGAAGCGTTTATAGTTTCCATGGATGTACATTTTTGTCTTTGTGAAATCCGTAGAGTAAAAAATTATCCGAAATGATTCCAGACAAAACGCTTCTTCCTTCTGTGAAAAGTCGGAACCAAACGATTCCTGACGGAGAAGAAGGTGAAATAATAAGGGGAGTTCCTCTAACACGATCCCAATGAGAAATAACGGTGGTTACCCGCTTCCTTTCTCTATTAATAATTGAAAAAATTTTGTCTCACAGTAAATAAGATCTCAGAAAATTCATCGTCTGCGATCAGAAACATGTCCCAAAAATAGATGTCTAAAAAGACCGAGATTTCGGTCCTTATGATCCATCAGGGATGTAAAATCGCTGTGTGTGCGTGGAATCGTGGGTTGAGTGCCGAGCACTTCAATGAGATGTGTGGAATCGTAGGGTGTGTGAAAACGCGATGGATGCAAAATCGTGGGTTGGGTGCTCAGCATCACGATGATTGCGTGGAATTCTCAAGATGAAATCTCAACGAACAGACTTTTTCAGTGACTTTTAGATTCCCATTATTTTTTGAGAAAATAAATGCGGGAGGAGATGACCACCACTGTTTCTCTCCGAAATTATATTGGGGAGTTATTTTTTCAACATTTACATTCACACTTTTAGACAGTCCACAGGAGAAACATAGAAATAAGAGAAGCGGAATCGAAGCAATGGAATGGAATCGAGAAAATCTGAGGGATTATCGTAGCATAATTACCTTCTTTGATACATGAACGAAAAAATAATGTATTTTGTAATCATTAAAATGTTTTTTTTACAACGCTTTAAATATTAGTAATTTGGAACTAGTTTTCCATGCAGCAATATATTTTCATCCCATGATCAGACGGACGAAATATTCCGAACGATAACTCTCCTGAGTTGGTAAAACAGTATGTGATTGCATCGTTTCCTTGCAGGTATGAACGTCGCCCAAATTTACTGCTCTGTGCATGAATCCGTCCGCAATCTTGCTAATCTTTAGAAATTGTAGTCATCACTGGAATCTAGTCTACAATCTGCAAATACAAACTTGAAAAAAATGACGATCATCGAATGAGTTAATTCGTTTGATCTTTTGCTTGTTTGGAAATAAAATTTAATGGGTCCTCATGTATAGAATAATACATTTGAAAAATACATTAATAAATTCGAAAAAATATCGACATACAAGAAGTAAATAATCGTACCCAAAGAGATGTGAGTACCTTCATTAATTGTTGAGCGGCAATTTCCGATCAGATTTCGGAAACAAAACTTCTTGGCATCCTTTGAAGTAATCTGAGGTAAAGCAGTCTGAGCTGTGAAAAAAAAAAATGAATATTTTTAGCAAATGCTATTTCATTCGATTATATTAATTTTTTGATGGGTATCAATTTGATATATGATGAATTTCAAGTTCTTCAACGCCGCAGTCATTTGTTTTAAGTTTTAAGTCGCTATAAGGCACCTACTTTCAAAATCTACTTCCAAATATTATATATGATAGATGACCAAAAATTTGATCATCAATATTATTTTCGTTATTCAAACATTACGCATTTTAAAAACCAAAAACAACACGGAGAAAACGAGGCTTAAAATTCTAGAGGAATTTACTAGGAATATAGTATCTTGAGGACAGTATACTTGCTGCATTACAGTATTAATTCGAACAGTAGTACTGAGAATTGTTCTAGCCACCATAGTAAAAATACTAATACCTGGACCTTTGATCCACAGGACTTGCAAGTGTCTTTCACTATAAGTATAGTGAAAGATGTTTATTGTAAAGAATGGTACGACAGCCATGGAAACAAAACTATACGTGTCGTAAAACCTCATACATTTTCGATGTATATTCATATACTTATTGTAGAATTTACTATGCTGACATACAAAATTTGCGATTTTTAATACATTTCCACATGTTACTAAGTTCCAGTCTGACATGGAAAATAACACATGAAAGTGAAACGGAATATCGCTGTCACGCGCATTACTTTTTCCTATCCACGTAGAACTGTTTATAAATCAGTTGGAGAAAAATTGAAAGTTCTAAAAAATGCTATGCCTTTTGCAATTGGTGCCTAAATTCTTTTGACATTCTTAACATTTTTTTTATTTTTTACTATCCAAAACGAATCCGTTTTCTCCGTGAATGAATATTATTTTCGAATGCATATGGTTACGTACGGATTTTTTTTCTGCATAGGATCAGGAAAAAAATGGATAAGAAATCGAGTTAAATCATTCCTCGTTTTGTGGTGACATTTTAAAAAAAATTTTAGATAACAAAATGTTTTCAGACAATGTCAATAATGTTGAATGGTGAGAATTTTACGCGGATAATTGCTATGTTCACAATGCGGTGTGGTATCATGTCGACGTTTATCAAGAAAATGACTATGTTTTTCTATTCAAAACATAGTAACTTTTGTTCACAAGTGATGACATCGTTCCACTCCACAATTTGAACATGGTAATTTTTCGCATAAAATTATCTCCGTGATGTTGAACTCTGAAACAAAACTTCTTACTAATATGCCGCGTACAATATGAATTATCGTTTATTCTGGAGAAATATAATTGACTCACGAGCAGGAGTCTAGTAACTCGTGTTGTTCGAACAACTTGTTGCATTCGTCACAAATTTTTGTGTAATTCGAATACGTTTCCTCGGTTAAGTACGACCTGCAACATTCATTTTCAGCGCACTTGAGACTCTGTGATTTTTGCTGAATGTCTGCTAACGGGCTGGCTGAGTTACCAGAAAACATGACCAGTATTATGAACACGATGCATCCAAGAATAAGAGCTGTTTGGTGACGAAGCATTTTCTGCAATGAATTCGGAAAAATTTCGATGTCTTTCCATTGGTTCTTTCGAATTATTTTCATTTACTAAAACATTTCAACTTCCAACACTTATTCAACGATGGTTTTTTTTTATTATAATTTTGGGATTTTCTTTCCAATAAAATCGATAAAACACACAACGAAACGGAATTTCAAGACTAAGTGGGCAACTGTTCCTTAAATTGAACTAAAATTTTCACCGCAAATTTCATTGATTATATCAAAAGACTCGATAGAGTCTTGGAACAAGTACATTGAAAGCTCTGTCGTCTGCTGGCCCGAGGTTCGCCGAAACTATGTATATATCTCTGAATGAAGGTGGTGGTGGGGGTAATTTTTTTTTACTTTTTACCAAATAGCAGACCCTAGGAGTCATTAATCGATCTGAAAATTGAACTGGAGACTAATTGCGCGATGCTCTTTCGATTGAGCCTAAAACCAACACAATCCGTCAAATATTTGCCGGTTTGTTTAATCATCTGTGATAATTATTTACAACATTTTTTGCGATTACCCAGCCGCGAGAAATATAGGTTGAACTACAACTGGGAATCAGAAATTTTAGTTCAAGACCACGCAATCATTGTGTATGGGGCATTCCACGCCAAATCGACCACTTTTGAACCCGACCCCTTTTCATTTGGCAGAAACTTTTTTATCTTTTTCTACTCTACCAAAGGGGTTTTCCAGAATGTTTCCAATTTTTTTTACCTAACCGAAAAAAAGTTATTAATTTTTCAAAAAAATGGCGTTATTTCTTTTCAAAGTGACATAACTTTTTCAAAAATTGACTTGTTGGGACGTTTTTTTTCAAAATTTTTGTCTTTGATTGTATTTTTCAGAAACAAATATCAAAATATCATACAAATCCATCTTGAACGTTTTTTTCGAGAATTAAAAAAAAAAAAACGAAAATTTTTAGATGAATGCCATTTTTATTTTTTTTTTTTTATTTCCTTCATCCTTTTCCTTCAAACTTTGACATTTTCTACAAGTTCTTAAAAATTTTCAGAGTGGGATTTTTTCGCTTTCTAGTTTTTTTTTCCATTGAATTTTTTTTTTTTTTAACTAAGCTTAATTCTAATGACACCACTTTGAAAATTTTCTCGGATGTACCGAGAACCTCAAAAGTTAGAGAAAAATAATTATTATAACAATTGAAAGTGGTAGTCATTGGAAAAATTTCAATTTTTTCCAAAAAAAAATCAGAAAAAATTAAAAACAGCCCTGAATATTTTTTGTATTGTTTTTTAAACTACATTAGAAAACAAAGAAAATGAAATAAAATTTATATAAGCTATAAGCTTTTAAAAAATTTTAAGTAGGTCAATTGGGATAAAATTCATAAAAAATTTTCTCATTTTAATTCTACGCTTTTCTTTACCCAAACATACCCAAAAAACATAGGTCATCAAATAATTTTAAATACAGTAGCTCACATTCTCACTCTGGTGAGAATGTATACGTATGCACGGTCCCTATAGCGTACATGCGCGGCAAGTCGTCAGTACGTAGGTGAGTCAGATCGAATCCCCGTGTAGGCGAGAAAATTTTTCCGTCGTGATGTAAGTCGGGAATGATTGATGTAGAAGCACATGATTGAACAGTGATAAAAAAATAGTAATCAATCGAAAAAAAAAACTTTTTTGTTAAAAAAAACATTGAAATCACAGACTAGAACTGATTTTCGAATCTAGCGACTAGCCATCAGATCAGTTCTATCTAGCAGCTACACAGTTTTACTAGCTAGGGGCTCGATTTCACAATGTTACATATGCAACTAGCCACTAGGTAGCCACCCCACTGAGCTACTAGATAGTGTCTAGTGAAACTGTTCAGTCGCTAGATAACGGCAAGTTGAATTTCTACACGGATTGGTTAGGGCCGAGAAGAACATAGAAATCAGTACAAAAAAAAAAAAAGGATTAATTGACCTTTGAGTTTGTGTCAGCAAAAGTCATTGCAGCAGCACTCACAAGGGAGATTTCTTTTCACCGTTATGATGCACACTCGAACGTCATGAATTATTTACATAAGAAGGATCGAGTAATTAGAAGAAAAAAAAAACAAAAATAATAATGAACACAAAAACTTACTTAGCTATTTTTGATGAAGGAAATTAGCCTGAAAGGACTGGTGGGTTGATCCAAATTCTTACAATTCTGTTGAAACAGTGACCCTCGAACAGTTTAGAAGCTTGTTTTATACAAGAAAAATGGTGGCTGTTGGAGGGGATTGACATTCGGTAAAAATCGAAGAATTTTTGGTTCAAAACATAATAATAATCTTTCTATACATTAATGTTGAGCAAACTATATTTTTTATGGGCCACAGGTGTGCATAAATTCTTTTCCTTCCAAATAATTTCGAGAAAAATAATATGAATTATGTTTAAGTACTTTATTCAAGTACGTTTGCGAAGATATGTATGTTTTGAATTAGTGTTAGTAAGTTAGTTACAAAGGTCTTCATTAGTTGAAAAACGATCCATTTACTACGATTTCTCTTTGAAATGCTTATACGTAATCTTTGCCACAACAGGTGCGTGGTCGTATTTTTTCCATATCGTGAACACTAAGGTAGCGGGACTTATGCCAAGCTGATATAAGACTTGTGATATTGTGCGTATCTCGCACATTTTACATATACGGGGTGTCCAAAAGATCGTTGTAAAACCGGGATGAAATTATGGACGCTTTCATGTAAAATCAATGTTTCTTTGGTTCATTTGGAAAAATATTCTGTATGCTCCTAAATGAAAAGTTTTATTAAAACGAGTGAATAGCTTCTGATAATTAGCGAGAAAAGCGGCTTCAAAAATACCGTTGGAGGCAAAATAATATTAGAGTTAAATGTTTTATTGGCACATTTATCTATTCCAGACGCCTAAAACATAAAATTCGTGCTTGATAGAGTTTTATAAAAAAATATTTGCAGTATCGTCGAAACATGTGAGCCTCACAGGTGTTCTTTTAGGCGCACCGGTTACCTGTCGTATATACACACAGTTGTTTCCAGTAGCGTATTTTTATTTGTAGATGATCGTTTCAAATTCGTAACAGTGGCCTTTCGTTGAAAGTGTAAAAGTATTAGGCACCCTGCAGCTGTTCGAGCCAAACACAACGTCAAATATTTCGACTAAAAAAAATTGTTACTCAATTTAATTAACGCCATTGTGAAGCAGACAATTCTAGCTTCATTGTGCTTTTTTAAAATAATTTATGCGATTTTTTTGCCCTCGGTACGTAACTTTAAACATGGCTATTTTTCGCGTTTTTTTCACCTCAATATATCGAATGCTAGGCTCGTATCAGTTAAAATACTAACTTTTTGGTCAAGAACTCTTCAAGAGGACATCTTTAGCTTCAATGTGGTTTTTAGAAAAATACAATGCTATGTTTTTTGGCGAAGATATGTAGTTTTTGGCGTATCTCACGAACCATGAGGTTTGACATATTGTATGTCAGAAGTCAACTATTTTTTGGGTTATTTTTGATTAACCAAAAAAATTTCAGATTTTTTTTCGTATTTCTCGTCGCGAATTAACGATCGGCATACGCCCAAGTACCTCGTTTTGTTTCACATCATTACCAATACATTACCTCACTTTGGACGAATATAAATTAATTTTGAATACACGTCGATTGTGTGAAGAGGCTGCTGAAATTGGCTTACATACACGGTATCTCGAAAGTATATGTTATCGATGTTTTCGTTATGTCAATAGGGACATGCCATCATATTCGGTTTACCTTTCTTTTACTCTTTTCGGTTAAGGTGGTCTATCAGTTGAATGAGTGGGGGATTGATAACTGAAAAGTATTTCATCATATATATCAAGGACACGGTTGATATTTCGAAAAAATGGAGAGTTACACGTTGTTCTCTTTTCATTAGAGAAGATTCACTAATGAAAAGATTAAAATCGATATTTTTTTTCCGTTGATACCAGCTATTGGGTGATAACTATTGGGAACTTGTCAATAAAGTAACTCTCTCAAAACTTGAGCTTTGAACAAAAAATTCAGAGCCCCATTTTTAAAATCATGTAGTGGTCTTAGAGTTTTTGCGAAAAAAATGTAGGAAACTTGATAAAAGTAATATTCTACAAGTTATGCGCTCACCTGAAAACAGCCAAAAGACTGAAAAACGATCAACAAACGTGCGAATGGGGTTTGAAAGGAATGGTAAAGAATATTCAATCTACGCAAAAAGCAGTGAAATATATCCTGTTCAAAACCCCGTTTGCTAAATTGGAATATCTGCTTTTTTGAAAAAGTAATCGAACGTTCAATGCGGTTTGATGAATTGGCATTGGTATCAAGAGACGTGCGGTACCGGCTCGACGCAGTATTCTTGCATGATTTTTGTTAATGATGCCTGAAAGTGATTCGAAAGTAGTTGAATGGTTTCAAGTGCTTTTTTCGGAACCCAAAAAAATAGCAACCGAAAATATAGCAAATATACAAATTTAATATAAATTAAAAACATGTTCGGGATTGCCAGCAGTCTTTCTCGTTGACGCACTTACCCCAGATTTTTAGGGCGTTTTTTTTATTCATTCGGAGTTAAACTGAGGATTGAATTAGAAAAAAAATTTCAACCCCAACCTGCTCTGTGAATGTTTGTATATCAGTGAACACACTTACGGCCCGAAGCCCGAATCCCCTGTATATCTACCTTCTCTCTTCAGCGCTTGCATCTTACTCGCTTAAGGTAGAACGCTACCATATCTAAAAAAGAAGGATTTTTATGCAAATTGGTAGATACGTTCGAAATTGACTAAACTATTTGCTCGAAAAATTTCAACGGGTTTCATCGTACCGTTTCTGAGAAAATTGAATTAGTTTTTTACATTGGTTCTTATGGAAAAGGGTTAAAAACTGCAAAAAACATTGAAGAACTACCGTTGAAAAAGACACTTTTTGATAAAATTAAAACACGTACATGAATAAACTGTCAAGATCACTCTCGTTAAATTCGCAGCCATTTCACCGTACCGATTATCTGCAATCTACAAAAGAAAATTAATAAACGCAATTTGTCTCTCTCTTTCTGGTGGACACAGCTACAAGCGCGGCAACGTCGCATCGACCGACGCGCTCGCGACGCGAAGTTGGTAACGAGAGGCTTCCCATGTTTATGCATAGGAGTACCCCTCTCACCACCTGCCCCGCCGCAAAAGACGTAGCGTTCTACCTTAACCTAGTATAGTTCATCAAGCTGATTATGACTGCATTTCAAAACCTGCTGCCAGCGCTGTGAGCACTCAGCACTGCGTTCCGTAACTGCTTACAGCGTACCGCGGCAGCACATTAAAAAACTGTGACGTCACCAATTTTTTCGTCACTTTCTGCTGCGGCTGCTGCCGCAAAATAGGTGAGGCAGAAAAAGCACAATATGGAGGCCCCTCCCGAAGAAGAATTCTTACTTGTCGACTGCGATACTAATAACGAGTATAAAATTTATCTCTCCCTCAAAAACGCGAAAAAAAAACTCAAATCGGTAAGTAAAATAACTTTTTATGACGTATGATGATGTTCACGTCAAACGGTTATGAAAATGTTCAAGAAAACAATTTATACCGTAACGTAACCTCGAAATGTGTGAATGCTGTTTTACTGTTCAAAATTCAGTAAATTATTATTTGTATTATTATTTGTATTTTTTTACTCACAGCTGTCATTGTAAAATGAGCTTGAACAGAGAAGTCGATCGGAAATATATAGGTATAGAGTCAGTGTATCGTCCAGATATTACTAGTGTCACTAGACAGCGATTACGAAAAAAAACAAATTAACATAAAAAGTGCATGCGAAAAAATGCTCAATTTTTCGGCACAACGAAAAAAAAAAACAACATCAATATCTGTAATACCGTTTAAGCTACAAAAGAAAAAAAAAAAAGAAAAAATGCGTGAACTTAGATGAACCTAGAAAACGCTGTAATTTAGTTTGTATTGAAGAAACAATTTTTGAGAACAAGTAAAATCACGGTTCTTCTGGTAAAAGTGTCTTGTTCGCTTCGTAAATGTACTTGTCTCGAGCCGCTACCGCGACTCTTGATAATGACAGCTGGTTTTTCATGTGTCAATGACAACTCAGATTCCACCGTGATAAATTATGCATCGGACGAAGAACGATAACGAAGAAAAATTATTCTCAATATATTTCGCAAAAGAGAAGCAATTAATAAAGTATAATCAATTGTGTAATTTATTTTTGTGAATTCAATTGACGGTTCGAATAATGTTGAGGTTTGTTTCATAATTAAAAATAACGTTTTACAAGAAGTTATCGTGCGCCCAGCGCTCGCTTTAACCGCCTAGTTTTGCAAATAAAATGTAGGGGGGCTAAGTTCAAGCTAATTTTAATTGTTGATTTTTTAGCGATAAACTCCTTTCACAAACGTTTATTTTGTTTTTCCAATACTCTAAAACAATTAGAATTAGAAAAAAAATATGAAAAATAGATTTGAGGGGGCTAAGTTCACACCGACCTGGCATGGCATCAGCGATCTCCCTACTCATCTTTGGTAGAGGTATCGAGTTACCATTACAGCGCCGATAAAATAAAATCCTTATTTTACGGACTGTTGAGTTTGCTACGTGC
Organism: Campoplex capitator; assembly: GCA_037576405.1. Classification (NCBI taxonomy): domain Eukaryota; kingdom Metazoa; phylum Arthropoda; class Insecta; order Hymenoptera; family Ichneumonidae; genus Campoplex; species Campoplex capitator. Next base: position 11,276,536 of record JARBWI010000004.1, on the reverse strand, counting down.
ACATGTCAATAAATTAAACTCTTCACTTATCGGCTGCGGAGTTTATCACTGACGAGTTGCCATTTCGCAAGCGAAGATGATGAAAAACACGAGAATCTTACAGTTACGATTATTAGTAGCGAATGAGTTGTCTTTTTCTCAGTGGCATTGAAAATTGAACCAATAATGCGTTTTCTATTCTCGAGGAATTTTGCAACGGGGGAGACAAATCGTTACGATTTTTTTCCCATCCTTTTTTTTATTTTTTTTTTCCCATGCTAGCGACGAAATCAAGTGATTGATTTTGGAGTCATCGGAAAATTGCGGTTATTGGAGGCTATAAAATTTGAAAATTCACAGCCGAAGATCGTTGAAATCTTGCATCCGAGTTTCCTTGGATGGAGAGAATCGGTTTCCCTATTTAGGAAAAAAAGGTTTTTTCCTAAATAGGGAATATTTTCAGGTTTTTACGAGCTGATCTCATCGCTTTGACCCTACTTTTATCATCACTTGACTCTGTCCTGTATCTGCGACCCACCTCTCCTGCCCTCAGAATGTAGCCCACAACGAATCTTCACTAATGCACTACGGTAACAAACGCATTTGGCGAAAACCCGCGATCGACATGGGCGGCTATATTTTTGCTGAGTTTCAGCTGGTTTGAGCCATCGGAAACCCAGAAAACCTGCCTTCCGTTCAGTGATTAATGCGTCAGCATGGCTGAGTGGTCACCCAACCATCTAGTATCCTCGTCCAAGGCCACCAAACTTGGAAGATGGCTGAAGTCATACACCGACCGCATATCCATCACTGCGTTACACAGACCGTATTTACGTTGTTTAAAGTTCAATTGCCAGTAAAAAAGCGTTTCCAGAGGATATAGTGAAATTTTTGAAACTGCCATGTACAATCATGGATCTGTTGAACCCCGTCTGTGAAAGTTCAAACTGGCCAATTTTTTCTTTTCCAGTTAACAGCGTAATCGTCTAATCTTCTGCTGGAAAAAATCGGTGCTGTCCAACATTTGTACGACAGATGAGTTGAAAAATTCAAAGTAAACAAATTTTCAAATATTGCAGATTACGGTGAAAAAAAAATGATCCATAGTTTTCCTGTTTAAATGTAAAAATTATGTAGATTAGATAAAAATGATGAGTAAATGATCATGGGAAACATGTCAGGGAGGTAAAACAGCGTATTTTTAAATAGAAATTGAATAAGTAGACAAATGTTTACATTCATTCGTTTATTCACGCAAACAAGAATAAATTTAGCAATCCATCGTTAATAAAAGCATATGCATGAAAACAGAAACACGATTACATACACATAGTAAAAATATATGTTTATGGTACGTATACATATAAATTTGAATGAGTACGTAATAACGCGAATATGTGAATGCATATGCAATTGTAAATCATTACATTATATACGATTTATATAATATAATATTACATGATCATCGATTAGGATACAATTTTCTCAATCTATATAGATCCGTATAGATTTTAAGCTCTCTCTGGTCTTTCTACAGTCATGTTTTTTTCTCATTCTTATCGTCTTTTTTTTTTTTGTCGTAACTTATGCACAATATCCTTCCTGAAGAATATAATGTGCGAAATATAAATAAAATATGATTTAATCATAACGGACAATAATAAAAAATTACAATTCGTTAAATAAATTAAAAAAATAGGGAAGACAGGTAAATATATTGCGATACGAACTTTTTAATGTTGGGTGGCTTGCAAAATAAGTAGGTCACCCTCGCACGGTTCTCTCTCTCTCTCTCTCTCTTTCTTTTTCCTACCTTCCTCCGTATATTTTTGTACTAATTGCTAATTTTTCTGTCGTTTTTTTTTTCAACGACACAATGAAAATGTTATGCAGTTATCAAAACCACGTTTGACGTCACTGACACGTTATTTATCGTTTCGTTTCTTTCCGAGTGACGTTAGAAATGGATAGCATATCGATACAATATTTCGGGATCGAAAGCAAAGAAAGATCACTCGATTGTTTGTATTTCAAAGATTTGTGTGAGAGACTCTTGTTATAAAAAAAAAATGGAATAAAATTCGAGGCCAGCTCTTAATGCGATAAAAGAAGCCACGAATAACCGCGAAAAAAAAATAGTTTTTGTTGTATAAACGTCATGATTCATCTTGTTGTATATTACAACGAGTGAGAACAAAACGAAAAATAGAAAAGAAAGTGAACATCGAAAGAGAACGATAAAACAAAGGACATGAAATTAAAAGGAAAAAAAAAAACAGTCGTCGATGATCAATAAACCGTTCGTTAGTGGCGCAATAATCATACGTTTCCTAGATTAAAAAGACTGTATCGCAAAATACTGATTTTGGAATGTTCATATGATAATAATAAATTCTCCCATACCGCGACTCGTGATGTTGTAAACATCGTACAAAGTTGAAATCTCGCATCATCGTTTCGAGGTGAAATGTCACGCCTGCTCACTGCGCTCGTTTTAAATTTCGCGTCCAATATTTACTAGCCTAAACTTCGTTTCGCTAAGTCATCAATGCTCCAATGAAAAGCTTGGAATTACGTGTCATTTCACCTCAAGGGACGTTAAAGAATAATAAATAAATACACTTAAACGTATAAATACGAGTCGATATCCTCAGAGAAAAAGCAGCGCTTTCATCACCATTTTTTTCCATACTTTTTTTTTCATTATTCCTTATCCTCTTTTACTCCACTGATTCGCCTATATGATAACGTGAAATACACACACGCACACACACACACATGTTCACACCCAGAGACACACGCGCACGCATGCACAAGCACATATATTCGTATGCATACATGTATAATTCTATGGCTTTTTACAAAATGTGACTGAATTATTTTTTTTCATTGGTATTGAAAGGAAGTAAGGCAAGGATTAAGTCATGGGTATGCTTTAGTACGAGATCCCTTCCAGTACCGAACGAAAACTGACTCAGTCGCGTCTCATATCGAGCCACGGAAATATTCATACATACAAATACATACATATACACATAATTGTCGTCGGTTTTAATAACATTCTTAATAATACACATATTCGTAATACTCTCAATTGTTTTTTTTTTTTTTTTCTCATGTTCAGTTTATATGCTGATGATTTATACGTTCGTAAAATCAGTATCGCTATTGGTTATTTGTTTGTTTACTCAATTGTTTGTTATTTATCAAGGTAGCGCGTTGCTTGTGTACTTTCGAGTGTTTCACTGAAAACCGAATTGTGTTGGAACAGTAAAATGTTTTGTTGGACGTATTCAACAAAAAATTTTGTCCAGTTAACAAAATTTTTATCGTTTCAACAAAACTTCATTTCGGTGTAACGAAGTTTTGTAGTTATATTCGAAATTCGTTGCCTGAACGAGATTATTTCGTTGAAAACGTCCAACAAAGTATTTGAATATTTCAACAGGATTCGATTTCAAGTATTTGTGGATTTTAAGTTTATTTTTAATGGACCGCGAATTTGACGTTGAATTCGAATAAGGCCAAAATTGGCCAATTTTTTGAATGGATCATACTTCAATCGACGTTATTAGGCGAGTTAAACACGGTTATCATAGTGTGCGGATTCTTTTTAACCCAATGGATACGAAAATTTTACGTATTCGTGTATTTGTACGTAAACAATGTTTCGTTTGGGTTTGGTCCAATTTGATTTTGCTCGTTGCGTGGCGTTATTTTAGATTAATTTTTTTTGTAATCGGTTCTTTGTCGAAGTGTGATTTTTTAGTGTAAGCTCGTATGCGATAGTGTGCGTGTGAGTGTGCGTTTGTGAGTTCATCCGTATTTAATTTTTGTATTGTTTTTTGTTTTTTGTTTTTTTTTTACTTTTTTTTTTTCGTTTATTAATTATAATCGTACGTACGCACGCGCGATAACTAGCGCGTAGATATATATTTATGTCGACTAGAATTCGTAATGGGATGTATGGCCCTCGGTACCGTTCCGCTTAAGCCTTAGGACGTGCAGTCACGACGACGTTCGAGATCTACTTCTTCTTCTTCTTCTTCACCTCTTCCTCTTTCTCTTCTCTTCTTGCGTCTCTTCATTTTCATCTTTTCTTTTTTCTTCTCGTCCCTTTTTTGCCTTGATCTACAGTATTTTTCGAGTCCTATCAAAGACAATCCACAGCTCATTATTTACTTTTGTAACATCCGGTCGAGCGAAAAATTGTCGCGAATCTTCTTCATTGTTCGCTTATCCATCTTCGTTGTTTTCTTCAATTTTGGACCGTTGTAAAAAGTTATCCACTCGTTGCTTCAATGGTATATTTCGGTGCAATCGGTATTTGCCTCTTGGTACTTGAAATAAACCGTCACCCATATCAGAAAATTTATTTATCCCCCCCCCCCCCCACCCCTATCGCCCCTACCGTCTTTCTCTTATGTTCTAATATTTCTCTCGCCATTTTCCTCTCTTCTTTTCTTCTGCTCTCTCTCTCTCTCTCTCTCTTTTTCTCTCATTCTCTCGTACTGACGTCCGTTTTTATCGTTTTCATAAGTATTCCTCCGTTTCACTTTCTGCGGCCAAGGTACTCCGCCATCTCCTGGAACTTTTCTTTCTCATCCTCAAGCAGCAGCGCTTGAATGCAGCTCGTAAAGTATTTTGTGCTGAAGCAATCTTGCCTGTTGTCGGTTTCGTATTCGAACATAATCGAGAAGAAAAAAACAAGATAATAGAAAGATTAGTCTCGTTTTAATGCGAGTAGAACAAGTTGTTGGTGTTAGCATTAAAGTGTTAGTTTTTTTTTTAGGACGGACAGATGTATGATTGGATGATTGGTCCACTGTATTATAAAAAATAGTGCTTGAAAAATGTAGCGATTTGAAAAATATTCGCCGATCAATTAATATATCTGGCTCCTGGAATTAAAAAAATGTTCCACTCGTCCCGTATTTGCTCGTTGTTCCATCATTCGCGCCCATATTCGTGACGAGATAAAAAAAAAAAAAAAAACCACCATAAAATTACACTGAAAAATGTGTACTGGTGTGAAAGTTCAAAAATTTCACGACAACAAATCTTTTTTTTTCGTCGTATAAATATCTTTCAAATATAAAATAAAAATAGAGGGGAAATCAGGGAAAAATGCCCTGGATAACACGAAATGATGATGTACTCAACAACGACTGTTCCGTAACTCAATTACCTAAAACTTGTTTTTACTGACGTGATGGCGAATCTTAAAAGTTCCATAACTCAATAGAATCGAGAAAAAAAAATGAATAACGCAAGAAGAAAAAGAAGAAAACAACAATCGTGAGGATTTAATGGAATAAAGTAACAGGAAGATCGGGAAATGGTTGTTAATTGTTAAAAAAAAAAAAAAAGAATAATGTAAGGTCAAGAATAAATCATAAAATAAAAAAAAAACTACCTAAACCCCAGGATCAGCTCCGTGGAGTTGTTTAATCCACGTTTGGATCTGTTCCACCTCATCCTGCAGCAAGAGCACGTCCAGGCATCCTTTGAAGTAGTCCGACGTGAAGCAGTTCTTTCTGTAAATTTTTAACAACCAAAACTTCGTATTTCCTTCTAAACTCGTCAATCTCATTTTATATGAGGAAATATTAAGTTGTATCGCTTTCACCAATTTTGCGTTAGCTTGAAAATAAAGAATAATGCATTATAACAATATCAAGAATGAATTAATTAGTCGAACACTAAATAAAATGTAAACTATTTAATTAAAATATATAGGAAGGTATGGTCGTGTTTTGCGTCAGGACGTGAGTCAGCTCGCGGATACAACAGTTGAGGCCAGGTAATAACGGATGTACACCTGCATTCGTTCCTGTGTGGCTATAAATAGAAGAGAAATCTCAATCTGCCTCGATTTGCGCGTGCCAACGTATTTATACACGGTTTATGGCTCTGTATTAGTGTGAGCAGTCGTACGTGCGTGCAGGTGTGTGAATAACGTGGTTCGATAGTTTTACGCGTCTTGAAGCTTTATTACACATGAATATAAACGATTTTTTTTTTCTCATTTCTGTATGACTGAAATATTAGCTTTGATTCGAGTATTCAAACTGAGAGAATTGATGAAACCTATTTTTTTTTTTTTTATAATTCTTCTTGGGTTCTAATTATATGATTGGATTATCTGAAAGGGAACGAAAAATTATTTCGAACGAATTTCGAAATCAGTGAATAATAACGAAATTTTGAATGAAAGATGAATGAAAGATTTGACGGAAGATCATCAAAGATGTTGTTCGATAAATGTTGATTAAAATTCGGGGAAAATAATTTTGACTGATTTTTGTTATCTTGTTGATAACTAATAGATTTTTCAGCAAAGTTAGCAAAATCGTTTGAAATAATCTCAGGCTTGCTTACATAAAATTTAAAAAAAAACTGTACCAGTTTTGTTTATATCTACGCTGGATAAACGAGTTTGTTATAAGATACTTGTGTCTGGAATATTGAAATGTGTATCATGGATGTGGAGCAAAAGTATCGATTATTCGATTACGCTTCGATCTGTTAGTGTCTTTAATACGGTTTTTTTCCTGCCTACACGGATATTATGGATAGAGATAATGTAATTCGGAGCTTGATTATTGCTCGCTCGATCAACGATTATTCGGTGAAACAAAGTTTATTTTTATCGTGTCAAATGTATCCTGGTGAATTGGATGCGATTTATAGAGCGATGCACATCAATGAGATAAAATTCGAGATAAAGGAATAATTTACCTGCAAAGAGTGTGTAAAGTTGGCTCGCGGAACAAATTGTAGCAATCCTCGCAGATGCGATCGAGGCGCGCAAAGATGCTCTTGTCGTATATTCCTTTACATTGTAATTGCATGAAGGATCTTTTTCCCAATGGATGTCCCATGAGGACGCCAGCATCGGCGATACCGAGACACGAAGAGATTAGTAAAAGCGTGACGGACCACGCCAGTACCGAGAGTAATACGGGACACGACGAGGACGAAACGGAATTTGTCCCTGCCATTGTCGTTGTCATACATCTCGGATAAATGGACGAGTGCGTGTTTCCCGACGAGGAAATTTTTGTACGGTTCGACGTGCATCGCCTCGATATTATCGGGAACAACGATGAACAATCGCTTAACGAACTGCTTATTCTGCTTTTGCTGCAATTGCTGATTCTTTTGCTGCTGCTGATGGTGGTGGTGGTGGTGGTGGTGGTGGTGGCGATGGCGGTGCTGTTGCTACTGCTACTGTTCGACCTTAGAAGCGACGAAGTTTGCGGACGATACATCATCTGTAAATAATTTTAACGTTATTTAATAATCAATCTTATGTTTTCCCGTGAGCTTTCAAATTCTCAAAGTCTTTCGCAAGCTGCTTTATTTTTTAATCAAGATTTTTTAACATAATTCGAATTCTCCAAATTGAATTTCAAACCTCCTTTCGAGGTGATGTTTTCACCCACATTTTTCAAACAATAAGTCACAATTCGATTCTGATCGGAAGTGTCTCGTTCCACAATCAGCCAAAACATAAAAAAAAGTAACCCCCAACACCGCGAATCGCTATATTAGGAGAAAGTATAGACTCGACGAGCTTCGGGCCCGCAGACGACAGAGCTGTCAATGTACTTGTTCCGAGACTCTACCGAGTCTCTCGATGCCGGTGGCAGTTGTCGGAAAGTTTAGTAAATTTTATAATGTCTCAGGATGTTCCTTTGAATTCGGTTTAGAATTTATAGTGGCAAGAAATCGGGATAGAGCTAACAATGCCCAATATTTAAGCTAAGGCATGGGGCCTCATGCAGTTTTATTGCATCAATCGTATGTACTTTTTGTGTTGACTTTTACCGAACTGCGGTTTAATCTGGTCGTGGTATGAGTGGACACCGAATTATGTTGTTATAGGGTGTGCATAAAAAAAAGCGATATTTTTTTCCCTTGCATCCACCGAAAAAAGTTGAGGTATGGTAGAAAAAGAAGCATCCTACAAAGAGATTTCCCATAAGAATAACAAAAGAAAATAATAGTGCCTTTGAACTGCGCTACAACTCTTGAGGAAAATATCGCACAGAAATGACACTAACATATCTTTGTAGAGAATCGAATTCCCAGCAAAAAAAGTCCTTACAAGCAATACGCTCAAAATAAACGTTCAACTGTTATACCTGTTCAAAGTTGGATCGATAAAACAAAAATATTCAACAGGCTACAACACTTGAATTTTTGCATTAAATAAAAATTCATACGTTTTGTTTTTTTGTAGAGAATTGTCTACTTTCGCGAAATAACTCAACAAGATCATTGAGAAAGTAACCGTCTCACTACTAGTAAAATTTCATGCTTAATTCTCAAAAAACATCTATTTTTCTCACTTGTAAACTCCGTCGAAAATTTTTTTTTTCAACCAATTTTTTTCTGTATCGGGATTTTTTTTTGTATTCTGATTCTTGTTGTGCAAAACAATTGTACTGAAAATTAATCGAAAGTTTTATCGATAATGGGTTCTAATGTATCTGAATATTAATGCTTTTGAAAAATTTATTTATTCCACGACCTTTTATGAAGTATAGACTTTATTTTGGATCACTCGAAACTACTGTTTTTTACAGTCTACTTTTCTTTTCCAACAATCCGGTTTGCCTCATAAATTTTTTGAGGTAGATATTCCGTCGTGGCCAGATAATACAAGTTTTTTAACTTGCTTGAATTTTTTTCCAGCAACTATGAGTTGTTAATAATGTAGCCGAACATGGTGTAGGTGAACGGCTCAGTGAAAAAAAAAAAACGAAGAGTAATTGCAATACCTATTAGACAAAGTACACCGTCATCATCTGAAATATCCCAATTGTAACGAAAAAAAAAAACACTGATTGAGCTTCATGGTAAAGACAATGCAATTATTAATAACCATTGTCCTTTTTATTATTTACTGCTGTTCGTGATCATGCTTAATTCGCAATAATGAATAAATATTTTTTCAAAATTGACGATAAGATTCTGTTGAAATTTATATTCACGAGTTTATAAGTGAGAAAAATAGATATTTTTTGACAATAAAACATGAAATCTTTGGACTTATTTCGGCAAAATAAATAATTCTCTACAAAAAAAAACCTTATAAATTTTTTTCCTTTAAGCTGAAATTCAAGTGTGATAGCCTATTGAATATTTTTTCTTCATCCATCCAACTTCCAACTCTTATAACAATAGAACGGTTGTTCTGAGCATATTTTTTTGTAAATTGCAATTCGATTTTCTACGAAAATATATTAGTGACATTTCTGTGTGATTTGTTCCTAAAGAGTTGTAGCACAATGTTCAGAGACCCTATTATTTTCCTGTGTTATTCTTATGGAAAATCTTCCAATGCAATGCGCTTCGCGAAACAATTCAATTCTAAGCTCTCCTTATAGAATGCTTATTATTTTACTATAACTCAACTTTCTTTTGGTGGATGCGAGTGAAAAAAAAATATCGCCTTTTTTATGCAGTTAGAAAATTCTTTTCTAACCTACGGACCAAATTTATTTCCTTATAAGGAAATTTATTTGGTCATCGTTTTTGAGACAAGAAAACTGTTATGACTTGTTCAGGAACCGTTACTTTTGATATTCATTCGGGTTCTGGATTTATCGATATAGAAGAAAAATTGAAGAAATTAATAATAAAAAAAAACTTTGAGATAAAAATAAAAAGTACCACGATCATACGATTAATCGTTGATGATTGAAAAATTTTTATGTCTGTAAAAAAAACTTTTACCCAAAGTAATCAACAAATCGCGAGCTTTGTTCCAGCGAATAGTCATTGTAACAATGTATGAAAAACACATCGAATGTTTTATTCATTCTAGTAATTGAAAACCCATAAGTTACCTCCAACATTGAAAATACTTGAGCAATATTCTTTCCGAGAAAAAGAGTATAAGAGTACTAAAGGCGTTATTCCATCCATGCTCTCAATTACAAGTTCAGATCCACGACGAGTGGAGGATGAAAGACAAAAAAAAGTAAATAAAAGATCTGGACGAGCAAACACCGCAAAAGACCAAGAGATGTGAAGTTCAACTCTTTTAACCAGTCTTCTTTCAGCGATTCTCAATGAGGAAGAATGAATAAAACGAGAAGAAAGAAAGAGAAAGAGATGGAGAGAATAAGAAAAAAAAAAAAAAAGAAACGAACAGAGAAATGAAAAGAGAAAGAGGGCAGGGAGAACTCCGAAGGAATAGAGGGGATATTGTACTCTGTGCCGAAGTGTGTGTGTCCGTGTGTGTGCAACCTGTTACTCGTTTTAGCTGTTCTGGGATGGTGAATGGACCACACGCAGGTAGGTCCCCCACAGCTGTAAACGTCCTCAACCGACAACTTCATTAACTACTGGCCATCCGAGCAGCCTCATCCTCCACTCGTTCTTTTTATCTCATCTTTCCTTCCTTTTCGTTTACTTTTTTCTTTCTCATCATTCTGTCTCACTCTCTTCGCTTCCGTACGAGCCTCGTAGGAAATACAATAATCCAAACACTCTCCACAAGGGGCTAACATACGTATCTCGTCTCGTGTGCTTTGCTCCCACTGCACTTGGCCGTCATCTCAAATCTTTCTCTCTCTCTCTCTCTCTCTCTCTGTCTTTCTCTTTTTTTTCTACCCTTTGTTCACTCTTTTTCTGCCTCATTCTCGCTCCCTCTCTCTTTCTCTCTTCCGTCCTTTCTACTTCTTGTAACTTTTATTTTTCGGGCTGCATACATTATCGTTGCTCTTGGGTGGGATTTTATTTTTAGACATCCTTGTGCACACAGTTCTCAGAATTTTTTGCAACGCTTATATCGTCCGCTACTCGTGCCTCTTTCTCGACCCCTCGCAACATTTTTTCATCATCTTTAGACTCAGTTGTCACTTCTAGAGCATGTGTGTTTACCATTCATACACAAGACAATGGCACTATTTTCAGGATAACAAATATGATTGAATGGGAATCCAAATGTGCGAGGACTATCTCTTTCTCTCCCCCCCCCCCCCCATCTCCCTCTCGAACTTGATCCAGAGTGTTTGAATCCGCTCGATTTTATATCTACATATATATATATACATGGATATCACATGAATAGATATGTACGTGATTTCATCGTTTGAAGACGTCAGAGACCCCACCAATGTCGAAAGGACCCCCGGGCTAGTCAGGTCAGTTTCTTTAAGAAAATCAAGTCGAAGACTTGAGAGATAAAAAAAAAATTTGGCTCGTCGGGCCGTAACGATACACGCCGATGTATAGAATTGGCTCGAGGGCGATAATTTGCCCCGAGAGCGGTGATCGTTAAAATTTCGGCCACTTTTCGTCAGTCGCTTTATTCTCATCGTCTTTTTATTCATTAATACTTGTAAGCTATTCTACGTAAAATTTTTATGGCGAAAGTCTGACTTTGTCAAATAAATATATTTCTTTTCACGGTTTGATCGTAACGCACCGCTTGCCAGTTTAAATCGAATATTAAATCATTTTGAAACAATGCTATCGCATATAAATAATTCCGAGATCAGAGAGACCGAAGAGAATGGTGAAAAAAACGTTTGGAGAAAGAGAGAGAGAGAGAGAGAGAGAGAGAGAGAGAGAGAGAGAAATAGGCGGTAAAGAGAAGTAGGAAAAGAGTCGGGAAGAGGCAAGAATTAAACAAAGAAAAAGTCAATAGGGACCGGTTGCTCGACAGACCTCATGTCTTTTCCTTTGGCTCACGGTGGATACGCACAGGTGTGCAATCTGTAAACCTTTAGTAAAAAAAAAAAAAAAAAAAAAAACCACACGCTCTCGATCGTTTGAAAGTGCGTGTAATCTCACGCACATGTTGTCGATACCCACAAATATTCGTAAATACAGTCTTGTGCAAAAGTATTAGGCACCCTGCGGTTGTTTGACCCATACGAAAAGCCAAATATGTCGATAAAAAAAAATCGTTGCTGAATTTAATAAACGCCAATTCATTTTGCTTTTTTTAGATTAATATATACGATTTCTTTTGCACCCAGTAAGTAACTTTAACTCGTAAAAGTTAGTAAACTAACTGTTTGGTCGATAAATCTTAAGAGGGACATCTCTAGTTTTAATTTGGTTTTTGGAGAAATTAAATGCGATGTTTTTTGGCGAAGTTGTATATTTTTTCCTCGAAATTATCGAAAAAAGGCAGATTTCTGGTGGTTGCGTATCTCGAAAACCATGGGGTCTGAAATATTTTGTGTAAGCGATAAAAAGTTTCATTTTCTTATTTTCGTTTTTATTTTTTTGTATCATGTATGATATTGAGTCGTGATTATCAGCCAGAAATGATAATACAATAAAAATTTGAAAAAAAAATCTAAAAAGTTTTTGGCGGAATTACTTTATTATATCTTGAGTTTTGTCCATGTTGCCATGTTGCACAAATAGCAGACAACGTTACAAGTTCTAAATTTTGAATTATAACGGTTTAATTAATCGTAGAATTTGACTACGACTGCCCTGATAACGCCCCTCCGGGTCCTTATTAATATACCATATTAAAGCCTTTTAGCCAGGGCCCAGTCTGGCTGTGTTGTGAAAATCCCTTCTACAGAATCCACAGCCAAACCGTAATAGGCCCCGATTTGTTTTAGGGCTGCCCTAATAATTTTCTACACGGGTATAAGGTACTAATATTTTTCCCTTGCGCCTCGAAAAAGAAATATCGATTTTTTTTTAAACCACCCTAATGTATATATGTATATATATGGTTTGGTTTGGCTCTGATTGTATGATAATTGGTCAGCATATCTTTGTGCCACTGGCAAACACTTTTTTTGTGTGTTCCTTTATTTTTTTTTTTTTCACGTAATCGTACGTGATGCAAAACTGCATTGATCAAATCGATCATAATTAGAGGAAAAAAGTAGAGGTGAAACAAAATATCCGTTCGCTTTTGCGTAGACCAGTCTTGCAGTGCTCTCGTTATCGCGTGATGGAAGGGAGCCAGTATGAGAGAAGCAACACGAGCAAAGGAAAAAGAGAAAGAAGAAATGAGAAAGAATAGATATATGTATAGCCGGGGCGCGGCAAAGGATGATGCGTGGTATCGGTAGATAGATCGCCCGGTTCTTCCTCGCCAGGTGGTCCGGGCCATGCGCTTTGCTGGATGACTCAATCGTGAGAAGGAGTTGCTGGACGAGCTTTCCTTCCTCTTGGCCTTCCTTTCTCTCTCTCTCTCTCTCTCTCTCTTGCAAAACGCAAAGCCAAAGACAACGGCTACAAATATATATGGGTGCGAAATGGCCGTATTTTTGTGCGTAAAAATGATGGCTTGCCTCGATTGATTTTAAACTCTATTGATGATCTGATCAAAATGGACCATTGTTCAGAAAATCTCTTGGATACTTCTTTATGATACTCAAACTCTTAACGTGTACTTATGACAACATCTGCTAATATCCTTTGTCAATTTCAATAATGTCGCTTATTGTCTGCAACGTATTATCGCTACTTTGACTAGAATATTTCGGATATTTCGGCTATAAAATTTCAATTATTACTGTTGTTAAGAAAATCTTATGAATACTATCCAATGTTAATTAAACTCTCAACGTCTGTTTGCGACAACATCTGCTAATATATTTTGTCGCTTTTTGTATCGAATGTATTGTCAGCAATTCTTTGATAAATCGTCTAGAAAATACAATTATTACTGATGTTCTCATCATGCAATGCGAATATTTAATTTAGTAAGAAAACTCTGTTAATGGGAGTTGCAACTACTCTTATGTTACTCATTATTTTGATCATTTTGCCTCAAAGCACTGCTAAGGCAATGAACTGTATCTATAAATCTATCTCTCTCTCGCGCGCGTATGTACGTATATTTCGTGTGTTGAGTTTCGCGCTCGTCTCTCTGATCTGTCCAGCAAAGCGCTGGGAGGCCCTGAGGGTTGTGTGGCCCTTCCATTAGGCCTCTGGTCGCCGTTCTCTTTCCTCTCTTCAATCTCACACACTTATGTACAATACATATGCCATTTGATATGCGATATACCGCATATACCGTACGATAATTTCTGTCTCTTTCTTATTCATTATCGTTTTTATATCTCTGTCTCTCGTTTTTTTGTCTTTTTTTTCTATTTTTTTTATTATTTTCTGTTTTATTTTCGATGCTTTTCGCCTTCTCAGTTTCTCCTTATTCTCTATCTTCTTTTTGTTTCGCCTTCTCTCTCTCTCGCTCTTTTGCGTCTTCGCTTTAAAAATAGAGATGATGAAAAAAAAAATGAAATAAAAAAGATGACCGTCGTAAATCAGGCTCCAACGAGGCCGCATATGTACCTCCGCATGGATTGGTGTGTCTGTGTATGCGAGAACTTGCGCCGCGGTTCGCCTCCCGGACTTTCTTCATACCACTCAAAATCGTCTCATGTACTTGCCGCCACCTTCTATATGCCCTTTTTTTTTCAACGATTTTGATTTTCTTCTTGTCGGTTAACGTTTGTGACGTTCCACTGAAACATGCACACGCATAAGGTCGCGCACGCACCTAGCCACACGCACAATTATCCTTATTTTTTATAACGCACACTCATCGATTTGTTTCAGTATCTCGTCATACGATTTGATGCATCAAACGATTATGCATTCATTTGAACTTGATTCAGTCAGAATTTATTCGAATAAAAAGACACGAATAAAGCTGCTCTGATTGTTATAATCGTAGATCACATTTTTGCTTCGCTTTGCTTTTGCTCTACCGTGTATGCGTTAAAATAAAAATGAATGTAAAGGAGAAGCGTATGGAAAGAACGAAAACAGTTCATTTAACGAGAAGCACGGAAAGAAGAAAAATTTGTTTTTAACGCAAAACCACCGTCCGAACTCGCATGTTACAGGATTAAAGTTTTGAAAAAATCGTACACGAGTACTCTGTTCATACACGTATATCAGTTACTACTGTTTTTTTTTCTGTCTCGAGAGACTGAAGAATATTGAGAGGATAAAAAAATTAAATGGAGGAGTCAATGACGTCAATCCGGAGGAAGATAATTATATATATATGAACAATTCTATTTAACCTATGCGGACTTTACGTTATTAAATGCTAAACGATTCCAATCGAGTCTTGTACGAGAGATCTCATCGAATATACAATTTTTTGCAGACCTCGTTTATTTAAAAATACATTTTTCAGTCATTATTGCGGATCGAACGTACAAAGAAAACGCACTGAGAAAACAATTTTGTTCATCGAACAAATCCCATTTAGATGGATTCGCCTTTTTTGTTGTTGAATTAACGAAATCATTTGCCATTTCAAACAAAAATAAAGTTTAATCCATTATATTTAGTTATTGATCCATTTTGATAAATTTATTATGGAATTTAGACCGATACTAAATGCGAATGATACTTGTAGTCAATTCTATCAACGTTGAACATTTTTTTTTTCACTGATGAAGCATTAGAAATTTGTCATACATCATTAACGTCGCGGAAATATTTTGTTCAAACATTGCTACAATTACACGCGTATTACTGTGCAATCACCAAAGCTAACTTTTTGCGATCGAAACGGAACGAGAGAGAAAGAGATTTTCTTAAATAAGGTACTAATCCTTGCGCGGTGACTAAGTCATAAAAAATTTGATGCCGTTCTTCATAGATCATTGCTTGTTCTCTGCTGGAAATTTTAGGGTGGTTATCGAACAATTAAGAGAGAGAAAAAATGATTAAAAGTCGCAGGTGTCCTCCGTGACGAATACCCAGGGTGATATAAGAAAATCCGATTTCTGGTCACTAAAAATCTATGTATCTTAGTGAAAATCCGTAAAATATTTTACAAAAACCAGATTTAAGGATTTTAAACTTGTAGCAATCCAATGGTCTCTGGAAAAAGGGGATTATCGACGTAGTTTTTATGGAATATTGAATTGAAATGGAGCTTCCGGCATCGGACAGTGTTTTGACTCTTTACTCACTGAAATAACTATTATTTCAGTTTTGTAATTAGATAAAAATTGTTATAACCGATCTTCAATCGAGACAAATTTTTGTATTAAAAACTATTATTTTTACAAGCATCAAAAATTACAAGCGACAAAACGGAAAAAAGAAACTAAATCTGAAAAAATATAAAATTCATAAATTTTTTTTTAGCCTAAATTATATTTTTACCCGATTTCAGCCTGAATTAGTGAATTTTGACGCAAAATGGACACATGGGGGGCAAAACGGATACGAGTTAAATGTAAATTTTATAAAATTTTTTTTTTCGGATCCAAACCATGTTCTGACTCCTAAATTATCTTAAATTGTTGAATTCTAGGGTAAAATGCATGAAAAGTTCAAGTTTTAGATCAAAATAAACACCCAAAGTTTATTTTTTGCACGACTCAAAAAATTGGCTCAAAAACGATCTCAGGATTTGCATATTTTTTCTTTTTTACATCCAGAATAGGGCTCATCGGCCACATTTCTTACATGATATTACAGAGTTCACATGCCATTCGGAAACAGTCGATTCTAGCGTCTGAAATACGAATAATGTCATTTTTCCATTTTTTATGGCTCTGAGAGGCTGTGGCCGTTTTTCCCCAAAATTTTTTTTTTACGAAATTCGAGAAACTAGGATCGAAAATCGATTGTGGGACTCCAATATATTTCAAACATCAATTATACCCTAGTACGGTGAAGCCAAAGTTCGTTTTTTGCATGACCCAAAAACATGATCCGTGATGCTCAAGATTTGGCTCATTTTTCTTTCTTACATGCCGAGGAATGGGGGTCCAAGAGGTCGCGTTTCTTTTCTTATATTACCGAGTTGGCATTCTATTCGGAAACTGTGTCTGTTTTGCCCCAAAAATTTTTTTTTACGAAATTCGAGAAACAACGACTGGAAATCAATTTTCAAATATACTTGAAAGACCATATGCTCATCGATAAAACTTGCTTAAATCGTTAAATGTCCGTTTTGCCCCATACTCCCCTATCACCCCCAAAATCACATGATTACCTTAAGTATCCCAAAGAAGATAAATTATAAAAAAAAATTTAACGGTAAAAGAGATCATTCGGTGTAGTGAACGGCTTTGTAAGCAGTAATACCGAGGAAAGCTGAGAGAACATTCAAGAACTTCTCTATCGAGGTTATTCCTCTTCACAAAATTTTCCTCCAGACACATTAGCTTTTCTTTCTTGTTTTTCCTTGCTTCCTTCGTACCGGGACGTGTCGTCCAAGTAATTTATTATATCGTCTTAATGAGAGTCCGACAATCGCCAAAATGTTTCATTCAAGCCATAGACCGTAACAGCAAAGGTAAATATATACAACCTTTGTTGATAAAGATCAGTCGAGCAGGAATAAAAATTGCAATAGTCCATTTCTAAATAAGTTTGTCGTTCGAAGCAGGTGCGTTGGCGGGCGAATGTACTTGCAAATGTGTCGCACGTATAAATCACCGATGAATAGAGAGTCACGTGGAATTGGAAAATAATAATGAAAAAAGTAAGTTCATGAATCTGCGTTTATGTACGCATGTTTGTGGTGGCAGCACGCACGGGTGCTCGTGTGTCTTCGAACCTCTGAAAGGAAGTTCAACAGGTGCGTGTCCGGAGTGTACATACTTCAACTACACACACACACACACACGCGCACGTCTTGGCAACTCTTCAACTCTCGTCGTCGCCCTTTTTCTATCCGATCCCTTTTTTTTCCTTCTCTTCTCGAAACTCTTACTAAGAAAATTTTCACTCAATCACACGATCGCATCTATGATACAGCTACGAGGATTCGCTCGAGATTAATTCTACAAATTTGTAGTATAGACGGCATTCAGTTTTCATTGATCCAGTGTTTATTTTCATATTTATAAATAATCAAATACGCCTAATTCATTACGGAATCAAAATTAATTCATTACGGAATAAATTATAATTACAAAAAAAAAAAAAAACGAAAAAATGGAATCCTCGGTATTCGGACCAAATATCTCGCGTTCATCGTCAACGACATCGAAAGTAAAATGTACTAAAACTTCGTCAAGGTTCTTGAAATCTGACTGTTGTCCTTCCAATAGCATTTTTTATCTCCCATGAGAAACATATTTAGTACGAGTATGAAAAAAAAGAAAAAAAAATTGTATGCATGCAGTGGCTCGTCCCTCGAGATACGTCTCCTCGAGCATTGGCCGAGAAAAGGTCGTGAAATATATTTTAAACATTTGAAAAGTGAGTACTACGATAAAAATGATTTCTTTATGTATATATCGTTATACATACATAAAGTGTACACATAAACATGTATCGTATGGGCATCGATGGTCGAGCGTTCGCGGACGTTCTCGCGGTGTCAACGAACCCACCGCGATCTCTCTCTCTCTCTCTCGCTCTTTCTAGTTGTCTATACTGGTGTATGTTTCTCGCTGCAGCGCGCTGCATCGAGAGTCCGTTGGATTGCAACACCCGAGAGACTGGAACCCAACGTTGACGAGGTCGTGTCGCTTCCCGAAGCTCCCTCGCACATGGCACTATACACGAGTGCATCAGGCCTCAGAGCCTCTTTGAGTGTGGCTTAACACAATAAGCAAGGAGAAACACTCGTCAAGAGGACAAATGCAAAATAAAAAAGATTTGTGAGCTCAAGATTCAACACAGGCGCTATACTCGTTTGCCCTCGAGGCTTAAATCTTCTGCTCTTGGGTGTTATATTCGACACACAATCCTAAACGAGCATAGAGCCTCCACTGTTTTTATCCCCGCCGTAGATCCAAAAGACCGGGACACGATCAAGACTAACTTTTATCTTGGGAGAATGCCCTTCGAAAGTGCCAGAAAGAGGCAAATAGATATATGTGATGAGAGAGAGATAGAGAACGATTCATTAAGAGGATCAAAGCTCTCTACAAAACGCCTCCTCTATATATATCTTCATGTACTTTTCGTTCTCGCGCGTCTTGTCAGATCCAAGAGTTGAGTTTATTCTTGCTGAAACAGAGATCCCCTCTGTTCTCCAGATTCGATAAATGTAGGTAGGAATTAATAGTTGTTTTAGAACGTGAGATCTGCGCGAAGCAAAAGTGCAAAAAAAAAAGTGCAAAAAAAAAAAAAAAAAATCGCCGGATTGCTTTTGGATTTTATTATATTTGTCCGAAATGATGTATTACAGTAGTCTTAAATCTTTCGAAGCCTAAATAAAACATGAAAACGTACAGTGGAAATTGGATTAGCAAAATTAAGAAGTGCAATTTATGTTTACGAGTCTCGCATGAGAACAAGAGCCTAACGGCTAACGCGTTGCCCTGCCGAAAGAGAGTGACCCAAGTACTTTTAACTTCACTCGGGGAAGAAATGAAAGAAAAAAGAAAAGGATCTTGTTGTAGGTATAATGTACATGTGCGGAGCAAAGTGGCCGGCGCGCGAGGCGGCATCAGAGTCCATCGGAGGCTGACAGTGAGAGGAACACACACACACGCACGCGCGCGCGCACGCACGCACGCACGCGCACACATGTGCACACACACACAGCCAGTTCGATAAGTTTCTCTCGGTTGCGCGACTCGTTCATCGTACTGTGGCTCATGCCGCCGAGCCCGAGCCCCTGAGCCTCGATATTTCTTTCCCTCTTGCCCCCACCTTTGCTCGCGTCCTTCTTACCCCACTCCCGGACAATAGTCGAGACAGGCAGTGCGGTGGTAGGAATGAGTGTGGCTGGGGGGTTAAGGGTTCCGGCAGGCTGCAGACAGCTTGGCGTCCGCACACGGGCTGCTGCTCGCGCTGCTCGCATTACATTACGAGCAAACCAATATAGCCTTTCCCCGTCTTTAAGCAGCTCTCTCATCGAGGCTACGCTCACTCTTTTCTTTCCCTCTCTCTCCCCCTTCAACCGACCGACACCGGCATTTCAATTCGTTTCAACCTCACCTTCTCTCTCATCGTGTACAGGTAGTACACAAATGGGTGGCTTATCCGTAATTTAGCGTGCATGAAAGTAACACATAAAAATTACGAAGACGAGAAAGAGAGGGAGAAGTGAGTTTTGCGCCACTTGACTGGAGGACTACCTCATAGCGCAGGCGATTCCCTCCTTCCGTTGCTGCGTCTGCTCCTGGTGCTATAAAACGAGATAGCTAACGTCTTGTTCGGTACCACTCGTATAGTTAATCCATTTTAAAATAATCAACGATCATTCCGACGAACCGCATATACATTCAGAAGAGTCTTATTGCCGAGTCATTAACACGATCATAAAGTCACACTTTCGTATTGTCGCTCGTCTCGTCTCAATTATACTGTACGTCTGCTATGCTGCTGCTACACGCGTTTTAAACATTCTCGTATACATATCTTAACGGGGTCCTCGAATAATTCCTTGTTCCGTTAATTGTGATGCTCAGGTAGTGTTAAACTAATGGATATTGAAAACGCTATAAGTCACTAATTTAAATCGCTATAACTTTTTGTTTTTTTTTTTTTTTTTTTTTTTTTTTATTGACCATCGCTGAGAAAACTTTGGGAAGCTTTCAGTAAATTGCGCACTCTTGCTGAGATCGAGAAGAAATATGGAGGATCTGAAAATTAAGTTTGGAATTCAAAATTGTTTTTATTTTAACAGATATCAGTAGCTTTGTTTCTAGCTTATAGTTGAATCACGAACAGTCCATTCCTACATATTAATTTTTTTATCGACTACTACACTGAGAAAAGAGTTTAGTTGAATTAACCAAGGCTTCGTAGAATAGGTCGAAAGAAATATTTCGTTCATTCAAAAAATCGTTCAGTTGCACGAATTATTAATTTTATTTCACTAAACAAATATACCAATTGAATCAACCAAATGAGATTTGTTGTCGTGGATTTTGTTGGATCAACGTAAGATATTTTTCGTTTAATGAAACTGATATTTAGTATAACAGAATATTACATTGGACGTATTTCACGAAGCCATTTGGTTGATTCAACAATTCTCTTTTCTCAGTGTATTTTTTATCGAATAATAAAAAATTTTGAAAGTTTTCGAAAACAGTTGGAAAAGCAGTGGCTCGAGTGAAGAGAAGATGGAGAACGAACTCTCTTTCATAAACGTACTTGTCTCGCATCGCTACCATACGACTCTGGATTAAAGCATGTGTCAGAGTGGATTTATCTTGTTCTTAACGAAATACTTTTTGTCTGAATCTATTGACGGTCATAATTCTTTTCCTCAATTTATTTGGATTCTTCATAAAAAAAAAAGTAAGAGAAATAAAATGATGAATTTTTCGGTTTTTTTTTTTTTCATTCAAAGTATTGGTAATATTTCAAAGAAAAAGAAATAAGTAACGAAATGTAGAAGAACAAAAATTTCCTAACGTTCTTCAATCAAGAAAAATGACGCGCGATGGAATTCGTGGGACGAGGTCAAAAGTTCGAGTTTGTTGACAGTGGTCGTTGTAGAATGATGATGAGATAGTAAAACTATATTGGTAACGAATGAGTTGAGAGACGAGAAAAGAAGTAATGAAAACGCGAGCGTCGTTCGAGTCTCTGAACGATGTTTTTTTTTTTTTTCTATTTTTTTCTATTTTTTATATTTGCGTATAGCGTAAATCTGTTGGGTAGAGGTCAATACACCAAATAGCACATTGCTTTTTTTTTCTAAGGTATTTTCTTTCCATATTCAGGCATATAAATTATATAGAAATGTTAACGAGATAAACGCTCTGCGTCAAATACGTTTTCACTTCCGTTGAACGTCGCCCGAGTTACGGACAGTTGGATACCCTTTGAGAAGTTTTGCCGGCGCGTCGTTTGACTTTTTGGCTCGTTAGCGCTTTCGTTTCAACGGAACTGCTCTCATTTTGACCCCCGTGTAAAACTCGAAAATTTGCTACATTTATCTCAGCCGCATACTTATAATACCGGGCTTATTTATACAATTAAATAACCAGACCCGTCTGACTCATCGACGTGGAGTCGTTAAATTCGTAAAATAGTTTTTTTTTTTCGTGTTTTTTCGAAATTTTTCTACCAACTAGCAGAACGAAGGTATTCAAAGTAATTTTTGGTAAAAATTGACATTCGTTTCGATATTTTTCAACTTTCATTCTTCGCGGGAGTTGAAAAAATTTAAAAGCTTTTCTTCAATTCGAGGCTGATGAAAAGATGCTCCTATCAACGTCCCTTCGCCTAAGTTTATTTGAGATTCAGTTTGATTTTTCATGGACCTTGTCACAGAGATAGCGAGCAAAAGAAACTTTTATCAAACTCGGTGTAAGCGCTCGCTGCTTAACGAGTAACGAATCGTAGAAAAAAAAAATTGAAGTTTCCATGTGATAGTCGGAAGAAGTTGGTTCGTATGTTTGAGGCTGTTTCGGATGTGCTATATTTGCTAATCTCAGAATTTTCTTTTTTCTTGAAAATTTTATACGCTCCAAATATTTGTTTTGATTGTATATTTATCGAAGAAAGTATTTCACCGCTTTTTAACCATTGAGACTCATTCCACGCATTCGAAGGATCATTCTTTGGCAGATGCTAACTCTCGAAATTCTAGTTTCTAGGTCCGATTATTCAGGCTGGAGTCGCGATGAGTCAGTCGGTCAGGACTTTTCGTATTCATAGAGATGTAGACATATAGGACAACGGAGTTTCAGCTCGATTATCTCCATTCTTATTTTTTCATATACCACGTTTCGTTCTCACAATTATCAAAGTATCGTAAAAACAAAACAAAAAAAAAACGTAACGCATGATATGTCAGTATTTTTAGTGATATCACTCTCGTTGTTGATGATTATTGTTTCAAGTTTTTTTTTCGACATTGAGTGAAGAGGACGAAAAAATCGTGACGAATTTGGCGCGCATATAGAAGTTACATACATCCGGAGGAATGACGTCGATGACAAGAAAAGATTAACATTAACAAGCACCGGTATGGGGAACAGACATCACTCAGCACTTCTTTTTTTGTTTTCTGAAGAATGTATTCGCGGTTAATTTTTTTGTATTCTGTCAAATAATATTGATGTTTATCATCGGAATCGTCGCAATTCAGATACTTCGGAATGATCTAAGCCGAAAATAAAATAATTTAGTGAATATTGAGACGGAGCAATGAGGAAAAAAATGCCCAAAATACCGCAAGAAAATAAAAGTGGAGGGAAAAAAAATTGGCGAACGAACAAGAGCGAGATGAAAAAAAAAAGGCAAGAAACGATGTTGATTGACAGTTTTTCGGAGAACGTCAAAAATAAATAGTCCCGGAAGCATGAACGAGAAAACTCTGACGCGGCTTGACCGACGACTAGCACCGAAGCGAAACACGACGATAAAAGCATAAAGAAAAAAGGGAATGTTTCATTTTTTGCGTCTTTTTACGAGCGGAACAATACTGTGTTAGTTTAAAACGTTTACAACGTAGGAGTAGAGAAGAAAAGAAAGAGAAGCGAAAATGAGGATTGTCAAAGGAAGCCGAGGAGAGAAAATTGGTGGAGGGCGTGAGAGACAGTAGTTTGAAGATAGTTCAAAAATAAACTCCGAAAGAAAAGGTGGGGGAGCAATAAATAAAAAAGCGAGAAGACATTCCCGGAATGAGATTCAGGAACGGCGATAATAAGCAGACTCTTTTTTTCCTTTTCCTCCGATGCCCACCACTTCCCTTTTCTCACATTCGTTGTTTTTTTTTTTTTTTTTTTTTTTTTTCCATTGAGTAATTGATTGTTTCCAAAAATAGAACTCTGTCGAAGAATCAGGCTTACAGGCATTCGCAAAGGAGAGAAAGAAAAAAAAATACCCCCCGGGCTACCTCGAGAGACTCGTCGAGTCATCGGAGCCCCTCTATTTGCTTTCTGTTTCCATTGTATGCTTTGCTCCGGCATTCAACTCGCTCGTTACGTATTTACGTAAAGTATCGGTTTTATTTTTTTTTTTAATTTCATTATTTACGGATAGAATTATCTGCGATGAAAAATTGAGGCATCGTTTATGCTGCAACATTTTCAATGCATTAAAAACATCGAATATCTTAAAACTTTCGGTGTTCCGACTCGAACCTACCATCAACTAATATTTTATATGAGACGAATTAAAAATCGATTATTTAATTCTGCATTATTTTGCTTCTGATACATTAAAATGAATTTTAAGCTTTTTCATATTCGTTTTATCTGCATTCGATTTGCTATGAAGAAAAAGGTTTTGTTTCGTTAATTTGTTTTCATTTGAAGGGTCTCGTGCGTGTTCTCGTAGCTCTCGAGAAAAGGCCACTCTTTTGCCGAGTGTGCCACGAGAGCCACAGGTGGCTGTTTCACTTTTTCATCACTCTTGCTCTTCTATAGCCGCCACTTGGTCTGCACTTGGTGTTCTACAATTCATAAGTCAGCTCGTCTGCTTCGGAATCATTTTCGTTCGAGAATCTCATGCAATTTACTTTCTCCAGTTTTTGTCTAGACCAGCGAATCATTATTTTTCTTATTCTTTAACACCGCGAACAATTTTTCATTAAGCATTAAACTCGATTTAACTCAGTTGCGAATGATAATTTTTGCTGATTTACCAGCATAAAAAAAGATTCAGATATCAAACAGATTTAGATATCAAACATTGAACATCAATTACTGCGAAAAACGTCGAAGCGAGTAACCAAATGCATAACAAAATTATTTCGAGCTGGTTAAAAAGATCAAGGTAATCCTGAAGTGCATTACAAGCGTTGCCTTTCACTCCTCTGACGTTGAATACACAAATAAACGTTTTTAGTGATTAATTATAATCTCTACATTGAACAGGGAAAACGAATCAAAATTACTGAAGCAATTTTCTTCACTTAATATTGCCTCATTTTCTCACTCATTTGCATGTGAATTATTGTTATTCTATAATTATAATAAATTTGTTTTCAACCGATAAAGGGTAATTGGTGAATGAGAAATGAATACCCAGTAGCTATTGAGCGGAATAAAAGAGCGTTTCACTACACCTGTGACGAGCGTTTGCCATGGTATTTTTATTTCTTTGAGTTAACGACTCACGCGTCTCTCGTTGTAACCGAACGAAATCACCTTGCGCTGATAAATACACATGATCTATATTTGTGTGTGCGCGTGTGTATGTGTGTGCGTGCGTGCGTGTGTGTCGATAGAGAGGGCATAACGCACTCGAACCTTCGCGCCAATGCGATCTAACGCTACCGTATAGAAAAAAACGTATAGATCACGAATAAAGTATCCTTCGCCTCGTTCGTATTTTATCTGCTCGTTTTTTTTTTTTTTTTTTTTTTTTTCTCTATACTTTTGACGCAAGCAGATATCCTATTTCATCGACCTTGCTTCACAAATCCGTACACGAGTGTTTATTATTCAACGCTGAATGAACGAGCGTTAACGAGAGAAGTTGGATTATTTCTCAAAAATATGATTGACAAAAATTGTTACTATTTGAAAAAAATTTTTTTTAATCTGGAGGAAAAACTTACAGTGATTTCTTCCATTGTTGCAAGCATTTCATAAACTTGTTTATTTGCTTGGTAATAATGAACGAAAGCCAAAAAATCAAGGTATCCTCGAGTTTTTGTTATTCTTTTCTTTTTTTTTTTTTTTTGGAGTATCCCTCGACGAGATGGCACTGAGTGAATTCGAAGTTTATCGAGTTCTTTATGATCGCCCGGTTACTGGTGCACTATGAATCAACCGACAGGTTCACTGGCACTGATCCCCAATCTATCCTCCCACTTATTATTATTATTATTATTATTTTGTTATATATTTTGCCCAAAATTCGAACTGTTGAGATCTCCGCGACAAAACCTTTTCGATTACCTCCACACTTTTTCGGGCTCACTCCACGAGCACACGATCTTTATTCACGAACCAACGAACAATGAAAAAGAAATGGATTTGAACCGCGTGCTCGAGACGCTAGCGCAGTATCGCCGGTCCTTTGAGTCCGGCTTTTTTTTTTTTTTTTTTTTTTTTTTTTTTTTTACTTTGCTAGTCTCGTCGATATTCTTAGCTTGGATTATGGCGATTGGATTTTTTCATCAAGATGAAAAATCGTTTCGCTTTCAAGGGTTTTTTCAGACTTTAGAAAATTCCGAATATATATATATATATATATTATATATACATGTATATATATTTATATATGTATAACAATTCCGTAAGTTTGTGGATTAACTGTGGGTTGAGAGATGCGACTCTCTTGGTGGTTCGAGCTAACATTAACTAGCGCGGACTGCAGTCGCTTATAATATGGCCGAGGCGCGAACCAATCGGGTTTCGCGGCTCCTGCGAGACTTTTCCCCTCCCTCCCGCCTCCTTGGGCTGCTGTACCCCCTCTTCATCCCGCAGCCTGGACGATCGCCGGCTAAGACCCCCCGCGTGTTATTCCCGATCGTCGCGCCTGCTTCTTTAAACCTCCCCCCCGCCCCTTCTATCGCCCTCTTTTTCGCCCTTTGCCCCCTTCTCGGATTCTCTCGGTCTCTCCCCCTACTCTTTCCAGAGTTTTCTGCCCCCCCCCCCTCTCTCTCTCTCTCTCTCTCCTCCGCCTCCTACTTCTTTTTCTTCTTCTTCTTGTTTCGTGATTTTCTTTCTCTTGTTTCCTTCATTCTCTTTTATTTTTCTCTTATATTTGTGCTCTCTTTTCATCCTTCTTCTTCTCCGATTTTACAACAAACTCGTGTGTGTTACGCGACACCTTTCATACAAAACAATGTTTCATACTCTTATTTGAATGGCACAGGTGGTGCCATTTATCGTATCTGATTGCTGATTCTTTACCTTATCGGGAACTTTGAAGGAGATGAATTTGGATTTTTTTTTTTTTTTTTTTTTTTTTAGAGAAGCGAAGTGGAGAAGGATGCTGCTGGAAATTGGGACCGATCTTCTTGGGACCAAACACGGTCTTACAAAGTTTCTTATCGATCATTTTCAGCTTATTTAGTGCGATGATTGAAAGATTCGGATTGACAGTTTTTGGAGTATTTATAGCGACGTTAAAATCAAATTTTGTATGGTAGTTATTGAGGTTTCACTCGATTAAAAAAACAAAAAAAAAGATCTTCGAATTATTCAGCTTTTTGAAATAACGATTGCCGCGATCTAATTGTGACAAATTTTTCTTGTTTGTTGGAAGCGATTTTCACTTATTATTTGTTTTTGATGAAAAATATAATCTAATAAATCGATATTGAATAGAATCTCGAGGTAAACAGTTAGCGGCTTTTATTCTCATGAGGAGTGCAAAAATTCTTGAGACTTCGAGCCCGACGCCATGTGGCGCTCCATATAATCGTTCGATATATTTGTGTGCGCAACCGAGGCTTTCGTTGCATCAACCGCAAGAGTTTAAGGACGTTGGCGTGCGAGTTCCAGCGAAGAACAGCCAGAGATACAGTTCGCGAAGAAGGGGAGACGCATGAATTGGATGAGGTTCGGGCCACTTACGCGGACTGACAGATACCTCTTTAGTGCAACATATTTTACATTTTTTTTTTTTTTTCATCTCGAAGTTTCCAAAAAGTCAATTTTTAGGAAGATCATGTGATTTTTCGTGTCTAAAAATCCATTCGATAAGTGCATTCGGCAGGCGATGTACGTTAATCGATGCAATGATGATAAAGCTATTATTCTGAGTTTCGAATCGTCAATTATTCTGAAAAGTTCATCGACTATTATTCGTTAATATTCTTTATTTTCATTTTCAAAAAAAAAAAAAATAGGAAAACTTGGAATAAGTATGTTTCGTGATCGGTTAAAAAATAACGCGAGTTTGCACAGTTTTTCGGAGCTTGATTTCTCTTTTCGTTTCCCCTGCATAAAATTTATTCCTCGATTACGTTTTTTCAAAGAATATCTGTTCCATATTTCGACTGAATGAATCCGATGGGCAGGGTGTCTCGGATAGATTTTTGTCTTTCAAAGTGGGAGACCAAGTTGCTCGAAAAGCTATATACCGATGAGAATGAAGTGCTGCGAACAGTCATCATATATCCTGTGGAAAAGAACTTTTTCCACAGATTGAATACGTCTTTTCCGTGATTATTAACAAAGTGCATTTAACTCTAATCTTCTTCGTTGCGTACTCTCAAAGCCGGAGCAAACGTATAATTAACTCAAGGCTTCGTATTGAATTTCCGTTCGTCATCATCGTCGGAATCGTCATATCGTCATGTCTTCGACCAAAGTTTCTCATTAAATTTGTTCTCTCGATTAGTTTATTCACGCGTTAATTCACTTTGAGCTGCTATTTTATCATATTTGCAAACGCACAGGTACGTAAATAGTTTTGTGTAAGTTCAAATAACTGACATCTCGTATTTTTTATAAATTCATGTAAAACTGGAAGTACATCCTGATTGCATTGATCGATTAATTTACTGATTGAATTGAAAAAAAAACAGTGGGTATTCATCTTCCTGAAACTTGATCCAATTTAACGTACAAAACTTTATCTCAGAATGACAGTGATTCGGGACACCTCACGAAGCTCGCGGCCCAAATTCATAGCCTCTGGCTGAGATGACTCAAAGTTACGTTACTCCATTTGAACAGTGTGCAGTTTGTGCATGCACTTTTTGCTCATTTTATGATAATATGACAGTAAAAAATAGATGGTAATCCTGCGACTGATCTACGACATTCATTTTCCATTCGTACGTAATACGTACGATCATTGTCATATGCTGCTCATGACCATTGAATTTTCTAGAGGCAGTTCATCACTTTTGCGTCACATACTTTGCTTCTCGATGTGAAACGAGAAAAAGAGAGAGAGAGAAAAAAAATATAACGAAGAAGCACGAATCAATTAAGTGCAATTATTCGTTGGTCTCGGTTACAATTAAACGTTATAAATACATATATAACAGCAGTACTGACCACGCTGAATGAATTCTTTGACATTTCAGATGTAAAAGCGAAATGAACGAAAAAGCATTTCGCGATAGACTTGAATTATCACTATTTTTTTACGTTACTACAAAATCATCATTTCCCTCAGGTTTATGTCGTTCAAAATATTCGCTCAAAAATTTCCTCGTGTAGAATGTTTAGGTTCGGTTGTCGGACACTGAGAATAGAGTATAGTTGAATTCGCCAAGACTTCGCATAGAACACGTCGAATGAAATATTTCGGTATTTCAAAAAGCCATTCAACTGGACGAATTATTTTCAAGAGTCGCGGTAGCGACAAGTACATTACGAACACTTTTACCATAGAAGAACCGTGATTCTACTTGTTCCCAAAAATTGGTTCTTCAATATAAACTAAATTGAAGCCTTTCAAAGGTTCATCTAAATTCACGTATTTTTAATTTTTTTTTTCTCTTTCGATCGCGACTAATTGGAACCTTGTAGCTTAAATAGTATTAAAGATATTAATGTTGTTTTTTTTTTTTCGTTGTGCCGAAAAATTGAGCATTTTTTCGCACAAATTTTTGATGTTCATTTGTTTTTTTTTTTTTTCGTAATCTTTGTCCAGTGCTACCAGTAACAACTGTACTGAGAATTAATTGAAAGATTTACCGATGATGGGTTTTAATGTAATTGACTGTAAATGCTTTTGAAAGTTTTTACGTATTTCACGACTTTTTGTGAAATTTATAATCGATATTTGATCATCACCCGAAACTACTGTTTGCAGTTTTATTATCCTAAACAAGTTACGTATTGAATAAACTAAAAGAATTTTGTTGAATTGATCCAAGATATGTTTCATTTAATGGAATAACTGTTTAATGGAACTGAATATCACATTCGACCAATTTCACGAAGCCATTTGGTTGACTCGACTATTCTTCTTTTTTAGTGGAGGATCGAATATTCATTTGAAAATAAAATAGAGTCCCTTTGAACAGTTAACATTATAATTATGATTGTTACTGTTTATGTCATGATTATTTAGTTGACTTACTAAGCCGTACAAAAGAAATGAGGACCCACTTTTCTATTTAAAAAAAAAAAAAAAAAAAAAACAGAGCCGGTGTCGTTCTTATCCGCGTTTTCCATGATTTCTCCCACTTTTTCCGGTATTACCAGCCGACGAGTCGAGAGATCACGCGAAACTTGCACATCGTACGATATCCTAACGGTACGGACTCGTTTTTCTCAAGAATGCTGATAGAAATCAATTTTGTTCTTTTTTTTTTTTTTTTTTTTTTCATTCACGATTATGTGCCACAATTGCGAAAGAATCGAGACTCGAGACTTAGCAGATGACTTTCACGGACTACGCGATCGTCGTTTTCTATCTTTGCGCATCCTCATCGTCCAATACATTTTCGTTCTATTTAAAATTATTAACAAACGCGACTTTTCCCGAGAACTCTCGTAATCGAATACACTTCGAGCCCTTTAGAAGCTATAAATTCATTCGATTTCAACCGCGTTTTAATAATCATATACTTCGCCGGAGTCACGCCTCAGGAATGACGCAATTTTTTACTCCATACGAGAAACGTCGAAAGAGTTGAATCTTGGAATGAAACCGCGTGATATAAACCGAATCGTTGAATCACTTTCGCATTCACAAAATCAAATGCACCCGCTCTCATAATGGCATTTGAAAAAACAATCAACTGCACGAGATTTTGCGACAAATTTTTCATTAGCTGGAAATCAAGAAGACTCTGTCCGAGGTTTTTTATAACATCGATACATAATTTCTTGACTGGGGAAAAAACCGAGTCGATAATTATCGGATTTCTCGGCAAGCGAACAACATTGCATCGTTATAATTGATTGCACGTTTCATTCGAATTATACGTGACATAGCATTATTGGAGATGATCCATGAGAAATTAGATGATTCTATGAGTCCAGTCACTTTCTTCTCGGAAAAATGTTCTTCGGTACGATTCCTGTTTATTTCTGATAGAAAACTTCATCTTAAAATCCTGCACCCATACGCATTGGTCCGCGTTCCCCGCAAATCGATCAGAAATTCTACACTTCCACCGCGTTTTTTTGAAGACATAAGAGACCGACCGTTGAAAAGGCGCTCCATTCAAGATAATGGTATAAAAATCCTGGGTTATATCGTGCATGTTTTTAGCGAATTTTTCGATCGCGCAGGTCGCTCATCATGAGAGTTTGGAAGAGTTTAGGAGATTCGATCACTCGGTTTTATCTCCATAACTGTCTAGAAATCTAAACGAGTTTACAAAAGACATGAAAATTCGTAAAAAAAAAACAAAAAAACGTTGATTGAAATTTCAATAAAAGGCTACAGTCACAAATCACTCTGGAAATATCGCAGGTGATTATGTAGGCAAGAGCTGGTGTTCGTTGGGGAGAAAGATTACCCAAAGACTATGAGAGTATTTTAATTACGAAGGCTCACCTTATTTCCGTGGATGGTGGTTGATTCCAGTGGGGCGAGAGGGAGAGATAAAAGCGTGTGCGTTATGAGCACGAGATACACAGTCGCTCGTGAAAATACGGCGGATTGCAGTGTAGTCCTTTTTTCGCTGTTGAAACAGAGAAAGAGAGGGAAAAAAACGAACAGAGGGGAAAAAAACTAAGAGAGGAGGAGAGAGAGAGAGAGAAAGAGAGAGAGAGAGAGCGAGAAAGGTGGAGGGACAGTGAAAAGGGGAAGAGATTTGAATTCAGTTCCCACGTTCTCTCTTCTTCTGATGGCGGCGAGAGCGGGTGGCCAGAGCACATATAAACGTGGTCGTGCTCGCGGGCAAACGTGTAACGTCTCAGCAAAAAAGAGAAAAAATCTTTTCTATATATATTTATATATATAGTGTCCATATATGCATACAGGGTGTCCGATTTTGATGTTCCCGTGCTGAAATTACGCGAAGTATGGACCAATTTTGAAACGAATGTTTCTCCAACAGGCACTAAACCATTTCGGTGAAGAAATAATGCGCATATGATTATCATCCGGGTTCGAAAATGTCTCTGAAATAGCAAATCGATCTTTCGATTTATTCAAACCCGAGTTATTCATGGTCAACTTCTCGAGATAATTCAGCATCGCCTTTTCTTTGCCGAGTTCAACAATGTAAATCATTTCATTGAAGTTTAGAAACGTCAAATCAACATGAGATTGTAGCAATGATGCTGAACATCCGCAACTATCTTTGCTTTGATCGAAGTTAAGAAATTCTGACTATTTTACAGCATCGAACGATCGATAATTGAATAAGATGACAATATAAGAAAATAGACATTAATAAATGAGCTTCAAACAGATGTGAATTATTCTTTGAAAAACAGTTTTAAACTCCGGTCATTGATAACGAGTATATCGATGAGTTTCATTCGAAATAAAATCCTTGCAAGGCACGAGATTTTTTTTGCTCCATAGTTTTTACTTTTTTTAATTTTGTTTTTTTTTTGTTATAAATCCGGAGAATTATTTGAGAGGAAAGATTGAAAAAGGACACCCTGTATACGAGCTCGCATTCTTCTTTCACTTTTAGCGCACGAGGCGATCGAGTTCGATGATTCGCGCACTCGCAATTTAACATTGCCGCCCGATATACATATCTACCTCAACGTACATATACTTATGTGTATATTTATATGAAAATTCTTGCACAAATATAAGTACATATATATATATATACATGTTCAACACACTTACAGCACTTGCAGGGGCCCTTTAATCCACAATTAACTTGAGAGAGTCCTAAAGAGAAAAAGCGGCGTCGTTCGCTCAGCCGATTTCACTCTCGTGACCGACGTTGTTACGAAAATTCATAAATTCATTGAGTTCATGAGGGATTGGCTCCATCGCAAAAAATAAATGAGTTTAATAAAAATCCTTCCGAAAGTCACCTCAAATATCGTCGATCACTCGACGATTGAGATTTATCATTTTTTTTTAAATTTTATTCACTCGCAGATTTTGTTCGATCTTTTCATACGATCACAGCACGATGGTAAAATCTCAAACGAATTTTTTACGCCCTGTTTGAAGAATTATATTCAATAAAATATGTAAATAAAATATACATTTCTATATATAAATACAATTTTTATCTCATTGATATATGTGTATATGGGGCATTCCATGCCAAATCAGCCACTTCAGAACCTTACAGTTTTTGAATTGGCTCAAATTTTTTTATAATGTTCTATGTATTGAATGAGCCTTTCTTGATTTTTTTCAAATTTTTCCCTCGATTGCCTAACGAGATATATTTTTTCCAAAAATTCGATGATTTTTTTTTCAAAAGCTCACAACTCTTCGAAAAATGGACGGAATCGAACTTTTTTTTTTCAAAATTTTGGTTTTTTATTGTACTTTTTGAGTGTGATAACGAAAAAATTATAGTTGAATTTTTTCTCTATTTTTATTCAGGTTGAAGAACAAAATCGACGATTTCAAGATGATTACATATTTTGATTTTTTTCAAAAAATTTTCAAAAAAACTTGGACAAAATTGAAGATTTTTAAGACCAGTTACATCGTGGGCACGCTATATCTTCGATTCGATTTCGTATTTCAAAATTTTTTTTTTCGTTTTTTCAGTAAATTAAAATCAAATTCAACAGTCACACAATCCACAATGCTGTTTTCCTAACACTAGAAATTTTCTCCCATCATTAGATTGTGAATCGCATTCGTTTTTTTTTTTACTAATTTCTTCTTAGTAATGAAAAATTACGCAATGAATGAAGGAGTGAATCAGTTCTCTATACATATTGTTCCTATTCAATGAGAAATAAATTTATTCTTTTGATGGTTAACAATTTGTGCACTCTGAATTCTGTTTAAAAAGAATAATCTTCCATAATGGGTGGTACCATCTTTATTGGGATCATACTGTGGATTCTCTCAGTACCTTTGATTGTAGTCGTACGTTTAAATCGATTGATTAGTTCTGTCTCAGCAACACCGTAGTCTTCCACTGAAAAAAATTAACCGCTATATTAGGGAGGTTTAGGGGTCTACATGCCCATTCGTATAGAACAGATGGTGTTATTATTTGTTTAGTGATCAGCAATTGGACGCTCCTCGTGCAACAATCTTCTTTACTGTTCCTCTGATATCATCAAAAATGACCGTGTTGCTGAGACAAAACTAATGGATCGACCGTAGTGGTTTGGTACGTCGATCGACGTACGACTACAACGAAAAGTATGGAGAGAATACCTTGATTGTGAAAGATTATTCTTTTCCAAAAGTATTCAGAGTGCACAAATTGTTTAAACGCCAAAAAAATTTATTCATTTCTCATTGAAAACGAACAATATGTATGGAGTACTGATCTACTTTTTCATTCATGGCGGAATTTTTCATTTCCAAGAAGAAATTAGTAAAAAAAAAAAAAAAAAAAAAAAAACGAATGCGATCCACAATCTAATGATGGGAGAAAATTTCTAGTGTTAGGAAAACAGCATTGTGGATTGTGTGACTGTTGAATTTGATTTTAATTTACTGAAAAAACGAAAAAAAAAATTTTGAAATACGAAATCGAATCGAAGATATAGCGTGCCCACGATGTAACTGGTCTTAAAAATCTTCAATTTTGTCCAAGTTTTTTTGAAAATTTTTTGAAAAAAATCAAAATATGTAATCATCTTGAAATCGTCGATTTTGTTCTTCAACCTGAATAAAAATAGAGAAAAAATTCAACTATAATTTTTTCGTTATCACACTCAAAAAGTACAATAAAAAACCAAAATTTTGAAAAAAAAAAAGTTCGATTCCGTCCATTTTTCGAAGAGTTGTGAGCTTTTGAAAAAAAAATCATCGAATTTTTGGAAAAAATATATCTCGTTAGGCAATCGAGGGAAAAATTTGAAAAAAATCAAGAAAGGCTCATTCAATACATAGAACATTATAAAAAAATTTGAGCTAATTTAAAAACTGTAAGGTTCTGAAGTGGCTGATTTGGCATGGAATGCCCCATATATATATATATATATATATTTTATGTACACATATTACAAGGTAATATATATGATAAAGTAATAGCGGAGGCGCGGTTCTCTGGACGAATCATCGAGTCGAGTAGGTCTGTCTGGGTCTGGCCGGACCATGCGACTCTGAAGCGTGAAAGAGATCGAGAGAAAGAGGAGTGCTCATATAAAATAGTCGATCTCTCTCATGTCAGAGATGAGCACACAGGACAAAAGCCCCCGTTGAAGAACTCTTTGATATCGGGGACTCTTCTCGATGCATATGTATGTGTGTGTGTGTGTGTGTGTGCGCGCGCGTGTGTATGTGTGCGTAAATACACATGTAGGCTATGATACCGAGTATACATGATACACCCGCGTTTTATCGTATAGCACATCACGAGCAAGCAAACGCGCGGGCGCGCGCGTCCCGTTGATGACTTTAATGTCTGTATCCGTGCCAGTCGTGCTGGCAGTTATGCCAGCGTGCCGGTCCGTCCAGTCGATTTTCTCACGCTTCGATATCCGTTCGGTTTTACGCTCCACAACTTGGCTCGAAGGGAAAGAAAAAAAAAAAGGTAAAAAAAAAAAAAACAAAAAATGATAACGCACGAATCGATGGTTCAATGAGAGACAAAAATTACTGGTCAAATATTGCAAAACGAAGAGTGCATTAGAAAAACAATTATTCCATTCGGAATAGCCGGAGAGTAAGAGATATACGAAGATAGGCGAGAGAGAGGTTGGAAAAAAACAATGAAAATAGTACCGATTTTTAGCGATTTTTTTTTTTTTTTTTTTTTTTTAACTTGATTCCTGACAGCCTTCGGCATTACCGATCTACACCGCGCATTCACCGCACCATTTTGCCATAGAATTTTCTAATCCTGCTCGCGTAAACGCGTGAATTATCGAGTTCAAGGATTTTTGTCACGCGACAGGAAGTTGGCTCGCTCCTCCCTTTTTCCTACCCCCGGATGCCCTCAATTTTCCGATTCTAGCTTTCCAAGTATAATTCTCCCGATGCGGCGAAACTTTTGTTTTTAATATTATTTACTTTTATGAGTAACAATCCTGAGATTATCAGAAGAGTGACATATTGGAGCGACGTATAGCACACTTCGATCGAGAAACAACAGGAATAAAAGTTTCACGCGTCACGCAACGCGTCAGAGCACACTGTCCGTGGGCTCTCTCGATGCTCCAGACGCAATGGTACCTCTCCTCTTTGTGTACACGCACACAGACACTCCAAACGCACACACACACACCCACGCACACATGTCACATTTATCCTTTTACACGAATGGCAGTATATATTTGTATACATGCATACCCATTAATGCACATACATATTCACCCAAGGCTTATGTGCATACATCTGTATAGACGTGCATCTAAATGTATAGGTGATAGCTTTAGAGGAGGAGGAGGAGGAGGAGGAGAGGAGGTGATAGCTTTATAGGGCCTCTTCGGTCATATGTCAGTCACAGCATTCGCTGAGGCACACCGTTCTCTCTAAAGTTACCCATACATACTTACCATGGAAACGAACGATACTACGGTTATTGGCGCAACCGAGTGCATATGAAAATCACATCGCATCGATTCCCTTAAGGAGTTTCGATGCAGGTGATATGACAATGTTGCCGTGCTAAATCATGTTAAAAACACAAAAAATTTCAAAAAGTTAAGAATTTTATAAAATTTGGTCAACATATACATACTTAGTGCCAAATTTGACAATACAAATTTTTTCAAATTTTCCTTCTACACAGTTATCGAGTAATTGAAGATAAAGTTCACGTGTATATGCATAGCCTTTCCATATATATAGGTATACACTTCGGGCATAAGAAATCTGCTTTAATGCGTAATTACTCGATAACTGGGTAGAAGAAAATTTTGAAAAACTTGTGTTTTCGTACTTGATGTTTAAGAACATTATCACCAAATTTCATTAATTTCTTAACATTTTGCCTTTTGTGCCGAAACTCCTTAATTGACTTTCTGCTCTCAAATTACAAAAAAAAAAAAAAAAAAACGAAAGTTCCATTTGAATAATGTTTTGTGGACAAATTTTATTGATTCTTGTGGCAATCTTGTTGTTATTGTTTTTTTTTGTGGGGAATATTGATCAATTCGAATGCATGTTATCGATGAAATTGAGTTGATGTGTGCATTATTTCGTAATCATATTTTAATGGCTCGGAAAAATTGGATTTGAACGTACTTCGAAAATTCAGGGTATTCAACATTTTCGTGTCACTCGACTGTTGACTTAATTTCATTCGTTACAAGATTACCGACTATTGTATAGCCGCTATTCTATTAACCCTATAGAGCTCAGATCCGCGGTTGATTTCGACCCCAGTTCAATGCCAAAAAGATGAGGGTTTTGTCGAACTTTTGAATTGTTCAGTTGTTGAATGCATTTTTCGTCAATTCGTTTTTTTTTTTTCACGAAATTAAATTTATCGTACATCATTATATTCGTTATTTAAAAACGAAGATATTCTGATGTTGAAGAGTCTATTTGTCACTGAAAAACTAATTTTACGGCCAAAAATACAATGTGGTCAAAACCAATCCCGATTATGCGTCAGAAGGTAAAAAAATAGGTCATGAATTATACCAACTTCAACGACACGTTCAAGCGATGTTCGCATCTCCGATTTGTAATAAGATTGATATGGTTATTTGTTCCTGATAAAAATTTTAGCGTCGTCGCATTAGTATGTGAGTTGAGATGAATTTGGCGGTAAAGAAAAAAGTTCAAGCAGTTTTGAAAGTGGTAAAGAAATGTACAGTCGCATTAAAATTCACAAAAGTGAATTTGAATATTATCGAATTATACTATGATAGAATTTTTGGTAAATGAAAACGATTTTAAAACTGCTGTTCATAAGCAATAATTTATTGCTGATAAATCGCGTTGAAATTTCAACGTGAATAATAAAAAAGATGGGAATACCGAAGAGTTTGAAAAATTTGAAATATCCTCGGTATTTGTAAAATTTAACAAAGAAATTTCACTTAATTAGATCGAGGACTTGAGGACGCGAGTTCTTGTCTCGTGAGTTGATAGAATAAACCTCCTATGTATATATACACGATACACAAAATACAGACTCTTCGTCCGCTAATTTCCTTTTGCGCGCGAGCGATGAGGCTATAAATAAACTCGCGAGAGTCCACATTGCAGCCTCCCTGAGAACGGAAAGTAGCTCGCCTTCGGGCTGTTCCGTAACGAATTCTCGGGATCGCTCAGTATGTCCGCGGTGTTCTCACATCTCTCAGTCGCTTATACTCACTCACACGTATGATACAATCAAACATAAACAGGCGTATACACACTCACATACACATCTCAGTTTTCATGGCACAAAAATGAGATTTAGTAACAAAAAACGTCTATTCTCAGCTTATATATCTCCATTTGGCGCTAAATGAAATGGAAACAATTTTGTAACTTCGAAGAAAGGCAATTTTTTTTTTTTTTTTTTTTTTCTTTGCAAAAGTTCTAACTATTTATCACCTGTAGCTGCGGAAAAATATGCAAAAAGTGGCAGCGAATACTTGCAGAGAAATTATAATGTTCTCAAACGAAAACACATTGAGAAGTAAATTGTTTGGAGAAAAGTCGAATGGATACAAAAAAAAAAAAAAAAATGACTAAAATTGAAGAAATAAGTACGGTGTACCATTTTTTATCGTAGAAAGACTTGGAAAAATCGTATTGCTCAAAAATGGTCACAGGTTCTGCTCGATATTTTCGCGAGAAATGCGTCTCACTTATAAAAAGCAATTCGGTCCGCTTTTACGATTCAAAGCCATGAACTCTTCTCGTAAGAAACAATTTGTTTATTTTTCTATGCAGCAAATAAACAAAAATACGTGTTCCAACATTTTTCGTCTTAGAAAATCGTCCGATTCTCACAGCTAATTTGGAGTAATCTTTTGAAACTTGAAGTGCTCGGTGGTATCCACTGGCTGGAGCTCACTGACTTTCTCTACTGGTGAGAAAAACATTGAGTGAATCTCTAGAATCACCGCGTTATGTGAAAAAAAAAAAAAATCAGAGATTTTTTGTGCTACGATGACTGAAAAAATTTTATGCACTTCCAATGTCACGTCGAAGACGAATGTTTCGCTTCGATTTCTTTTTTCAACATAAACACACAAAAATGACGCGCCTCTCGATCAATGGTCGAGATTTTTTTTCAAATTCATTCGAACGATCGAAAAGTGCTGCACAGGCTGACATGTAATGTCTTATATGTATGAAAGAACTATATGAAAAGGAGTGACGAAAGTTCTAATTTTAAATTCTGGGTGGCATCTTTGAGGTCAACCACTCAAGATTATTGCGAGTAAGTGAGATAAATGATTAAAGTTGATATATATGAAGAAAGAACTAATGAAATCATAATTTTTTATATACGTTTGTATTGTAGCATATAAAAATTTTTACGTAAATATATGATTTTTAAGCAAAATATGATTTCATTGTTAATTTTTTGTCATGTATTATAGAAATATAATAATTAATAATATATTTGGAACGAGAGTATAAAAATACTTGTAATAATTCGTTATACGATGTAGAATAACCAAATGTATAAATCACTGCGAGTTACCTCAGAATATATCTAAGTCCTGAAAGCGGAGTAAACCGCTTTCGTGAACCAACAATTCAGGACTTCAGGACACGTTTGTATACGTGTCACATGACACTTCACTTGACTTGTCACTTTAACTGCACCCGGAAAATTCGCCATTAAAATATTTTTCAATCAACCGTTCTCGAGTTGTGTTAAATATAGTATATTTAATTTTTTTTTTCCCCATTTTTTTCATCCATTATACTAATCTTCTTTGTCATTTCCAAAGACCTCTGCAACGTGAATAATCCGGTGAACAAAATACATTTCATTGTTTTTAAATCGAATTTCAGTTGAGTCGATGTCTACGCTGTTGCCAAGGAGTGAAATCATTTGAATTTAATTAGCAACACTATGTTAAGGAGGTTGGCTACACACAACAATGTTGCCATGTTAAAAGCATAGGAAAATTCGAAATGATTAGAATTTAATGAAATTTGGCGAGCATATTCTTTTGGATTAAATATGAATATACAACATTTTTTAAGATTTTTCTTCTACATAGTTTTCGAGTAATTTAACACTAGAGTTTACATCCTTAAGCATAGGATTCTGATATATAAAGGTATATTTTTTGCATATTGTAAACTCCAATTATTCGACAACTATGTAGACGAAAAATTTGAAAAAAATTGTGTCATTGCATTTGATGTTAAAGAATGTTATCACTAAATTTTATTAAGTTCTTATCATATTGTCGTATGTAGCCACCCTCCTTAATTCGACTCAAAATGAAGTGTTATCCTGACGTTATAATAATATCAGACGCTTGAACTCAAAGTTACTCCCGACTCAAAAGTTTGATTTTCAATATAGAAATGTAATATTAAAAAGATTTTTAATTAGATTATTTATTTTGACCGATGTCGGGGATCCAAGATGGATGGACCATGGAAAATTGACGCAGGAAATTATACTTCGAGGACAAATGAATTAGTCGTTTTGATCACGAGGTGTACCTAATGGAGATTGTCCATCAGAAATTCTAGGCAGGCATTAACCGTGAGCTTTCGGTCACGTGTATATAATAATCGTCGAAACGACGTTCTCCTCCGACGTTTCGTATCTCTACTTGTACGCGTCTACGCGTGTGTTGATGTATATGTACGCGTGGATTCGCGACTTTATCGCCTCCTCACCATGATCATCAGTAAAATCTCCTCTCACATCAAACTCGAACCAGTTTACTCTGGATTTCATTTAGAGAATTCAATCTGTTCGCTTTTTTCGGAAAGGTGTCCTCGGCGACAGAAACGCTTTTTGTTATTAACCCTTTTTCTGTGTCGTTCAAAAGTGCTAAACGCGTCAACGAAAACTCATACAAGTATATGTTAACGAAACATCAATTCTAATGAAAATATGTCCAATATGGTTTTGTTGAATCGTGTGAAAAACTGCAAATTCTTTATTGTATTTCAATTGCAAAATAATAATTTGCACACTTTTCAATCAACAACTTATTCTGTTATCAATCTGGTAAATTTTTGCATCCTGAAAAATTGTTATTTCTGACAAACGTTTCAGATTACCAAACTGAAAACAGTCATCATCATCATCGATTTGATAGATAATCAAAAACATCTGCAAATTAATTTGGCTTGCGTCAAAGTGAATTTATAAATGGTCATTGAATGAGTCCGACTTGTTAATTTCTTGATAGTTTCTAAATATTTCAGGACGCTGGAATTAGATTATCTGTAACGTAAGTTTTATTGATTTACGATCATACAACAATTCACGATATACGTGAATTTTTTAGGTCGAACGCAATGTGCAGCACACAAATGTATATTTCTACTTAACGAGAGCAAGAGAGAGAGAGAAAGAGGACTCAAAGAAACTGTAGCGACTAAGATGTATTAGCCGATACGCTGTTTTGCTCTTTGACGAGAAAAAGACAGAACGCGGTTTCATCAACCTCAGTTATGCCGATGTCGGCTGATTGAACTTAAGTAATTTATCGCTCGTGAAGCATTTTTCCTTGCATCGACATTAATCAACCGGCCGCAAAAGCCTCATTGTGCATGTGTTTCGAAGGAGATTCCGAGGCCTCTTATCTATTTACATCGTATAAATACAATTGAAAAAAAAAGCATACGATAATATAAAAATCATTTCGAAAGCCCTATTTCCAATCGATTGAATGCGAAGATGCATGAATCAACTGATCTCGGAATAACTTATTTTTTTGGGCCATTTTCAATTTTTTTTTCTTCGTAGAATTTAAATCTATACATTTTATTTGATTATTGTTGTGAGAAGTTTTCTACCTTGATCGAAGCGATGAAATTAAGAATATGGCTGAGACTGAGATTCATGAATTCGATTTAAAAAAAAAATATTCTCAAAATGTCTTCTTTCTTTTGATGAGCCGACACTAATTTTTAAATTAACTTTTTTCAATGATATTTTTAGTGTTTATTCACTAAATATTTTCTAGCACAGATACAAAACTTGAAATGACTCTGCAGCAAAAAATATTCGATAACTGGTAGATTAGTTTTTTCGATCGTGAATCCATTGGCTCGCCGTTTTACTTTGTTCAATTCCTAACATCATGGAAACCCTGTGCATATGGATAAATACAAAATTCATGTTTATAAAAACGGATCGTATGCCCATTAATTTGTGCGTGGGGCGCAAGACTTCGAGTTTTGTGATATCATTCGTGTGCTCGTGCCGAGTGAAAAAAGAGAGAGAGAGAGAGAGAGAAGCAATTGAGTCGAATTAAGAGATAATTAGTCGAGCTGACCAAGCGGGCAGACAGCTGGACGCAGATCCACTAAGAAACCGCTTTCTCTCTCTTCCTCGCGGCTCGCGAATCATCACTATATTCATTTGTATACGTATAAATATACTAATATCTATATAACTAATTTTATGACGCGGATGATTCGGATTTACCAGCATGAGTTGAGACAAGCTTTGAAATACCGAATGAGCTTGAAACGAGAGCTTCGGATTGGCGTGATTCCTAGCAAAGCCAGCAGAATATACGAAATATGAGAAAGGTTTGAGTTTTGAGAAATAAAAAAAATCTTCCGAATTCGTAGTTTCGAGTAAAGAAATCCAAATTTCGTTTTAGCTTTGCATACAAATTTATTGCTTTTTTTTTCTCGTCAAAAACAAACTCAAGCTTGATCCACTTGTGAAAAAAGCAGTTTAAAAACACAGTATTTGATATTCGACAAAATTAATCAAATTTTGCAGTTTTATACTTTAATTCAGCAACGTTATTTTTACGTCAAGTTCAACGTCTCTACAAATATCACAATTTCATTTTTACATGTCTAACAGATGGTACGAACTTACCGTGATAGTATTTCTTCAAGTTTCTTTCGTTGTTTATTCGAAAAGCACAAATTACGATGAACAGAACAGCCAGGAACAAGATGAAAACACTCCTCGAGAAAATGTACTCGATATGCTTGTGACGACTTCTCGCAGGGTTGTGATGAACGCTCAACGACGTAACATCTCTAATATATAGGACTGATAAACCCCCTTTAGTGGACTCTTTTCACGACGGGTGTCCATACGTTCTTTAGATACGAAGCTTTGAGGGGTTGAGCATCGGTGGTAGGGAGTTTTAGGGGGAGTAAAAAATACGCGCTTGTGAACATGATCCTCCACCACCCTTCGACGTCTTCACTCCTTTGCAATATTTTTCTCTCTTCTCATGGTATGTGTGACCGGATGGTATGCATACATGGAAAATTTTATCTCAAATCGAAGGCGATTCTACTTATTTTTGCGTTCTATTCAATTTTTCACATTTCTCCGTATGTATTCTGATCGATCCTTTTAACTACTTATTTTTATGTTAAAAATCAAAAATTATGTTAAATTTCAACTTCTGGGTTACGATTTTAAACCTGAATTAGGCCGTGCAATTTTTTTCTTTATTGTATTACATTTACTTTCACTTCCAAATTAAGTTCTTCACGGTTTTACTGGAGCGAATTTTCCATAGTCTCTCATTGAGTCGAGATCTGCTCGATTTTTCTGGATAATAAACGTTTTGAGAGGCAGACATTTTTCAAAAAATTCGCACACCCGAGTAGCATGAAAATGATAAAGTTGTTTCATTAAGGGCTGAAATAAAGGGAAAGACGAAGATAAATATTTTCTGGTAGTAGAGTGCCTCTTATAGATTCATCTATATATCTATATATCTATACACTCTACTCAAAGGACGCCTTATCTTGATAACTGCGCATCATTCTTATAAATCTTCATCCTTTTTCGCCTGTCCAG
Organism: Campoplex capitator; assembly: GCA_037576405.1. Classification (NCBI taxonomy): domain Eukaryota; kingdom Metazoa; phylum Arthropoda; class Insecta; order Hymenoptera; family Ichneumonidae; genus Campoplex; species Campoplex capitator. The sequence goes on along the minus strand of JARBWI010000004.1, from coordinate 11,232,843 downwards.
TTTCTCGGAGACTGCTCATTTCAATGCTCTAAAAATACAACAGTCATTGGCAGTCCTGCAATCGTATATATTTCGTTGCTCTGATCGCATCATTACGAATGATAAATTATTTTCTTTCCATGTCGATAACTTATTTCAGCAAATTTATTATTTTTATCAGAAAATCGTTTATTCAACAGTGATTCAAAATATTTTGAATAACCAGCGTACCGATGAAATAGCATATTTTTCATTGTGAATAAAAAAAAAAAAATGGTGACTAACAAATAGAATTGTAAAAAGTAAGAATTAAAATGGGAAATAAAACTTTTTGGAAAAGCTATACAAGATTTTGCTTCAGTCGCTGCTTTTGGATTTTCTATTCCTGCATGTGATACTGCCTATAAACACACATCCACACGCACCTCCGAAGATAAACAAGAAGAGAGGGGTAGAACAGACAATTTTCATCTCGTGCGCGCACCTTCTCCTCGCATCAATTCGCATCCCCCTTCGCGTCGTCAACGCGACCTAATTGTAACGCGTCGCTCATTTTCTCTTGTCCCTGCCTCTGCCGCGGTATCTCTGGATGTCGTCAGAACGGAACACGCGCATGACACACAGACGCTAGAGAATGAATGAGGGAGAGAGAAGTACCTCTGTAATCTTAGATAATAACGAGCGCACATCGAAGAGAGAGAGAGAGAAACGAGTGATTCTATCTTTCTTTTCCAAGAAGAAGCCCCCGTTGATCAAGGACCCTTAGAGGGTCTTCCGACTCGGCAAGAACATTCGTAAGTAGTATTCCAGATGAAGAAATGCTCTGTAAAGCGATGGAAAAATAATGGAGAACTGTCCTCAACTTCTACAGGATTTACCAAAGATCGGACACATTTTTACAAATCAAATTTTCATCCTTTTATTCCTTTGCGTTCGATAACATTAGTACCGTCTCGATGCCTGGTCGTTATTGCCATGGGTCTTTACGACCCAAGCAGCTTGAGTACTGACAACTTTCCAAAGGATTCATATTTTTCGAAATAGTTTCGTATATAAAAATTCGACGACTTTTGCTTTTAAGCGAATGGCACAGAGCTCAATGTCGAGCAAACGATTCGTGCCACTGCGATTCAAAGTCTGAAACATTAATCGCACACTGATTTAGTGGAAAATGTTTGACTTTAGCGTGGGCCCAAATGACCCAAAGGTAGTTAACTACCGATCGCGCGGTCGGTACAATCGTTTATTTACCAATTGCCAGATCCCGTACAAGGCGAACCGTAGAATAGCTCTCAGTGGATAGAAAATTGAATTCAGCATCTGTGAATGATTAACAGAATGTTATTAGAAATAAAAAGGGTGAGAATGTCGTCACGTCGTCTATAACTATCATTCGGGACGATAGTTTTGAAACATCCCGTAAGAAATAGTCGCGATGAATATAACAGTGCGAGTTTAATGATGAAAGTTGAGCCATATTGTTTACTGTACGTCGATACATTTTCGAATTGTTCAAACTATTCGTTTTTTTCACTATAGGTCCACGAAAAAACGACTGTTTTCCAATTGTTCATTATTATATTTGCATTTGAGATATATTAATGCGATTGATCTACCGTTTTTCTTATGAACCAACAAAAAAAATCTGCTCGCCTTCACTTTGAAAGATTTGTATCGTCGTCGTCGTCGTCGTACGCTCTGAAAGAAGAGAAAAAAGAACTCCGTGTACGTAGGAGCATACGTAAATACGTGCTTGTATCTAAATAGGACGCGTATTCACAACAATTTACTCGCGGAGAACTTTGAATCCGAAAGGCAAGAGTGCACGCGTGCTTACGATGTTTTAAATTCCCGGCTTCTTGTATTGCTTATACTCGCGGTGAAACCGCCGATTCATGCCAGCGGCAAAACGATTCGTCACATTGTGAACGGAATGCAAATTGAATTCTGCACAGGTCTCTGGCAAATGCTCATTTCATTATGCATTTTTGACCCTCTTTACCCCCCCCCCCCCTCTTTCTCTCTCTCTCTCCTTCTTCGACACTTTCCCCTTTCACATTCAACGATACAAATCTTCATGAAGCGTCATTTGAATTAAAAAAATATGTTTTCAACTCTTACATACTTATGAGCTATTTTACAATCAATCTTTGACTAGTTTCAAAAATAATGAACAATATTTCGGAGAAAATGCTTTTTCGATCAAAAATATAACTGTCTTTGTTTCCGATTTTTTAGACACTCCGTTGCTTTTTTTTTTTTTTTAATTTTCTATAATCTTAATTTGAAGTAAAAAATGTCGTGGAAAACTCTATTTTTTTTACATCAACGTATGATATTTATTAAGCAGTTATATAACGGTCAATTTTGGACCGGAAAAGATTTGATTGTTTGTTGGATTGAATTGTTTATTCCAACTGCAGTTATTTTTATTAAATTTTATTTATATATTATACACTAATTGATAATTGAAGTCTATACACGAATGTAGGATGACGGAACAACTGTAGAAAGATATTTGATTAGCGATCGACACTATTGAAACGTTCTCACGGTCGGATCCAAGAAATCAAGATCTCACGATTAGTTTTTTATACAGAGGATATAGTATATCGTTGGAATTGAAAACACTTGGTTATTATGATATAACGATATCACAATAATTATCAGACTTCCTCATAATAATCTCGAGCAGATATGGCAAACGAGTGATATAAAGTGATATAATTTCAATTACATTTCTACTAATCCCTTTTCGTCCTTCGCCATAGAAATAAAAATACAACAACAATTAATGTTGTTAAAACTCCTTGAATACAAGCGTCGGGCAAAAAAAGTCTTTCATGCATCAATAAATACTGCATTTTCGTAACGCTCGTTACCAACGTTTATTTATTTTTATTGTTTTTTTTTTTTTTTTTTTTCAAATAATTGCATTGAAAAAATTTATCGGTTTTGAATGAATTTATGAATATTTATGAATTTTTGCCTCTCGTACAAAGGGAGTAATCCCTCTCTTTCTCTCGCTCTCCCTCCCCCTCTGGCGACCGCGAGCATTGGCATGTACTCAAAATAGCGTATGCAAGGTTGCGCATTGACTACACGAACATTGGCACGCCGGAATGCCTATCTTACATTCACGATACGTTTGTTCTACGGCGTTTACGCCTTTGCCCGGTACGCGAGTTGACTCCGCTATATGATTTTATTATGTATAGTTATAACTTGATCCAATGTATATTAACTCGATATAGGATGTGTATACATGTGTATTATACGGATGTATGTATGTATAATGATAGCGGTTCGTTCGCTGCCACGCTGTCTAGGCGAACAAGTCATCCGACAAATCCAAACCGTACACTCTGCCTCTTTCTCTCGTTAATAATGCACACACTTAAACAAATATACGAGACGTTCCATATTGAAACGACTTGATTCTGACCCTCGCTCGCCTCCATTCCAGCCTCGAGTTTTTCATTCTTCTCATAACCATTGAATTCCTCACAATCGTTTTTTTTTTTTTTTCAATTTTTATCTGTATGAGAAGGTTTAGAAATCAATGTCGTCCATTGTAATAACAATATTTTTAATGCGACGATTGTTTATCGAAAAATGATAAAAGTGGGCAGAATTTTCAGTGCTGAAAATCGTTTTTTGGGTTCCATATGCATTTCATGCATTTTGAGTCAGTTTTGCTTTCGTATATAAGTTTATCGATCAATCAGAATTTGTTTTTTTTTTTTTTATTCATTGAACGGTCCGTTAGAAAATGAATGGAAAAAAAAAAAAAATGAAAAAAGTGACAATTTTGAAAGCTGCGATCGAAATGACTCGTCGGATTGTACTATTTCGTTTTGCACGTTTGATATCGAACGAGGTATCTGAGGTGAAGTCGATCGTTTCTCGTCTTATCATCACGATTATTCGTTTGCGACATTCCAACGCTCGTGTAACTCAAACTAATCGTATAGAAAAGCAGTTTGGTGTAACGCGACTATATATATATAGTTATTTGCGTAAAATATAACGTATACACATATTTGCATCAAGGTTACACCGGGAATTTTGTAATTATAAACTTGATATATATACGGGTTCATGTCCGAGAATCGTGTTGACTCCTGATTTTCCTCGAGCTTATATACTACATTTATCCAAATATTGTATGATACAAAAAATGAAATTAACTCAAGAAAAGTCTTTTTCGAAAATCAAATTACTTTTGGTCAACATATTTTAATTCCGAAAAATTTAATTATTTTCAGAAACAACATTATGTTGGTTATATTTATTTTTCTGACTCTTTATTTTCGAAAAATAATTTGTTTTTCAATATTTCAAGAACTCGAATTGTTTTTCGTACATTCACCTATGTTTTTGTTTCACGATGTTCATTATTCACGATTGTTCGAAACTTCGTAATATATGGAATACTCGTCAACTTTATAATAAAATAAAAAAGGTTGTTTTTATTTCAAAAAGCCAAAAAAAAAAAAAATTTGCTTAAATTGGAAGAAAAAAATTTTATTAGAAAAAAAAAAACAAAATTTATGGTCAACAGAGATTATGTGCCGCAACATGACACGAGTAGTTATGCTGCTTTCAAGTCATAACGAAGCCTTAAAAAAATTTACAAGCCGATTATAGGTGATGCCGCCATGCCGCGATACTAAATATTCACGAAACTTTGTAAGAAATGAAGAAATAATTCGAGAAGTTTGAGAGAGAGATGGCTCGCTCGATTCGATTTATTTTTGTACAGCTCTGTATGCATGTGCCCGTGTGCTTGTGTACACATTATTATACATATATTAAAGTATACTTGACGCACCGGTTTTCGTTCGATGCCACGCTGTCTAGTCGACTCACGAGCCTCTTATACTATTTCAAACTCCACGCGCGAAATAATCTTTCCGTTTCCGTTGGATGTTTTATGCCTCCGCACTGATTCTATTAATGAATCTTGGCATTTTATTATTCCCGAAGCATTTTTCATGAGCCCCGGTCCCATTCGTGGACCGTAAAACAACAATTTTCGCCGACAGAATCAGTTGTATGGTAAATTCTTGAATTTCCCTTCTCATTTTCACATATTCGTATCGCGTAGTAAAAGAAAAAAAAAAATTGTCGAAAGGCACGTACCAATTGTCAAGTGATATGGAAATAGCTTTGAATATTCGCAACGAATTAGTTTTTTGAAGCGAAAACATTCGTATCCCGCGTGTATGAAACAAGACGTATTGCTTTCGTGTACAAACGCCACATAAATACAAGTTTTGATATTTCGTTATTTAATATTTTAAATGGTATTGTTTGTAACATTTTATGATAAATAAGAAAATTGCTCATGTTGATTTAATTTCGTATGAAAACCATTTTGTATCAGCCTTCTTGAACTACACGATGAGGTCTTACTTCTTCTAGTATCTCAAAAATAAATATTCTCATTCACCAATCATGGTTGAGAGCAATGATTTAGTTACGATTCAACTTCGCAGTCTTATAGGCTCACGGGCGAGATGCAACGCTTACGCGAGAGCGCTCCGCTCGTTGCCCTCTAGCGGATTTCTGGCGCACCAGAAATTCAGATAGGATACACGACTGTCTCGCTACAATGTATATATAAATCGTTTCAAACAAAACTTATTGTTTGCGCAAACCTCGATGCGATTATTCCAAATCCAATCGATAATGTGTCTCAAGTTTTGTTATTTTTTCAATGAAAGAATTTTGTTGCGGTTGCATCATATGAATGAAGCTCAACTTGAATAAATAAAAATTTATTGGCAAATTCGTCCCGTAGTTGTCTCAACGACATGACTTTTCATGGATCAACCACCGGGTGATTAATTAAACGTAATATGACTGTTCACAGAACGAAAATCGTACAACCTTATCGCGTAGTTGGCAACACTTTTATTTATTTTTTTTTTTTCAGTGTTGATTTTTTATGCAGCTTTTAAGATTTTTGAGAATGCAGATAAATGCTAAGTATACAGACAAATCGAATAACAATGTTGCCTTTTTATTGTCACTTCTTTAATATGCTCTCAGTTTTCCGTTCGCTAAGATGCTGCGGCGTGTAGTCGCACGAATCGAGATTTCTCGGTAAGATTAAAAGGAGCGCGAGAGCCACTCGACGAGGCCTCACCTGCACGATTATGCGCGATTTGTGTGTACGCAAACGATTGTACACTGCCGCTCTCCGTACACACAATATGATAATAATGCATCCGGTCTATCTTGATATACGTATATACTGCACTTATACTCCAACGGATAACATCTACGAACACATTTTTCATATTATCTGCGGGATAAGAATCGCGGTGAATGCGGAGTCAACTCATGAGAGTAAGTTTTTTGAGGACTTGCGGAGCTTTCGCTTCCTCGTAGAGAAAGTCATTTAAAACGAATTTTGAATGAAGAAAAAAAAATTAACATTTTTGTACCGCTATACAAAGTTCGAGAATTTTAGTCGTAAGCTTTGATACGAAGAAGAAGAAAAAAAAACGATTTTTCTTCGCATTTTAATGAATCGATATTCAGTGAATTAAGTATTTTTTAAAAAAGCTTAAAAGTTATCAACGAATTATTGAAAACGGTCGATTATGCTATACAGAAACATTATTGCGTTCGCGCTGTGATTGATGCGGAAATCTCGATAAGAAATGGAATTTTTATTTTTGGTTATAACTCCAATCGAATCGGCATCGTTAGGTTGTACTTTTTTCCGAATATTTATCGATCCTAACGTACTAAAATTCGATCGACTCCGGTGACAATCCAAGGCTGACCAAACGAGTCTTTTACTACTCGTGCCACAACTTTCGACAAACGCCGACGGGACAAATAAACCGGGACAGACGACGAATTATAACGCTTTTAAAATTTATAACAATGTAAAAAGTTGCTCTCGTTTTATTTCATACAAAATTCGCAGCATTTATTTGTATAGCAAGGTCTAGAAGATTCGGCCTCGCAGTTAATAATTTTAAAAAAACGTCTTAATAATTAAATTAATCGTTTCGGAAGACGCGGGGATTTAAACAATAATTATGTTGAACGATAAATGTCGAATCATAGAAGCAGTCTTTTCTTGTTTAATTTCGTAAATATTCGCCAGTGATTGTTCATTCTTGGTTGGTGGGGTGTAAATTTCAAAGAAATAGCGTGAGAATCACGGTATCATTGGAATCGAGGCAGGAATATATAACTACGCGTGTATGCGCGAGATGCATTCGCTCGTGCTGAAGTTGTTAAAATGTGGGCTCGTTGCATATGCCAAAGAAAAGAGCGGCGTTACGCGTGAAAGGATATGAGCAGTGGCTCCTGCTCGCGCGAGTGCTAAAGAAAATAGAGATGGAGGGATATAGTCGTCGTGTACGAATGCAGCTAACTCTTAGTATGTTAGCTGCTCATGAGCTCATGAGATTAGGTGCCAAGCGGTCTGCCTTTCTCGCGTTCCTATCGCTATGTATGAGGCATTTCATGTGAAAGTTTCGTTTTGAAATTCTTCCCATTTTTTTTCATTGATATACGAATATTTTTGAAAAGTTCTTTTTTCATAAAAATATAATTGAAGTTAAAATTTGTTTATTTTCAAACTTGACAGTTTACGACGACTCACTCGGTTTTTTCAGCTTCTTTGAATTTCGAAAATTTCCTCTTTTGCCTCTCGCGCATTCGTAGAAGTGCGAAAGCCTTGAAAAATAACTTCACTTTGCATTATATAAAATGATGCTTAAATTTTTTATTCGAATAATTTTAAAAAAAATGAATTCCGAGTTATCGCAGTTAATATTCGTTGCAAGGTTTTTCATTTATTGTTGCGATTTTCATTGAAATTTTCTCGAGCAGTTCGATATACATTACGAGATGGAATGAGAAGTGGATGAAGAGACGAAGTGATTCGTTGGTTTTTTTTTTTCATTACGCCGATCGATGAATCATTGAGCAGTCACTGGAACCCTCATCCCATTTCAGCCCTCTAATCATATTCCCATGGGCGATTTTTACCAGGCTCTTAACATCCGTGTATTATTCCTGAATCGCTGTGCTATTTTTGGATCTACAGAGACGCTCCGAGCAGAGACACGTGTGTTCGTACGCGCATGGATATAAAGGAGCGAAGAATTCTAAGAAAATGACGAAAGAAAAAGAGATCGAGACACCGAATCAAGTGGTTGGGCTCGTGAGCTCGAGACACATCCCGAATGATGAATACGCAGACTCACAATCCACTCAGTTGCCATACTCTGATTAGCCTTCCTGAATACACTTACAGATTGAAATTACTATCATTTCCTGAAGACGAACTCCGATTTTAGCGTACCGGAGTGTCGTGTCTTTGAGAGGAAAAAAAAATAATAACACAAATCTCAGACATCTCTTTATTTATTCAAGACGAATGGATTTATCTCTACTGACGTCAAATAAAAATATGATTCGAATGCGTGACACTAAAATCTTATATTCAAATAAGTAAATGTCAAATCCTATATGCTATAAAAACTTATATTTTTCTCTGTCAGTTTTGACGTTTTCTTTAAATACACAGAAGAAATCATTTTTTCCGTCAGACTGACGCTTTCCGAACAACGTTTTTGGCACGAGAGACTTCCTGATAACATTGAATTATACTCGCATAAATAACGTTGAGTCTAAAAAAAAAAAGGCCTTCGGTTCTCATTTCCTTGAATCTCTCGTTTTTCCCACGTTCGACGACGATAGTTTAACGACTTCTTAGTTGCTCCCATTATTTCGCTTGTTAACAACTCTCTGGCTCGTTTCAACTTCCTCGTTCAGTAACAATTTCCAATCGTGATATTTGTTTCGTAAGATTACGAACTTGTGGCTTTTTTTTTAAATTTTTTTTCTCGTCGTTCAATAATGATTCGAGGAAATAGCCAATTTCGCGCACTCTTTCTATACTTTGGTCGCAATGACAAGTATATTTTTCATCAGATTATTAATGAACAATAAATTTTGACGATCATGTTGAAATTTCAAGTGACATTGAGGAAGAGAATAAAATTTTTTTTTTCTTTTTCATCATTTACGATTGTCAATTTGAAGCGTATCAAGAAAACAATTTCACGCGATTGGCTTTTTTCAAAATGTTTCAAAATTATGCCCTGAGTTTTCATGAATTTTTTTGAAAAATTTATCAGATCTTGATGAAAGTTCATAACGAAATAAATGAATAACATGTACCACCTTTTTTACGTTGGAAACGTTCGGTCCCGCTCGTACAAATCATTGAAACGTTGCTCCTTTTGCTCCTTTGCACTTTGCCCCGTTTTCCAACATTCTCGATCGTTTCCAGTGTCTTCTCTTCGATGCTTCTGCCCGCGATTTACGTCAGTCGTGACTCACCATTACGTAGTGTATGCAAACAGACTCGCGAAGACTCGATCATTTTTGCTTTTCTCGAGCCTCTTTTATTTAATTCCGCGAACTAAGATCGTGGATATTATCATCCTGGTGAATAGTTTAACATTTTAGTTCGAGCGATTGCTCATGCCGGGTTCGCGGAGACGACTGCGTCTCAAAACAGAATAATTAATTGATGCAAATACAAATTTACTATATTTATAACTAACGGGTGATTAAGATCGTATTATAAATATTTTTAATTGAGCTTCGAGCCTGAATTAATTATGCAGACGTAAATAGTTTCGTAAAGATCTAAAGAAAGATTTATCGTTGGAAGATTTTTTAGACTCCGGTATACTGTAATTCGAAATGACTATTAAATTGCTGCCGAATAAAGAAAATATGGAATAAATATGAAATTAATTTTCGACGACCTTTTTTCATTCTTATTCAAAAATTATATGTTTGTCTGATGAATGTACACACGTTTCACTTATTATTCACTGACCCTCCTGTTCTCTCAATTGAGGAATGACGTCGCAATAGCCAAAACGATGTATCTCGATCAATTTCTCATGTTGTTACAAGAGGGCCGAGCTTCGAGTAATAATATCGTTTGGAATGAAAGAAAAAGACGACAATGAGTGACGCGAGATACATTCCCTGAATCCATATATTCGTCTCTATATCTGAACGAGGCAAATAGCTCTCGTCTATATCCCATTTTCCAATTATTATTCTCATTACTATCATTGTTCGTGTCTTTTTATCGAATCCTGAAAGACGATAATGATAAAATGAGATGCAAAGAGATTCCTATGAAGTAACGATTCTTATTTTTTTCCAACGAGAAATTATTAACTCGAAAACCAAAATGAATTGCATTTAATTGTGAAAAACTGGGTCTTTTTGAGCCCAACAGATTATTCCTGAAAAAATCGATTTGTTCTAAAATTAGGGAATGAATCGAGAAGGATTATTATTATTTTTTTTCAACTTTCAAAATTTTTCGTGATTCGTTATTGAATCAACGAATAACTTTGTTCTGCCGAGGAAGTAGAACAACAAAATATTTTAGGAGGAACTATGGATGAAATTGTTATCAATTCGTTTGTTAAGAAAATGGTGGTTGGTGCTTGGAACGACTTTCAAGAAAAAATATAATTGTTTATGTCGAATCTTCGAAAAAGACAGGCAACAAAATAACGAACAGGGGTAATAACAATCACATCGAAGAACATGGTGCACATGATTGATAACGTTCTCAATTAGACCGAGGTCACAACCCTCGTAAAAATTTAATTTTCTTATCGTCATACGCCATTGTTTGCGTCACCGGAAGCAACGCCAAGTTCCTACGCGATATATAACGGAATTCTCGATTTTCCTGAAATTGATATCCCTTAATTAATGATGCCCCATATTGATTTTTGGACCGAATTGTTTCAATGTAACGTGAAAGATAAAACGCATATTAGAAACTCGATGTTCCACCTTTTTTCTGCAGTTTTTTTTTTTTTTTATTATTATTGCCGTTGTATTTTGCTATACCTTTATACTTCTAAGTTGTTTTCAGTAACTTGAAGGTTCAAGCTATAAAATACTCATAGAAAAAAGTGTATATTTGTTTGTTCATAATTAGTTGTACATAATTCAAACGTAAAAAACTCTTTTTTTTTCGAATAAATTCAGCTGTACTTGAACGAAGCGTCAGATTGCTTTGAATTTTTTATCACGTATACTTCATGTCTAGTACTGTGATATATTTTTTTTCAGAATTCAAGAATCAAAAAATCTTCAAATTTTCCAATCATTGAATTTTGGAATGAAAATTATTTTATTTCTATACTTGACCCAGCATACTGGCTATTTTGGGTCTGCCACCTTGAATTTTCCAATTCTGATTTTTTCAAAAACCTCTCTATACCGAATTTCGTGACGATTGAACGAAAAATCGCGAACTTAACCTAAAATAGTCGCTACTTTCGAACCGCCATCTTGAATTTTCCAATTTTTACGCCAGAATCGTAATGCAGCGACCCAAAAAACCTTGAGAACATTTGGGATTTTGGAAATTTGTTTAATAGAAAAATGTGCCCCTCATAGGGTTAATTTAATTAAATATTTTGAAACGATTGATTTTTCAATACTTTCGTAGGTTCGAAAACAAAGACGTGAAAGAATGGACGAGGGATTGACGAGCGTTGCTCTTACGTACGCGAATAATTTCGAGGGATGCGGAGCCTCGGGATTCAACATTTGCGACGATTTGATACTGACTCACGGAGCTTTGCTCAATGTGAAGGTTACGAGCACTTCGAAACTCTCTGATTTCATCGAAAATATGACAGTTGGCGAATTGATAAGTATGCCGATGAATCTGCGAGAGAATTTTAAAGTTCGTGTTTACCGACAGCAAACAGCTGCTCGATTATCTGATCGCAAGATCGATCAAGACGATAGAAAAATATCGACAAAAAATTTAACCAAGTTTTTCGATAAATCGCTGGAAAATTCGAACAAAGAAATCGAGGAAATCGAAGGTTCTATTATAGTTGCCTGGAAATGTCCGCTTTTGGAAAATACGTTTAGGGAAGTTTTGAACACCTGGAGTTTCGACAAAACTCGAAAAAATGAAAAATCTTTATTATCAATTTTTATGGTTGTACAATTGAATAAAAAAAATCGTAAAAATAATTCGCTAGAAAAAGAAATTTCGAGGGTTCGAAGAGTTCTGAATCGTTTCGTAGAACGCATCGATCACCCACTGATTAATCCACCGCGTGGTACCAGCCTCGAAATATTCTCGACTCCATTTGGAAATCCCGTTTTTATCGATTCTGTGTCACGCGGTATTGTTAGCAACGTATTCGGAGATGACGGATGTATTATCCTGACAGATGCAAATGCCGTCGCAGGATCCGAGGGAGCTCCGATTTACGTCATTCAGCCCGAGTAAGTTCAAATTTTTTATTGACTATCCAACCAAAAATATAAATTAATTAATTACCTTTTTCTTTATCAGTCGGACTCGGAATATCACGATTTTATGGCTCGAGAAATGCATCAGTGTTTTTTTTCCTTTATTATTCAATAAACATAGGGGAGTGGAGGGTAAAGCAGGATTTTTTGGGGGACAAGACTTTCCCCCCAAAGAATTGAAAAAACGGTTTATTCACTTGAAAATTACCATCAATTTATATACAAATAACTCATCGTTTAAACTATTTCAGATTATACATCTAAACTACTGATTATTTTTCATTATGAAATTTGGATTTTCAAGCCATATAAATGCACAGTGAATAACGAAGGAGTGCAAGTTAATCAAAATCCAGACAAATCTTCTAAAGTTTATTTCAACGTAAGAGCAGCATAATAATGTTATCATAGCGCGTATTTTTTTTTTTAATATTTTTTCTTCCCAAGCGATTTGACAAGATGACAAGTTCTCGAAACATGCGTTTATCGGGTTATCAATTTCTTTCCGTTTATCAATAACAGGATTATCATTTTTTAGTCAATTTCTTTGTACGTTTTCATTACTTTTTTGGGAAATTTTAGCTGGAATAATCATGCTTGCTGATTCAATCCAATAATCGATCTGGTAACACGGTGTGATGTTACGTTTACTCCAAGAATCAACATCGATTTATTTCCTGTCGATTGTCACCGAAAATGTTTTACTGGAACACGATGAACGTTTCTTTTTTGAATTTTAAGAATTTGTCAAATTATGTGCAAAAAAAAATTTATTTTTTTTAATGAACCAATTTTGCTCCCCTCCCCTTCCCTAGTTCGGAAATTCGGTACTCGAAAATGGATATACACATAGTTGCGATTAAACGATTTTTCAAATCGTAGACGAGTCCCTCAGAGTCTACGATTATTATTATATTTTCGATTATTAAATTGGATTGCGAGTTCTGTCTGATTCTGTGATAAGTCAAACTTCCGGAAATGTATATTTTGATGATGTAACACACGTTTATTTTGATATTTCGTTAGGAATAGAAAAAGCTGTTTATGCGGAATGGTGATTGCCCCGTTGAGTTGGTGCCGCGGTGAATGGGTCGATTACACATTCGCCGCTAATCTTCTTCCCTGCTTACGATCTTTATTGCGATCAAGAAGCCTCAATCAAAATGTCGATGAATCGAAATCAAGAATCGCTGGTACTACAACTTTTTTCACGTACAAGAAATTTTTATGATTTCTCAAGATTATTCTCAAGATAGCAATGTGAAAAAAATAATAACAATTTCAGTCTCAATAGTTATGAATATAAACAATTCGTGCATTAGTGCAAACAAATATATTCTTGTGACGTTCGAATTGATCGAAATGGAAAAATTTTCACAAATTTAAATTCTTCAATAATATGTTTATACTTGAATTTAACAGATTTCAGAATCGATCAAAATTACACGTTTTTGAATGATTTACTCTCGAGTTATTGAAAGAGATAACGATTAAGACGTCAAAATCTTGATTCGTATTTTTTCGTATATATTTTTGATGATTTTGCTGATGAAAAATAAAAATGGATTTTCAGATTTGCTTGATCGGAGTTTGGTTCTGGTGAAATGCGGAGGTTCTTGGGGAACTGGTATAATATTTGATGCTGGAACTGGGACGATTATCACATGTTCTCACGTCGTTCAGAAGGTGAGGGTCTTTGTGTGCGAAGACGAAGAGGGTCTGCTGATACTAAATATAGAAATGACACTTTTGTCACAGAATTTCTCTTAATAACCGAGCGTTGATATGATGAAAACACAAATACACGAGGGCATCGGTTTATACGGTTCCAGGCGCCAGAGAGTCGGATCAAGGTCGTCCTTCGTCGTGGCGACGATTCAGTATCGTCAGGGTCGTCACCAACGTCGTCGTCGTGGGCGAAATTGGTTTATCGTACGGCCGAAGAAGAGCCTTACGACGTCGCGGTACTGAAGCTCGATCCACGAGATATCGAACCCATGCTGAGATCCATCAAGATCGCTACCTATCAATCTGTTTTTCGAGGTCAGTGACAAATAGACTTGGAGAATAAAACTCAACTTATAATCCCCGCTGTAATCGTTAACTTATTACTACTGAAAAAAATAATGATTGAAAGAACGATAAAAAGCAGATGGGTCTACCTTATATGGGTTTTGAACTTTCGAAAAATCAATTTCTCTTTTCCACTGGAAATCGTACTTTTTTGCGTACAACTGAACCAAAACTTGACATATAAAAAAAAAAAAAATTTTATCCTCCGTTCAATCACGTGGAGAATTTTTTCTAAAGGATCCACGAAAACCAGTCCTCAATGGTTGGATTTTCAAATTTTTTGAATGGAATTAAAGAAAAATATTATTCCAATATTGCTCTTGCGTATACTCAAAGTTCGGATGCACTAATGATAATATCAAAATCAAAATTAGAACAATCATGTTTTTCTTATCCATCGAAACTCATGTATTAAGGGAATGGATCAGTCAGTATCTTGCCACCGTGAGTGCGAGAGAGATAGCTGCAAATTTCGAAAGTGAAATTCTTCAACACGGTTTGTCTGATTAAAAAAAGGCCCTGTCAGTGGATTTTTGCCATCGTCCTGCGTCCGCTGACAGAGCCTTTTTGTAATCGGTTAAACTGTACAGAAGAATTTCAATTTCGAAAATTCGAAGTGAGGTTAGGTGACTGATCCATGCCCTTAAGGAAGGTGTTAAGGAGGTTGGGTACAGGCGACACAATGTTGCCACGCTAAACCATGTTAAAAACATATAAAATTTCAAAAAGTTTCGAATTTTATAAAATTTGGTGAACATATTCGTTTAGTGCCAAATTTGACAATACAAGTTTTTTCAGATTTTTTTTCTACACAGTTATCGAGTAATTGAAGACTAAAGTTCACGTGTATAAGCAAAGCGTTTCCATATATAAAGGTATACACTTCGGGCATAAGAAACCTGCTTTAATGCATAATTACTCGATAACTAAGTAGAAGAAAATTTTGAAAAAATTTGTGTTTTCGTACTTGATGTTGAAGAAGATTATCACCAAATTTGATCAATTTCTTAACATTTTAACTTTGGTCACCACTCTCCTTAAACAGAGCAAGTCAAAACGAAAAACTGTCACGACTAGCGTAGTCGGCTCAGTACGTTTAGGGTGTTTAACCTCTTTCTTCGAGACAAATTAATTTATTCCGAACCTCATAAGTATCGAATGGATTTTACGAAGTCGTAAAAAAGTTCTTTGTATATATTTTTAGCATTTGTAGAACAGTTTCGTTCGAAACTGTTTGTCAATGCTTGCGAATTTCATATTAAAAATCGGGAAATCTGTTTTTATTAATTTCTCTCGAACGAATTAGCCTGAGGACTTGAAATTTTGATAGGTGATTTTGATTATATTGATAACTGTATTCATTCAAAAAAATAATTTTTTCTCAGTATCTGCTTGTTAATTCGATTACCAGAAGAACCTTTTCAAGCCCAGATCCCCACTACGAAGTTAAAAATAAAGAACCCAATTTGCAAATAAATTACCTTTAATGTGATTTAAAAAATTTTAATTTTCAAATTCAAATTTGCGGCAAAAAATTCTGTTATCCATTTTTTCGAAACTTTTTCTTATTTCCATGAGTTTTCATCCAGGAAGTTCTGCTCCTATTTGGAGCTCCTCCTTTTTTTTCGTTCCATCTCTCTCTTTTGCTCTGTTCTCGTTCATAAGTTAATTCGTTATATCTCATGAAACACGTGGTACATCAGATCCATTTTTTTTTCATGTCACTGTAATGTAAAGGTCAGTACTTGATGGAATTTGCGGTGGGCCACCGCTTTTTTTTATTACGTGATATTAAATCATTTTCCCCGTCAAAACAGTAATAGCCATAAGACTCTGTGCAATTTGAAGGTAACTTAACGATTTTTCATTTCGGAAAGTAGGTGGTTAATCTTATTCAAATTTTGCTGGTACACGCAGAATACGTTCAAGAAAATGCTATTGAAATTTCGAGCACTTGCCACTTTTTTAAGATTTGAACAGAACTTTCTTAAGGTAATCCTATCGACTCAGCTGGTTATAGTAATTACTGAATTCAAAACTTATGCCTTTCCCAATTTTTGATACTTGTAAAAATAATGGTAATTATTTAAAAAATTTGTCCCAATCGAAGCTCGTTTATAACAATTTGTAAATATAATCATAGAAAACTGGAATAATAGTTTTAACCGGAAGCTCTATTTCAACTCAATATTCCATAAAAACTTAGGTCAGCAATCGTTTTTTTCCCCGAGACCATTTTGAATTGCTACAAGCTTGAAGTACTTAAATCTGGTTTTTGCAAAATATCTTATGAATTTTCACTAAGATATATATATTTTTAGTGACCGGAAATCGGATTTTGCTATGTCACCATGGCAATCCGTCACGGAGAACATGTTCAATATTTTTTTTTCTCTTTTAATTAGTCGATAACAGACCCTGAAATTTTGTTAGACCAATAGTTGATCTGTGAACAACCGCATTACATTTTTTTTTCACGCGAATCCTATGAACTAGACGCCGCGGTAAGATTACCTTAACAAATGTCGATCAAATGAGATTCAATTATGCACCAATCGCTTTGTTATAGAAAAAAAAACGAGGAAAATGGTGTATAATTAAACGTTCTATGTTGAGAAAAATATCGCGGTTGTTTTCGATCCCGTTAGAGGGTTTATGTTCGGAAAATTTATAGGGTAGAAGAAAAAAAAAAAAATTGTGAAATGTTTCGTTTTTGCTTGTGTTTAGGTGAATTAGTTGCGAGTGCCGGATTCCCGTTTTTCTCATCACGTTTTCCAACAATAACGCGCGGCAACGTGTCCGGAATAAACGAATGCATGTTACGTACAACGTGCTGCGTTCAAAGTGGATCGAGCGGTGGTCCGATAGTTCGATGGTCCAACGGTGAAATGTTGGGAATGGTTGTGTGCAACGCGATCGCGAAAAACGAGACAAAACTCTATCCTCGTCTCAACATGGCCGTTCCCGTCTCTATACTCGAGCCTCCGATTAGCGAATATCTCAGAACTGGCGGTGCGTATAATTGTTTCATTTTTTTTCACTATAACTCGATCCCAAAGTTGATGTTATCGCTAAACTTATTCAAATTTTTCTCATTCGTCAGCTCCGTCGTGTGGGACGCTAATACTTTGCTTGAATTTATGTTGTCAGTGATTTTTTTTTTTTTTTTTTTCGTTTTTTGTAATTTTTTGAGCTCTATTGAGTTTTCATTTGAATATTTTTGTTAACGAAAGAGATAAAATAAAGAAATTCGTCAATTTTTTAAATTTTCTGAATTTTTATGTTCTTCATCTTTTCTATCGACACACTTTGTTTTTAAATATTAATTCATT
Organism: Campoplex capitator; assembly: GCA_037576405.1. Lineage (NCBI taxonomy): Eukaryota > Metazoa > Arthropoda > Insecta > Hymenoptera > Ichneumonidae > Campoplex > Campoplex capitator. Next base: position 11,215,096 of record JARBWI010000004.1, on the reverse strand, counting down.
TTCGTTTATTAGAGATGAGTTTTCTACTAAAGTAGAATAAAATTTTTTTTCGTCACGTTTGCCACTTTGTTATCCAATAGAGCAAAAAATTTGAAAACAAAATATGTTTTATCTGTTGCAGAAGTCAAAGCCCTTGATGCCCTAGGAAGTCGAGATCCCAGCGTGAAAAGAACATGGAATTTTTATCGTTTGCCTTCCTCCAAAATCTAAGTCAACTGGGAATAATCCGTTGAAAAAAAATGAATCAAATGAAAAAAGGCTGATTTTATTGAAACTTTATCATTTTTTACGTTTATTCGGTCACACGATTTGAAATAAAAATTTTACTTTCGAGATGGTAGTCTCCGATGGTTGGACCAAATAAATTCGGAGCATCGGATGAAAATATAAAATTTAACTCTATCATCATCCTTATTTCGAGTTTATTCAAATTGCAATGTTCATAGAATCTTTTTTCATGTAACATTAAAACATTTTTTAATCGACTTGAAATATGGATAAAAATGTTGTCAGCGAAAGGAATCCAGAATTGTAAATAAATCAGAATACACGGATATTCCATTAGCGTTGATAAATGAATAATTCGTCATCGGCACAACCGAATAGTTTCCAGTCGAAAAACGTTTACTCTACCGAGCGTGCGAGCATCCAGAGCTATTTTTAAACGATAAATCATGTTTTCTAAAGATCTACTTTAGAATCCTTGTGTTCTTACAGAACGCGATGTCGATTACGCGTATCCAAGAGCTGGTTGCGTCAGTTTATCGGTGATTTTGATCGTTCGCATTTCTAGAAAGGGTAGCGTTAATAATTATACTCGTTCGAGTAGAAAAAAAAATCCTCATCGTTTACCCCTTAATGTTTTATTTTCACGTTTTTACCTATCGAAACTCGACAGTTGCATATCCGTTATTATACTCGTTAATGTTTCTCACTTTATTGCTATCGACACTTGCAATATTTATATATTTATTTATAAATTACAAAATTTACGTTTCATCGAGGCTTCTCCTCGTTACGCTTGTGTAAAATATTTCAAATGCGACGTCGATGACAAATTTTTTGTTTCCCTCGCTCGTTTTTTCGATACACTGTCAATGAAATTCGATATCGTATACTAAAACTTGTTTTTTTTTTTTTTTTTTTCTCTTGTTATACGAAAACTTGCGTATTTACAAAGTTCTTTTCGAAAGATTCTCTTAAAGACGATGCGCAAATGCAGAATTACTGACACTTCGATGAACTTTAGTGATGTGGTAGTACAGCCAAATTATGCAATAAAAAAAAATATTCCATTTTTTTCTTCTCTTCATTTGATCTTGCTCCTTTTTTTTCATTGGATAGAATGAATAAAAAAAAACTGTTAATTTTTCATTTCTTCACAACAGATCACCGAAGAAACGACCTGCTTATTTTCAAACCCTCATTTTTCTGGCTCAATCGTCCAATTTCAACTAATCACGAATTATTTAAAAATCTCCAAATCTTTTCAAAATATTGTTCATCATTAAAGAACGAATTTAAAATTTGATTTCACACAAAATCGAGAAAAGTGCATAACTGGTGGTGCAAATTTGCATCAGAGCCCAGCCGAAAGGTTTAGAAAACGATACACACAAAAGATGAGCGAAAAAACACAAAAATTAAGGTTTCGAAGAGCAGGGCTTGGATCATGTGTTGCGAATGATTTTTTGTTGCAGATTGGCTCCACTTCCACGTACTGCCAAGAATTTGTCGAGGTAGCAGTGACCCTATTAGACATTAGTACATATCAGTGTCCCCTTGAGAGCAAAACGAAATTTTTTTTTTTATGTTGAAAAAGGAGTCATTGATGTTATTGAAAATGCTTAGTTTTGTAACTAAAATCGAAATATTTCTTTCGTATTTTAATATGCAGTGTATTTTCCTTGAGACATTGGTTTCGTTATCGTTCAATATTCAAAAGAATTACTTCACATTTCTTTCTATGGACGAAACCACTTTTTTCATATTCCAATAAACAACGTGCAGAGTGAGGCAACAACTGTCAACGCTGAAATGTCTTCGAACTTGAGAAATTCATATGCAAATACACAGTTCGTACTATTTTTATACACCGCCCCATATATTTTTATTCTCAGGCTCCATGGTAACAATTATTTTTAACCGAACGAAAATTTAATCGGTTTTAAGTACCCGAGGAGTATTCATAAAAAATAAAAAAATAAAATGTTGTTGTCACCGGTTCTGGGCCACTTCTCAACTGTGGCACATTTTTCCAAATTATTTTCTTCCTGAACAACGCGATTTCGAAAATACTTCAATAGCATAAATTGTTGCACCACCCTTCATGTTAATTTTTGTATACATGCCACTTTCGTTTGCTCATTAACCCGTCAGTGGTCGCGTAGTGATACTTTTTTTCACATTTTTATTAAAACGATGATTACTCGAAAAATTCAAATGGTATAAACATTTGGAATATTTTCTATCTTCGTCAAACTTATTCTTCTGTACGATAGACGACATAAAATTTTTTTTCGTAATATTAATTTTTTATTTATTTATTCGATCGGAGTGTCAATGATCATTGGATCGTTGATTTTTAACAAACAAACATATTCCAAAACCATAATCAATGCGGTGGCATTATTTTCGAGCTTCTGTTTATCGAATTAAGCAGTTGAATCTATACCAAATGTTCAAGACCAATATGTTTAAGATACAAGTGGCGCGACCACTGATGGGTTAAGTCAATAGTAGTAGGAAAGAAGTAATTGATTCCCGAAGCAATTGCAATTCCATTTTTGCCTTCTCGTCGCCAAACAATGAATTTCAAAATATTACGGGACAATATATGTACTCGAGAGATGATTGTTGAAAGACAAGTGTGTTTGTTCGGGTTTTTTTTTCTTCTCATGAACGTTCTTTTCATGAAGTTGATTTTTTGTTTTCTTGGGAAAGAAATTTCTACTCTTATCTCACTGTATATCGCTGTCCTATTGTTTCCCTTTCCTCTTTCAATTTGCTAAGTGTTTTTGCACTTACAGAGTATTTCGATACATGATTAATGGATAAATATTAATTAACGTGACTGTACAGCAGATCATCTCGTTTTACTGTATTATGTACACGGTGGATGGAGTTGAATATGTTTTTTCTGCTTTTCTTCTTCTTCGTCCTTCTCCTCCTCGATGTAGTTTTTTGTTTTTTTTTTCATAGTTTTTGGTAGGATTTTATGAAATAAGTACAATTTTTCATTATTCTCTTTATCCGTGCTTTTTTCCATGCAAAAGTAGGAAAATAACGAGGGATAAAAAACGATGAACCATTTAGTGATTTATCGTCGGTTTTTTAGTTTCCTCTTTTCGATGCTTTATCCAATATTTCGAACGGTACACGAAAACTTTCGTTTCGCATATTCCTCCTCTTCCTTTTTCTTCTTCGAACCTTAATACTAATCGACGTGTGGTAGTCTCTCGAAGGACGGAAGAATTATTATATGAGGCATTTCACTATTTTCATTTCGTAACTCTGATCTCGTTTAATTCGGACGAATTTTTTTCTCGTTTTTTTGCAATGAACGAACAAGCAGATCTGGACTTGAGGAATTTTCGATCTGGTCATTTTTTTTATTCTTACAGCTGCTTGAATTTTTGAATTTTTATTCTGATTCTCTGAATTTCTGTTCACTTGAAAACTCTGTGTATTAAAAGTAGCTTTTTTTTAATCGAATTTCTTCATTGTGTCATTACTCGGAAATTTTGGAAAACATTCATCGATCTGCATTTGAGATATTTCTCATCAAAGATTCTACAGTCTTGTTGTGTGAGAAAAATCGTGAAATTTACAGTTCTCGTAATCACTCTCGGGACTTTTATTTTTTACTTTTTTTTTTTCACAGAAATCACAATTTCAGAGAACAACGATGGTCTTCAACTAAAACTAAGGTTTTTGGCCTGTGGGTTTCGGAGACACAGCGATAGAAAGTTGAAGTAAGAACTAGGAAATGAGAAGATGCTGTTTTTTTTTCTCCTCAAACTCTAAACTCTATTATTCATCGACAATTTAGTAAATTTTTACACGTTTCGGTTGTTTTTCTTCACATATGAAAATTTAAAAAATGCTGAAAAAAAAATATTGACTTGTCTCCTTAAAGAGATTCAATTCCCTCGATGAAAAAATGAAGAATTGTTTCAGAGATTGCGCTTATAGCTTTTCTTGCTTCGAAAAACATTGAAAAAAATTGTACGAATTAAAAGAAGTTAGATGTCGAAAATGAAAATCTCACGTGAAGTGCCATGACGATATAAAAATATCGTCGTAAATTTCGTGTTCGTAATTTGTATTAAAAAAAAAAAAAAAAAAAAAAAAAGACATAATAAATATAATAAAATAATAATAACGAAAACTCCTAGCACTTTAATTTATAAAAGAAGAAACTTACGAGTTACCTGAGCCGCGTGCAAAACCGCGTTATCGTTCATCGATTTTATTTCTATATTTATTACATCGATCCTCATACACTCAGTCGCTTTTGTCGACTCAACAGAACTCTTTTTTATCTCGTCATTCTCACTTTTATAATAATAAATATTAAACGTTCTCACGAGTTGTAATATCCAACTTGCCACGCGTTACGTAATATCGTGGAATTACAGTCACAGCGTAACAGCGACTAGAAATTGTTCGATGGAACACTTTATAGAATGCCAATAATCTCTCCTCTCAATCATGAATTATGTATCGATAATATCAATCTTATGATAATATTTTCATGAAAATATTATGCGAGAAGTACGCTGCTTGAACTAACATTCCCAATAAAATTAATGGTCCAAAATATTCGTTGGGTTTAAGGTTTTCACATTTTCATTCCAATTCATTTCGATTAGCCGTCCATTAGTTAAATTTAGGCCATTTTCTCTCACTGGAAACGTACGAAATGATTTATGAAATTGATGTTGAAGTTTTCATCGTGTCAAGTTATCGAAATTTTTTTATTATTTTTCAATCAAGTCCCAAAATTTTTTACTGATGAGCAGTAAGACGGAAATTTTGTTTTTCTCACACAAACAGCTGTGAGAAGAATTTTGATCATTTAAAAAATTGAAACATTGCTGCGTTAGAGAACAATGAATAGAAAATGAAAAAGAAAATCAAAGGCTCGGGCGGAAACCTCAATGGCTAAAAATCTAAAAAAATGTCTGCATTCCGAATAATGAAAAAGTATTGAAAACCAAAAAAACGGTCGCAATTTAACCCGTTTTGGCCCAGAACGCCCCTCGAGTTACACCGCTATTTAGTGGCTCATAACTACTGCTACTCTGGACGAAATTCCTTTAAAAAATTCTAATCATAAGAAAATGCAGTTTAAAGCAAAAAAAAACATGATTTTTTCACATTTTTTTTTTTTTTAATTGAGTTTTCAAGGGTTTCCTGGTTTGGGATGGACCTGGAACTGTACTAGCCGGTGGCATAAATGTTTGAATTTCAATAATCCATGGCCAAACATTTTTTTTTACATTAGTGTATTCAAAATGACGATTAAAGTGAAAAATTTTCGTGAAAAAAGTAGTGATTTTTTCTTTTTCAAATGATGCATTTTTAGAAAAAGTTGTCAAGAATAAAAAAGTTCTTAAAATCATTCGAAAAATGCACTAGAATTTTTTGCAAAATGTTTTGAGCGATTTTTTCATTTTGCAAATAGTCAATTTCGTTCGAGGGGCGTTCTGGGCCGAAAACGGGTTGCAAAGTTTTATATCAATCGTTTTTTCTTCGTACAACGCACATTTCGGAAAATATTTGCATCGAAATATTATATCAGGATACTTTCTGTACGAAATTTATCTTGAAAAGTTTTTTCGAGGTTCGTTCAGTGATTTACTGGCAGTTTAAAGACTTAAAAACTGAAATTGATTGGGTTTGTTCGAACTGTCATCTACTAAATCGAACTAATAATAATGTAAATTTGTGTAACAATACAATATCGATCTCATGTCCGACATTGACCGAACGTTGGAATCAAGTTCGCGAGAGTGTTAAATACTTTTAGTATTTTGTCTTTTTTTCATTGTCGAATAAAGTAAAAAATATAAAAAAAAAAAAAAAAGTGATTTTCTGCACATCTTCGGTTTTCTAAATATATACAAACGCACTTATACATTGACATAAATGTATGCTCGTAACCCGCTGTTCGCGAGTATCGTAAAGCTCTGTTTCATTTTTCTCATCATCCTTAAAAAGAACAAAAAAAACGTTTCCTTTTTGTTTCTTGGAATATCATAATATCGAATTTCCGAATAAACGAAATTCATGATCGAAGAAAATAAAAAAAAAAAACGAAGTGTAGGAAAACGAAAATGGAACGAATATTCAAGGAATCGCTTATTGCTGATAGCCATTGGCCTGGGTGTGTGCATCTTGACTGTCTATACTGTAACCAGTAATGCTATCTGGACTCTGTAGAGAAGCCGCATAAAGCGGGTTGACCGGTGTTGCATTGGTGTCGAATTGTGTTGAGTCATAGACACTGTGATTCTGGAAAACAAAACATCATTCCGCTTTCGGTTTTCCAACGTAGATCTAAGTAAACGAAGTTTCATTGATTTTTATTCAAGCCTTCGTCCTTCGTGAGTATATATGAGTTATTCCATTGGACCCTCGATCTTTTAATTTGGAAAAAAAACGTTGATAAAATAAGTAATTGAAAATGTAAATTTTATCAGTTTCATTAGTCGTTTGTTCGTCGATAAATTCAGTTTTTTTTTCTCAATTTGTGATGAATATCGTTTCTGTTTGGAATATCTCATATATAATGAAGAAAAAGCATTTTTCATGGCTGCTACATAAATAATATATTTTTGTAAGATATTTTACACACCACTTTAGCTACTCAAGGAACCAGTCCTAAAAAAAAAAGGTTTGCCAAAGGTTTCAGGACCTAGCTATAGAGAGTCACAAAATTCATTTTCTTTAGATGAATTTCGTCAACATTTCAAAGTATCCCGAAGGATGAACGTTTTTCTAAAATTACGTTTTTACGATAAAAAAAAAAAACAAGATAATTATTTGGCAAGTAAAATTGTCTTTTTTATATTTTGCTCCTTAAAGTGAGTGTTTTTTTGGCAAATTCGAATATAGCAATTCGTGGCTTAATGAGGATGTCAAAAAAATGATAAAGTAGAATTTGATCGCTCGAAAGCAACATATAAATTATGATGAATAAAAGGTCAATGGTTTCATATAAATGAATTATTCGGTAAATGACTAAAGTGGCGATAAATATCGAACGGATGAACAAATCGCTGTACAGAAGCACTACACCACGCAACCAAGCGGAATCTCGCGCACGCATAATAAACATTTGATAAAAAAAATAAAACGGTGCTATACAGATTTACGAGGCTCACGAACAACTTGTTTCTCGAGTACATCGCATATCATCATCGGGCCCGAAGCATCGATCGGTTCTTACCAGAGTGGACGAAGGTGAAAGGTAAGGAAAAAGAGGCTTTTCGGCATGATTAGACACGTATTTATATGCGAATCGTCGTGGATTGCGTAAAAAATTGTAATAGGCTATAAAATATGATAAGTTATTGAGCGAAGGAAGCAAAACGACACGGAGAGAGAATTTATACGAAGAAAAAGAAAAACAATGTCGCTGCTTCTCCGATCATTTCAACGCGAGCAAACAGCGCGTTTGATAAATGTTTTTGTTTCTCATTTTGAAAAAAAATAAAATAAAACAGGATTTGTTAGTAGGTAAAGAAAGAAAAAATAATACGAAACCAGTTTAGAAACGTGTGTGAATAAATAAAAACAAAGTGCTCTTCTTAATAACCACCCGTTTTTAATTCGAGAGAGAGCCACACTAGGCATGCTAATAATATATGTACAGTTAAAGAACTAAAGCTCGTGCGATGATATTCATACTCTCTTAAGTAATTCGATTCGTTTTTTGTTTTGGTTATTGCTGTTTTTGCTTGTTATTTTTCTTCTTCTTTTCTTTGCTATTCGATCATTATTTCGAATATTTAATCGACTATACGAATTCGTGTATATACGTGTGCGCTATCAGACTAGTTTACCCGTGTCGTCGGGTATATCGATTGAGAATTGTGACGTTTCATGATCGTTTCTAAACGTATGCGAAATGGTCGTTCAAAGATTCATTTTCAGTGCAAATTACAGAAAAATTGATTATTTTTGTCACTAATTATTATTTGAAATTATAAATACGTTGTTAACTCGTATTATTGCCGAACATAAAAAATTCATGTCAAAAATCAATCGAGGTTTCGTCATACGTCGAAAAGAATATTTGGATTTTATTCTATCGGACGACAATCTTATTTCGTTGATTGATGTTTTCTTTTTTTCAGAATTTTTCAACAACCATGGCACGCGAACGATCTTTCGTCAGATTTCTCAAACCATTGAACCCAATTTCTTCGTTTCTTTTCCATCTCGTATTTTCTATGGCTAAAAAAAATACGAGTAGAAAAAAGCGAGAATAAAATCCGCATCGGTATAAAAGTCAGCGGAGACTGAACGAGATTTATATTCATTTGAAGTAGTTATCGTGCCAATTTTCTTCCTTCGAATTAGTAAAATATTTACGGATTGAGCTTCAAAGTTAATCGGTCCGTTCGAAAAATTTAAATATTTCGAATCACAGTTATTCATCTTCTGGACGAAACCAACGTGAATGTCATATTTATCGATAAATGATTTTTTACTTGGCTGCTAAGATTTTGTTGAAAAACTGATTTATTACAGTTTCTTAGATTTGAATATATTCAAATAAAACATGATCGTTCTTCCCGAACGAATATAACTGTTGAAGAGATCTATAAAACGTTAAAAAAGTATGCTATCTTTTCAGTGCTGCAGTTTCGGCTTCGACAAGTTACGTAAAACTTTTCGTTCGAATAGAATTTCGATTTGAAGATTGCGATTTTGTATAACAATTTCAAGGGCACAAAGTTAACAAACATTTTGAACAACGCTGCGATAACAACGAAGCACGATAACTACTTTAAAAGGTCGACCGACACGTAGAATTAAAAAAAAAAAAAAAAGGCTGTCCGCAAACTCAGTACGTTTTCGTAAAGTATTTCTCGTCGTAGCTTGCAATTAAGCTATGTATATTTACAATAAATCGTAAGAGATGGTAAATCATTAATCGGGGGACCGTGGAGTTTGAGGATCGTCGTTGCTCGCGTTTTTTTTCAGCGGACTACGATAATTGGGAGATTTGAGGGATTGCAAGTAGTCACCGAGACCGCCCGACTCCGTGAATTTATCATTATCGCGTTTACGAGCTTTTCGCGGGCTATCGCGACTCGTTTCACCGATTTTAGTCTCGACATTGGTCGACGAGGACGCAGCAGCGTCATCTTGATATTTCGCGGCGGTTCTGATACGTTTCGCAGCGGACAATTCAATGAAATTTTCCATTTTCGAATCGTACTCGGAGGTGGAAAATCGATGCGGATCGATAGATTCACGAACATTGGTGTTCAGAATATTTTCCAAACTGGACTCGAGCGGCGGCGAGATAATTTGATCCTTCAAACTTTTTTCACCCGTCGAAGCGTTGTCTTGGATCGAAGTGTTTGCGATCGTGCTCGTTATCTCTGTGCCAATCGAATCGGAGAACAAATTAGCTCGACTGTTGTTCTCGTTCGGTTTATAAATGAAATTACTCGCGGTGTTTGGCGACATGATCAAATTAGCGATACTACCGGAAGCAGAAAATTTAGCAGACTTGGAAACCTCCGTATTCCAGCTCGGTTTTTCGTAACTCAAATCCGGTGTGCTCTTTTGCGAATCGATAAAATTTTCACGTTCGGTCATCACGTTTTTTCCAAGCTCGGGCGTACTTTTTTGCGTTTTTCTACGTATACTCAACAGATTTCTCGCGTCCGGCGATGTTCCGTAAAGCGTCAATTGAGAACTCGAGCGGCTCGTACTCGCGGTCTTTGAATCTCGACGGGATGCTAAGGAGTACAAGGACGTTTTTTGCTTCGAGGCGGATGGCTTTGATGCGAGCGATTCATAAAGGGGCATGTGAATAGACGGTGTATGGACCTGATAAATGTAATCGCTGTCTGTTCTCAGCGACGAAAAGCTCTGCTGATGCGGCAACGATACCGTGTCTTCGTCCATCCCGTCGTCCACCTGGGCCTTGTACGAAAATTGTATCGAAGGCTGTGAGATTCTGCAATTTTTTTGTTTATTTTATTTTATTAGTCAACACAAAAACACGAACAAACCTGAACTATTTTCAATCGTTATAACGACATGCAGTCGTTTTCTTTGCGTCTTTAAAAACACGAGGCTCGAAATTGTACGAAATTCATATTTTCCTGTCAATTAATTTATTCTTAATCATAGTTTTTAGGATCAGTAAGAATATGATCCTTTCTTTAAAGCCAAATCCTTACTTTTCGATTCTTCGGTCGCTGATATTTTGTGAAAAAAGCATTGAAAAAAATCGGTCGAGGCAAAGATTACTTTTTTTTTTTTTTTATCAACTATAAGATAAAATTCTCATATTTTAAGATAAAAGCCCGACAGTCAAAAATTTTTTGCAAGACGCGGCGTTTTGCAAAAAAGGCTTTGGCGAAAAGGCTCATTGATTAATTTTTTTCGACATTTCCCATAGTTCTTCTGGATTAAGAAAATTTGTTTTGATAAAAAATTTTGATCCTTAGAAAAAAAAAGTTTTATTTAACCCTCGAGTAATTTTCGTGTGATAAAAAGGGAATTGGGTTTGATAATTAGTTGAAAAATGAGCCAAACTTACCCAAAGAATTCCGATAGGAATGTATGATAAACCAATGGCGTAAAAAGTGTCAGATAAATAGCTGCGGTGAGATCGACGACGCACAATCCTGCAGGATTTTGTGTATAATTGAGGAGGCCAGCGCCGATTGATTGTACAAGATTCAGGCTCGCCAGAGCACCGGCATAAATATAGAAACTTTTTTTTGCTGAAAAAATAAAATGAGGTTTTGCACAATCCTCGTTATTTCATCAACATTTATCGGTATCAGTTCGGTCTCTTGACAATATTAATTCTCAAATAAGTACTTCATATTTGTATGAATATGAAACTTACTCGGGAGAGTTAGTCTGTCCCGCAATCTTGTTCTCGGAAGTATTAATATGAAGATGTATATCTAAAAATTAAAAAAATTTCATTTGAGCAATTAGCTTTTTAAATTTTAATTGTTTGACATTCATTTCCTAAGAATATACATACCACTGTGAAAACGAGACTGCTGCAAAACCAAAACATCATTCCTCCATGACCAAAAACGTAAAAGTCTCTGCTAGGAATGTGAAATGTGTCATCTGGTAATATAAACTCCAGCGTTCCTTGAGTTATCGTAAATACTAGAGCTATGAACGAAGTTGCCCCAAGGACTCTTCTGATACTCGATTGACTATCCAGATGTCCTAGATACAAATAGAGATCGTTTAATTTGTTTATTTCAAAACGTTTAACCGAATCTTCGACCCTAGATTCTCTTTAGCACAAAATGTTCTATGCATGCGATAACTAGTTTTAACTTTTCATCTGTAAAGGTTTTTTTCGCAGCTCCCATCTGTAAACCTGGGTCCAGCTATTTTTTTCAGCCTGTTAATACACTCGAAAAATTCTGAAAAAATTCGTACTACTCTTCGAAACCTTCAATTTGATATTCCAATCATAAAATTGTAGAAAAAAAAATTTGTTCATATATTTTTTGTTAAATAAATGAAGTAACTTTGAGTCTTGGCTCCGACACAAAAGACCCAGGTTTACTACAGACGAATAGTTAAATACATAACATTCTCCACATTTCTTTATATGGAAGTGAATGGTGAATAACAAAATCGCACTTGGTAAATATTTGATGATGGAAACATTATAATGTGAAAAACAATTTCAAAAAAATGCATCAAGGTAGTTCAGGCCCGAGACATCGTAGCTTCGTAGGGATCTGAGAGGGGTCAATCTTAATTCCAATTCAGCATGTTATCAGCCCCAAATTAATACTAAAGTGATTAATTCGAACAGGTGAATGATTTGTTTCGATTCATCCGTCGGAGAAAGAAATTACAAGCCTTTAATTCATCGGGCATTTCGCACTCACTGAATCCTAAATTTCATTCGTCCTTGAGGAAAATACAGCAGTTTTATGTACATGAAATCGCTCTAGAGAGCGTGGTAACGTCGCACTTTTATAGAAGTATACGAGCGTGTTCGTGTGCACAATTTGACACAGTGTTATACGTAGCGGATTCAAGTTGATAGAAACATCGTAGTGATAATTAATGTCAAAAAATCAGTGGAAAAATGTCTAAAGTAGTAAAAAATAAGGGGACATGGATGAAAGAAAGTGTATTGAAGAGAAGACAAAAGGCGTTAGCAGCGATGGCACAAGCCAAGAAGAAACAATACAGATTTTTTCAGAACCATTTTTTTTCAAACTTTAGCGTTGAAAATAATTATTATTAGACACACGATCATCTTGATATTTTGTGCACATTTTGGTAATAATTTCAACTTTGATCGTGCAGTTTTTTTATCAATTTTTCAAGAAGCGTTTATTAGACACACAAAAATTCTGAAATTTCGTACACGTGTCAGTTGACTATTCATCTACACCCTGTATAAATTTCACGAGTTTCCTAAGAAACTCGTTTCGTGCCTGAACTACCTTAAAGAAGTTTTTCATCGGTTTTCGTTCTTAACAAGCTTTCTCTGCAAAAAAAATTTTGACTGAAGTCCTTTTTGCGAACATGATAGAAATTATAAATTATTTTTCATGTCTAGCGAGTTAACGGTGAAGAATGTATGTCAAAATAATGAAATAAATGACGGTTTGATGTTTTTCAAGAATTATCATGTATTAATGTGGAATAGTATCTTACCAAAGGCCAAGCCAAATATGACAACGCTCATCTCCGTTGAGAGTAGAAAAAATCTCACAGTAACCCAAAGCACCTTATCAGCTTTACCTCCCACACTCGCCGCTGCATTTACTGTCATTGCGACGACGCACCTCACCACCGATATCACTACATTACATATTACAAGTCCGTAGAATGCTAAAAATATTGGACTACTAGTGGCTCTGAGCTTGAGCCTGGCTCGATTGAATCTCACAATGATGAAAAGTAGAAATAATAAATTGGGCACCAGTATCACTATGTCCCATATTCGAACTCTGCAATCAATAGAAACAACATATTTTCATTATAATTCTCATAATCAAATCATTCAATCGCAATACGTTGATGTATCAGAAATTTACCAGAATTTAATTCTAAAAATATTCTCAAACAAATCGCACAGCAGATCATGATAACCAAAATTATTTTTAACCCTAGAGTTGTGACGTAGTTTTCAGCACTCGAGTTATGAACATGGGTCGCTACTTCGGGCCACTATGTTATTATGTTAGTAAAAATCTGAAAAAATTCAAAGACCTTCTTTTGACTATTAAGGAAGTTCATCCGGTACCGAAGCAAGTCAAAACAAAAAACTGTTACAACTAGCACAGTCGGCTCAGAATGTTTAGTGCGTTTAACCTTCAAAGCTTAACCTCCTTCTTTGAGACAAATTAATTTATTCCAAACCTCATAAGTATCGAATAGATTTTACAAAGTCGTAAAAACATTCTTTGGATATTTTTTTAGTATTTATAGAACTTTCGTTCGAAACTGTTTGTCGATGTGACTTGTTTAATTGAGAAATCTGTTTTTATTAATTCCTCTCAAACAAAATATCTTACTCGTGATTTAGTTGATATCGATAAAACTGTATTCAAATTTTTTAATCGATATCTGTTTGTTAATTCGATAATCAGACGAACCTCCATAACTGTGCGACAGAATAATTGGCATCTTTGAAATTCCTTTTTTCGATAAACGTTTTCAACAAAATTTGTAGGTACGTAGGCTTTTTATACCGAAATGAACAGACACCAACGACCCATCTTCGCGACTCTAGGGTTAAATAGATGCCGCGCTGGAACTTTGGTCCGATCGGCTTTAAAAAAATTTGAATTAAAATTGTCAAACTCATTTCCCAGAGACAATGTGACCCGGAAGAGTGACGGTTACATACGAGTGATAATTGTATTAACATTGATACAAAGAAATAAGCTTCTGTTGCTGACCTTGAATCCTGAATTTCTTTATACAAAACGAGCTTGCAAAAATGATCGTCGTCCTCCATTGTCCAGGTGATATTAGGATTATCGGTAGTACTGATATCCACAGTTTTCACCCAACCTTCCGACACTGTCTTCAATTCTCCCTCTCCATACATAATTATTTTTTTACTGCGATTAAGACAATTCCCCTTCTCAGACAAGTTTCATATTTTCACATCTTTGCTGAATCGTAATTGAAACAGAACAATAAGAGTATAATATTAGAATAATAAAACGAGTGCATATAACAAATAGTTTGTGAAAAAAATGTGAGAAATCTCTTCATTGGCTACGAGAATGATCGAGAAACTAAAAAGAACAATTCTTATTGGACATCACTGCGATATCTCAATAAAAACAAATAGCATTGTCTGGAGCTAGTTCGCGATTCACGAGAATAATATGAATCATTCGACACTCGAGAGCATATCGTGATAACAAACATAACCTCCCTGTGTCAAGCGAGGGAAAAGAATAAGTTAAAATAAGTTTGATCGACAATGTTAACAGAAACGGTGAGGTTTCTTTGTGAAAAGGAGAAAGAGGCTATACTATTTTGTTGTGTATCTGTCAAAACGTAGCTCGCGCAAAATAGGCTTCGAGAATGAGACCTTACCCCCACCTCTTGGTTGTTAAATGATGTTATCTCAATTAGATTAAGTACACTGGTTAATTCACTTACAGAATGTTCACGAAACGAGCATTTTTTTTCATTTTCAAAGTTGTTGTATCTTTCAATCACGTCCTGGCCTCACAAAACTTTGCGTCTTTTTCGCACAACATACATACATACATACAAGCACACACACACACACACCGCACGCATACGCGCGCACACACACACACACGCCGCACTCTTCGACTCTTTCTACGTTGCACCGTTACGTATTCACAATAA